>BTPG01000004.1:219180502-219295403 GCA_036245525.1 Semisulcospira habei | reverse complement strand
TTGAAAGCAGAAACATAGTTTGGTGACTTTTGTCATCGCGCACAAACACTAAATTCAGGAGTTATTTTCACGCAAAGCTGTAACATGACATGTTCACCATACATCCACCCTAACGTTTGTTTCGTTGTTGCCAAGCCGCGTCAACCCTGCAGGACGACCAAACTAGGGGTGTTCCCTGACAGTAGATCCAACCCGTAGAGGTTCCCTAGTGAGCAAAGGTCTTCGGGCCCGCGACGGCCGCAGTGGACCCGCGCACGGCTGTGCGCGGGCCCACTGCGGCCGTCGTGGGCCCGAAGACCTTTTGCGTAACTTGCGTAGCTGCCACGGGGTCTTGTGGCTCAACCTGATTTTCGGCAAGGTTCTGGCACAGTTTGTGGCTCCAAATCGAATCTCAATAAATATTCAACGCTGAGGACGAACCCCATTTGTCCGGCATTCCAGTCCAGAGCACGCGCAAAACGGAGAAATGAATTACGTTGACAGAGAGACGATCTGAAGCTTGAATACCTTACGACGCCCTCCAGCTAAGAACTCACAAATATAAACGGAGAAATACAGTTCGTTGACAGAATGGCTTTGAAGACTAATGTACTCCTGCTGCGAATTGCAGATCTACATACAAAATGAACTTTGAACATAACAATAATTATTTCAGAAGACAAGTTTGTTGTTGTTATGTTCGAAGTTCGCTCTGAACGAGGTTATGTACATATAGACAAAAAGTGGTCGGAACCTTTGAAGAGGCATTCCTGTGTCCAACTTTTGTAGTCTCCGACGTTGTAAAGTGCTAGATCTAAATACAAAGTTTGCTCTTAACAGTCATAGAATATAGAGAGGATTGGTGTCATCGTACACCGGACCTTGCCGTCCCGATTCAAATATACGTCGCTATGTGCTATAGGTCACAATGTAGTCTAGTTTACGATGGCACAGAGGAGCATAGATTTAAAATGGAACGGTTTGGTCTGTTCAAACGGCAGTGCAGTCTAAGATGCCAGACAAAAACCTAAACTTCTGGCTAATTCACTGCCTCCGTATACTCAAACCAGCAAGATGAAGAAGGAGAATGAACGGAAGAAGATCTCTTCCCAAATTTGAATGTGGCTAAGCAAGAGGCATAGATTCTCATGAGCCCCCCGCCTTGACTCATTCAGCCCTGACGCACTACAGCAGGAGATGGGTCGACCATGATAATTCAAGGGTAGTGCCAGATTAGCTTGGCGCCTGTCGGCGCCAAGCTAATCTGGCACTGCCCTTGATTTATCATAGTCGATCCATCTCCTGCAACTGGTGCATAGTCTAATAACTATGACGCCTCCAAAATTTGTGAAATACGTGCGCCGGGCTGAATGAGTTAAGCGGGGGCTCATGATAACCTGTGCCTCTAGCGCCAGATGACTTTTTTCCCAGAAGTTGTGTATGCGTGTAAGCTGGTGAGTATGCCCATGAGGATCTATGCCTGACAGAGGTGCGCGCTCTTCGCTCGGTCGGTAATGGGCCGAGTGTGTGCTGCATTTCCAAGTAGCATGCTCGAAACGACGCCTTGATAGGGCTGTCATTGCATGTCAGTGTCACGCCCCTGAACCAAACAGTGAAGATTCCTGACTATTACGCTGGCAAGTTGGCGGGAGATGGATCGACTATGATACCTCAAGAGTCGTACTCTGTCCAAGAGTGATGAATAAATGAATGAATGAATCCATAAATCCATAAATCTATGAATCCATAAATCCATGAATCCACGAATAAACACAATCCAACTGCAAAAGACATAGATCCTCATGCACGAGGAGTAGATCCTCATTAAACCCACGCAGGTTCATGAAGATCTATGCCTCGTGCTGAAAACACTTTAATCGGTTTTCCTTGCACTCCTGGGAATCTTTGAATCTGAATGAAGACTTATAGCATAATCTATGTCCACTGGTAGTAACGGGGTTAATATTTGTGAGTTTGTCTTCAGAAGACTGCATTCCATTTCAGGCGAAAAGACGATCATAATAGATCATGATAGCTCAAGGGCGGTGCTAGAATAGCAATAGGCCACTGAAATATGTCTCATGGTAAGTCAGGTCCGAATGGGTAAACGTGATACAGACACCAAGCTATTCCTGCACCACCCTTACCTCATTCAGCCCGACGGACGTATTTCCCAAATTTTGGAGGCGTCATCTAATGACTATGCACCAGTTGCAGGAGATGGATCGACCATGATAATTCAAGGGTAGTGCCAGATTAGCTTGGCGCCTGTCGGCGCCAAGCTAATCTGGCACTACCCTTGAATTATCATGGTCGATCCATCTCCTGCTGTAATGCGTCAGGGCTGAATGTCAGGGCTGAAAGGGTTAAATGCACATGTACTACTTTTGCTCTTGGCAGCGAAAAAGCAAGCGAACTGAGCTGATCAGGTGCCACTACTGTGACATTCTGCTGCCATGGTTGATCCATCTCCCTGTAGACCAATGAGCCCCTTGGGTGTCGGTAGCGGTTTTAGTTGCGATGATTCCTGTAGGATGTCAGGGTTTCGTTATTCCTGTAGGAATCATCGCCAATAAAAAAAAAATAAAAAAACCGCCACCGACACCCAAAGGGTCAATAAAGTGCACCACTTGACCCTGGAGTGAAAAAGCAAGCGATCTAAGTTGATTTGGTGTTTTGAATGCTCGCTAGAACGTAAACCCGCAGTTTGCTAACTTTGCCACAAACACCCATGATTATTCCATTCCTCTCATGCTAAATGCATTTTCCGGCGATCTAAACGCGTTATCGCGTAGCCAATCAAACAAATTGTAACAGTGAATGCTCGCCTGATGCTCGCTCGGCCAATGAGAATGGCCGTCTCAGCGGCAAAGGAAATTGCTGCATTTGCAAGCGGAATAGGAGTTCTCTCTGCATTTCGCAAGAGGCCTTGATTCTCATGATCCTGTTTAGGTGCTAGGGCGCGTGAGAATCTAGTATACAATTCGGTCACAAAAATCGCTTCCATTCGATAACTCTTACCTCTCTTCCGCAGACGAAGGTAGTTGAAGGTGTATCAGCCTGTTATTGGTTCAGAAAGGGAGGCAATTTGCTGCATTTGTCGCCCTTCGTGCGCGAGCTCTCCTCTATTAGAGACCAATTTTCTCCCCTCGCCTATGGCGCCCAGCTTCTCCCGGATCGGGCGCCATGCTTCAAGAGCTGAATAATTTGGAAAGAGAAAGGGAGGTGAGTTTTAGATAGGGGGAAGGGGGGGGGTGGAGGGGCGGCAGGGGGGGGGGGAGGGGGGTGGAGGGGGAAGGAGGTTGGGGGGGGGGGCGCAGGATAGAGGAGGAATCTTTGCTTTTACATTTCTCCACCACAGAATAAGGCCTAACCTAATGAGCAAAATGCCCTCGGACCGACGTCGGCTTTGCGCATAGGGAATTTCGTCTGAGGTATGTGGACTCGGATGTGAGATATATATATATATATATCTATATATGTATATATATATATATATAGATATATATATATATATATATATATATAATATATATAATATATATATATATATATGATATATTAAAAACCACTGGACCCAAAGAAAGTCTTGAAGGGCAACGCGTCGCGTCACCTGCCATTAAAGACCATCATTTAGGTGGCTACAGACACAGACAGCCACAGCTACGGCCATCTGAATGTTGGTCGTTCGGACGATGGTTCTGCTATATACGTCTGTAGGAAGAGTGTTCAGAAGACTGTTTACCATCTGCACTGTTGGACAGTGATAGTACGAGGGCAGTGCCAGGTTAGCTTGGATAGCTCGTGATTAAGTCAAGGCTAGTATCCTGCCAGTGCACGTCTCAAGGAAAATTACTCAGCGCTGTACAGACACACGTTTAGGGCCCTTGCTCCTTCTATCAGGCACCCAATCGCCAGCCCAGAGATAAAATAATACGCAAAGTTTACACAGATAAAGTACAAGAGGACGATTTGCATCCCCTAACCCCTTCACTTCCGAGAAAAAACTAAACGCGATCCAACTGCAAGAGACATAGATCCTCATGAGCCCCCGCGACAGCGGGGGCTCATGAGGATCTATGTCTCTTGCTGAGACCAATTTGTATCCATGTTTCTTGGACGGTGTTGGCTTTTGGTCACTGAATAAACATGATTTCAGGAACACAAATTAGCCTACATTAGGGTTAAGGGGATGTATACGATCGTCTCGTACTAAATGATTTTTTTTCCCCCAGTGGGCATGGTCATTGGGTGCCTGTCTGATAGGAAGGGGCAGGGGAGCTAACCGTTTGACTGTCCAGAGCTGCGTAATCCCCCTTGGTACGTCTATTGTGTCCACCAGCGCTCGCCTCGTGGGCAGTGAAGAGCCAGATTAGCCTGGCGTCTCGGGATAGACCGTGGCGGTGCGATGGCAGTGCCAGATTAGCTCAGGCACCAAGCTGATGTGGGACTACCGTGTAGCCATGTTCCGTTCATCCTCGTCTAATGTCTCGTAAGAAAAATTGTCTTAAATTTCATGATCTTGTCTTTGAGTTACCTCTTTGGCTGTCGGTAGAGCTTTTCGTCGAGGTGATTCCTACAGGAATCACCTCGACAAAAAGCGGTACCATAGTCAAAAGGGTTCAAAATTGCAGACAATTTACAGAGAAGGGATTGTTTGTAAATGAAATGAATGACCGATTATACTATCAGGCATATTTTTAATTTACTTTATTGACCTACGATGAAATTGTATGCCGCCTTCCCCCCGGGGACGATGTGTCGCCACAGTGCAGCCCACCCGAGCGACAGACTGGTTTAACCCGTTCAGAGCCAGCTGACGTAGATTGTGTTTCTGCAATCTTCATTGATTCAACACCCAAAAGTCATACCTCTCACAGCAACATGTATTCAAAATGGTGTCAGCAAAAGGTACAGATCCTCATGAGCCCCCGCAACTGCGGGGGCTCATGAGGATCTATACCTCTTGCAGTTGGGTGGTGTTCACATTATCTAGGCACTGAACGGTTTAAAATAAAATTACATAATGATAATTATTTACCATTGTCCTAGGAGTGAAAAAAACATCAAAAGGCAACATACATTCAGTGAACTCCACCCACACACCGATCGCGTATCGATCGCCAGGAACTCTCCTGACACGGCCAGCCTAGCCTGCCGCACCGGACCGGGACTGGATCGCTTGCAAAAGGAATCTTTTCGGCGGTTGTCTCCCTGAAACTAGCGCCCACGATCGTCAAAACTTGATTGACCGTTTTGGTCTTTCTTACCTCACTGTCGATAACTGATACATTCCTTCCGCGACAATGAAGATAATTAGCGACTGATCTCTATATTTGTTTGTTTCTTTGTTTGTTTCTTTGTTTGTTTTGAAGAAGGGCATTTACCCGACATATTAATAGTGTTGTAACTGTCTTTACTAAGCGTGCTTCTTTCTCCGTTGGGTTCTTTCTCTCGACAACGGATACAACCACTAATATGTTGACCCCTTCACTGCCGAGAAAAAGTGAGCACGATCCAACTGCAAGAGGCATAGATCCTCACGAGCCCCCGCGACTGCGGGGGCTCATGAGGATCTATGCCTCTTGCTGGGACCAATGTGTGTCCACGTTTCTTGGACGGTGTTGACTTTTGGTCGATGAATGACCAAAGATTTCAGTACAGAAGCAGGGAAAGGCTTACTCTGGACCTTGTTCTATATAATGATTATTAATCCAGGCTTGAGTTGGCTGCTAATGTCGATGCTGCTTGGCGCAAACGATACAATGTTGTGCGACTTTACCGCCGAACTGTTCAGTTCAGTAATTCAGTCCTATTTATCTATGTCACTCCCCCCATGCACATGTAGTGATCGGGGACAAGACTGAACTGTTTGTCGGCCGATAGTCAGAAGCAGTCACAGGTATGTCCTACAAAATGTATTGACTACTCGTCAAATACGCGCAGCGATTAACTCATACGAGACGTGCCGCCTCACGATACGCGGCTTTACCGGATGCGGCACGTCTCCAATGAGTTAATATCATTTGATTGAAATGTTTGACTCACTTGTTTTTTTTCTATTCTGTCATTTCGTCTGGTTATTTATTTATTTATTTATTTATTTATTTATTTATGTTGTTGTTGTTGTTCTTGTTGTTGTTGTTGTTGTTGTTGCCTTTTTCATGGATGGATGGATGGACAGACGGATGGATGGATGGATGGATGGATGGATGGATGGATGGATGGATGGATGGATGGATGGATGGATGGATGGATGGATGCATTCATTCATTCATTCATTCGTGCGTCCATCCTTCAATATCCACCCACCAAGCCACTCATCCATCCATCCATCCATCCATCCAACCATCCATCCATCCATCCATCCATCCATCCATCCAACCAACCAACCAGCCAACCAAGCAACCAACCAACCAACAAACAAACAAATACCAAATAAATAAATAAACAAACAAATAGACAGTCAGACAAACAAACAAGCAAGCAAGCAAACAAGCAAGTAAACACACAAACAAACAAGCAGGACAATCAAGGTTAACGGTTTTAAACATCCGCTCCGCGCCCCCAACCCCCCCCCCCCCACCCTCCACCCCCACCCCCCACCATAGCCCCCACCCCCTTCCACACACACACACACACGCCCTCACCCGGTCATCCTCTCTCCCCGCCACACTATACAGATCCGCCTCAGGGTGTATGGAAACGACCAGCGTGCGGATTGTGTGACAGCAAACAAGTTTGACATGGCGACGCCCATCCAACACGTCCCGGTTAATTCGTTTAATTAGTTTGTCACGCAAGCTCTCCGATCCCAGCCGCACCATGATGCAGAGGATCATCGGGACCACTTTGCGCCTGGAGGTTGGGCTAACTTGAAATCGTCGCTCAGAGCGGAGACAATTAACGTCACTCGGTTGTTGTTCATCTCGGTAATCTTCCCTAACTATATTGTTTCTGATTAATAATAATAACAATAATAATAATAAAACATACACAATAATATTAATAATAATAATAATAAAACATGTACAATAATAACAATAATAATAATAATAGTAATAATATACCATGCGCAACAATAATAATATAATAATAATAATATAATATAATATGCACGCAAAATCACACTTATGTTGCCCGCAAAAGTAAGAGCACACTTAGAAAGGACAAGTATAACACAACGTATAAATCTATATATTTTGTATTATACCTGTCATTTCAAAGCGTGTTTCTTTCTTATAAGAAATTTCTTTGCATTTTTCACGCTTGGCAGTCACCATTTTAAGTATCGTTTATTTATAGGAGAGACTTTTTAGGACGTGACGCGGTGGAGCGATTTCAAAAGAACATACACAACACCGTAGGCGGGCTAGACTTAAAACTCCGACAGTGAAGTAACAAGATAAAAATTACGTCGTGTCTAGTTACACAAACATCCCTGTAGAACGTACTTTTTGGCGCGAAAGGACGTGTGTGTGTGTGTGTGTGTGTGTGTGTGTGTGTGTGTGTGTGTGTGTGTGTGTGTGTGTGTGTGTGTGTGTGTGTGTGTGTGTGTTTGTGTGTGCGTATGTATGTAAACAACACAATCTCCGAAGTTTGCGTAAGTACAAGCTTCAATTTAGGAATTTAGGAGAGGTGCTTCATTCAGTGGGTGCCTAGGAGCTCCTCCGAGCATTTTGAAATTGGATGTCTCATTAAAGAGTTAAATGACCGTTTATAAGAAGTCGGTTGACCCACATTAGAGTCCGCTATTTTCATGATATTTACTTGCGATTTTGGATATAGCCGGATTGGAGAAAGACATTGGATGAGTTCGTTAGCCAGCTGTGTATAGTCTTTTGAACCTTTTGAAGAAAAAATAATTCTATGCAGAAAAAATAAGAAGTAAAAAACCTCGACTACTTGAGAAAATCAGACAGTGACGGTGAAGTAAAAGCAGAAATTTCGTCACGACGCATACATCGACGCACTCTCTCTCTCTCTCTCTCTCTCTCTCTCTCTCTCTCTCTCTCTCTCTCTCTCTCTCTCTCTCTCTCTCTCTCTCTCTCTCTCTCTCTCTCTCTCTCTCTCTCTCTCTTAGGGGCTGATTATGCATGGCGTGCCCCAGGGATCTATTCTCGGGCCTTTATTGTTCACACTTTACATAAATGACTTACCTTTACATATCTCACAGCCCGACGTTACCTGTAGCTTATTTGCAGATGATGCAACTTTGGATGTGTCTGCGCCAGACGTGCCCACAATCACTAGTTCACTCCAGCAAACAATAAATGAAGTCTTGGATTGGTGCCAGACTAATTCCATGATTCCAATTCCATCAAAGACGGAATGTATGCTTGTGACAACAAGGCAAAAGCATCAGCTGAGCCCGCCGCCACTCAAACTTTACCTTGAACAGCAACCAATAGCGCAAGTTAGAGAACATCGTTTGCTTGGTATCACTGTAGTCGACCAGCTCAGTTGGCACTCGCATACTAATTCTATTTGTAAGGTTTTGTCAAAAAATCTATATTTGTTATCTAGACTAGTTCTATTCACCGACGTTTCAACCAGGCAGTTGTTTTATAATGCACACATAAAATCCCATCTAGATTACGCATCGACAGTATGGGATGGATGCAGCGATATTTCTTTAAAAAGAATAAATTCACTCCATAGACGTGCGGCAAAGCTTATCCTAAAAGATTCCCCCACCCCTTTGACTACCGACGATAAACTAACAAAATTAAATATGTTGCCCCTTCGTAAGCACTTTTTATTCAATAAATGTGTATTTATGCGTAAGATCACACTTTCAAAATCACCTGGATATCTCGCTGCTCTCTTTAAGGCTCCTCACACTCCGTACCCGACATTGAGGAACGACCTGGTAGTGCCTAGGCCCCGCCTTGACATTTTTAAATCGGCCTTGTCATATTCAGCAGCCAAAGAATGGAATTTACTTCCAAAAGAAATAAAATCTATCACGACCATAAATGCTTTCAAGACACGGCTTCATCAGCATTTGCTACAAATGCAATCGTAAACTGCTTTTGTTTTAGAATGACGTGGTATTTTGAATTTGTCTATCTGATTGGTGTTTTTTTTTTTGTTTTTTGTTTTTTTGATTTTGTAATCCTATGGTACACTTGTTAGATGGTAGCGCATGTATATCTCATTATGTGTATTAAATGTGTTTATGATGTTTTTGTATATGATCGCCATATGTACACACTGGCTGTATCCCTGCTGTCACCTTCGAGCGGCAGCTGATCGAGGGGGGCAGCCAGTATGACTCGCCTTGTTGGGCGCTTATGGTGTGTCAGTGCGTGCGGCCCCGTGAGTGGGTGTGTAAGTAGTTTAGCAAGGACAAGATGGAAGAAAGGTCTTCAGACCTAAATCTTTTTATCCTTGGAAAATAAAGATTCATTGTCATTGTCATTGTCATTGTCTCTCTGTCTCTGTCTCTGTCTCTCTGTCTCTGTCTCTGTCTCTGTCTCTCTCTCTCTCTCTCTCTCTCTCTCTCTCTCTCTCTCTCTCTCTCTCTCTCTCTCTCTCTCTCTCTCTCTCTCTCTCTCTCTCTCTCTCTCAGAGCAGGTTTGTAAAATGGCTGTGTCGATGACGATGTCAATGCCTAAACCGTTGTAAAATAAAGTTTCATTGATTCTCTCCCTCTCTCTCTCTCTCTCTCTCTCTCTCTCTCTCTCTCTCTCTCTCTCTCTCTCTCTCTCTCTCTCTCTCTCTCTCTCTCTCTCTCTCTCTCTCTCTCTCTCTCTCTCTCAGCACCTCCAGGAACAGTCTCTCTATAAAAAGGCCCCGTATAGACCTGTTCAAATCTAGCCTGTCTTATTCAGGTGCTCTTTTAAGGAATTCCCTTCCTCCCACTATTCAACAAACCACGTCCCTCTCTCTGTTTAAAAGTAGAGTACATGATTACCTTTCTAAGACATCGTTATGCTGATCCTTTCTTCTTCTTTGTTTTTCGACATAATACGCTTCATGTTTTTATTTATTTATTTATTTTTTCTTTCCATCTAGCCTCCAAATTGTTTGTTCAGTTTTCTAACTTGTTTTTGAAAGTACACAAAATATCATACCTACTTATATGTTAGATAATTATGTGCGCACGTACGTGTGTATGTGTATGTACAAAAGTGCGCATGTGCACGAGTACATGTATATGTGTGTCTGTGTGCGTGTGTGTATGCGTGTGTGTGACGTTTATTATTAGTTAGACTTTGTTGTTTGGTTGGTGTTCCTTAAGTAGCTTAGCAAGGACAGATTGTAAGAAAGGCCTGCGCGCCTAATATCTCAATCCTTGGAAAATAAAGTTTCGTTCGTTCGTTCTCTCTCTCTCTCTCTCTCTCTCTCTCTCTCTCTCTCTCTCTCTCTCTCTCTCTCTCTCTCTCTCTCTCTCTCTCTCTCTCTCTCTCTCTCTCTCTCTCTCTCTCTCTCTCTCTCTCTTCTGTTTATATTATTATTATTATTATTATTATTATTTTATTATTATTATTATTATTATCTCTTCTTTTTATTTTATTTATGTCATGTTACCTTTTCTGCTGTTATATTTATTTAAAATGTTATTAAGGACAGACATGTAAAAAGGCCTGCGTGCCTACTGTCTTCATCCTTAGAAAATAAAGTTTCAATTCAATTCAATTCAATTCTCTCTCTCACGCGCGTGTTAGTGATGCGTGAGTACGTGTGCAAGGACACGATTGAAAAAGGGTCTGTGTACCTAATCACTAATCATTTATCCTTGAGAAATAAAGTTTCATTTCATTCTCTCTCTCTCTCTCTCTCTCTCTCTCTCTCTCTCTCTCTCTCTCTCTCTCTCTCTCTCTCTCTCTCTCTCTCTCTCTCTCTCTCTCTCTCTCTCTCTCTCTCTCCCCCTCCAAATATTTCTGACGTCAGACTGATTTTTATGGGAAATGCACAAGGGACGCGACTCTTTATGCATCGGCTACCATGCCCGGTTGCGTAAATTTCAAACGTTTACCAGCCGTGCTGCTTCTAAGCAGCCACTGACAATTCCAGAATCTGTAGCAAGGAAGTGTGGACTTTTCTCACTGGATTCAAGACATAGAACTTCTAAATTTTGAGCGCAGGACTACGTGGAAACAAATGGATATGTGGTAGGTCTGATTTCGTACATGAAGCATGTATTGTTGGTGTTTTGCCAACCAGTACTGACCTCATACCCTCATTCAGCAATTACTCGATCTTTTAAAAAAAAAAATGTCATAGATCTGTCACATTGTCTTATTTATTTCTCCTTCTCTCTTACTGCACGTGGCAACAGACTTTGCTTTATAAACAGCATACGAGTTGACACTTACTTACTTACGCCTGTCACCCCTCCCCGGGTATAGGCCGTCGACGAGAGACCTCCAGCGACTCCTGTCCTGTGCTTCTCCTTCGATTTTACTCCAGGTGGTTCCCAGTCTCTTGATGTCTGCTTGGAGGTCTCGAGCCAGGTGTTTCTCGGCCTGCCTCTTTTCCTCTTTCCCTGGGGGTTCCATGACAATGCCTGCCTAGTGATACTGGAAGCTGGCTTTCTCAGACTGTGACCAATCCATCCACATCTTCTTCGCCCAATTTCATTCTCAGCTGTTATCTGCTCTATTCTCTCCCAGAGTCTGACGTTGCTGATCTTCTCTGGCCAGTGGATTTTCAAAATTCTTCTAAGGCAACTGTTTATGAAGATCTGTACTCTGTTGACTGTGGTTTTTCTCAATCTCCAAGTCTCTGCTCCATATAGGAGAACTGCTTTTACGTTCGAGTTGAAAATCCGGACTTTGGTGTGTTGTGACAGCTCTCTGGAACTCCACACTTTTTTCAACTGGAGAAAGGCTGCTCTGGCTTTACCGATTCGTGCTCTGACATCTGCATCAGTACCGCCTTTTTTGTCTATGATGCTCCCGAGATAGGTGAAGGACTCCACCTCCTCCAACGGGGTGCCAGCAAGCAAGACTGGTTCTTCCCTGGTTGCGTGCAGCCTCATTGTCTTTGTTTTCTGTTTGTGGATGGTGAGGCCCACTTGGGACGAGATGTCAGCAAGCCTCGTGGTCTTGTCCTGCATTTGTTGATGAGTGTGGGACAGTAAAGCCAAGTCGTCTGCAAAATCGAGGTCGTCAAGCTGTGTCCACAGTGTCCACTGTATTCCACTTCGTCTGTCCTCTGTGGTCCTCTTCATGACCCAGTCTATGGCCAGTAGGAAGAGGAACGGAGACAGCAAACACCCCTGCCTGACACCGGTTCTGACCTGGAGCTACCTGGTGAACTGCCCTTCATGGATCACGCGATATGTCATGCCATCGTAGCTGCTCTTGATCAGGCGGACGAGCTTTGTGGGTACACCGTAGTGTTGTAGAAGTTTCCACAGAGTTTCTCGGTCCACGCTGTCAAATGCTTTCTCGTAATCCACAAAGTTGACGTACAACGGGGAGCTCCACTCCAGAGACTGTTCCACGATGATGCGGAGAGTGGCGATCTGGTCTGTACATGATCGGTTTTTCCTGAATCCTGCTTACTGGTCTCTCAGCTGGGAGTCAACGGAGCTCTTCATTCACTCCAGGATGATCCTGTTGAAGACCTTTCCTGGTACTGACAGCAAGGTGATTCCTATGTAGTTGGAACACTTGCTGAGGTCGCCTTTCTTGGGGAGCTTGATTAGGTACCCCTCCTTCCAGTCAGCCGGCATCACCTCCTCTTCCCAGATCTTTCCAAACAGTGGGTACAGCAGCTCTACTGTTGTCTCTAGGTCTGCTTTCAGAGACTCCGCTGGGATGCCATCTGGCCCTGCTGCTTTGTCGTTCTTCAAAAATGCCACTGCTCTTCTGATCTCTTAGCGGCTGGGTCTGTCACAGCTGATGGGTAGGTCGGTCTCTGCTGGCTGGATGTCTGGGGGGTCGGGTGGGCTGGGTCTGTTCAGTAACTCTTCAAAATATTCGGCCCATCTGTCGAGTTGGTCTGCTCTGTCTGCAATAGGCTTGCCTTCTTTGTCTTTTACTGGTCTTTCTGTATGGCCATACTTGCCCAACAATCTTCTGGTAATGTCGTAGAGCTGTTTCATGTTGCCACTGCATGCTGCCTTTTCTGCCTCTGCTGCCAGGCTGTCTGTGTAAGCCCTCTTGTTTGCCCTGATACTCCTCTTCACATAGCGGTTGGCTTCAGAGTATTCCTCCGGTGCCCTTGCTCTGGCTGCTCTCGTGCGACTGTTTATGACAACTGCTTTCTTCTGCTTCCTCACTTCTATCTTCTTCAAGGTCTGTGCCGACAACCAGTCCTTGTGATGGTGTTTCCTGAACCCTACAGTGTCTTTGCAGGTTGAGTTCAGCGCCTCTCTAACTGCCTTCCACTGCTGCTCTGTGGTGACCGCCTCCTCTTCATTTACTAGCTCCTGTAGCTCTTGAAACCGGTTGGACAGCATCAGTTTGAACTCTTCTCTCACTCCAGACTCTCTCAGGAGGCCTACATTATAGCGCTGTCTTCTTGTTGTCTCTGTGCGGCTTTTCTTTAACTTGAGCTTTATTCTTAAGGTAAGCAGATGGTGGTCTGAGGCGACATCTGCTCCCCTCCTCACTCGAACATCTTGAAGGGATCTTCTAAATTTCTTGCTAATGCAGATATGGTCTATTTGGTTCTCTGTTGTACGGTCAGGTGAGACCCAAGTTGCTTTGTGTATTCTTCTGTGTGGGAAGATGCTGCCTCCAATGACAAGTCTGTTCGGAGCAAAAAAAAGTCTACAAACCTCTCCCCGTTCTCACTCATCTCCCCTAGTCCCTGTCTCCCCATCACCTCTTCGTATCCGGTGTTGTCCTCCCCTATTATGGCATTGAAATCGCCCATGACGATGGTGATGTCTCGCTTCGCACATGTGTCCACAGCGCTCTGGAGTCGGTCGTAGAACTCTTGTTTCTCTTCCTCGTCACTGTCATTAGTGGGCGCATAACACTGGATGACGTTCAGCTTGAGCTTTTTCTTGGTTCTAAAGGCTGCTGTGATAATTCTTGGCCCAAGAGATTCCCAGCCCATCAGCGCTCTCTGTGCCACTGGTGACAGCATGAATGCTACTCCTTATGTATGGGGGGCATTCTCCTCTTCATGACCTGAATACAGAATCATCTCCCCACTTAACAGCCTTTTCTGGCCAGACTGCGTCCATCTGGCTTCACTGATACCTAGCAGGGAAAGGTTGTACTTTTCCATTTCCGCTGCTACCTGGGCGGCCTTGCCGCTCTGGTACATGGTCTTGACATTCCATGTGCCCATGGTTGTGTCCCTGGATAGAGAGAGGCGGCTCGGTCCTGTGGCTTCCGAAGACTTCCGGCTTTCACCACAGGACGTCATAAATCTTCTGGTAGAAAAACCTTCCTCCTCCATTAAAGGAATTACTGTTTGTCTTTTCGTCGGCGTTTTTGTAGCTATTTCCTTTTTTGCAGGATGGAGAAGCTACCCCCACGCCCAACCCCCTTACTATAAGGACCAGGGGTTTTCTGTCGGGGTCACCTTCCCTTAGACCATGTTGGTTCACGGCACCTTTTTTCATTCGGTGCACCCCTCTCGCGAGGGACCCTCTATCCACCACCCAGGGGACGCGCCTCAACGCCATATGGTCCCAGCGCGAGGACGTGTTGACACGCACAATAGAAAGTTTCGAGCTCTCAGTTCAGTTTGAATTGCGACACATTTGTGTAGCACTTGTGTAGTGTGCTCACCGCTTGAGTCAGTTATCTCGGGATAAGGCACTTTTTCCGTTTATTTATGATGTAATGTGACGGACAACCCTGATCTAAGCGCTCAGACGAAAGACCTAGGACAGATTCGTGCGCAATGCTAGAATTGCAGATTGGAAAGCTGATTAAAAATTTCAGATACGGCAATGGTTCTAGCAGGTAGGCGATGGGGCATTGAATCCCCTGCGATTTTTAGATGCTGACCAATCACAGTGTCGGAAAATGGAGTAACTGCACGGCAATAGGAGATATGTCAACATCAGAATTAGGTCAAAGACAACAGGTAGAGACCCTTGACAGCAAAGACAGCTCGCATATAAAATGGACTTTGTGGGTTATGGCTCCCTTATAGAAGAGACTTTGTGGGTTATGGTTCATCCCATCTTTTTTTTTTCTTTTTTTTTTGTGGCGAGAGGGGTGGGGGGTGGGGGTGGGGGTGGTGTGTGGGGGTGTGTGTGTGTGTGTGTGTGTGTGTGTGTGTGTGTGTGTGTGTGTGTGTGTGTGTGTGTGTGTGTGTGTGTGTGTGTAAGGGGAGGGGGTGCGGGTCGCTTTTTGGGGCTGCTTTATTTATTTAGTTAGTTAGTTAGTTAGTTAGTTAGTTAGTTAGTTATTTAGTTAGTTAGCTATTGCTCATAGTGCAGTTAACCCATATAAGCCTAAAGACCATGTGTCAGTTGGAGGAGATGTATTGACCATGATAATTCAAGGGTAGTGCCAGATTAGCTTGGCGCCTGAAGGCGCCAAGCTAATCTGACACTACCCTTGAATTATCATGGTCAATACATCTCCTGCTGTAGGGCGTTGGGGGCTTAATGGGTTAAAATGGGAGATTAAGCGTAATAAAGAAAAGTATTCTCCTTTGCCCCACCGGATGTATCGGCTACAGCCCTTTCGCGCCCATCGCCAAGTGGCCATACTTCAGAAAAGACGCGCTGACCATTTCCGACACCCAGTGGTGTACCTAGAGCCCCATGACAACGAGGACATCTCGCATATAAAAGGGACTTTGTAGGTTATGGCTCTCATATAGAAGAGACTTTGCGGGTTATGGATCACCCCATCTTGTTTGGTCTGAATGTTATATGTTTTGACACATTTACCCAAAAGACCGAACTCACGCAAACTACTTACCAGCTGAGGAGGCTAGATCGACCATGATTTTTCGAGGTTTGTGCTAAATGACCTGCCGTCCAGGGTTTTCGTCGAAACACGAGCATTTTTTAACGACGTCTGATTTCCGAGCAATGACAGCAATTTTTTAAAAATAAAACTGGACTGTCAGTATGCTTCTTCATTCCTCGGGTGAGGGGGGGGGGATCCCAGTAAGCAAAGGTCCTCGGGCACACGACGGCCGCAGTGGGCCCTTGCACGGAGTGCGCGGGCCCACTGCAGCCGTCATGGGCCCAAAGGCGGTTTTTTTCTCTGGAAAGGGGGGGGGGGAGGAGGAGGGGAGAGACGGGGGGGGGGGGGGAGAGAAAAATGAAAAATTAGGTGGAAACAGAAAGCGCTGTTCTGAGGAGGAAAAAATCATGTTAATAAAAAGAATCGCTTCGGGAAAACTGAAAAAAACTGGCGCAAATAGAACCAGTTATTGTTTCTCCGAACGCATAGCTGTCGCGTGCATTCCCACGTGACCGGCATTTGGGCCAATCAGACGTTAATTACAGCACTTTGGGGTTATCTTCACTCTGCGTGCAGCCCACCCATCGCCACTTAGTCTGATTATATCGACATCACTGCGGTGAGAAAACTATTCCATACCTTTTCGGTTTGATACTTTTTCAGTGCGCCATAACTTCATTATTAGACTTGACTTATTAAATCACCATCAATGCTTTGAGAAAGCTGTTCCATACTTAATGGTTTGCGCACCATTTTTACACGTCGAGTCTTTAATTAGTCTGAATAATGTACCCATCATGAAGTGAGAAAACTATTTAATACTTGTTTGGTTTTGTGTGTGTGTGTGTGTGTGTGTGTGTGTGTGTGTGTGTGTGTGTGTGTGTGTGTGTGTGTGTGTGTGTGTGTGTGTGTGTGTGTCACCATAATTTTCACATGCTGAGCCCTTTTACTCTGTGACAGAAAGTCCATTTTTGTGTCTGATTATGTGAAGGCACTGCAGTGAAAATAAAGAGTAAATTACGCGTGGACTTTCCGTTTTGCAAAATAAAGCACAAGTGCTCAGTTCGACTACAAAAATGGAGGATTTAGCCGCATTTTATCGGTTGAACTGATCATATGTAATTTATTTTGCATAATGGGAGTTCAGGTATAAAGGACTTTTGACAGCGATTTTACCATGAATCAACATATTTTCCTTGCACGTGACTGAGTCACTGCAAACTTACTGACTGTTATGTGGCATTGAAGCGAAACGATCAGCAGTGCGGCAGAGGTAGCACAACCCGTATCACAACACGTGAACGGAGACAGCCTTGTAACACATGTTCGGGGAAGGCGTGTGAGTTGTATTTAGGCTATATCATACCTTTGATGTTTGAGCACCATGTTAACTCATTGGAGACTTGCCGCATCCGGACACGCGGCATAAAGCCATCTCAAGCTGTACTGAGGAGCGAAAGAAATGTGACATTTCTGAAATCATCGGAAATACTTTAGCGTTTTCGATTATTCCAAAAATGACGCATTTCTTTTGCTCATCATAGTTAACATATTGATTCCCAAATCAAAATTAAACATTTTGGGAGTTGTTGAATGAAGACTACATTTTATTTCAGGGATAGATCGACTATGATAGTTAATGTCACCTTGTCCAGGGCGGGTTTTGGTTACTAAAATTTGCTAAGACTGTGATTTCTTATTATTTTGCTTCAGTTAACTCATTATACCCCAACACCGAAATCCCCAAATTTTGCCGTTGTTCTCTGAAGACTGCATTGCAGTGCAGGACACAGATCGACCATGATAGTTCAAGGGTGATGCCAGAATAGCTTGGCGCCCATAGGCGCCAAGCTATTCTGGCATCACCCTTGAACTATCGTGGTCGATCCTTATCTTGCTGTGGTGTGTCTGGGGTAGAATGAGTTAAGACTTTTTATTTTCCCTCTTTTTCAAACTCCATTGTGAGTAGGCGGACGTACAAGTTAGTGCGCAAATTGGGAACTCGCCTACATTCCAACAGACGAAAAGCTGATAAATCATTTATTTTATGACATTTACACTTCAAACCTTAACTAATTCAACGTATTTCCCAAATGTTGGAGACCTTCATCTAAGGACTATGCACCTGTTGCAGGAGATGGATCGACATGATAATTCAAGGGCAGTGCTAGATTAGCTTAATCTGGCACTACCCTTGAATTATCATGGTCGACCCATCTGTGGTGCGTTAGGGCTGAATGGGTTAAACAAGTCATTTTTGTGCAGCATTAGCGAAAGTTGTAATAATAATAACTATACAGGAGATATTTTGATATGTTAACTCTCTAACCGCCTGGCCATTTTTTTGTCCTATCTTCATCTGTGCTCTTCACGCGAATGTCGGTCACTGTGCAGTAGTTTCAGACGCAAAATCCGTGATCACAGGCAGTGAAGGGATTACTGACTTGAGATGTTGCATAAACAGCTTGGTGCATGGAGTCACCACCATCGAACTAGCATTGTTGCTCAGTTTCTTGTTAATCCTTTGGGTGTCGGTATCGGATTTAGTCGCGACGATTCCTGCAGAAATCATCGCGACTGAAACTGCTACCGACACCCATAGGGTTAAAGCGCTGGCAACTCTGGTAGGTGCCTGTTATTTTATTAACTCTATTTGTGTACTCCAGGGTTTAACAGTTTTAACAACACTCTACAATGTAAAAATGTCCGTAAGCTTATTTTTATGAAAAGCAAGATTCTCATTGTAAAGCAATGAAAATCTTGGTTTTTACACAAATTAACTTACTGCAATTTGTCGTGAGAAGTTTGGCCGTACTTTTCCGAAAATCTGCCCCCGCCAGCGTGATAAGCAGATGCTTGGGGTACTATACTATAAACAATTCGTCCTAGAAGGCAGTGAAACAACGACTGGCTAGCACACTTACTTTACTTACTTGCGCCTGTCACCCCTACCCGGGTATAGGCCGTCGACGAGAGACCTCCAGCAACTCCTGTCCTGTGCTTCTCCTTCGATTTTACTCCAGGTGGTTCCCAGTCTCTTGATGTCTACTTGGAGGTCTCGACGCCAGGAGTTTCTCGGCCTACCTCTTTTCCTCTTCCCCTGGGGGTTCCATGACAATGCCTGCCTAGTGATACTGCAAGCTGGCTTTCTCAGACTGTGACCAATCCATCCACATCTTCTTCGCCCAATTTCATTCTCTGCTGTTATCTGCTCTGTTCTCTCAAAGAGTCTGACGTTGCTGATCTTCTCTGGCCAGTGGATTTTCAAAATTCTTCTAAGGCAACTGTTTATGAAGATCTGTACTCTGTTGATTGTGGTTTTTGTCAATCTCCAAGTCTCTGCTCCATATAGGAGAACTGCTTTTACGTTGGAGTTGAAAATCCGGACTTTGGTGTGTTGTGACAGCTCTCTGGAACTCCACACTTTTTCAACTGGTGAAAGGCTGCTCTGGCTTTACCGATTCGTGCTCTGATATGCATCAGTGCCGCCTTTTTTTTGTCCATGATGCTCCCGAGATAGGTGAAGGACTCCACCTCCTCCAACGGGGTGCCAGCAAGCAAGACTGGTTCTTCCCTGGTTGTGTTTCAGCCTCATTGGCTAGAACACTGTTCGCACCGAAATAGCGTGGAACCGACGTGTGATGCTGCTGCCATGTCGCTGCCTGGCGCCATGTCATCTGCTGTAGTGGAGGGGAGGCAACACTGTCTTCTGATCTCCTCTCTCTCTCTCTCTCTCTCTCTCTCTCTCTCTCTCTCTCTCTCTCTCTCTCTCTCTCTCTCTCTCTCTCTCTCTCTCTCTCTCTCTCTGTGACTGTGTTAATATCTTCACCGTTGTAAAATAAAGATTCATTGATTCATTGATTCTCTCTCTCTCTCTCTCTCTCTCTCTCTCTCTCTCTCTCTCTCTCTCTCTCTCTCTCTCTCTCTCTCTCTCTCTCTCTCTCTCTCACTCTCTCACTCTCTCTCTCATACACACACACATCGTCGTACTCATAAACTGTTTTTTCATGCGCATATCAAGTCTCACGTTATGTCTCCACAGTGTGGGACGGTTGTAGTGATGTTCTCATGAACAAGTTAAACTCTATATATAAAAGAGCTGTCAAAATGATAGATACGCGGCCCATTCCTACCACAGACAAATTTAGACATCTAAACATTCTCGGCCTGCGTCAACAAATTAGTTTTAACAAATGCATCCTCATGCACAAGATATTAAATAACATGACACCGCAATATATAACCACCAAATTTATGCCACAGCAAGAACGCGAACGAACCTCAATGAGGAACAATACTTTACCCCTAACTCTGCCTAGAATTGACCTCTTTAAAACTAGTTTATCATTTTCTGGACCGTTTGTATGGAACACTATTCCTGAACATTTGAAGACTATAGTCTCGCTTGGAATCTTTAAAACGAAACTTTTCGATTACCTGATGAGCCAAGCATAACATCACTGGGCACTTATTTAAACAAACCCTGATGGTTAATACTTTCATGTACCACATGCATTTATGTACAGTGTGTGTGTGTGTGTGTGTGTGTGTGTGTGTGTGTGTGTGTGTGTGTGTGTGTGTGTGTGTGTGTGTGTGTGTGTGTGTGTGTGTGTGTGTGTGTGTGTGTGAGTGAGTGTATTTGTGTGTGTGTGTGTGTGTGTGTGTGTGTGTGTGTGTGTGTGTGTGTGTGTGTGTGTGTGTGTGTGTGTGTGTGTGTGTGTGTGTGTGTGGTATAAGATGAATTTTGAGTGTTACTATTATATTGTGCATATAATTTTTTAAAAAATTATTATTATTTTGTTTCTATATTTTTAAATTACTGTTGCATGAAATAATGTGAGTAAATATAATGTCTTTTTTATTTTTTTTTATTTTTTGTTTAACCTATTTTATGTTGTAGATGTTAGCAACGGCAAGTTTGCAAAATGACGATTTGTTTCTGTCAAAACATTTTACCGTTGATAAATAAAGTTTCATCATCATCATCATCATCATCATCATCTCTCTCTCTCTCTCTCTCTCTCTCTCTCTCTCTCTCTCTCTCTCTCTCTCTCTTTTTTTTTCTCTTTCTCTCTCTCTCTCTCTCTCTCTCTCTCTCTCTCTCTCTCTCTCTCTCTCTCTCTCTCTCTCTCTCTCTCTCTCTCTCTCTCTCTCTCTCTCTCTCTCTCTCTCTCTCTCATAGTTAAATTATTAGTACGTAAAGCACAGAGGCAGTATGCTGAAAAGATTATTTCGGGCGGCAAAGACATACGCAGCGTGTGGCAGGTGATTAACACATTTACTAAAGGACAATCTAGCAAATCAACGAGTGTCCCCCCGCACCTTACAGCTGATGTATTTAATGAACACTTTCTTAACATTGCTAAAACCTTGTCACAGACGAACACCAGTGAGCCAGGTGAATACGTATGTTCAGAGCAATTAAAACAGCACAGTCAGATAAACGCTGGCAATACTTTCTCAGTTCCCCTAATGACCGTCCTGGATGTAGGAAAATCTATAACCAACATGAAAAGTAAAACATCTTGTGGTGTAGACGGTATTAACAGTAAAATCCTGAAAATTGCGCTCCGTTATATTGTTGAATCGTTAACCTTTATATATAACCTTTCGATTCAAAAGAGCATGTTTCCCGATGATTTGAAAATAGCAAAAGTTACTCCTCTACCAAAAAGCAAAGATCTGAGCGACCCAAGTGAGTACAGACCTATTTCAATCTTATCAGCAGTGTCCAAACCACTTGAAAAGCATATACATAATCATTTATTTCAATTCCTGGAGGAAAACCCCCTTATTAGTACAGCACAATCAGCTTTTCGGCCTAAACATTCGTAACTCTTTAACTCTCATAACCCACAAATGGCTTACTGCCATAAATGAGTCCAGACTTTCATGTGTAGTATTTCTAGACCCTAAAAAAGCATTCGATCTCATTAACCACTCAATCTTACTAAAGAAGTTAGCTTTATATCACATTGATTCAAATGCAGTCGCTTTTTTCTCGTCTTATCTCTTAGACAGAAACGCAGAAAGTGTTCTTGAATGGTAAATGCTTAGCGGAAGGACTGGTGACCCATGGTGTTCCTCAGGGATGATGTTTCATCATCATCATCATCATCATCTCTCGCTCTCTCTCTCTCTCTCTCTCTCTCTCTCTCTCTCTCTCTCTCTCTCTCTCTCTCTCTCTCTCTCTCTCTCTCTCTCTCTCCCTCTCTCTCTCTCGGCTCTCTCCCTCTCTCCCTCTCTCTCTCTCTCTCTCTCTCTCTCTCTCTCTCTCTCTCTCTCTCTCTCTCTCTCTCTCTCTCTCTCTCTCTCTCTCTGTTAGACTAAAAAAGCGCGGACCACTAGTACACGCAGAAATTGTGTATACATTTAATCTCTTTTACCGTTGCTGTTTTTTCCCCCTTTTGTTTGTCTCAGTATTAAGCTACCCTTTCTACCCTTTCGTCGATCTTAGTAACCTTTCGCATGTCGGTAGCGGTTTTAGTCGCGATGATTCATGCAGGAATCATCTCGACTAAAACCGCTACCGACTCAGTCGCAAACTGTTAAAGGCGGTATATTTGAAAATTGTCTTTTTGTGTCAATCTGTGATATTTGAAATTTTGATTTTAAGTAGCATTGTCATTGTCATGTTTCCTATGTCTTTATTTATGACAAAATGCAGACCAGAAGAGGGCTCACGAGGAACTGTGCCTCTTGGAGCTGTTTGGAGAATAATATTGTCTATGCTTTTTATCATCCTCGATTTGACTGGCGTACGTTGTCGGTAGTCGCTTGTAGCAAACGAAACCTCTCTGAAGTATGCTGAATTGAAACACTCTCATCCCCTTAACCAATATCATACTGAGCCTAAAAGCTTCAAATTTGCACACTGCCATATGCAAGCTACATTATAGTACTTACAGATAAGGATATAGACCAATGGCTTTAGTTCAAGGGTGGTGCCAGAATAGCTTGGCGCCTAGAGGCGCCAAGCTATTCTGGCACTACCCTTGAACTAATTTAGTCAAACTTATTTCGCACACTGGTGTATTCCGAATTTTAAGGGTTAAGGAACACACGACCAAAGATCGATAAGTCAAGTGTGTCCTTGGCAGCAAAAGAGATACATTCTCATGAGCACATCAGTCGGAAGGGGCTCATGAACGTCTATGTCTCTCACTGAAAAAACAAACAAACAATCTTGTCAAACTCTGCACTCTGAAGGTAAGAAATAGAAAGTCCCTTTTTGTGAAAAGCGATATTTTTTATTATATTACAATGAAAATATTGCTTTTCACAAAAATGGACTTAAATCCTTTTGCCTTATTTGGGCAGAACAGGCATATTACCGATTCCAATTAATTTAGCCGGTCTTCTGTGAATCGTGCAGAGAACACCACTTACTTGCAAGTGGCATAGATACTCATGAGCGCCCTCAGGTTGCGGGCGCTCATGAGAATCCATGTCGCTTGTTATCTATCATTTTCATCTGGAACCTATTCCCATAGCTGACCAACATCTTTGTGCATACATTGTGAGCCATTTGCATTTGTTCGTGAGAGTTAAAAGTTGCTAAGAACTTGAAATTCTCTGGAGGAAATGATCGTTGAAATCTATGCCCCTTTGAAAGAGACATAGATGCTCATAAATCGCTGCGGCAGCAGGGTTTCATGTGTATCTATGCCTATTGCTGGTTCTGATTAAGGTGGTGCCTGTAACTCAGGTGTAAGTGAAACAGGTAAAAGTCGCTAAGAACATGGCTGTCTCCTGGGAAATGATTGGTCCGATCCCGGGCAGATATCGATCATAACACACTAAAGGGAGGGAATTGCCTGCGTGTTTCGAACGCGACAATTAATTGCGGGTTTAAAGAACAGAGCTGCCTCTTACCGGAATCAACATCTGTTTAAGCACGTGAGACAATCTGCTGCTACTTTCCATGGAGAGAGAAGAGAGAGAGAGAGAGAGAGAGAGAGAGAGAGAGAGAGAGAGAGACTTTATTTGAAACTTTGATTGCCAAGAATAAATGAATAAATGATATACGTACAAAAGCACACTTTTTTCAATCATGTCCATGCTAAACTACAATGCTCTCTCTCTCTCTCTCTCTCTCTCTCTCTCTCTCTCTCTCTCTCTCTCTCTCTCTCTCTCTCTCTCTCTCTCTCTCTCTCTCTCTCTCTCTCTCTCTCATTTACATTTAAAAAGACTGAACTCCTTACACAGAAGAGCAGCGAAATTAATTTTACCTGATCCTACTTTGACAACGGATGATAAGATTTACAAAGCGGGACTTCTTTCTCTCAAAAAGCAGTTTGCATTCAACAAAGGTGTTCTCCTTTTTAAGATTCGGAATGACAACACTCCGGAATATCTAACCCAGCTGCTAGTCCGGTCACAGTCCCGCTATGGCGATACAAAAAGCCTATATGTAGTACCCAAAACCAGAATAGACTTATTTAAAACCAGTCTAGCATTCTCGGGGGCGACTTTGTGGAATTCGCTTCCATCCCACACGAAGACCACTCCAACGGTATCATGTTTCAAGAAAAGTCTTTTTGAACATTTATCTTCGCAGCCATAACTATCTTCAAGCTTTGCTTTCTATACGTAGATATCATTGTTAGTAATGTACCCATTCTACTGCTGTGTATGTATAGTGCTGCTGTGTTGTTGCTTTTTTTTTCTTCTTTTTTTTTTCCTTCCCTTTACCATTGCTCCCCCTCCCCCAACACACCGTAGGCGTTCGTCCTATACATGTATTAATGTAATGTAATTGTTGTGTTGTAGATGTAGCAACGGCAGATTTGAAAAATGACATTGCCTCTGGCATTGTTAATATCTTTACCGTTGTAAAATAAAGACTCATTGATTCATTGATTCATTGATTCATTGATTCTCTCTGTCTCTCTGTCTCTCTGTCTCTCTCTCTCTCTCTCTCTCTCTCTCTCTCTCTCTCTCTCTCTCTCTCTCTCTCTCTCTCTCTCTCTCTCTCTCTCTCTCTCTCTCTCCTCTCTCTCGTTTTGACACATTATTTTCCAAGGATAACCGCTGATGTTGTTCTTTTTCAATCGTGTCATTGCTAAATCTACTAATCATACTAACAAATAAAACACAACGATGCAGTACATTTACAAAAGTATCAAGAATGACTCTTTTTCACAATGTAATTTGTTTATAAACAAGGGCAGTAACTTGTCAAAGAATGCTAACTCTTCTGTTTTCATTATGAATAGACTGACCTTTCTTGGCGCAGACGATAAATCATTGAAAAATATTGCTCATTAACATAATTACCAAAGTAAACATAAAACGAATACTCACTTCTATACTACAGACACCATGTGCAGCATTTCTTTTCAGTGCTCGTGAGTATTGAAAACACAGGCAAATGTTTCATGATTTAGTACAAGTAAGTATGTCCATTTTGAGAAATGCGAGATTTTAGTTTTTAATGCGAAATTTTCATTGTTCCACAAGAAGAAAACAACGGAGAAAGAAACACGCTTAGAAAAGACGCTTACAACACAATGTTTTAATATTTCGTGTAAAACCCCTTTTTTTTCAAAATAGACATACAAACAAGTATGCAATTCAGTCGCTACTTGTCTTGTGAGTGAGAAGAAGCAAGGCGGCAACTGAAGGGTGTGACCCGAAACAAAAGATTAAGAACAAAAGTCGTAGTCCATAAGCTAGGAAGGTCTACCGTGCACCCCCCCCCCCCCCCCCCAGTACTCAATAAGATGGGTTTCAAAGTGTTCCTTAGTATGTCCTGAGACGTTTAAGCCATGTTCCCCGAAAATCCTTAGGAACACACCAGAGATATAGCCGATGGCGCAAGGGTATCCCCATTCACGCTCTTCGCAGGTGCTAAAATGAGGTTGAGAAACATTTTCCTCTAAATAAATCAGAATTCATTCCAGAAGCCCAAATCAGGTAATATTATGTCACGGCACACCTTCTGCATCCTCTGCAAAAAACAGAATGAAAAAAATATTGAATCTCTGGCTCACAGTGAAGGTATTTGTGCACCCAGTAAACGACCATTTCCGCGAAATCGCAAAAAAAGACAAAAATAATGTGTCAGATGCCTTCAGACATTTTCTATAGCACTGACAGTCCATTTGTAGGTTTACATCATTAAAACAGGATGTCACAATTATTATAAACTTGACTAGGTGATGCTGTGATCACTGTGAGTGCCACAGTGTTTGATTTTGTATCCCTACCCCCAAGTTGTAAAAATACACAAAATTAATTAGAAAAAATTGCTCAAGTTATCCCATTTTATTTTGACCTCTCTTTACCTATTGAGTTTCAATAATGTGAGCATAAAGTGCAAGAAAATAAGGAAAGTCGGCATCCTTTACGGTATGTTCGTGGTGAATGATAGCTTTTTACCATTTAAAATTGCTGAATTGGGAAACGTACATTGTTTCTGATGCCCTCAGAAATTTTGTATACAACTGATAGGTCTTTTTTTAGGTTTTATTGTTTAGGATAGAGTACCACAGTTACTCCCAACCTGATTTTATGATACTGTGATGCATTTAGGGGCCACAGTGGCTGAATCTGCTGCCCTACCCCCATTTTACCTGTACGCAAAGGAACGAAAAATGATCATAACAATTGCTCCTCTGATTAAATATTTTTGTTGCCAGTTTTCTTAACAAAATATGTATATTGAGCATAAACATTTGTGATCATTTCATTAATTTCAATGTGACCCATCGATTTAATTGTAATTCTTTTTATTTAAGGCATGCTTAACAGGGGCTGCCGCTGAAGCTTCTATCGTCTGCACATTCAGCACTCTTGTCAAACTCGGGGAAGGTGTACCTCAGGGAGATGTTGTGTCTGATGCTGTTTTTGGTCTACATTAATGACATCAGTACAACAGTACCAAGGTTCGTCTTGAACATCCTCCATGCAGATGACTTTGCAGTGTGGAGCGCAGCAGAACATAAAGAAATAGCATCCTCCAGAATGCAGGATGCTGCAAATAGAGTCAGCAGCTGGACTGAAAGAGGCCACTCAAACTGAGCTAGACCATCTCTTTCAATCAGACGGAAGAGGTCACCTCAAAACTGGAGACCTTCCAGTACCAAAGACAGACAGGCCAACTTTACTGGCAACAAATAAATTACTGGATTCACGTGGAGGCATAAAGAAATAGCATCCTCCAGAACATAAAGAAATAGCATCCTCCAGAATCCAGGATGCTGACTATAGAGTCAGCAGCTGGACTGAAAGAGGCCACTCAAACTGAGCTAGACCATCTCTTTCAATCAGATGGAAGAGGTCACCTCAAAACTGGAGATCTTCCAGTACCAAAGACAGACAGGCCAACTTTACTGGCAACAAATAAATTACTGGATTCACGTGGAGGCCTCACATTGAAACCATGGAAGCTAGAGCTGCAAAAAAGAAAGAGAGTCTCTGATGAAGAACTGGTGGGGACCACATTGGCGCAAATTACAGCATCCTGGCACAAGCAAACACCTGCTCGGTCAGACCAGTTGTGCGGTACCAAGATACATCGACAACATGAAACACTGCCTGAAACCCAAAAAGCCAGGCTTGACAAGATGCAGAACATGGGTCATTCTCATGATGCAGTTACATTGTTAGAGCCATCTGGAGCACCCCAATTTAGGAAATGGAGGACATTGGAGCCACTTGAATGCAGAACAGCACACACGATGAAGAGACTTACTAGACACCGACAGCAGACCAAGAACGTCATAAATGCCCAATCTGAACTGCCAACTGAAGGTCCTGCAAAGGGCTAACACTGACGTCCTGGAACCAAGCCCAAAGATGTGTGAACAGCTCCCTTCAGATACCTGGACATCTCGAAAGAGCCTTCAAGACAACATAATGTTCCAGGACTCTTTGCCAAAGGTCGCGGCACTGCACAAAGCCATCTTGCTGGAGGTTGTGCACAAGCGCTACCCTCACAGCAGCTGTGATACCACACAAGATGCCGTGTTGAATGAAGGAAGTGGCGTGTACATCTGTTGTGCAGACCGCACTACTACCTCCCTCTCCTTACCAGCTAGCGGCAGCAGCTCCAACTATCGTACAGATCTGCAGGTGCTCAACACAGCAGCAGAGCACTAGCTAGGGAAAGGCAGCAGCTTGATCCACTGATCTCACCAGGAAGCTTCAAGATAGACTGGATGCCCTGTCCACAAAATAGTGCTGCAGTGGATTCCAGTGCATTCTGGACTAGCTGGGAATGGAGACACTACAACAACAAAGTGATTGGCAAAAGCAGAATGGCGGCTGCAGCCCGTGGGCAGATGACATCAACAAGCTGAACAGGGAGAGCCAGGCCACCATCTTTCATCTACACACTGATTACTCTGGACTGGGTCCATCCAGAAAAGCAGGAACGTTTCACAAACCCAAACTGAAGCCTGAAGCCTTACACACTTTAATCAGATCACTCTGTATCAGCAATTATTTGAAGCTTCCGTACCTAATGCGTGAAGAGATACCAAAATAAAAGAACGCTTAGTGAATGGCGGACTTCGGTAGAAGCGTAAACAACCAATCAGAATGTTCGCCATGCAGTCACTTTATGATCAGAGCTAAATATAGATCACTTGCAACAAGTGTCAGCATGATCGTTTGCAATGGGAATAGTCACAAATTGAGGGAGAAAAAAAAAAGGAAGTAGACAAAAGTTTGCCAGTACGTTGTCATTTTTTACAAACTTTCACAGACTTTAAGGAAAAGGACTGAAATTGACAGACTTTCCAGGGCCCTCAAAAAGCCTTGCCATTTTTTTACAACTTTCACAAATGTTCACAGACCGTAAGGACCCTGCTGAACTCACCTCGTGAGACTGGGTCATTTGGAAACAGCCCTATGCGAATTTGGCGTAGAAAATCGGTCTCCTTAGCACATTCTCCAAACATGTCCATACAGAGAAGCGGTCTGCTGGCAGTTCTGACCAGAAGACACGCCCCTATACACCAAACTCTGAAAACATGCTGCCTAGCTCTTGACAGCTCACTTATTGGCAGCCAGAACAATATAAGATTTAAAGACGGCCATAAAAAAGATTGAACGTTGCAGAAGGTGGAAGTGGAGATCTCGTGGTTGACATGTGGAAACTAAGTATTTTTGATAACATTGTTTTGGCTATTAGGAACCATGAAACTTTATTACGCATATTCATATTTACACATTTCTAGATAAAAAATAAATGAAAGGAAAAGGGGAGACCTTACTAGACCCGCCTTACGCTAGGTAAAATATCACCTAAAAGACCAGCCAGTTAAAAATAGTTACAATTAAATTGATGGGTTACATTGAAATTAATGAAATGATCACAACTTTTTATGCTCAGTATGCATACTTTAAAAAAAAAAACTGGCAACAAAAAATATTTAAACAGAGGACTATTACGTAAGCAATGTTTATGATTATTTTGCGTTACTTTGCGTACTGGTAAAATGGGGGTAGGGCAGCAGATTCAGCCACTGTGGCCCCTAAATGCATCATAGCATCACAAAATCAGGTTGGCAGTAACTGTGGTACTCTATCCTAACCTCGCCATCCCAAATTATTCTATTATTAGGAGAGATCCGTCAGTCCAGGGTGAGACTGGTGTAGCTGTATACATCCATCAATCAATTCTACACATAACCCGCAGGAGACAAGACCTAGAAACGGCTGGTGTAGAATGCATTTGGGTAGAAATCAAACACTCTAAATCCCCTCCTTTACTTGTCGTGTTTCTGTATCGAAACCCTGCAGCCACCTTTGAGTGGTACGATAGCGTTTTACACAGGATCGATAAAACATACATTCAGACCAAAGATGTTCTGCTTCTTGGAGATTTTAATATTGACTTTCTTAAACCTCATTAATCATGGGAGTGTACTACTACCTTAGTCGGTCTCCAACAAATGGTGACATCCCCCACCAGAATTACTCCAACATCAGCCACTATTATAGACCATATCTATACCAACAAACCTATCGCAGTTAGCAACACTCAAGTTGATAGTCTGAGTGTCAGCGACCACTATCCAGTTAGCTGCATATGGCTGTCAAAACTTCCAAAAATGAAAAAGCAAGGTCACACGTGCATCACTTATAGATCATTTAAAAACTTTAATGAAAATGCTTTTTTGACTGATTTAGCTGGAGCACAGTTCACGGACGTGTTTAACGATAGTGACCCGAACGAAGCATTAGACACCTGGTACCGCGTCTTTCTCTGTGTGCTGAATAAACACGCGCTCCTGAGGCAAAAGAGAGTTAAGTACGCCGCCTTACCACCATGGCTAACTGCGGATCTGATAGAGACTATGGAACTCAGGGACGAGGTAAAAAAAAAAATTAAAAAAAAAAAACCGAAGCGTTTTTCTGAATACAAAACACAACGTAATCGCGTAAAATCAATGGTTTTAGAAGCAAAAAAAATCTCTCTTCAGTAAGGTAGTTAAGCAAAGTAAAGACTCCTCCACTGTATGGCGCGCCATAAATTTAGTAACCAAAGGTACAAATAAAAGTAGTGCGTCTTTACCACCCCACCTCACTCCAAACAGTTTTAACGACCATTTTGTCTCTGTGGCGGAATCACTAATGCCACTGGGAAATAACTCACATGACTATATTTATCCAGACAAATACTAGACTACTGTAACCAGAAAAATAAAAACAACGAACCTTTCATCATACCGCCTATAGTGGTTCATGAAGTGGGCAGATTAATTACCTCGATGGAAAATAAACAGTCATCCGGGCCTGATGAGATCAGCTCAAAAATACTCAAGACATCTCTTCCATATATCGTTAAGAGTCTCACGTACATCTACAATCTCTATATAAAACAAAACTGTTTTCCGGATGCATTTAAAGATGCAAAAGTAATCCCACTACCAAAATCAAAAGATCTAAGTGAAATTAATAATTTTCGTCCCATTTCCTTACTACCAGTTTTGCCAAAGCCTTTAGAGAGGCATATTCATAAGCATCTATCTAAATATTTAGAAAACCGAAATCTTATCCATTCATTGCAGTCAGGTTTCAGACCAAACCATTTCTGCCATACCGCGCTGATTAGGATGACAGATACATGGTTAGCATCTATCAATGAATCCAAACTAACAGGTGTAGTCTTTTTAGACTTCCATAAAGCTTTTGATTTAGTAAACTATGATATACTGATAAAGAAAATCGCATTATACACCAAAAAAAGGTCTGCCACGTTTTTCAAATCCTACTTGGATGACGGAAGACAAAAAGTCCTTCTTAATGGTACATATTCTAATCACCGCTTAGTCAAGCATGAAGTGCCCCAGGGCTCTATTTTATGCCCTCTTCTAATTTGTGTGTTTATTAACGACCTTGCGCTCACAATTAGCGATCATAATGTTTCATGCGATATGTTCGCGGATGATGCTGCAATACACACGCCCGACGAGGATTTATCTATTATTGATACACGCCTACAAAACGCATTACAAAACATTGACAACTGGTGTAGTAACAATTCCATGATCCTAAACCCAGCGAAGACTGAATGTATGGTGTCAAAAGCACCAGCTCGGCTCTCTCTCAATCAGCTTGTCTCTTCAAGGAAAACCCATCAGTCAAGTAACAGAACATCAGCTTCTCGGTGTTACTGTAGATAACCAGTTTAAATGGCAGTGTCATATTACTAACATATGCAACATAATATCAAAGAAACTTTACATTTTAGCCAAATTAAAATATATCACTGATGTAGAAACACGAAACTGTTCTCAAGCGAGGTCCAGTTAAAGAGACTGAACTCTCTTCATCGTAGAGCCGCAAAACGTATCCTACCTGACCCTAACTCAACTACCGATAATAAATTGAAAACCTTGGAGATTCTCCCCCTGAAAAATCATTTAATGTACAATAAGGGAATAATTATGTTCAAAACATTGAATATCAAAATGCCTGATTATATTAAGAAACTATTTTCCTTTCCATCACCAACGTACTCAAGATCAAGGCAATTCATTATTGTACCACGACCTAGAATCGATCTCTACAAGAAAAGTTTAGCGTTCTCAGGCCATAGCCTGTGGAACACTTTGCCTAGGAAAGTTACAACATCAACAACCCTTTCATATTTTAGAGCCAGTATTTTCAATTACCTCACGTCATTATCGTAATACTTTCACTGCGACCCTATATTATGCAGTGTGTGCGTTCACGCGCGTGTTTGTGTGTGTGTATGCGTGTGTGTGCACGTTTGATGTTGTTGCTGTTTTTGGTGTTGTTTTGTTTTGTTTTTATATCATTCATTATTTTATTTTTTTATTATTTTTTTTCCCAATATAGCATGTTCACACTTTGTGAATTATTTGTAGATTAGATTAGCAATGGCAAGTTCGAAAAATGGTTGTGCCAGCCATAACTTTCACCGTTGTAAAATAAAGAATCATTGTCATTGTCATTGTCATTCTCTCTCTCTCTCTCTCTCTCTCTCTCTCTCTCTCTCTCTCTCTCTCTCTCTCTCTCTCTCTCTCTCTCTCTCTCTCTCTCTCTCTCTCTCTCTCTCTCTCTCTCACGCACACGCCGTGACTGAGACACGCATACACGAGCGTATGCACGTACTTGTGTATGTGCGTGCGCACTCACAAACACACTCAGAGAGAGAGAGAGAGAGTGGAAGACAGAGAGCGACAGAGATTGATTGATTGATTGATTGATTGATTGATTGATTGATTGATTGATTGATTGATTGATTGATTGATTGATTGATTGATTGATTGATTGATTGATTGATTGATTGATTGATTGATTGATTTTATTTTTCAAGGAAAGTGGTTTTAGGCGCGCAGGCCCATGATTACATACTTGTCCTTGCTAGAATTACTGTACATAATCAAGGTAACAAACAACAAGAATAGCGCGGCAAGCATCACAACATAAACAGAAGGAATGCTATCAACCTCTCCCTCTCAAGCACACACACACACACACACACACACACACACACACACACACACACACACACACACACACACACACACACCACAAACACACATATACTATTCTTTACATGTAAACGTCGCCTAAAGCCTATATATTGGGGGAGCCACATACAACTTCAGATATATAACTGAACATTCAAATGAGTAACAGGAAGCACATCATGTCCTTGGAGAGGGAGAGAGAGAAGGGGGGGGGGGGCGGGGGGTAGGGGTGGGGATGGAACCTTGTCAGTTACAAGCACAAGTACACACGCCTAGAGCTAAAGGTGAGAGCAATCACTCATTTTATTCAATCAAAGAAATGAACTCGCACGTCTTCCACCGACAAAGGAACAATTGACGTTGGTGGAAATATTCGCTTGCCGCCTCTACAACTACCAAAGAAAATGGATACTGCATATGATCATGAAACTATGTGCTTGTTGCACACGTGCATGTGTCTGATAGAGAGATGTTTCTTCCTGCTACTGCTACTGCTTCAACATTTCTATCCTGAAAAATGGAGAAGAGATTAAACGCTAAAAATTACAATTTAATTCCGCCAGGACGAGGTACGTAGATATAAATGGCGGGGTCAACAAGAGGGATGGATTCTCACGACCCCCAGCATTCTGCGGGGGACGGTGGGGGAGGGGGGTATGAATCTACCCCTCTTGTAGGAAAGTGTCCTTCGCTACTGGTTTTAGAAAAGTGTCATTCGCGAAAAAGCATCCGTCTCAATGACCGGCCATACCTTGCCTTTCTTCGCTGGCGCGCGTTATGCTTTTCAACAGGAAGTCGCCGCGTGCACATGCGCAAAAGCCTCTCAAAAGCACGTGACAGCAACAAGATGGCTGACCATGCGATGAAAGCCAGAGGCATATGGCAGCCACCTGGGGGGTTTCCATGACACGATAGCTGAGAACAAGAGAATTTGGGGGAGATATCAGTTTTGGGTGGGAATTAAAGTTATTGTAAATGCTCCTTGTATGCCTGCAGAGACTGCCTCTAAAATGGGAACTTGTAGCGAGGAACTGGAGAAGAGAGAGAGAGAGGGACAGAGTGAGAGAGAGAGAGAGAGAGAGAGAGAGAGAGAGAGAGAGAGAGAGAGAGAGAGAGAGAGAGAGAGAGAGAGGGACACACAGAGAGAGAGTTATATACTGGATAATTCCTTACGCCTTACGGCTTATCTCGAAGCTTATCCAGAAACAAAAGGTAATAAAAAGACAATTAAACAAAATTACGCTTTTTGTCGTGTTTTTATATGTAAATAAATGGATTTTGGCTGGCAATCAACAAAAAATGCATCCTGGAAAATGTTGCAATCAATCAATCAATCAAGCAAGCAAGCAAGCAAGAAAGCAAGCAATCAATCAACCAAGTAACCAACCAACCAATCAATCAATCAATCAATCAGTCAATCAGTCAGCCAACCAACATTCCATCCATCCATCCATCGATTGGTCCCGTCCGTCCGTCCGTCCGTCCGCCCGACCGTCTGCCCGACCTACCGTCCATCCATCCATCGACACTTTTTATTTAAATCACTTTTATTGTCCATACATAGGCAGCGAGTCATAAGACGACAGTTTAGTCCCTGTCAGTGCGGTATAGCCATCTGGTACATAAAACAGAATATGCAACATACAAAATAGATTCTACGCATTATACTATCTGCTGCACGAATGCGCACTTAAAATCCAAGAAGAATTACTTTTCTTCCAAAATATTTCTTTTCTATATGTGTGCTGGTCTATGACTTTGGACCCCACTGTTCTTTTGCGTTTGATAAGCGTAATAGCCTTAAACGTCCACCACATCTGCTGCATGTTTCTCAAAAATGCCATGCATATTCCTTTTCGTTTCATGTCCGATTCATATATTTCCTTTTCGTCTCCTCTTTCTTGCCCATCCTAATTTTTCCCTGAACAAGCGCCAACTGTTGAGCCTTTTGTTGTCATTCATTGTGGTGAAAAAATTTATTAGGGGCTTCCTTTCTAATGCGACACATGAGAGATTCTTACCTTTCCTTGTGAAAAAAAAAAAAAGTCTCTTTGAAGCCGTTTTTTTTTTTTTTTTTTTTTTTTTTTTTTGTGCTCAAATGGACTCTTTTCTTCCTAAATCTATCGGACATTATCATTTTCTCGCTTTAGAGAATCCATTGTTGTAGCGTCGCCAGATGGTGTTTCTTTTTTACGCTAATCGCCAAATGATGGAGAACTCTGGCGACCTCGATAATCAAAGGGAATCCGAAACCAGCACACAGCATAGGGATTTACCTTGTGACGTCATTTCTAGCGTTCTCAATACTAATATACGGCACAGCATAGAAATGACGTGAAAATATTATTTTTAACCGTTTCACTCTCAGTGGAAGCAGATTGTGTGTCTGAAAGCCTGGTAAAGTTCATCTGCCCCAGAAACATAGATACAAAGTAGTACCACCAAGAGGCATAGATCCTCGTGATCCCCCGCAGTCGCAGAGGCTCATGAGGATCTATGCCTCTTGCTGAGACCAATTTGTATCCATGCTTTTAGGACGGTGTTAGCTTTTTGGTCGTTGAATGAACCAAGATTGCAGAAACGAAAATGTGCGTACAATTTACTACAGTGCCGGCAGGGAAGGGGTTAACCTCGCTAAACCAATCACAAAGAGACTCGCGTCCATTTTCCCTTCCACAGCCCCACATAGCGATCTACCATCAGCATCAATGGCCGGAAAGTAATCCACTAAACAGATGAGAAATGGTACTCTCGGGAAATGAAGCGCTACAACCACCAATCTCTTCGGTACCGAACCTCAGTCAGACCACCTTGCCTCATTAGCATTTGGCGCGCGTCAATCATACGTTTACAATTGACGCGGTGGGCGTGGCGCAGTGATCTCAGTGATGTACGGCCGTGCAACGGTGCGCGTACTGAGATAAGGGTCCTCAGGCAGACTTAGGCCGCATTCGGCCCGCGCACGTCCGTGCGCGGGCCGAATTCGGCCTAAGTCTGCCTGAGGACCGTTTGCGCGCTGCGGCGGCCGCTTTTCTTTTGCGGCATTATCAATGGTAATTGATTAATGGGTAAGAAAATGTTGCATTGCGCGCCGCTGTTTCTTTCAGTGTCGGGTGTAATATATGGGCACGCCTCATTAGCATCGTGTTGACGTCGGTCGTAGGTGAACTGCCGCCGACGACGGTCCGACAATCTTTGTTTTTTTGTTTGTTTGCTTGCCTGTTTGCTTGCTCGTTCGTACGATCGTACGTTCATCCGTTCGTTTGTTTGTTTAGTGCTTGCTTGTGTCTTGTTTGTTGTCGTGTTTGGTTGTTTGGTTGTTTTTTTGCTTGCTTGCTTGCTTGTTTGTTCTGTTCGTACGTTCGTTCTTTCGTTCATTCATTCATTCGTTCGTTTGTTTGTTTGTTTGTTTGTTTGTTTGTTTGTTTGTTTGTTTGTTTGTTTGTTTGTGCTGTTTTCTTGCAAGTTTCTTTGTAGGGTGGGTCTTTATTTTTTGAAGCTAGATTTTTTTTAAAGAAAAAAAATCAAATTTGAAACAAAAATGAAAAACACAACCCGCAAAAGATCAGTGAAAGTACATCATTTGCATACAGATTGAAGAAAAAAAATATGTCAATAATTTCCCAGAATTTCCCTTGACAACTGCGTCCGTCTTTCCTGAAAATAACGGTCAACGGATAAAAACCATTGAAATTATTTCACTTAAATACCAATGTTCATATTAACAGGATCAACATGCACGAGACTGGATATTCTCATGAAATCAACCTTGCTAATTCGACATTCCAGGCGGAAACGTATCCGTCGTAGCAGAAAATCATATGCTGGAACATTCAGTGTGTCAAATGTCATAACTACCCATTGATTCGTGATATAACAAGTCATAAACACCGAAGAAATCGGGTGTTAAAAGTTATGCTTAATTTTCATGCAAAATCCCCCGAAAAGAAAAGAAAGGAAGGCGTCAGTGTGTTTACAAGAGGTATAGATCCTCATGAGCTCCCGGAACTTGCGGGGGCTCAAGAGGATCTATGCCTCTTGTTGGCAACCATTGGTTGATTTTCTTCCGCCGAGAGAGAGGTTGCAAAGAAAAGAAATTTGTGGAGAAAACATTATATGAGCGATTTTCCTTGTCTTTGTATGATTCAGTTTGACTCATCAACCTTAACCTGATAAATTTCACGGTGTTTGCAGAAGAGGGATTGAGAATGTCACACGCGTTCAAAAACTGGAATCTCACTTTTATAATTTCTTTTTTGGAAGTGGGCGTTATTTGGAACGGGGGTCACACCTGAAATTCTTAAACGATGTCAGAAAAGCACGGAGTTGGAGCTTTTTTCTAGTGGATGAAGTCAGGCTGCTATATTTCCGATTTCCCTTCAAGGTCAGATATAACGAAAGGCGGATCTAACGAGAAGGAGCGAGTCCGAAATAGCTCAGGCGGTTAAACGTCGGAGCAGGAGAGCAAAGGGAATCGCCGGGTCGTGGGTTCGAATCCCGTCCCGGCCCCGGTAGCTGGACTCACAATCCAGGGGAAAAAACCGGATTTGTTCAATAGCATGTCCGTTGAAAGGTCCTGGTAAATCAAAGTGGCACAGTTGGAGTGCGCCTGAGTTGATCAGTGTTCAGGTCGTACTCCATAGGCAATAGATTTTTCTGTCCCCCATAACCCGCCCGTCAGGGCGGTCCATAATCACCTCGGTGCTGTGGACGTTAAACCCGAACGAACTAACTAACTAACGAGAAGGAGATCCCCAAAACATTTACTTTCTATCCGAGCTACTTCGCTTATAGCAAACTTCGGATATTGCAACTGGGTTCGCCAGACGATTTTTTTAAATCCAAAGTTTACAGCACATATTCTCATAAGGTCATATTTGCATATTGTGGACACTGTCAATGTTTTTTTCCCCCTAATTTGGCGGCTCATGGGGATCTACGCCTCTTCCTGAAACCGCTTTGAATCCATGTTTCTTTTGACAGCTGGGCCTTTTGGGGTTGGAAATGGATACTTCGAAAACACATCCTGCGTCCAGTGGCAGTGAAGTGGTTAACCCGTTAACTGCCGGGGAAAAAACATCTGCAAGAGACATAAATCCTCATGAGCCCCCGCAGTCGCTGGGGCTCATGAGGATTTATGTCTCTTGTTAGTCCTGTTTTTAAGTCCCTTCTATTTATAGATGGGGCTTTTTAGGACGGGTCGCGGTGGGGCGAATTTAAATAGCATGTCCATGATGTCAAAGGCGGGCAGGCCTAAACATCTAACAATTGAAGTAACAAGATAAAAATTACGTCATGTCTAGTTACGCTGACCTCGCTGCTGAACGTACATTTGGCGTGAAGCGCCGTATGTGTGTATGTATGTACTATGTATGTATGTATGTATGTATGTATACATGTATGTATGTATGTATGCATGTATGTAATGTATGTATGTATGTATGTATGTATGCATGTATGTATGTATGTATGTATGTATGTATGTATGTATGTATGTATGTATGTATGTATACATGTATGTATGTATGTATGCATGTATGTAATGTATGTACAGGGTGATAACGACTGCATCACGGAGATCCTTTGGTAGTGTTCCTTCCTCCCAGCAGCAGAGAAAGAGGTCATGGAGCTTGTTGTGCAGTGCTGTGCCTCCATGTTTCCAGATCTCTGGCGGTATTCCATCAATGCCTGCTGCTTTGCCACTCTTGAGCTGGTGGATGGCTGTGAGGGTCTCTTCAGCGGTGGGCGGTTCGTCCAATTCAACTTTTACTGGGAGCTGTGGGATTTGTAGGACGACTGCTTCTTGAACAGTGCGCTCAGCGCTGAAGAGGCTCTGAAAGTATTCCGACCAGCGGTTCAAGATGGAGGTATTATCTGTGAGGAGTGCCTGGCCATTCGCGCTTCGCAGGGGACTTTGTACCAGATGCCTGGGGCCATACACTGCTTTCAATGCTTCGTAGAAGCCCCTGTAGTCACCATTGTCTGCGCAAAGCTGGGTCCTCTGTGCAAGTCTGGTCCACCACTCATTCTGGAGATCTCTGAGCTTGCGCTGGAGACTGCTGCAGACGAGGCGGAAGGCAGACTTCTTCACAGGGCAGGAAGGCTGGGCTAGGTGGGCCTGATGGGCGGCTCTTTTTTTTGCTAGGTGTTCCTGGATCTCTACATCGTTTTCGTCAAACCAGTCTTTATTCTTCTTTCTAGCGAAACCCAAGAACAAAGGTGAGAAGTCTGACTGTTCCAACTATCGGGGAATTACACTGCTGTCCATTGCTGGAAAAATCCTTGCAAGGCTGCTCCTGAATCGGCTGGTACCTGCCATCGCTGAAGACCAACTCCCAGAGGGCCAGTGTGGCTTCAGAGCAAACAGGAGCACCACCGATATGGTCTTTGTGCTGAGACAGCTACAGGAGAAGTGCCGCGAGCAGAACAAAGGGCTGTACGTAACGTTTGTCGACCTAACAAAAGCGTTCGACACTGTGAGCAGGCAAGGCATGTGGCAGATCCTGGAGCGACTTGGCTGTCCCCCAAAGTTCCTCAACATGATTGTCCAGCTACACGAGGACCAGCAAGGTCAGGTCAGACTCAACAATGACCTCTCAGAACCATTCCCCATTCTCAACGGCGTAAAGCAGGGCTGCGTGCTGGCACCGACCCTCTTCACCATCTTTTTTAGCATGATGTTGAAGCAGGCCACAGTGGACCTCGATGATGACGATGCAGTGTACATCAGGTATCGTCTCGATGGCAGCCTGTTCAACCTTAGACGACTGCAGGCCCACACGAAAACCCTAGACCAACTGATCCGTGAGCTGCTTTTTGCCGATGATGCTGCCCTCGTTGCACACACAGAGAGAGCCCTGCAGCGCATCACGTCCTGCTTCGCAGACGCTGCCCAGCTCTTTGGACTCGAGGTCAGTCTGAAAAAGACAGAGGTCCTCCATCAGCCGGCACCCAAGACAGTGTATCGCCCTCCTCACATCACCATCGGCGAGTCTGAACTAAAGTCAGTGCACCAGTTTACTTACCTTGGCTGCATTATCACGTCGGACGCCAAGCTGGACAAGGAGCTTGACAGCAGGCTGGCAAAAGCGAACAGCGCTTTCGGGCGACTTTTCAAGCGGGTGTGGCACAATCAACAGCTGAAAACAGGCACCAAGATCAGCGTGTACAGAGCTGTGGTCCTCACCACCCTGCTGTATGGTTCCGAGTCCTGGGCCCTCTACCGCAGCCAACTACGACTCCTCGAACGCTTCCACCAGCGCTGCCTGCGTACCATCCTGGGCATTCACTGGAGTGACTATGTCACCAATGTCGAGGTCCTTGAACAGGCTGAAACCGTGAGCATCGAGGCTTTGCTGCTGCGGACACAGCTCCGCTGGGCGGGGCATGTCTCCAGGATGGAGGATCATCGCCTACCAAAGATCACCCTGTTCGGCGAGCTTGCTACTGGACACCGTGACAGAGGGGCACCAAAGAAGAGATACAAAGACTGTCTCAAAAAGTCACTTAGTGCCTGCCAAATCGACCACCACCAGTGGTCTTCGCTTGCTGTGGACCGTGACACCTGGCGCTCCACTATTTACAAGGCAGCTGTCTCCTTTGAGGACTCTCGCAGAGCTAGCCTTAAGGACAAGCGGCTCAGGAGAAAGAACAGAGATGCCGCAACTCAGAACTCTGGCCATACCTTCCCCTGCAGCCACTGCGGTCGAACCTGCCTGTCCCGGATTGGCCTCCGCAGCCACGAACAAGCCTGCAGACGTCGTGGGCAACTCCTATAAAATCTTCGTTCGCGAAGTCCAGCCAAGAGATGTAATGTATGTATGTATGTATGCATGTATGTATGTATGTATGTATGTATGTATGTATGTATGTATGTATGTATGTATGTATGTATGTATGTATGTATGTATGTATGTATGCATGTATGTATGTATGTATGTATGTGTGTACGTATGTCTGTAAAACAACAAAATCTCCGATATTTCTGTACACACAAGCTTGAAACTTGGCGAAATACTTTCTTAAAGGGGTGGCTAAGGGAGCCTCCGAGCAAATTGTAATTGAATGTCTCATTGAAGACATAAACAACCGTTTATAGGAAGTCGGTTGACCCAGATTAGAGTCCCTAATTTGTGTTATGTTAATTGAAATTTTGGATATAGCTAGTTTGAATAAAGACATTTTATGAGTTTGTTAACCAGTTTTGTATCCTTTCAAGTTCTTTAGTAAAAATTAATTCACACGGAGAGCGCATGAACATCTATGCCTCTTGAGGATGTTTGGAGCGCTCTCATGCACGCACGCTCACGCATACACACACATCGACGCGCTTTCAGAAGAGCATGTAGGTGTACTTAGTATAGCATGTAGCTAGATAAAGTCATCCTGATTTTACACAAATTATAGCAATACTGAAATTGCACCGTTAAATTCTAGTTTTGTCACTATTTTCGCAAGTCTTGAAGGGAAAGCGAAACTCATATCACGTTAAATATAAAATTACGTATAAACAACAAACAAAAAAAAACGTCATGGCAAATGACGTTTGACAAACCAATGAAGCGTACGCACTGCGCGCGCCCCTTATAGAGTTCACTATGACGCATTGGCACATCTGCGAGGCTTTTTTCAAAAAGAGACATTTAATAATAATAATAATAATAATAATAATAATAATAATAATAATAATAATAATAATAATAATAATAATAATAATAATAATGAGTACTTGTATAGCGCCTAACCTCATATTAGAGCTCTAGGCGCTTAACAAAAACGAATTATACAAAAATAACGAATTACATAAACGCAATTTACCAAAACAATACTAAAACAAAATACAACGCACTCTGTAAACAAGCTATAAAGTCACCATTCAAAAGTGCTACGCTTATGGACTCACACTCGCATTCACGCATGCGCGCGCGCACACGCGCACACACACACACACACACACACACACACACACACACACACACACACAGACACACACATACACACTACTTTTAACATAGAGATGACTTTAACATGACAGGTGTGTGACAACGTCGTTTGTAGCAGACAGAAAAAAAGTTGGGTCTTTAGGGCTCGCTTGAATGCCTCTCTCGAATCCACGTATCTCAGTTCGCGTGGGAGGTCATTCCAAACAACTGGGCTCTGGTACCTGAATGACCTCTCACCGAAAGACTTTGTTTTGACAAGAGGGATACGTAAAACTCGAGAGTCGGCAGCAGAGCGCAAATTCTGTCTTGAGGGCGTATACAGCTGGAGAAGAGAGGCAAGGTAGTGTGGGCAGGAACAGGTAATACAACTGAGAGTCATGCATGAAATTTTGTACTGAATCCTAGCTGTTACAGGTAACCAGTGAAGAACAGACAGATGGGGTGTTATATGATCTGATCTAGGGATTCTAAGAATCAACCTAGCAGCTGAGTTTTAATTTTTCTGGAGTTTGCCAATCAGACATTGGGAACAGCCAGCCAAAAAAGCATTGCAATAGTCAACATCAGCATCAAGTCAAAGACAAAAGGTAGAGACCCTTGACAGCGAAGACAGCTCTCATAAAGAAGGGACTTTGTGGATTATGGTTCATCCCATCTTCTTGTTGTACCCACGTTTCGGTCCCATTTCATGTGTGTTCTTCACGCGAATGTTGGTCAGTGTGCAGTGGTTTCAGGCGCGAAATTCGAGTCCACTGGCAGTGACGGTGTTATTCAATCAAGATCGGTTAAACTAAGACGATTCAAGATATTTTGGCTCTTTGAGGGCTGCACCACAGAGTAAACGTCCTATGGTTGTTAATTGCTTCATCCTTTTATTGCAGGTGGACTCAGATTGTGTAAATCATTGTAAACTTCAATGTCAAAAATCCCCATCAAAAACATGTGGATGCAAAGTGGTGTCAGCAAGAGGAATAGATCCTCATGAGCCCCCGCAGCTGCGGGGGCTCATGAGGATCTATACCTCTTGCAGCTGTGTTGTTGTTCAATTTTTCTCGTCAGTGAACAGGTTAAACGTTTTGGGTCTAATAGTGAGACAGTTAAAACTGTGAACCTTTAAAACATAAAGGTGAAAAATCTTTCGATCCCAAACACACTCTTTGTGTTTATTCAGAGTCTTCAACACTCTTTATGAATATGGAAGACATTGTATTTTCCCCTCGAAATGACTCGCACGGGGCTGCTGCAGTTGGTCATGCCAACGTAACTCCTGCAAAAGAAATCACATCTACAAGAAGGACTTTGAATGGACGTTAACAAGGAAGCTCATAGAGGCGCCATCTGTCGGAATCTATGGGCGCAAAATGTTAAAGGGTTAGAGGTTAATGTCTCACTTGACAGCCATCACCAGGAAGGCATCGCTCAGGTAGAAAATAAGACCCCGGTCTCGGATACTTTTTTCAGATAAAAATTTCATTCGCACTCTATCCCACTTCTTCTGCAAGAGGCATAGATTGTCAACAGCCCCTGCAGAAGGCATGGGCTGATGATAATCCACGTCTCTTTGCTTGTTAGGGTTGGTGTCCATTTTCATTTTTGCCTCTAAGATTAATGGAGTCACTACGTTTTACGTCAGTGATTTCTCGGGTTGCGTTGTCAGCCTTATCGTTCCATCTGCAAGAGGCATAGATGCCCATGAGCCTCTGCAGATGCATGGGCTCATGAGAATCTACGCCTCTTGCAAGTGAGATGGTTCTCACTTCTAAAAGGTCGGTAATGTTTCAGTTACGTCTTTCTCTCTAAAATGGAGGCAGTCAGCAACATTTATGTCGAAAGGTTTTTTATCGGATCAGGTTTCATTGTCAAGCAGCGCGCGCCGGTGAAAATATATTTTTCGCTAATTAGCGTTTGATTTTTATTACAACCTTGCAAGGCACGGGGCAGTACGCGTAAATCATGCTCGCGCAACGCGCGCGCTCACGTGGGGGTCGCGTGCGCGCATGCGCGCTGCACGGGCGATTGCTCCGGAAAATCCCGAGCGTCAAATCGGCTCAACTCGGCGTGAAAACTTGCGCAGCCAAAAAAAAAAACGGACTGAAGGGTGAAAAAGTGTATAGAACTATAGCTAACTACGTCTTGACTCGATTTTTTTTTTTTACAAGCCTTATAATTTTCTCGTTTTTCATTTTTCTTTCCTGCCTCATCGAGTCGTCACAAAGGTGAGACGAGACTTTCTTTTCCACTGCAAAGTTTATATCAATGACAAGGGGGTTCGACATGTCGTCTTTGCGACTCGGACGGAAATCCAGGGTATCTTTCTCTTGCCTCACACATTCTCTGCTCTCCATTCCAAAGACTATGCACCTGTTGCGGGAGATGATTCGACCATGATAATTCAAGGGTAGTGCCAGATTAGCTTGGCGCCGACAGGTGCCAAGCTAATCTGACACTACCCTTCACGCCTTGAATTATCTTGGTTGATCCATCGCCTGCTGTAGTGCGTCAGGGCTGAATGGTTTAATGCTTCTTTTGAGAGTGTATCTGTCTCATAACCCCTTCACTGCCGAGATCCGCGATCCAACAGCAAGAGGCATAGATGCTCGTGAGCCCTCGCGACTGCGGGGGCTCATGAGGATCTATGCCACATGCTGAGACCAATTGGTGTCCGTGTTTCTTAGACGGTTTTGGCTTTAGGTCGTTCAGAAAAAAAAAAACACCCGCTGATTTCAGAAACAAACATGTACGTACGGTGGCAGGGAAGGGGTTAAGGCCACATTTTGTCACACACACACACACACACACACACACACACACACACACACACACACACACACACACACACACACACACACACACACACAAATGTCGCTCACAACAGGTTCTACCATATAGCACCATACAGTTTAAGAGTCGTTGACGTGTCTTTATTGCAGACGTCGTGGGCAACTCCTATAAAATCTTCGTTTGCGAAGTCAAGCCAAGCCAAGCCGTTGACGTGTCTTTATTGTCCACTGGGGGGCATAGGAAAACACGCATGTTAGCCGTTTTTCCTCATTCATATGACTAATTCATTGTAACCGGATAGTCACCAATAATTAACCCTTTGGCTGCTGGTAGTGCTTTGTTGGTCACGACCGTATTGCTGTAGGAATTCTGTAGGAATCATCGCGAGAAAACACCGCCACCGACAGCCAAAGGGTTAACATCTTGTTTGCTTTGAGCCACAGAGAAAGAGACTTGGGTTGTGTTGCACGTAATTTTCAATAGCATGCAGAGGGACATTTGGCTGGCAGTTATACTGGCCTGGAAAAAAATGTCCTCAGCGCAACTGGCGGCTGTTTCTTTCAGCTGCAAGAGTGAACTTAAATCCTGCGGAAGCCACAATGCAAGGTGTTCCGCTTTAGCAGAGCACCTTGTTTAATGGCTTGCGCAGGATTTAACTGAAGCATGTTATTCTCCACAATCTCCTCCGGGTTCTCTCTCGATCTCGCTACCTCTTTTTCGCGTGTTTAAAACTCATTCTAACCCCAACACCGAAATCCCCAAATGTTGCCGTTGTCCTCTGAAGACTGCACTCTAGTGCAGGACACAGATCGACCATGATAGTTCAAGGGTGATGCCAGAATAGCTTGGCGCCCATAGGCGCCAAGCTATTCTGGCATCACCCTTGAACTATCATGGTCGATCCGTATCTTGCTGTGGTGTGTCTGGGGTAGAATGAGTTAAGACTATCTTCACGGCTACCGTTCGTACACTGTACGTCAGAAATCTGTGTCAATCTAACGCGAAAAGAGCTCCAGCCGTCCCGTGAACACTGGGTAACAAAGTGGTCTCAGCAAGAGGCATAGATCCTCATGAGCCCCCGCAATTGCGGGTGCCCTTGAGGATCTATACCTCTTTGCCAGTAGTGTTGTGTCCATTTTTTCTCGCGGCAGTGAGGGGGTTAAAACTATCTTCACCGGTTGATCAGGTGATTACCGCGCCTGATACATTGTCTCTAATTTATTCATAAAAAAAAGTGGCGACCTAACACGCAAAATTACCTCTCGACTCTGGACCACTGTGGCAACTGTACGACTTTGTACAAGGTGGCCTGTGCTACAAGCGTTGACAATATTGTTAATCCGTTCAGTGCCAGCTGACGCTGACTGTACTTATTTGCAATATTCGTTAATTCATTCCCTCCCCCTCCCCCCCCCCACCCTCCCCAAAAAAAAAAAATGTTGTCCCAGGATCATACATACAAAGTGGTGTCAGCAAAAGGCCTTGATCCTCATGAGTCCCCGCAAATCAGGGGGCTCATGAGGATCTATGCCGCTTGCAGTTGAGTGGTGGCGGCACTGAACGGGTTAAGACCATGAGAGTGAGATTCTCAGTATCACCTGAACACCGGTGTAAGAATCTGTTGCTTGCACATCAGACATCTAGATTTTGCAATGAGTCTGATCCCGAAAGGTGCAGCACACAGTTGCAGTTGGGCGCTGGCCATCAACAACTAGCAGAAGCCCGAGAGGTATCAATGGCGGAATTGACGGATCAGGCGAATTAATGAATGATTGAACCGCCAGGTAATTACTGTTTCCACATCACCACCTCCACTGTGATACGAGAGCCCCCGCCCATTCTTCCAGTCAGGCCAAAACTCGCCAAGGTCTTGTGAACTCTTAAACTCCCAGAACTCTGTAGAATGGAAGTCATTTAGTTCTGGGAGTTTAAGAGTTAAAAGCCCACTACCGTTGTAACTGTTCAAAGAAACTCTTCTGCAATAGATGGCTACATACAGATCTTGTGATGGTTTATTTAGACAGAGGAGAATCCTAAGAAGTACCCAACGGAGAAAGAAACACGCTTAGAAAAGACGGGTACAACACAATTTATTAATATTTCGGGTAAATACCCTTTGTCAAAATAGACAAACAAACAAACAGAGAGATTAGCCGCTACTTATCTTCATTGGCAGAAGGAAACAGAGAGGAGAATCCTGTCCAGCACAGGTCGTCTTTGTATCCAATAATTTAACAATGACTCCGCTCCGTTTTAAAAAATAAAACGAGCAACAGCTAAAAATAGATTGACGTGCTAACGGCTGCGCAACTGAACAAGTGTGACTATGCGCATGTGTTTGCCGCGTATCCCAGTTGCCGTAGAAGTGCATTATGTGTGTCGACAAGGCATAAAAACACAACTGGGGCGGTCCGTGGCGCAGCGGTTAAGGCACCTGCCACCAATGCCAAAGGTGCGAGGTTCGATACCGGGTTCCGGCGTCGGACTTTTCTCCTCTGGTGTCACCGTTAATTCGGGCGGACCGTCGGGCGTTCTTTCTCCGGGTACTCCGGTTCTTCCACCCCCCACCCACCCATTCACCCCCCACACTTTGGTACCGGTTTCAGGCCACTTTACAAATTTCAAATACAAGCGATCAAAAATCTCTGTAACTTCAGTAGCTGAACTGGCCCTTTGTCTGTCTTGTACTGTGTTTGTCTTAAATGGCGTAAATCCGTGTCTGTTACGTGAGTGTGCGTGTTGGGTTTCAGTTCGCGGCGCTTCGAGTCGATTCGCCCAAAAATTGAGAAAAAGCGCCTGTATAATAACGGTATTATTATTATTATTATTATTATTATTATTATTATTATTATTATTATTATTATTATTATGAATGGTGCTGAAATTTGTCTTCAGATTTATACGAAATGGTACTTTAACCTATTTGCTGATGCAGCCACCGTATTCTTTACAGTACCGGTGGCTGCATGCACATGAAGGTTAATAGCACCTTTCTTTTTGTTTACTACATGCCCAAGTATTCCTTTTCTTGGAGCACAAGGCCAAAACTTGAAGATCTCTAGAGAAAGTCCTTGCAGTTACGCTGGTGCATTGTTTACTATGCTGTTATGTTGCTGCCTTTCTTTCGAGCTAAGACAAAATTTACTGTTATTAAAAGTGGTAATTTGTGCGCAATTTATACAGTGTTTGTTGTTGTTATTAGTAGTATTAGTTTAATTAGTATAAAAAGTAATATTTATTATTATTATTATTATTATTATTATTATTATTATTATTATTATTATTATTATTATTATATGTCCGTCAGTGATTGTTCAAGGGTGGTACCCATATTATGGTTATTGCATTCTGACGAGCAAAAAAGAAATGCAACGTTTTTGGAATCATCGGAAACACTTCAGTGTTTCCGATGATTCCAAAAATGTCGCATTTCTTTTGCTCGTCAGTATTTGTAGTCTTCTTAGGAGAACTGCCAAGTTCCGACATTTTTCAAAGGACAATAACTCGCAACGGCCGGTCCTCCGCCGCTACCTGACTACTACACCTTTATCTATGAGTGGCAGTCGGGGTTTGCGGGCTGGTAGTGACGCCTGACTGATCAGGCCGTAGATCAACACTCGAGCGCTAATGCACAGAACAAGTCGTGTAGTTAAGGGATGCAGAGGTGATCATTGCCGCTGGGCGGCGTCTTGTTCCAATATTCAAAGCCTCTGTGCTGGCATTTTAATCTGGACTAAAGTTTTTCACTGTCAGTTGACTCAGATTACGTAGAGCTAGCAGTATGTATTTAAGAGAACACCAATGAAGTTCCGTAAATATAATACAGAGTCGCAGGCCAGCACAGTGGCAGCTCTTAAAAATAAAAATAGCAAATCTTCGCGGGAAACTTGTATTCTGGTTCTGGCAAATGCATAAGGTTGTATTTTTTTCATATAACTCGCACGTTTTTCACGACCATGTGTTACAAGGCGGTCTCATTTCACGTGTGATGATACGGGTTGTGCGTTCTCCGCCGCACTTTGACTGTTTCTTTGCAATGCCACCTAACGATCGGCTACTGAGGCGGGCAAAAGTAACTATGACCCAACTGTGGCATGACACCACCTCGAAGAGAGATGAAAATATTGATACAGAGGTTAAAACAGTTTCAAAATGTCCTATAAATAAATTAAATTATGCAAGGAGGAGAGCACTCGTGATTTATTTTGCTTAGCAGGACGTCAGGTACAATTTAAGCTCTGTTTTCGGGTATTGGCGGAGGCTCTTGAGGATCTGTGTCTCTTGCTGAAACCAGTTTGTATTCATGTTCCTTGGAAGGTTGTTGCTTTTGTTCGTTGAATGAACAATATATTTCAGAAACGAAACATGCCACTGGTCATAGAGATGAGGTTGCGTGTCAAAACAGAAGAATTACTTTAACCCCTTAGCTGCCAGACAAGGCGAACTCAACCCTTCTGCAAGAGACATAAATCCTCATGAGCCCCCGCAGTCGCGGGGGCTCATGAGGATTTATGTCTCTTGTTAGTCATATGTTCTTAATGCCTAGTTATAGTGTATTCTTCACGCGCATGTCGGTCCGTGTGTAATCGTTTCAGACGCGCATTTCGCGTCCGCTGGCAGGGAGGGGGTTAACCCTAACGTAACACGCGACAAATGTAAAAGTGTAACAAACACCTGATGAAAACACAGGCGCCACGCAAAACAACCCGAGCAAACAAACACCAACTTCGTTGCATTCCGTCGATAGGCGCTGAAAGAGGTCTTGTAAAACTTTCTAAAGGTTTCTCCTTCAAGTATTACGCTTAAACCTTGACATGCTCACCTCCGTGTAAGGAAATCGACAACAACAATGGACGCAGGACCAGCAACAAGCACAGGTTCTCGTGAGCCCATGCCACGTCTGAGACTAAAAGAACAAAAGGACGACTGAGACCAGCAACAAGCGTAGATTCTCACGAGCTCCTGTAAAGTCTGAAAGAACGTACTAAAGGGCGAAGAAGAATTGCAAAATAATGTAGAGTTTCGTGACCCTCTGCAAAGTCTAAAGCAACAACAACAACAATGACGACAACGACGACGACAACAAGAGCACAACAACACACAAAAACAGTAAGACCAGATTCTCATGAGCCTGCGGTTTCCAACAAAACAATAGGCACAGAGGCACAAGCGCATAAGCGTATAAGAAAACACACCAAAAAACAAACAAAAAAGAAAACATAAAAACCCTGCAAGAGGCATAGATTCTCATGAGCCCCTGCGTCTGCAAGGGCTCATGAGAATCTATGCCTCTTGCAGACAACCAGGGTGTTGGTAGAGGTTTCCCCTAAGAGCAGTTTAAGCCTGTCGTTGGCCTCAGTTTAATCACCTTGAACACCGCTTTATAGACGGAAGAAGGAAATCAGGGGAGAAAACCTTCTCGGCTTAATTTTCCTTTTTCACGCTCTTTTACACTCGCCAGGAAGGAACAAGGCTCGCGCGCGCGCATGCTCAGGAAACGCTCGATTCCAGCGCGTGCGACACCTTCGGACGTAGCGCAGTTGCAGAGTCAAGAAAAGCGCGATTACTGTAAAAGTATCTATGCAACCGCGCTTTTCTCCAAACACCTAAGTCGTATCGCACGTGCAGGTCAAGAAAAGCGCGACCACACAAAAATTGTCCATGCAATCGCGCTAATCTGCGATCAACTTCGCACATAACGCGCGTGCATTTAAAGAAAAGCTCGGTTAAGCACTGTTTATGATAGCAACTGCGCTTTTCTTTTTGCATTTCGCGACTAAAGAGAAAAAGAGCGATTAAGCGAGGTGTTAACGGTCTCTAATATGAATACCTGGTCGCTGTGAAAAGAATACACTTCACAACATCACCTTTAGGGTTTTTTTTCCGATCACCTTTTTTTTAGAATAACAGCGTCTTTGATTTTTTTCCCCTATTTAGAGCCAAACTTTCACTGCCAGTGCCAGAAGTCTAAAATGATTGACATTAACCCTTAAAGCGCTGACAAGCTACGACAGAATGTAGATCGACGACGATAGTTCAAGGGTGGTGTCAGAATAGCTTGGCGCCTGTGCGCCTGTAGGCGCCAAGCTATTCTGACACCACCCTTGAACTATCGTAGTCGACCTGTCTCCAGAACTGTCACACAGACCTGAATTTATGTCTAAACAAAGTTTATAGTTTCGTCCTCAAAATGTAATGAGCCAAGAAATACATGTACGATTCAATTTGCTTACAACAAGGTCGGTTATAACAAACATCGGGTATACCGACATTTTTTTTAGAGGTCCCGACAACACTTTTTCTATGTAAATTATTTCGCTTATAACACATCTCAGGTTTACTGTCCTTATTATATTCACGGGGGATGATTCAAACGTCTGAGAAATTTAGTTTCGTTCCGTTTGTTCAGATTGGGATCTATGCTGTCGGAAATGCCCACACGCGCTCCAGAAGTCTTGCCGCTATTGTTTCTTTCGATAACGTTGCAACATTGGTTTGATTTATTTAATTTTCGCCAGTGACAGGTTAGGAATAGTGTCTAATCACCCTTTTTGCTCAGTGATATTTGGTCAAGGGTAGCGCTGGATTAGCTTGGCGCCTTCAGGCGCCAAGCTAATCAGGCACTACCCTTGACTTATTGACACACGCCCTTCCAGCTGCCACAGTCAAGCCACCTCCTACAGGTGTCACTGAAAATGAAAAAAAAAGTTACGGCCAAAGTCGCGTCAGGTATCTGAATGTGCTATTCCTCTCACACACTTCAGTCATAATCTGTTCTCTTTGACCAATGTCCCCCTCTACCCCTCTCTTTCTCTCTCTCTCTACAACAAGCGCAGATTCGCAGGAGCCCTTCATGCAGTCCTTTTTAGAGCACTTCACCTGTGCTGCGGCAATCACGGCTCGCGACTGAGAATCCATCGCGGTATCAGCATCTCGCTGTTCAGTCTCATTTTAGTTCTGTTGTCTGCCAGAACGTAGGCAGTGATGGGTTATTTGGCTTAGGGATTGTTTTAAGACCTCTCGCGGCTTGCTGTCTATTCAGCCACGGATTAAGGACGATCAAACTATCCCTTAATAGTCCGAACTCCTGAGAACCTCCTCCGTCAGCGAAATCTTAAGAAAATGGCGTTTAATGAGCGCAGGATCACAGAGTAAAAACGAACGCTCGCGAGGAGTGTATATCGTTATAAAACACCCACCGAAACTCGAGTGTTCAAATAATATGAAAATGATAAATGATAAATTTAGAAAATAAGCGATTTATAGAGCAAGAAGGTTTATGTGCAAGAGGCATAGATCCTCATGAGCCCCCGCTGTGGCGGGGGCTCGTGAGGATCTATGCCTCTTGCAATTAAGTAGTTTCCACTGCAGGTATGCACTCAGAAAGCGTAAAGTAATTGAATGACTGGCTACAGGTTCTGTTCTCGCATGAAGTGCCCGTTAGATCAATGTCTATTGTTCCCTACAAGAGGTTGCGCAAAAGGCCTGATTAGAATGTCAAAGGCAAATCGAAGTCCTCCATTTTTACGGCCGTGTTCTTGTGAAGAGTTAAGGATTCTGGTCGTGAATGATGACAACAGGCCCGAGATCGAATGGGGTTAAAAACCAGAATAGCCAGATAAAGGGGAGACAATGCGTTGCATCTAATTACCGGTGCGACATTTTATGTTCTAACCTGTTATCGCAGCCTTTTCACCTGTGTTTGTTTGCGAGGATTTTTTCGTCATCTACCAAACTCTTGCTAACCTCCTCATACCTAAAGAAAGACAGATTTAAATGGGGCTGAAAAGAGATTGAATTCCTTATTCAGACCTTGCAATGATTGTAACCATCTAACCGGGTTTTAGTTTTTTGTTTTTTGTTTCGGTTTTTTTTTCGGGGAGGGGGGGGGGGGAGGCGGGGTGAAGGGGGGGGGGGTGTTGTTGTTTTTTTTTAACTTTTTTTTAACAAAAGATTATTTTCAAGGTATTGTTCATTTCATGGTTATTTGCACAATGTTGTGACAGGAAGGCAAAATACATCAAGTCTATTTTTGTGAAAAGCGAAATTTTCATTGTAATTCAATGAAAATCTCGCTTTTCACAACAATGGACTTGTACCGTCTTTTTTATGCCGCAGAGTGCAGAAAAGGGGAGTGTTTTTCTCAATCGCTTTATAACGTAGCGACGAAAAAAAAAAAAACGGACCCTACACCGGACATTATTTACCTATTCAGTGATAAGAAAATATATTTAAAAAATACCATCCAACTGCAAGAGGGAAATAGATCTTTGTTACGATTGTGGTTGAGTTATTCTGTGAGAGCGTGCATGTGTTTATCGTAGGAAACGATCTGATATTTATTTGAGCTATCATGGTTACGTTTCACGTGCCTTTTTAGTAAGATTTTCTTTGTTCGTGAGTAGAGCCGATTTCGTTTTGTTTAGTCCAGAACGTTCTAGAAGGGTCGCACTGTCTAGCGACCTCGTATGTGTGACGTCTAGTAGTTGGCAACAGTTCGTAACATTTTGTTTTCAGTGCGCGTGAATTGAGCAGCCTTTATTTTGTTTTCGGAATGTTCTCGTACTTTCTAGAGCTATCATAGAACGTGGTGATAGGGCTACCATACTTTTATGTGTCTTCATTATACATTAGGATTTAGAGCTGAAGTCAGCAGCCGAGCTTTTGTAGCCTCTTTTTGTGATTCCAGAAGTTTCTTCTTTATGAGTTTTAGTTGCGTATTTCGTTCCAATTGGTTGCATTGTATTATTTCCGTAGATGATTCTAGAATTTGGTAGTATATATAAGGAGGGCGCTGGGAAAGCCCGTTCGTACATTGTCTTGCATTGTCAGTGATAGAGACACGCAGTTAGCGTAGGTACGTGGCCCGTGTTGGGTGTACATTCTGTGAGACGCTGTTTATGAGAAACTTTGTGTCGCAGTGTGGACATTGCAGAAGAGACTTTGTATCAGTATTTGTGCATTTGGAATTGCACTGTGTGGATATCGCATCGCTGAATTAAATATTGTTGGAACTGTTACTCCAGTATTGTCTACATCCTTAAGCCACGTGTGACGGATTGCAGCTGAATGAGGTTTATTTAAAAAGAACCTTACGTGCGTGCGTCTGGTGTGTTTATCATACTACGACTACAACTCCACCACGTAACAATCCTCATGAGCCCCCGCAGTTGCGGGGGCTCATGAGGATCTATACCTCTTGCGGACATCACTTTTCATCCATGTTCCGGGGACATTTACGGTTCTGTGGTGTTGGATTACCGAAGATCGCAGAAATGAGTCTGCGTCAGCTGGCACTGAACGGGTTAAAGGTTATTTGGCCCGGCAGTTTGGCGGTACGTTTGGTAGCTAGTTGTACGCAAGGTACAAATGTTCTGGAATGGGTCCATTTATATTGTCAAGACGCAGTTGCGGGACTTCATGAGGATCTATCCCTCTTGCTGACACCACATCGAGTCCATGTTCTTGGGACAGCTCCCAGGTTAGTTCGGGGCATAACGTCCACGGCACCGAAGTAATAATGGACGGCCCTGACGGGCGGGTTCTGTGGCACAGGGAAATCTATTGCCTATGGAGTACGACCTGAACAATGATCAATTCAGGCGCACTGCAACTCTGCCACTTTGATTTAACAAGACCTTTCAACGTACATGCTATGGAACAAGTCTGTCTTTTTCGCCTGGATTGCGAGTCCAGCTACCGGGGCCGGAACGGGGACTCGAACCCACGACCCGGCGATTCCCTTCGCTCTCTTGCTCCGACGCTTAACCGCCTGAGCTATTTCGGACTCGGATAGCTCCCAGGTTTCTATTCGTTTTGAAATAACGAAGATTGCAGAAACAGTCTTCATCAGAGTCCGAAATAGCTCAGGCGGTTAACTCATTCAGCCCGACGGCCGTCTTTCCCAAATTTTGGAGGCGTCATCTAATGACTATGCACCAGTTGCAGGAGATGGATCGACCATGATAATTCAAGGGCAGTGCCAGATTAGCTTGGCGCCGACAGGCGCCAAGCTAATCTGGCACTACCCTTGAATTATCATGGTCGATCCATCTCCTGCTGTAGTGCGTCAGGGCTGAATGGGTTAAGCGTCCGAGCGAAAGAGAGCGAAGGGAATCGCCGGGTCGTGGGTTCGAGTCCCCGTTCCGGCCCCGGTAGCTGGACGCAGGGAAAAATGACGGGCTTCAATAGCATGTCTGTTGCAAGGTCCTGGTTAATCAAAGTGGCACAGTTGCAGTGCGCTTGAATTGACCAGTGTTCAGGTCGTACTTCATAGGCCATAGATTTCCGTGTCCCACATCACCCGCCCGTCAGGGCCGTCTACTGTCACTTCGGTGCCGTGGACGTTCGTTAAACCCCGAACTAACCAACCAGTCTGCGTTAACTGTCACTGAACGGGGTTCTTCTTCTTCTTCAGCAAAGAAGTACCCAACGGAGAAAGCATTTCACACGCTTGGCAGTCACCTTTTTGGTCTGGATTTCTTCTTCAGCGTCCCCGAGTTTCTCAGTGCCTCAGATGTACTGAACTGATTAATATCTTATCCTACTTGCTTTCGCTCGTAGGATAAGGTTTTAAACCAATCAACCCTGACGCACTACAGCAGGAGATGGATCGACCATAATAATTCAAGGGTAGTGCCAGATTAGCTTGGCGCCTGTCGGCGCCAAGCTAATCTGGCACTGCCTTTGAATTATCATGGTCGATCCATCTCCTGCAACTGGTGCATAGTCAGTAGATGACGTCTCGAAAATTTGCGAAATGCGGCCGTCGGGCTGAATGAGTTAATACCACTCGATGTAAACACCGATGTAAGATTCCATATGTCTCTCGTGATAATACACTCGGCTTTTGTCGCTCTTTCGGCGTTGACGTTAAAGCTCAGCTAACAAAAACATCTAGTCTCCTCTCCGCGGAGGCGTGTCTAAGAAGAAGCCAGTATGGTTTGCACAGATTAGAGTAAATCTCCATCAGAGACACCGTCTTAAACCTCTATTATTTCCTCTATCGTAGGCATTTGTGAATAAAAAGGGCCACTCCCTAATAGCACTAAGCGTAGATTCTCATGCGCCCCTGTAAGGTGCTGGGCCCATGAGAATCTGTGGATCCTGCAGATGAAATAAATTTGAAGAGAACAGGTGGTACTTTGCATCAGCGATAGATGGTCGCCGCGATGTCGCAAAAAAATCGCCGCCGCCGAAAACAGTCACCTTGAAAAGCCTCGTCTGACTGCAGCGCAAGTAGCATAGATTCTTTTGAGCCTCTTCCGTGGCAAGGGTCTCATGAGAATCAGTGCCTCATGCTGTCAGAGACTGGATCTGTTTATATTCTCAAACCGTCTGTGGACGTCTACTTTCTCACAAAAATCAACACGAGCTAGAAAAGCAAGGAGGTACAGCATCATAACTGTGATGTGCTCCGGCAGCCTCCTCTGTCTTCAAGAAGCATAGATTCTCATGAGTCCCTGCCACGGCAGGGACTCACGAGAATCCATGCCTTTTGCCGTCAATGATCAGTTTATTTACATCTCCATATCATCACCGACGGGAGTTTAGGGGAAACATACACACACCAGAAAAAAGCAAGAAGATACATTATTCTAAATGTGATGAGCCCCGCCCCCGTTTCTGCTCTGTCATCTAGGGAGGTAAATTACACGGGAGAGTTCGACAGGTACCCCACACTTACAGCTGTAACTCTATGGCCGGCGTGTGCGCCCAAATGGCGATATCAAAACACTCAATTTGAGTTGTCTGCTTTTCAGGATTTTTATGTGTTTGCTAAAATTTTCTGTTCCAAACGTTGACAATAAAGTCGCTTTCGTGTTCTTTTTATGTGCTTTGAAACTTTCTGTTTAAATGCAAAGAACTAGAGCGTTTCTTTTTTAATTTTGCTAGCATGGCCTTGCGTAAAACCACGCGTCAAACTAATCATAAACTGCACAAGCGCTTTCATGTTCGGTCCATATTACGAAGTTGTCCCTGGAAATGAAGTAGTGTAATGAAAGTCGGCCTGGCAAAAAGTCCGACGGCTATTGCTTATTTCATGTTAATAAGTGTATGCTGAAATAACGAAATGTTAAACAAAACCAACAAACTCAGTCCATTCAGGAACATGCGTGTATACTTTCGAAGTTAGAATAAGGTCAAAGAAAGTATTTAGTACCCATTTAAAGCAAGCGGGTGCACGGGATTACGAGCATAAGTGTCCCTGGCAGATGGAGCGACTGGCTGAATCTAGTGAATGTGTGTACTCCGTGCATTTTATGAATTGTATGGGCTATTCTGATTTTTACATTTACAATAAATGTTATCTTTTCGATTACTCTTGTAAATGTAAATTACTCGACATGAAATAGATCAATGATATGTACAATCTTTTTCGTATTCCGATAATGAGTTGGGTGGGGATGGGTGGGGGTGGAGGGGTGGTGGTGGTGGGGAGCGAGTGTTTGGTGTTGGGGGGAGTTGTTTGACCGCAGCTTGACCGTGTACGACGGTATCTTAGCAGATCAATATTGAGGATTCCTTACAAAGATAGCAGACAAGATAACGTCCTTTCATCAATGACTAGTCCGAACATGTATTTTCCCCCTCGCACAAAAGATAGCATCTTATACCACGGGGAGGACCACGTATTTTCAACAAGCTGATTCAATCATGGACTGGATCAGCTTGGTGAAAAATACATGTTCTGGCCTCAGGCATTTTGCCGTGCAACGTGCTCTTTCGGATCTTTTTCTCAAGCGTTTAACCCCTTCACTGTCGAGAAAATTTGAACACCACCCAGCTGCATGAGGTACAGATCCTCATGCGCCCCCGCAGTTGCGGGGGCCCATGAAGATCTATGCCTCTTGTTGAGACCGCTTTATATTCATGTTCCTTTGACGGAAGAGGAATTTCAATGTTGAATTTACAACTATTTCAAAAACACAGTATGATACCGGTACCACAGGCAGCGAGGGAGTTTACTCCTGCACCCCAGCGCCATATTAGTCGACGGACTGACTCTAAATAGCTCTAATGCTCTATAGGAAGTGCCTGATTAGACTAACCTCCAAGCTATTTAAGCACTACCCAAACATTCTGACGCAGCGTTCTCGGATACTAAGCGCGACTGAACCGTCCTACCAACGCTAGTGCTGTTAGGACGCTGTTATATATTTAATGCCTATGATCCCTCCGGAGGAGAACACAGATGCAAATTGTCTCATGAAGATACATAGATCCCATGAACCCAAGTAGCGTGCAAGAGCTATAATAATATTGAAGATGTGCTCGTCTTGAAGATATATAGTACTTCACGTAGGTCAATGACACCATTTACTTCCGAAACCCTCTAATTTCTGTCAAAGAGGATATTCCGCCAGATTTTCCGGATTCTCACTTTTTGATGGCTGAGCGATAAAGTAATCTGTTCGTACTATCATATTCCTGCCCAGGTAGACAAGAGATTGAGTGGCTGATATCCTCTGCTGGGTTTTCCCAACCCGCGCGAAGATGTAAGCTATGCACAACCCCTTTGCTGATGTAAAATAAAACAAGCAATGCCCAAATGCAAGAGGCATAGATCCTCATGAGCCCCCGCAGATGCGGGGGCTCATGAGGATCTGTGCCTCTTGCTGACTTCATTTTATGTCCACTTTTCTAGGACGGATGAAGTAAGTTCTTTGGCCATGACGTAACCCCATTCCTGCCACTGGTATAGTATATATATATATTTTTTTTAAAAATAGTTTGTTCATTCAACGACCAAAATCCAAAACCGTCCAAGGGACATGGATATAAATTGGTATCAGCAAGAGGCATAGATCCTCTACAGGTGGCTAAAGCCACCTAGCTGGGGGTCCTCAATGACAGGTGACCTCTTATTATAATGGTCGCTATAAACGCGTTCTGTTGTAGCTGATATTTGATCGTGGACAGGAATACATGTATTTTCACCTGCCTCCCAACAGTGCTCGCTGCTTTTAACCCCTTAACTGTCGGGACAAAAAGAAAGCTACTCAGCATCAAGAGACATAAATCCTCATGAGCCCCGCTGTCGCGGGGGCTCATGAGGATCTATGTCTCTTGTGAGACCTGTGTTCTTTGTGTCTAATTGTGTCCCATTTACATCTGTGATCGTCACGCTAATGTAGGTTAGTGTGAAACATTTTTCTGAGGAGAAATTCGCGATCACTTGCAGCGAAGGGGTTTAGCGTGTAGATACAGACTGCAAAATAATCACGTGTTTGCAAAGACAGAGAAGTAGCCATCAGTGCGTCGGCGGGACAAGTCTAATTTTCGTCTCGTCCGAAATGAGAGGTTTGCTGCACGCCGTCTGCAAACATAGGCTGGCTATCGGTTCCTAAGAACAGTATAAACGCTACGTTAGAACCGATAGAGACAGCTCTCTGACAAAGACAAGTTAAAAAGAAACCTGCGTGATAATGATCGACATGCGTTTTGGGTGGAGCCGTCTGCTAACCTCGTCCCTGTGAAATCAATACTGACGAGCAAAAGAAATGCGACATTTTGGAATCATCGGAAACACTAAAGTGTTCCCGATGATTCCAAAAATGTCGCATTTCCTTTGCTCGTCAGCGTATATTTTCATTGTAATAGGAAAAAAACTTATTTACTGGTTTTTGGTGTACTGGTCGTCTGCAAACTTTGGCTATATTGTTGTACACGCTACTTCGGGACTGACAGAGAGATTATCATGCACGTGAGATACTACAGATTAGGCGGAGCTAGCTGCTAATTTTCGTACAGAGCGCAAAGAGCCGACAATAGGTTGTTTCGTTCGATAGGGATCAAATAATTATGCAGGGATTTATCTGGGTTTTAGTCTTCAGTGCCAAAATAGCTAGAGTTTTAGACTCGTGCGCCTTGAGCAGGTTGCAAGAAATATGATGATACGCTGACGGTGGAAGTTGCAAATAGGCGGAGCTACTTTCAATTTTTTGTAAAGACCACAATATTCTGTCTCCATGGATAAAGATCACAAGCTCAGGGGGTCGAGATCTGTGATGGGATCAATTAGCAGACGACAGGACAGGACAAGAGGCGGGAAATATGAACTGTGGACAGTTCTCTCCCTTACTGGCGCCTGTCGCCAGTATTTGCTGTTCCTTGAATCGCATACGATTTGTATTGCATGTGACCAGGCCTTAGCCGGCGTACAAACTAAAAACGTAAACCAATTTTCTGAACGCGAAAGCGACAATATCACTTTCGGGTGAGCAGTTAAATACACTAAACAACCATTTCTCAAAGTTTAAAAAAAATAATTAAAAAAAAAAAAATAAAATAAAATAAAAAAATTAAAAAAAATAAAAACAATATAATAAAATAAAATAAGATAAGATAAAATAAAATAGTAAGCCGCTTTTGACTAGAAAAAAGTCAACACGATCCAACAATCGCAAGAGACAGATCTTCATGAGCCCGCGCAAATGCGGGGGCTCATGAGGATCTATGCCTCTTGCCAACACCACTTTGAAGCCATGCTCCTGGTGCGCCAGGGGCTCTTTGGCCTTTGAATTGACAAAGATTTCAGAAACACAGTCTGCGTCCACTGGCAGTGAAGGGGTTAACACCCACACTGACACTATCCCCCCTCGCAGGCACATTACGTTTCTTCATTACCTGATCGGCTCAATCAATCAGGTAAAAGAAAAAGAACCACGGGACCTCGAGTGCGCTGATACTGCATACAAATGCCCGCAATTTTCTGGCTCGCGTGCGGGCCGCACCTATCGTGAAATCGTCAAGCGAATGAAAACAATGCCAGAATGGCAGCTCCGGTCGAGAAGGCAAGGCAGTCTCTGAGTCATGCCCGTACCACCATCTCCATTGCTGAGGCACAGATTCATATGGGCTCCTGCAGCTCTTTGATCAGGCTGACTTCGATACCCATTTACGTTGGAGGGAATCCCGCAGGAGTTTTAAGTGTCCAAACGCTGGTCGGTACTGAAACGGTCATTCATTCAGCCAACCTGCAAAAAGTATAGACTCTCTGAAACTCCTCAATCTCATGATCTCAGGAAGTCATGAGGATCTGTGCCTCTGTAAGAAATCGACTCAGTTTACAGCCTCAGACCGAGGACATCGTCCATGGGCTGGTCTACGGTTTTGGACGTTACGGCTGCCAGCCGTAAGGTCCAAAATCGCAGACCAGCCCACGTGCTCTCTGAGGTCTTCGACCTGGCGACTCACGCGAGATCTCCCGCCAACACGTCGCGTGCGAGAGGCGCGTGGAGGCATACCTAGGCCGGGTCGTTTATGCTCACTAACAGTTTGAATTATTTCCCACCCGGCCGCGCGGCCTCGCGCGGGAGTGAGTGACACCGAGGACGGAACATGGAAATTAATTTGAACTAACTACCTCTGGCGGCACGCGAGGGGCCAGGAATGAGCACCCTCTACGCCGATTAATAGCCACTCAGGACCCGGGGAGTTACTCCCTCCTGACCAAGCTTCGGGGCGCGCGTTTTTACCTGGGGGTGATTAAGTTAATTAAATTTCCCCTGCCCGCCGCTATGAAAGTTTTATCGGACCGCGGTGGCGCGCGGGTGGTGTGACTAATTAGAAGCGAGCGTCTAGTAAGCAGCAGATCCTCGGGCCGACGCACGGCCGTGCGCAGGCCCACTGCGGCCGACATTGGCCCGAGAACCTTAGCCTATTGCGGACAGGCTATTCATCAGTCAAAGGTAAGATGTCGTGGGCCTTTCTCCAGGCTTCTTTTATGCATGGCTGCTCACACCGGTCCGCATCTTGGCTTGCAGGCAGTCAGTCAGGTGTGGACTCCAGCCAGGCGCGGATGAGTAAATCAAACTGAGGATGTACGTAAATGTCCCAGATCTCCTCCCCAAGTAAAGACATGTGTCATCATGTGTTCCTATGAGCTACTCACACATCTGTGGAGATTTATGTATGCCTCCTCTCATATTTCTCATATTCAAATAAGCTTTTCGTTAGAGTATTGATCAATATAGATCTATGCTTCTTCTTCTATGTGCTTCTCGCTGGTAAAAATTTAGATCTACAGTCCACTCCGCTTATAACAAGGTCGGATATAACAAAAGTCGGATATACCAACACTTTTTCAGAGCTCCTGACAGCAGTCTTTCTATGTAATTGATTTTGCTTATAACCCAATGCGCACGAGGCCATCGGGCCGACGTCGGCCCGAGGACCTTGTGCGCATTGGGAACCAACTTCGGAGATAACTACAAGACATATCGGGTCCCTTGATTTGTTTTATCCGAAGTTTAGTGTATATCGATCTGTGTATTTATTTATTTATGTATTTCTGAGACGCTGATGCAGTGATAGGAATATAATGTCTCTAGCCAATGGTTGGTTGGTTAGTTTAATGGTTTGGTGGGGTTTAACGTCCACGGCACCGAAGTGATAATGGACGGCCCTAACGGGCGGGTTATGGGGGGGGGGGGGGGGCAGGGACAGCTTTTGCGACCTGAACATAGATCAATTCAGGCGCACTGTAACTGTGCCACTTTGAATTACCAGGAGCTTTCAACGGACATGCTATGGAACAAACCCGTCTTTTTTCCCTGCATCGCGAGTCCAGCTACCGGGGCCTGGACGGGGACTCGAACCCAAAACCCGGCGATTCATTTCGCTCTCTTGCTCCTACGCTTAACCGCCTGAGCTATTTCGGACTCTATCGCCAGCCAATGGTTGGTTAGTTCGGGGTTTAACTCCACGACACCGAAGTGATAATGGACCGCCCTGATGGGCGGATTATGGCGGACATGAAAATCTATTGCCTATGGAGTATTATTATTATTTATTATTATTATTACATGGTATTGATATAGTGCATTTCTCAAATTTATAATGTGACTCAATGCGCAGAGTACGTCCTGAACACTAATCAGTTGAGCCGCACTGCGATTGTGCCACTTTGATTTACCAGGACCTTTCAACGGACATGCTATTGAACAAGCCCATCTTTTCCCATGGATCAGCCAAAGGTTATTACCCAGTTTGCTTTTTATAACACACGTACATGCGGCGGGGATTATGGTCCCTGCGGCGGAGTTTGTGAAGAAATCGAGCGGATATTCACGGTAACGAAAGTCCGGACCGCTAATCGCTCAACTGGGGTCGCTCTGGCGTATCCGTCAATCGAATCGCCCGTTCCGCTTGATTAGCGCCCATAAATCCTCGGCAGGTACTGTATCGGTGTATGCTTTCCGCCGCCAGATGTCGTTGGAAATATTATGTTTTTATGTCCTTGCAGCAAACGCGATTTTCAAAGACACCTCTCCCCCCTTCTCGTATCACCCCCACCCACCCACCCCCCACCCCCTTCTCACCCGCCCCTCCTCCACCCCCACCCCACCCCACGCCTCCGACCCCGCATCCTCTTCCTCCTCCCTCCCCCTTCTCAACCCTTCCCCCAACCCCTCCCACCCCACCCAAGACCGTAACCCGCTCCATCCCCATACTCCACCCCCCTCCCCCCTCCCCCTCCCCCCTCCACCTCCGCTCCAGAGCGAAATCACCCCGAGGTGAACTTTTTTGTACAAATCAAGTTATTTATTCCCTTTCTCGAAAACTGTTTAACCCCTTCACCGCCGAGAAAAAAGTGAACGCGATATAAACGCGAATTCGGGGGCTCATGAGGATCTATGCCTCTTGCTGACCACTTTGTATCCATGTTCTGTTGGTCGTTCAGTGAACACAGATTTTTAAGAAACAAACTGTACGTCCGTTGGCAGGGAGGGGGTTAACCCCTTGTCAGCGACTGCGCTGCGACGATACCGCTCGGCGAAAAAGACGCGTAACTACGTCACTACCTAACTACGTAACTACGTCACTACGTAACTACGTCACTACCCAACTACGTAACTACGTCTTTTCCGCCGAACGGTATCGTCAGTAACAGTCAAGGGGTTAAACGTTTTATCGTCATTATACAAAATGCTCCCCACATGTCGGTCAGTATAATTATGCACCTGCTGCTTTTTTTTGGGTCACTTTGACCTGATCGCGGCAGTCCGTTGACTGTCACCAGCCGTAAAAGAACAACCATCTCCTGGAATTATACAGATTTTATCTGTAGGCTTAATGCTTCCACCCATCACTGATAAAATCTGTACAATTCCATAAGAAGGAAATTTCGGGTGACCAATTATATTTTCATCACTAGCGCTTTATGCTATTGCATTAACGTGTGGCCGCAACTCAGCGAACAATATGCAGGCGGAGGTTGCATTCTTCCCGGCACGCACCACTCCATATGGCGGCGACCGGGACAAGCAATGGAAGGAGAGCCACCGGTCCTCAGGCCGACGTTGTTGCGATGACATCGCGCCAGCGTCGGCCTGAGGACCAGTGGCTCGTCTTCCATTGCTTCATGAGAAGCGGCACTATCATGCAGACTGGCAGACCCAACACTGTGACAACCCACCATCTGATCACCAGTTAAAACACCTCCAGCGCCACCAACAGAGCACCATATTCCTTCTAAGGACTGGTCACAGCCGACTGCGTGCACACTTGTACCACCTTGGACTGTCACACACTGCAGACTGCTTGTGTGAAACTGGTTTACAGACCCCAGAGCATGTACTGCAGTCCTGTCCCCTGTACCAAGACGCCAGGATACAGCACTGGCCACATGGAGCGACGCTGTCAGAGAAACTTTGAAGCTCCATTCAAGACCTACTGCAGACCACGAACTTCATATCAACAACCAATCTTGACATAATCTGAGGCAGAAACTCGGGAACGCTGAAGAAGAAGAAGAAGAAGCATAATGAGAATGGAAGATTCAGTCCCCGTGTACAGATGAAGACTTCGGTAAATTATTTTTTACCAAACTATTGACTTTGGTTTCATCCTATGTGGACTGAAACACCGGTGACCTCATTCGTTGGAGGAATATGCCACACAACGGTAATCTCCCACGAGGGAGACAGTCATTATGTCATGTTCCTTCCACGAATGACAACCAGTTTGGAGCTGACATTATGCGATTCTATGCACAATTACTTTGTCTGGATTGAATGAAAAACATCAATGGCGCAAAGCGATATGCGACATGGCGGGCTTGTGCTGGATAAACAATTGCCGACACAACGGGATATCATTGTTGTCTTGTCCAAACTAAATTTGTACTACCCTTATTTTCACAACCCGTATGAGTAGGTACGCGTAACAGAAGTTTTCTTACTGCCCCTTGTGTGTAACGGAAAGCTCTTCTGTGTGTAAAGGAAAAGAAGAGAAGAAAAGTATTTTCATTTTACCATATTCAAACGTACCTCGCGCTGGGACCATATTGCGTTGAGGCGCATCCCCTGGGTGGTGGATAGGGGGTCCCTTGCAAGAGGGGTGCACCGAATGAAATAAGGTGCCGTGAACCAACATGGTCTAAGGGAAGGTGACCCCGACAGAAAACCCCTGGTCCTCCTAGTAAGGGGGTTGGGCGTGGGGGTAGCTTCCCCACCCTGCAAAATTAATAAGGAAATAGCTACAAACACGCCGACGAAAAGACAAACAGCAATTCCTTTCCTGGAGGAGGAAGGTTCTTCTACCAGAAGATTTATGACGTCCTGTGGTGAAAGCCGGAAGTCTTCGGAAGCCACAGGACCGAGCCGCCTCTCTCTATCCAGGGACACAACCATGGGCACATAGAACGTCAAGACCATGTACCAGAGCGGCAAGGCCGCCCAGATAGCAGCGGAAATGCAAAAGTACAACCTTTCCCTGCTAGGTATCAGTGAAGCCAGATGGACGCAGTCTGGCCAGAAAGGGCTGTTAAGTGGGGAGATGATTCTGTATTCAGGTCATGAAGAGGAGAATGCCCCCCATACAGAAGGAGTAGCATTTATGCTGTCACCAGTGGCACAGAGAGCGCTGATGGGCTGGGAACCTCTTGGGCCAAGAATTATCACAGCAGCCCTTAAAACCAAGAAAAAGATCAAACTGAACGTCATCCAGTGTTATGCGCCCACTAATGACAGTGACGAGGAAGAGAAACAAGAGTTCTACGACCGACTCCAGAGTGCTGTGGACAAATGTGCGGAGCGAGACATCACCATCGTCATGGGCGATTTTAATGCCAAAATAGGGGAGGACAACACCGGATACGAAGAGGTGATGGGAAAACAGGGACTAGGGGAGATGAGTGAGAACGGGGAGAGGTTGTAGACTTTTGTGCTCTAAACAGACTTGTCATTGAAGGCAGCATCTTCCCACACAGAAGAATACACAAAGCAACTTGGGTCTCACCTGACCATACTACAGATTACCAAATAGACCATATCTGCATTAGCAAGAAATTTAGAAGATCCCCTCAAGATGTTCGAGTGAGGAGGGGAGCAGATATCGCCTCAGACCACCATCTGCTTACCTTAAGAATAAAGCTCAAGTTAAAGAAAAGCCGCACAGAGACAACAAGAAGACAGCGCTATAATGTAGGCCTCCTGAGAGAGACTGGAGTGAGAGAAGAGTTCAAACTGGTGCTGTCCAACCGGTTTCAGGTGCTACAGGAGCTAGTAAATGAAGAGGAGGCGGTCACCACAGAGCAGCAGTGAAAGGCAGTTAGAGAGGCGCTGAACTCAAACTGAAAAAACACTGTAGGGTTCAGGAAACACCATCACAAGGACTGGCTGTCGGCACAGACCTTGAAGAAGATAGAAATGAGGAAGCAGAAGAAAGCAGTTGTCAACAACAGTCGCACGAGAGCAGCCAAAGCAAGGGCACAGGAGGAATACTCGGAAGCCAACCGCGAGGTGAAGAGGAGTATCAGGGCAGACAAGAGTGCCTACACAGACAGCCTGGCAGCAGGCAGCGGCAACATGAAACAGCTCTACGACATTACCAGAAGATTGTCGGGCAAGTATGGCCATACAGAAAGACCAGTAAAAGACAAAGAAGGCAAGCCTATTGCAGACAGAGCAGACCAACTCGACAGATGGGCCGAGTATTTTGAAGAGTTACTGAACAGACCCAGCCCATCCGACCCCCCAGACATCCAGCCAGCAGAGACCGACCTACCCATCAGCTGTGACAGACCCAGCCGTGAAGAGATCAGAAGAGCAGTGGCATTTTTGAAGAATGGCAAAGCAGCAGGGCCAGATGGCATCCCAGCGGAGTCTCTGAAAGCAGACCTAGAGAAAACAGTAGAGCTGCTGTACCCACTGTTTGGAAAGATCTGGGAAGAGGAGGTGATGCCGGCTGACTGGAAGGAGGGGTACTTAATCAAGCTTCTCAAGAAAGGCGACCTCAGCAAGTGTTCCAACTACAGAGGAATCACCTTGCTGTCAGTACCAGGAAAGGTCTTCAACAGGATCGTCCTGGAGAGAATGAAGAGCTCCGTTGACCCGCAGCTGAGAGACCAGCAAGCAGGATTCAGGAAAAACCGATCATGTACAGACCAGATCGCCACTCTCCGCATCATCGTGGAACAGTCTCTGGAGTGGAGCTCCCCGCTGTACGTCAACTTCGTGGATTACGAAAAAGCATTTGACAGCGTGGACCGAGAGACTCTGTGGAAACTCCTACGACACTACGGTGTACCCACAAAGCTCGTCCGCCTGATCAAGAGCAGCTACGATGGCATGACATGTCGCGTGATCCACGAAGGGCAGTTCACCCGGGAGCTCCAGGTCAGAACCGGTGTTTGGCAGGGGTGTTTGCTGTCTCCGTTCCTCTTCCTACTGGCCATAGACTGGGTCATGAAGAGGACCACAGAGCACAGACGAAGTGGAATACAGTGGACACTGTGGACACAGCTTGACGACCTCGATTTTGCAGACGACTTGGCTTTACTGTCCCACACTCATCAACAAATGCAGGACAAGACCACGAAGCTTGCTGACATCTCGTCCCAAGTGGGCCTCACCATCCACAAACAGAAAACAAAGACAATGAGGCTGAACGCAACCAGGGAAGAACCAGTCTTGCTTGCTGGCACCCCGTTGGAGGAGGTGGAATCCTTCACCTATCTCGGGAGCATCATAGACACAATAGGCGGCACTGATGCAGATGTCAGAGCACGAATCGGTAAAGCCAGAGCAGCCTTTCTACAGTTGAAAAAAGTGTGGAGTTCCAGAGAGTTGTCACAACACACCAAAGTTCGGATTTTCAACTCCAACGTAAACGCAGTTCTCCTATATGGAGCAGAGACTTGGAGATTGACAAAAACCACAGTCAACAGAGTACAGATCTTCATAAACAGTTGCCTTAGAAGAATTTTGAAAATCCACTGGCCAGAGAAGATCAGCAACGTGAGACTCTGGGAGAGAACAGAGCAGATAACAGCAGAGAATGATATTGGGCGAAGAAGATGGGGATGGATTGGTCACAGTCTGAGAAAGCCAGCTTACAGTATCACTAGGCAGGCATTGTCATGGAACCCCAGGGAAAGAGGAAAAGAGGCGTCGAGACCTCCAAGCAGACATCAAGAGACTGGGAACCACCTGGAGTAAAATCGAAGGAGAAGCACAGGACAGGAGTCGCTGGAGATCTCTCGTCGACGGCCTATACCCGGGGAGGGGTGACAGGCGTAAGTAAGTAAGTAATATTCAAACGTAATAATTTCAGTTCTCCCGTTTGCTCAGCATTATTGTATGACATACTAAGAACATTTATATAGAAGATATTGTGAACACTTTCATTGCCTAAAGCGGGTCCCTTTAACCCCTTCAAGGCCGAGAAATCCTGAAATCAATATTTAAAAAACGCAAGAGACATAGATCCTCATGAGCCCACGTTCCTTGGACGGTTGTGGCTTTTGGTTGTTGAATGAACAAAGACTCCAGAAATGTAACATAGGGTTAAAAAGTTAAAGACAACCCGAGACACAGATTTCCATAAGCATCTGCAGGGGCGTACAATAGTAGCGGGCCCGTTAACCCTTTGCGTGTCGGTACCTGGTTTTGTCGCGAGGATTCCTGTCTGAATCCTCGCGACAAAAACCGCTACCGACACGCAAATGATTAAGTCAACTGCGGTAGCCTGAAACAGGACAGGACGAAAGAGGGGGGTGTTGGGGGAGCGTGTAGGTGGAGAGAAGGGGGATGGGAGGGGGGGGGGGGCGAGGATGGATGATGACTGTGGGGTGGCGGCTTGTATCAATCGGGCAAATTGCTCCTATCAAACTGCGGGCCGCCTTTTCAGCGTAATTAGACGAGGTACATTGGTCCTAACGAAATGTGCAGCACATTCGATTTCCTATCCATCCACGCCACTCTCCTGCTCTTGGTCGTTTGTGCCATGTTCTGTACGTTTTCATTTCTCTACTTCGTTTTATTGAGTCTGTGTATTACGTACATCCCACTTTTGTTTTATACCGTTAAAAAAATAAGATTGTTGAACATTGTCAGCCATTGTTATCTAAATCATACCGATATTTATGTATTGGTGGTAATAGAACTAATAAAGATGCGGATGAGGTTGACATAAGAACAAACAAAAGGAAAAAAACAAACAAGGACATAATTTTTTAAAATATATATCAACAATAAATAAATAAATAAATAAATAAATAAATAAATAAATACTCATCATAAACTAAGGCTGAGAGAAAGCAAGCTGACAAAAGTATGAGTTGATTTTCACCCGTTTCGGACAGTACAATACCTTTGGTGTACCCACACTGCAAAGTTATACAGCACACCTGAATTGATATTTGTATCCATAACCCACGATATCGATTCATTTTTTTATGCAAGGGTGTGTGTGTGTGTGCGTGTGTGTGTGTGTGTGTTGGGGTGGGGATGGGGATGTGGAGGAGGGGGGGGGGGGGGCAACCTTCAGTCACAGTCCAATCATCCATAGCACAACTAAACTAAAACCAAGCTGTCATTCCTATCCAATGCTTCATATTGCCGTGGTGTCGCCATATGGCGCGATGCCCATTGTGCGCTGTACTCAATAGGGGTGAAAAGGGAGAGAAACGAGGATGCACAGCAATATCTGTCCCGTTTTCTTGCGGCATTAAAAACTAATGACATCCCTCATGCCGCGAAAGATGGGCTCCATTCATTAGCCGAATCTGTTCCATCCACATGAGCCATAGACTTCAATCAGTCCCAGCAGCTGCACGGGCACATGAGAATCCATGCCTCTTGTTGGAATGAATCAATATCAATTGTTCTTCAGACCATAGTAAAGAGAAGCTATTATGATTTTAGAAGACGAATTAGCAGACGACATATGTTGCAATGCTGTGCAAGAGGCATAGATTCTCATTGGCCACTACAATTGCAGGGGCTCATGAGAATCTATGCCTCTTATTTAAACTGATGGATATCACTTGCTTTAGACAGAGTAGGGGGAAGTTATCATAGAGAAATTAGCAGACGACATATGTCGCATTCTAGCGCTAAGCTCCTAATATTCGCTTATTTATGCCGTGTGTCCGTTTCGTTGCCAGTTTTGACTGTGAGATACGCGAATCGATGGAGCTGGGTGAGTACCACAGTGTATCAGGTAATCGCCATAACTTACTGGTGTCAATTATGAACCGCAAAAACTTTTTTTTCTTCTTCAATTTTCCACGTGTTTTCTTTTCTGTGAAGAGTCCCGGAAAATGATAATATTGTATCTCAGCCAAGAATGCGAAATAGCATTATATTAGGGGCGGGAGTGTGTGTGTGTGGGGGGGAGGGGGGGAGGGGGGGGGGGCACACCATCATTATTTTTTGCGATTTTCTACTCCTTTCTATCTAACTAGTCATGACATTCATGCCGCTAAACCTCCCCTCCCCCACAAAAAAAAATAATAATAATAATAATAATAATAATAAAAATAATAATAAATAAATAAATAAATAAATAAATAAAATTAAATAAATAAATAAATAAATAGCAAAATAAATAATAATAAATACATAAACATAAAATAAACATAAATATAAATAAATTAAAATAAATTAAAATAATAAATAAATAAATAATAAAATAAAAATAAACAAACAAATAAATAAATAAAATACTTTTTTTTTAAAAGGAGAACACCGTCTCAACATATGACTAGCAAAACTCGATTTTTTTTTTTTTTTTTTTTTAATCCTGTCACTTGATTTTCGCCTATTTAGCTCTGGAAACGAAACGGACACGAGGCTAATTCGCTTAGATCCCGTTATAAGGAAACTGTCAGATCTCACTGCTGCTGTAATGCCGGTTTAACCCTTTCCATGCCAGTGGTAGCAGATTGTGTTTTCAAAATCATTGTAACTTCAACGTGAAAGATCCCCAGTCTTCAAATAAACCTGGACCCAACATGGTTTCAGCAAGAGGTATAGATCCTCATGAGCCCCCGCAAATGCGGGGGCTCATGAGGACCTATACCTCTTGCAGTTGGCTGGTGTTCATTTTTTCTCGGCAGAGAAGAGGTTAACCCATTCAGCCCTGACGCAGTACAGCAGAAGATAGGTCGACCATGATTGACCATTACTTACTTACTTACGCCTGTCACCCCTACCCGGGTATAGGCCGTCGACGAGAGACCTTCAGCGACTCCTGTCCTGTGCTTCTCCTTCGATTTTACTCCAGGTGGTTCCCAGTCTCTTGATGTCTGCTTGGAGGTCTCGACGCCAGGAGTTTCTCGGCCTGCCTCTTTTACTCTTTCCCTGGGGGTTCCATGACAATGCCTGCCTAGTGATACTGGAAGCTGGCTTTCTCAGACTGTGACCAATCCATCCCCATCTTCTTCGCCCAATTTCATTCTCTGCTGTTATCTGCTCTGTTCTCTCCCAGAGTCTGACGTTGCTGATCTTCTCTGGCCAGTGGATTTTCAACATTCTTCTAAGGCAACTGTTTATGAAGATCTGTACTCTGTTGACTGTGGTTTTTGTCAATCTCCAAGTCTCTGCTCCATATAGGAGAACTGCTTTTACGTTGGAGTTGAAAATCCGGACTTTGATGTGTTGTGACAGCTCTCTGGAACTCCACACTTTTTCCATGATTGACCATAACTGACCATAATTCAAGGCTAGTGCCATATTAGCTTGGCGCCTGTCGGCGCCAAGCTAATCTGGCACTACCCATGAATCATCATGGTCTCCTGCATTAGATGACGCCTCCAAAATTTGGGAAATACGGCCATCGGGCTGAATGAGTTAATAAAATTGTTGTTTACCCAAACTATGGACGAATGATAGAGGCACGTTCACTTAATAAGCGTGTCGGAGTGTTGCAGAGTTCACTGCCAGGGGTCGTAGAATGTCTTTTTGGCTATCTTCCTTGATTCCAACGCCAAAGACTCCAGCCGACCAAAGGTCAAGGTTACAAAGTGGTGTCAGCAAGAGGCATAGATCCTCATGAGCCGGGGGGTGGGAGGGGGGGGGGAAAGGGGGTACTGATGGGAGGTAAGAAATTGGGATATGAGGATCAATGCCTGTTGCAGTTGGGTTGCCGGTCTTTACTCTTCTTCGCAGTGTAAGGGTAAACATTGGTGTGTTACCATTGGTTGGTTGGTTGGTTGGTTGGTTGGTTGGTTGGTTGGTTGGTTGGATATTTTTTTCTTTCTTTCTTTTTTTTTTTTCGGGGGGGGGGGGGGGGAGGGCGGGGGTGTGGGAGGGAGGGTGGGGGGCGGGGGGGTGGGGTGGGGGTGGGGGGTAGCAAATGCCGGAAGATAAATTAACAGGCGGTACAAGACTCCGATTAAAACTGACAAATACCACTTGTGGGAGGTTGAGATACGGATGATATTTTTAAAATACCTTCATTTACGAATGAATTTGTGTCCAGACAAAATGATGGGTTTGCTCTGTAGCATGTCTGTTGAAAAGTCCGTATCAAAGTGTCAAAGCCATTATTGGCGTCGATTATCACTACTAATTATCACTCCGGTGCCGTGGGCGTTAAATCCCAAACTAACCAAGAAAGTGAGTCAGTGGACATCTGGATTCGGGAATTCAAGGGCTCGGGGCTCAGTCGAGACGTGCTGCATCCAACGATACGAGTCATAATGTCGCGTATCAAAAAGCAGCACGTATCGAGATCTCGGACTTGCCAAAGGCACATCTCCATCGCCATCGCCAAAAATGCAATATAGGGATCATTGTCTTTAGTTAATTCATTCGAGGCGTGCTGCATGCGGATACGTGGCTTTATACCGCTTATCCGCATGCAGCACGTCTCGAATGAGTTAAAGACACAATCGCGGGACTGATACCAAACGTACGAGATACTTGTCGCATCGCTTCAGGTTGTGTCATTTTTTATTGATGAGCCCATCTGAGGAATCATGCTTCGTTTGCCTGCATGGCTGTCACTAACACTACGCGACCCTTGAAAAGACACGTCACCTCCTCGCATTGAACGATGCACATCTGCAAGAGGCACAGACCTTCATGAGCCCTCGCAATTCGCGGGAGCTCATGAAGATCTACTTGCTGTTCCTATTTTAACCTTTCTTTCTGGCCAAAGGGTTTCGGAAAGTTAATAATTCCAACGATGATATCTCTTGCAGTGCTCTTCATAATACAATATTGCAGGAAGCACACATTTCATAGTAATATAAAAGGTCGTGGATATTCTGTATCAGACCGCGTGGGACCAATGGGAACCTTTGCCTCTAGTTAGTCGTATGTGCATGTGTGTTGCTCAATCAGAGGAGGTCAGGAGGCGTTCAGTCTGCTGACCAAGTCTGCGTGTTACGACTGAGGCGCAGATAGAGAGCAAAACAGCCATCTGAGCATCGCCTAATATCATCAAACCCGTGCTACCCCCTTTTTCTGAGAAATTAAACGACGTAAATTGAATCACCAAGAGGCATAGATCCTCATGAGCCCCCGAGACCCGCGGGGGCTCATGAGGATCTATGCCTCTTACGGACTCAGGAAAAGTCCTATAAGCCTAATTCAAGATTCATCAGCCCATTTTGGGATCTATGTCTCTCGCGGACGTTCAGAGTGCCTCCACAAGACTAATTCAACATTCATCATCCCATTTTGGGCCTCACGGCGAAACAGGCGGCCCAGTTAAGGGAATTCGCAATACATTCTTGAGTAGAACATGAACCTTTAGTGGATGAATTATTTGGGTGCTTATTATCATTGCCTGTACAATCTTCGGCCAGAATTGCGACGCTCGGTGTGAGTTATATTTGAAAGGACCTTCTCCACAGACAACAAAGTTTAATAATGCATACTATCTTTTCTTGATAAATGTTCTTTGGCGTGTCTTCGATAATGCTGCACAAAAGGACTAACTTTAACTTTTGTTTAAAGGCCCACTACCGCCGTAACTGTTCAAAGATACCCTTCTGTGACATATGGTTACGAAACGCTACATACAGGTCTAGTTATGGTTCATTTAGACACAGGACAATCCAGTTCAGCACACGTCGCTTGATATCAAGTAACCTGACAATGACTCCACTCCGTCACTTCTAGAAATACAACGATATCAGCACGAGAAACAGCTAAAAATAGATTGACACGCTAACGGCTGCGTAGAATACATAAGTGCGATTACGCGCGGGCATTTGCTGCATGTCCAAACTGCCATAGACGCTCTTTAGGTGTGTCGACAAGGTATAGCAAGCACAAATAGCACTGAAAGTGTCTGTAGCTTTACCCGTAATGGTACTTGAACTAGGCAGCTTGAATTTCGTCAAATGAAAGACTTCTTTGAGGCTCTTATTCTTCTTAGCTACGTGAGAGAGTTGACTGATGCACGTAGAGTCCGAAATAGCTCAGGCAGTTAAACGTCGGAGCAGGAGAGCGAAGGGAATCGCCGGGTCGTGGGTTCGAATCCCGTCCCGGCCCCCGGTAGCTGGACAATTCAGGGGGAAAAACGGATTTGTTCAATAGCATGTCCGTTGAAAGGTCCTGGTAAATCAAAGTGGCACAGTTGGAGTGCGCCTGAGTTGATCAGTGTTCAGGTCGTACTCCATAGGCAATAGATTTCCCTGTCCCCCATAACCCGCCCGTCAGGGCCGTCCATGATCACCTCGGTGCTGTGGACGTTAAACCCCGAACTAACCAGCCTGACTGATGCACAAAAGAGCAATTACAACACGTGTGTTTAGTCTCAGTCTTAGTCTGCCTCCAATGCCAAAGGTGCGAGGTTCGATACCGGGTTCCGGCGTTGGATTTTTCTCCTCTGGTAAGTGTCACCGTCTGGGCAGTGGGCAGATGTTCACATCTGCACGGGACATAGACGACCCCGGCCCCACGAGTCCCCTACTGCCTTTCAGGCCTGGCCGCTTGGCTGCGAAAAGGCTAAGGGAGGAAACCCCTGACATCAAAGCCCCCGTGTCTCCGGGGAAGGCTTTTGAGCCAGAGACTAAGACAAGGACAGTCTGATATAAAACCTACGACCCGAGGACCTCGATGCCACCGTCCCAGCTTGCTAGGCCATGGCAAACGAACCAAGGGTTTAAAGGGTGGGGCCAGTACTGCGCACACTGCACTCCACCAAAAAGCTCCACCGCGCAGGCTTTAGGAAACGCCCACGGCTAACCTTAAGGACAAGCGGCGCAGAAGAAAAAACAGAGTTGTCGTAACTCAGAATCCTGACCAGACCTTCCCCTGCAGCCACTGCGGTCGAACCTGCCTGTCCCGGATTGGCCTCCGCAGCCACGAAAATGCCTGCAGACGACGTGGGCAAGCCCTATAGAATCTTCGTTCGCGAAGTCAAGCCAAGATGTTTAGTCTCAAAGCTTGTGAAAAGGAGGGTAGACAGTGGACGCAAGTTGTGTTTCTGAAGTCTTTGTTAGCTTAACTCATTCGCGGCCAGCCGCATCGGGATGCGCGGCTGGCCGCGAATGAGTTAACGCATTACTGAGAGGCCCAACCGTCCAAGGAACGTGCTTACAAAAAGGTGTCAGCAAGAGTCATAGATCCTCATGAGCCCCCGCAACTGCGGGGGCTCATGAGGTCTATGCCTTTTGCAGTTGGATGGTGGCCACTTTCCCCGGCAGTGAAGGGGTTAAGACAACATTCAGAACGCGTTTTACATGCGAAGTTTAATATGACACTATGAGCACGTCCCGTTCAATGCAGCTTGTAACTGTTGTGAGCAAGACAGATGGGTTTTTCTATCTAAAAATAACATAATATTACATTCTTCAGCAAAAATAAAAATAAGAGCATGAAATGATATGTCATTACTTTTTTCATTCCTAAAGTGTATTGTTTTAAGCATGTTCTTAATTAAACGAACTCTGACGAACTACAGTTCACGATGTCGGACGAACCAGGTTGGTTCTTAATTGGACGATCTAAAGATATGGCGAACCTAGTTCGAAGTAGTTCACGAACCTCGGCAAACCATAGTTCGCTGTCGGAAAAGGTTCGCTCAACGTGTTGAGCAAACGAAGGCGAACCTTTTCTCTGATTGGTCAAAACTGTTACCCTCTTCTGCGTTGGAGATAAGAAGACAGTCACCGATACAAACAAATATGGCGGACGGCGATATTTCACTCGTGCGAAGAACAAGACCTATTTTTATTGATTTGTGGGAGGCGCTTCGCTGTTTGTGGGGTCGCTACTGCAAGGAGTACAAAAACAAACATTGTTCAAATCGCGAAGCGGCATAGCGGCAGCCATTTTGAACACCTTCGCAGACAGTAAGTACGCCGAATCAAGCACCTCAGTTAAGAAAGAGAACCATGACAAACCTGGTTTGCAGAAGTTCGCCTAGGTCCGTTCAACCTCAATTAAGAAACAAACCAAAAGATCGCCGATCTTCTCAGATCTAGGTTTGCCGATCAAAAGTTCGTCCAATTAAGAACAGCTCTTACTGGGAAAAAATGTAAAGTTACCTTTTTATTTTATTATTATATTATTTATTTTATATTTTATTTTATTTTATTTTATTTTATTTTATTTTATTTTATTTTTTTGCTGCACACTTTGTTGTCGTTTTTCATCTCTCCCTCAAAGTCAACCAACTAAAACTGCAAGCAAACAACTGTTCATCTAAATGCAAGTCCCTGATGTTGCCCCGATCGCTCAGCTGATAAGACGTCCCTGATCTTACGAGTTTTGATGATAACTATCGTTTTGCAAGCGAGGACCTGATTGATTGATTAACTATTCATGACCCCATCTACCCCGGGTGGCAGTTAATTTTCACTTCTGTTGCCGTTTGTCCGCGCTGATAGCGACAGTTCAGATCCATCACCATACTGTTTGAGACAGGGTGCTTGCAGTGGATGGAAGGCGGCTCCGATAAAAAGTTAATTTTATAAGGGGAATCAAAATTTACGCATTCGAGACGTGCCGCCTCCGGATACGCGCCGTAAGCCGCGTATCCGGAGGCGGCACGTCTCGAATGAATTAATCAGTCTGTGGAGGATAAAGACAGTAAGTCCATTTTTTTATTATTATTTATTTATTTTTGTTTTATTTTTATTTATTTTTTTGGTGAAAAGCAGGATTTTCATTGTATTGCAATGAAAACATTGCTTTTCACAAAAATGGACTTACTGTCAATTGCTCGACTAGGACAGTAATGGTATAACAACAAGAAGAGATGAAAAAAGAAACAAATAGACATAAAGAAAAAAGAAGACTGCAATCGAAAAGAAACTAAGTAAAGATACAAATACATAAATACACAAATACATAAATATGAAAGAACCCCCCCCCCCCCCACTCCTCCCCGAAAAAAAAAAGAAAAAAAAAAAGAAAACTAAAGAAAAAAGAAGAAGTCAGTTAGTTAGTTAGTTAGTTAGTTAGGTTTAACGCCGAGCAGGCGACTATGGCCATCTCCCGGCGGGAAAAAAAAATAAATTAAAAAAAATAAATAAAGAATGAAGGATTAAACATTAAATTTTCTGTTAATTGATTGGTTGGTTTGGTTTTTTCAAGGTAAAATAACTACATACCAGCACATTTTATGGTCTTAGAATTGTACAGTCAATGTCATCTTTTGACTAAAGAATGTTTACTTTCTCTGTGTGACTGCCAACCATGACACACTAGTCCCAGGCTGTACGCAATGCCCCCCTCTCCACCTCATCTTGAATACTTGCTTGAGTGAGCTTAGTCCTACTCAAGCCACTAAGCAAGGTGCTCAGCTATAGCGTAGCCCCTTGCTTAGTGGCTGGCGCAGGACTAAGCTCACTCATACAACTGGCCCAAGTAACAGCGCACACTGAAGCCAGCAAGAGGCGCAAAGCCCGTAAGCTGAAAGAGAATTGTAGGAATTTCTGACTCTTGCATTTATACAGGACTTGAATCGGCTCATTCTTACGCTGGATCGACCTCGTTGATTTTAACTCATTCGAGACGTGCTGCATCGGGACACGCGGCAAATAGCCGCTTATCTGGATGCAGCACGTCGGTCTCGGTGTGTTAAGCGAAGCTGCACTCGTTGCGTTTCCTTTAACTCGTATCATACTGAGGCTAAATGCTTCAAATTTGTACACTGCCATATATATGCAATCTACATTGTAGTACTTGCAGATAAGGATATAGACCAATGGCTTTAGTTCAAGGGTGGTGCCAGAATAGCTTGGCGCCTAGAGGCGCCAAGCTATTCTGGCACTACCCTTGAACTATTTTAGTCAAACTATTTCACACGTTGGTGTATTCCGAATGATATGGGTTAAGACCGAACTCATTGCTCGCAAAATTGTATGCTGACGTACAGGGAAGGAGGGGAGGGGGCCGGGAGATAGAGACGGGTGAGGTGGGGGCATTGGAGGTAGGGCGGGGGTGGGGGTGAGGGGGGGGGGGCTGAGAGATCCAGCAAAACGGTCCCTTTGGTCCTTACTGTAAAGGAGCGCAAGCTTCTGCATATGACCTGATTTTGATTAATTAGTCTCCTAAACACATTTTCACGTGCTCGTGAGAACCTATACCTCTTGTAAAAGATGGAACGAAGCCACTAACTCGTTCAACGCGCCCGGCATCAATAGCTGCGGAAGCGTCGTATAGCGTTGCCGGCGGCAACGTTACACGACGCTTCCGCAGCTATTGATGCGAATTCCTTGAAGGAGTTAAGATGGCCGACGGATTGTTGCGGTAGCCTCGGTGGCTCAGTTACAAGTCGATTGCCTTTTTTTGCCTAATTATCTTGTCTTGGGCATAAATCATGCATTATCAGGTCTATAAAGTGTGAGAATGATGGATTTGACTGCTGGGGGTTTTGTGTTCTCATCACCGCAGTTGGAGACGGGCCGGTCTTGATTGTTTAGGGCAGTGCCAGAAAGGGCCTTGATCGAGTCCGAAATAGCTCAGGCGGTTAAGCGTCGGAGCAAGAGAGCGAAGGGAATCGCCGGGTCGTGGGTTCGAGTCCCCGTCCTCTGCTACGGTAGCTGGACTCGCAATCCAGGGGGAAAAGACGGGCTTGTTCCATAGCATGTCCGTTGAAAGGTCCTGGTAAATCAAAGTAGCATAGTAGCAGTGCGCCTGAAGTGATCAGTGTTCAGGTCGTACTCCATAGGCAATAGATTTCCCTGTCCCCCATAAACCGCCCGTCAGGGCCGTCCATTATCACTACGGGACCGTGGACGTTAAACCCCGAACTAACCAACCAACCAACCAAGCCTGGATCAACGGAACTGTATGAGTGATAAGATTTTCGTTGAACACATTCGACCGTAAGACACCTCTGCTGGAGAAGATCGGTCGCCTATGATAGTTTAAAGGTAGTGTCAGATTAGCTTTAACTCATTCTACCCCATCACCGAAATCCCCAAATTTTGACGTTGTCCTCTGAAGACTGTATTACAGTGCAGGACACAGATCGACCATGATAGTCCAAGGGCGATGCCAGAATAGCTTGGCGCCCATAGGCGCCAAGCTATTCTGGCATCACCCTTGAACTATCATGGTCGATCCTCATCTTGCTGTGGTGTGTCTGGGGTAGAATGAGTTAACGAAAGGGAGGAAACACTCAGCTCACTGACTGACTCTTTAGGAGACAGATCGACCAAGATAGTTCAAGGGAGGTTCCGGAATAGCTTGGCGCCAAGCTTTTCCGGAACCTCCCTTAAACTGTCATGGTCGATGGACATAATTATTGTTGAAGTGAGTTTAGGCACTACCCTTAAACTATCATGTGCGATCGCCTCGTCATAATATACTGAAGTCAGTGGTTTCGATGACTCGAAGACTGTCACGCTTCTTTTGCTCCTCAGTATATTATGAAGTCTCTCGTCACGAAGTAAGTAGAGTCAGATATTTTGCTTTAACGCTGAGCAGACAACTACGGTCATCTCACTGTGGGAAAGGTAGGTCTGAGGCACCATACCTGAACTATCATGGTCGATCCATGTCTCGTTTTACCTTTTTAGGGCTTATTAACCCGTCCACTGCCGAGAAAATAATAAACACCACCCAACTGAGTTATAGATCCTCATGAGCTCACTCAGGAGCAGGGGCTTGTGAGAATCCATGCCTTTTGCTGAAAACACTTTGTATGGACGTTGCCAGGACGGCAGGCAATCTTTGATAATGAATTTGCAATGATTTTTTTTAAAAAACACAAACTCATTCCATTGACAGAGAAAGGCTAAAGTTTAACTCATTCGAGACGTACCGCCTCCGTATACGCGGCATATGCCGCGTATCCGGAGGGGGCACGTCTGGCTGGTTAGGTTGGTTAGTTCGGGTTTAACGTCCACGGCACCGAAGTGATAATGGACGGCCCTGACGGGCGGGTTATGGGGGACAGGAAAATCTATTACCTGTGGAGTACAACCTGAACACTGGTCAACTCAAGCGCACTCCAACTGTGCCACTTTGATTTACCAGGACCTTTAAACGGACATGCTATTGAACAAGCCCGACTTTTCCCCCTGGATTGCGAGTCCAGCTACCGGGGCCGGGCACGGGGATTCGAACCCACGACCCGGCGATTTCCTTCGCTCTCCTGCTCCGACGCTTAACCGCCTGAGCTATTTCGGACTGCACGACGGCACGTCTCAAATGAACTAACACAGATAAAGGCGTGGACATCAATTTACAAAGACTAGTAGCACGCACGCCTGCATAATATAGACAATATGTACAGTATAGCGAGACTGAGGCTATTCTGGCACCACCCTTGAACTATCTTGGTCGATCCACATCCTGTTGTGTTATGACAAGGCTGTTATTACTGATAGGGAGGTGGGGGAGGGTGGAGAGGGGATCCTGGGGGAGAAAGAGAGAGAGAGAGAGAGAGAGAGAGAGAGAGAGAGAGAGAGAGAGAGAGAGAGAGAGAGAGAGAGAGAGAGAGAGAGAGAGAGAGAGAGAGAGAGAAATAGCCATGTGGATCTATATAAATTGACGCGGGTTAACTCTTACGAGACGTGCCGCATCCGGATTCGCGGCGTAAAGCGTAAAGCGTAAAGTGTAAAGCCGCGAATCCGGACGCGGCACGTCTCGAAAGAGTTAACCCGTTGAGCGGCAGCTGACGCAGTGTTTCGGCAATCTTCGTTAACTCAACACCAACACTGTAGATGTCCCAGGAAGAAGCGTGGATTGGAAGAGGTGTCAGCAAGAGGCATAGATCCTCATGAGCCCCCGGCTATTGCGGGGGCTCATGAGGATCTATACTTCTTACAGTCGGGTACGTAGTGTTCAAATTTGTTCAAATTCTCAGCATTGAACGGGTTAATTGTACCCGAGCGCAAGCCGTCACATATTAAGAATACTTACGAACAATAGGATAATAGCAACAGTTTTTTTCTTCATATCGCTATTTCACCTTTCAGCGCCAACTGCTGAACGCGGAGCTATTGTGAAAGCTCGAGCGAACTGCCGTCTTAGCGTCCTCTTTCACCTCAACCTTTAACTGAAGAACAAGGATAAAATATTTGACAGTTTAAGGATAGTGCCACATTAGCTTGGCGCCGAAAGGCGCCAAGGTAATCTGGCGCTACCCTTAAACTATCACTGTCGTTACAACTCTTGGATCTGTCTTGAGCTATCACGGTCGATCTAACTCCTAGCCTGCCCTTCATTCGAGATCTCACAAAGTTAGGACTTTTAGATGGTAGTCCACGAAATTTGGGGATTTACAACTCGCCGAGCTAATCGGAAACTACCTTTGAGCTAATGTGGACGATCCATCTTCCGGTACTTGCACGTGGTGCTCACAGCAGACGATTCCAGTATATGCGTCTCATTTGACCGCGGAAGTGAAAAGGCGACGCTCGTATAACAATTGTGGTATTTTTTTTCAGTTCTATCGACGATGAAGGCGTCAGCTGTCTTCCGCTTATGCTGTTTTCTTTTTGTTTAGATCGCCTTAAAAAAAAAAAAAAGCAAAAGAACTTTTTGCCTCTGATTCAGTAATGAGTATTCTTTCGCACAGTGATACCTGTTCAAAGAACACACGAGAAAAAATGATAAGAAAATCCCAAAATATAAAGAAACACGCTCAGAAAGAAAAAAAAAACAAGTACAATGCGGTCGTAATGAACTTGCGAGTCTCTTTTTTTGTTCACTCATTCAGCCCCGACACACCACAGCAAGACATGGATCGAGCGTGATAGTTCAAGGGTGGTGCCAGAACAGCTTGGCGCCCATAGGCGCCAAGCTATTCTGGCAACACCCTTGAACTATCATGCTCGATCTGTCTCTAGAATTGTAATACAGTCCTTCAGAGGGCAACTTCAAAATTTAAGGCCCGAAATAGCTGAGGCGATTAAGCGTCGGAGCAAGAGAGCGAAAGGAATCGCCTGGTCGTGGGTTCGGTAGCTGGACTCGCAATCCAGGGAAAAAAGACGGGCTTGTTCCATAGCAGGTCCGTTAAAAGGTCCTGGTAAATCAAAGTGGCACGGTTCCATTCCGCCTGAATTGATCAGTGTTCAGGTCGTGCTTCATAGGCAATAGATTTCCCTGTCCCCCATAACCCGCCGGTCAGGGCCGTCCGTTATCACTACGGTGCCGTGGACGTTAAACCCCGAACTAACCAACCGACCTTCAAAAGTTATGGTTTTCGGTCCTGGGGCAGAATGTGTTAATCTGTTCTTCACAAGTCGGGCATTGTCTTTTATGGATTCACACCAAAGTGTTAACAACGTAATTTATAAATAGTGTGGATCTATATATTGATATTGATTTTAATTTGTGACAAGATCGTAAGCCTAAAACACTAGCACAGGACACTGAGAAGCTTTGATAGTTCAAGGGCAGTGCCAAAATATTCTACTCATCTTTAACTCTGTCAAAGTTTAAGAGTGTTTTCTTGGATTTTATATATATATATATATATATATATATATATATATATATATATATATATATATATATATATATATATATATATATATATATATATATATATATATATATATATATAAATTATAATAATAATAAAGGTAATTTGTATAGCGCCTAATCACCAAGGTGCTCTAGGCGCTTTACAATCACAGTAATGAAACAGTGAAGCAGAATACACAAACAAGCACATACAACAAAAAATATACATTAATTTACAAGGGCAAAAACTCACACCACACACTCACACACACACACACACACACACACACACACACACACACACACACACACACACACACGCGCGCGCGCGCGCGCGCATGATGAGCCGGCAGACAAAATGGTCTTTACGTATATGCAACAGAGAAAAGGTGTGTTTTAAGCTTGGATTTGAAAATGGAAAGAGATGATGAGTGACGCACATCAGCTGGGAGAGCGTTCCATGTAATGGGACCAAAATACGAAAATGCACGATGACCTTGAGTGACCTTATTACGTCTAGGGATACGGAAAACACGAGTGTCTGAAGCAGAGCGTAGTGAGCGGGACGGTGTATACAGCTGGACAAGATCAGACAAGTAAGGAGGGGCAGAACCAGAGATGATGTTGAAACAAATAACACAGACTTTATACTGAATTCTGTATGAAACTGGCAGCCAGTGCAAATTAGCTAGTAGAGGCATAATGTGTTCACGTTTCGGTACACGAAAAATCAGACGTGCAGCACAGTTCATGACTCTCTGGATTTGGTCAAGAAGATTTTGCGGAACACCGGACAAAAGAGAATTGCAATAGTCTATTCGGGACAGCACAAGGGAGGTAACAAGTGTTTTGGTAACTTCAACAGTCAGCAGATGTCGAACAGTGCTGATCCTTCTGAGTTCAATGAAGGCAAGCTGGCAAACTTTCTTCACTTGTTCCTTCATTGTCAGCCTGTTGTCAAAAATGACACCCAAGTTACGGGCCGAGCTAGAAAAGGAGATGGCACTCTCGCCCACCATCATTGACTCAGGTAGATCAGCACTGCACGTAGAGGAGCACATCATTCGGAGGGACTCAGTTTTGTCACTGTTCAGCTGGAGCTTGTTCTGTGTGGTCCACTTCTGAACATCACAAATACAAGCCTCCAAAGACTGCACCATTTGATCGACATGTTCACGAAGGGAGTGTTTGTACAATTCTGTATCATCTGCATATAAATGATAAGAAACTAAGTGACGCTCAATGACATGCGACAGGGGCTGTGTATACAAAGTAAAGAGAACAGGCCCCAAGACCGACCCCTGTGGAACGCCACAAAGCAGCTCAACAGGGTGGGACTCAAATCCTGCCACTGAAACCATCTGCAAGCGACCAACAAAGTAGGATTGGAAAAATTTCAGTGTTGTGCTTTGAATGCCAAACACATCACGAAGGCGGGCAAGTAAAATGTCATGGTCAATGGTATCAAACGCTGCGCTCAGATCGAGCAGAGTCAGAACAGAGATTAGATCTTCATCGCTAGCACCAAGTAGGTCATTCACAACACGCAGCAATGCTGTTTCCGTGCTATGACCAGACCTATATGCTGACTGGAACACATGCCACAGACCATTATTCTTGATATGGTCTAGCAGCTGCGTGAGCACTATCTTTTCCAGAAGCTTTGAAAGAAAAGGTAGGTTGGATACGGGTCTGTAGTTGTTCAAACTGTTGGGATCAAGTGAAGCTTTCTTTAAGAGCGGCTTAACAATTGCAGTTTTGAAACAGGTAGGTACAGTGCCGTGCAAGAGGGACTCATTTACAATAGCTGTAACAACTGGTACAATTGCATCTTTACATTCAAAAAGAAGGGACGAAGGCACAGGGTCTAGCTCACAGGTTTTGAGAGACATCTTACTCATGGTGTCTAGCACTACCTTTTCAGTCACTGGACTGAAGCATGCAAGAGGAGTGCCAGCAAAACACTTAGATTCAAATGAGCAAGATGTATCAGCATCATCACATTTGTCAATGTTGTCACGTATTGTTCTGACTTTGGAACAGAAAAAGCGAGAAAACAGTTCTGGGAGGTCACGGATTGGGTGTGTGCTGGGCAGTTGAACAGATTTGGTCTTTTATATATATATATATATATATATATATATATATATATATATATATATATATATATATATATATATATATATATATATATATATATATATATATATATATATATATATATATATATATATATATATATATATATATATAAAGAATATACATCACTTGTCATCAGATCAAAACAAGCCACAGGCTTATATGATGATCTGGAGTTGACACTCAGTTATACTATTTGCAAAATTTGCATGACGGTGGTATGCAGATTTTAAATACAATACAGGTCAGTGAATATATACACACATACATACATACATATATATATACATACATATACATATATACATATACACACATACACATATATATATACACATACACACATACATACATACATATACATACATAGGGCCTACACACACATATACATATATATATACATACACATATTTATGCAGATTTTAAATACACTACAGGTAAGTAAATCAATATAATATGTCAATATGGCACTGCCCTTGAACTCTATCAAAGCTTCTCAGTGTTCTAATGTATTGCTTTACGCTTACGATGTCGACATAAATTGATGTCATGGCCATTTTTCATTGTTGTTCCTAACTTACTTTGAGTAGTGTAGACAGGCGTATCTAAGTGTCTTTGCACTATCATGGTGGATTTATCATGTAAAATAACGTGTAATCTTCAGAAGACAGCTCCCACGTGTGGAAATACGAATCAGGGGACAGTTGCATGAGTTTGGTCCTGCGCCAGCCACTAAGCAAGGTGATCCGCTGTAGCGGAGCACCTTGCTTAGTGGCTCTCGCAGGACTAAGCTCACTCACGAAACTGAGCCCATGCCAAAGATTAGTTAGTTCGGGGTTTAACGTCCACAGCACCGAGGTGATCATTGGCGTCCCTGGGGGACAGGGAAATCTATTGCCAGAAAGTACGACCTGAACACTGATCAACTAAGGCGCACTCCAGCTGTGTCACTTTGATTTGCCAGGACCTTTCAACCGACATGCTATTGAACAAGCCCGTCTTTTCTCCCTAGATTGCGAGTCCAGCTACCGGGGCCGGGACGGGGATTCGAACCCACGACCCGACGATTCCCTTCGCTCTCCTGCTCCGACGTTTAACCGCCTGAGCTATTTCGGACTCTTCATGCCAAAGACAGTAGGTTGAGCCCCTTTATAGTAAAGAAAGACAGTAGGTTGCGGTAGTTCTATCGATTGGTTGTGCTCTTGATACAAAGTGCTAACGGGATTCAGCCCTTGAGAGGATAAAAGGGACCCTTTCATCTGAAGTGTGCGTTCTAGTATTAGTCGTGTGTCCAACACTTTGGATGTCAGTGAGGCATATAAATATATTCTCATGAACATAAGCGTAAGAGACTCATGGGAATAGAAGCCTCTTGCAGATGGAACGGTTTGGATGAAACCACGGAAGTATAATAAATCCGTGCAATGTTTGACTAACTTCTGATTCAGAGATAACTTCTTTTGCTGATCATTTTAACCTCGTGTGACAGCCGCTCCACAATATGAGAGTCGTGTGCGTTCATTTTCGTTAGTTTTGGGGGTTTTTTTTTACTGACAGGTATAACTTTCTTTTTTTTTTTTTAATCATCCCGTTTGGTGACGGCTGATTGCAGAAAATTACGCGTTTTATAGCATTAGTCATCTATTGAGAATCTCGTCACAGCTGCTTGAGTGCGTTTATCCAAGCTGTTAGCTGGCGCCTTCTTCTTTTCAGTCACAATCAATGTGAGAAGTCAGGTTCTCTATAAATCTAGTAGGCGTTTGCAAAAGCTGTTGGACTCCCGCGGAGTATCACCTCCCCCGCCCCCACCCCCACCCACCCCACCCCCCACACACACACACACACACACCCTTTTCTCCCTTCCCCAACTAGTCGTCGCGGCCCTCTCGAGAGGATACGCGAATCATGTGCTCATCGGAAATCGCTGTCAGGACAATGTCAGGAAAGTCCTACGTGCTATAGGCAATATACATCAAGTCTTGCCATCACCGTAGGAAACTGCTAACCAGAATCTGTGTTTTTGTGGGGGTTTTTTTCCAAAAAGGACGAAACATGAAGAGAGAGAGAGAGAGAGAGAGAGAGAGAGAGAGAGAGAGAGAGAGAGAGAGAGAGAGAGAGAGAGAGAGAGAGAGAGAGAGAGAGAGAATCAATGAATCTTTATTTTACAACAGTGAAGATATTGACACAGTCAGTGACTATGTCATTTTTCGTGGCCGTTGCTACAACTACGACTAAGTACAAGAGAGAGAGAGAGAGAGAGAGAGAGAGAGAGAGAGAGAGAGAGAGAGAGAGAGAGAGAGAGAGAGAGAGAGAGAGAGAGAGAGAGAGAGAGAGAGAGAGAGAGAAGAAAATAAAACTGTTTACATTTCTGGTCCGAATATTTGATCTGAGAGACCGTTTTTGCCAAGGCGGTTATGAGTACTTGCTATTGAACTACAGGGTCGTTATTTCGTCAGGAAAATTGAAAAACAACCAAACAAGACAACGGCATCAAATCATGATTTCGCGCCAAGAGGTATTAAGGAAAGGGGGAGGCGGGGGGGGGGGGGGGGGGGGGGGGGGGAGGAGGAGGTGCAGAGAGGGGGGAGAGAACAGATGCACACATGGGATGGGTGCATGCTCTCAGTAACTGAAGCCGCAAGTTCAGAAATCACAGGCCAGCAAACATACGTGTTTTGCTTCAAGTTTTACGTAGCTGTACGCGCATATTTTTTTCTCACCGCAAACAACATCTGTGACTCGACTCTCTCAAAGTGCGTAATCATGCGAGCCTGAGTCATCAAAAAGATTATATATATATGTGGGCCGGTCGGTAATTTTGGACCTTACGTCCAAGGGCCGTAAGGCCCAAAATCACAGACCAACACACATTATTTTCAACACAGAAGAACGCCAACGACTACAGCGAAAATAAAGTATTTTGTCGCCACCTCTGTAGCACTCTGTTGTAGTTGAAATACACGGCATAATTGCCGTCTGCGTCATGTCGACGCTGCATTTGATGGTGATCAGCATGGACGAAGGATGAGAGATCACCTGGCACTAAAGACCATCATACTGCAGTATATAGCACAACCTGCTGTGAGCGACTTCAATTGTAAGCGTAGTTATGTCTCATTCTTATATTCCCTTTTTAACTTTCTCAGTCAATGGTTCATACTTATTAATAGTTTGTTGATGTTGTTGTTGTTGTTGTTGTTTTAACAAGCAAACAACCAGAAGTGAAACATAAACGGATTCAATTTCGGCCGTAGTAGCTAGCTCGTTGGTAGGCTTTTTCGCTACTTCGACAAAAAATGAAACGCTTGAAAGTATTTTTTTGACAGCAGCTCTGTCACATAAGTTACTCGTGTATACTTGTACGAGTGTGCGTAACATGGACTTGACACCCATCAGGTATAACCCCTCCAGTGAACACGGCCCGACCCCAGGAGACATAGATCCTCATGAGCCCCCGCAATTGCGGGGGCTCATGAGGATCTATGCCTCTATCTTACATCACTCGTGTCATTTAAATTCGTCACTTTTTCTTTAGCGGCTGCGTCTCGCTGGGTGTCGAGCTGTCGAAGAGTTCAGGAACAAACACGATGCTACGATTTGCGTCCCCTGTCAGTGAAGGGGTTAATGAAACGTTGAAGAGATTGTGGTCCGCTTACTGTACAGCTCTCGGGACAACAAGACACGATGCTACAGAAAACCCACGCCCGCAGCAGCAGAAGTTTGTCTCGCGTAGATTATGATTAAATAAAATGCATGTTTCAGAAGAGAAATGTTGTACAAGTGACCTTAGTTCAATCCAAGATTTCGGAGCCGAGTCCCCCAACGACTATGTGCCAGTTCCAGGAGAGGAATCGACCATGATAATTCTAGAGTAGTGCCAGATTAGCTTGGCGTCTGACGGCGCCAAGCTAATCTGGCACTACTCTTGAATTATCATGGTCGATCCATCTCCTGCTACAGTGCGTCGGAGCTGATTGGTGTAACATTAGCACATTTTCACTATTTGTGGTACGCGAGTCGTTGTCTAAAGCGTGCGCATGCGTGCGCGAGTTGTGAGTGCGCGCTTAGAGCTTTAATTATTATAAGATAAGCGAATTATAAATACCGTTATTATTATTATTATTATTATTTTTACATATTCCAGCCTTGGCAACACACGGATACGCGGTGGCAAACAGCAGCGCGTCCACATACATTACGTACGAAATGAGTTATAACAGGCCTGGTCTGCATACTCGTTTTATGTTCTTGGCGCAGGTTAGTCGTCCAAGTTCGGGAAAAAAAATATTAAAAAAGCGAAGGTTGACACAAAAATATTTGAATTTTTGATTAGCACATTCGAGGTTGTTCGACACTCTGCATTCGAAATACTCGACATTTAAGCCGTGTATCTGAATGAAGCGTGTCTCAAATGCGTTAATCTCGGCCTCTGTATCATGTGCCAACGGACACTGAAACACCGGCGTAAAGTATTACACGTAGGCGCGGTGCACCCACACACACACACACGCCCGCGCGTGCACACGCACTTATGCACGCACGCACACACGCACACGCACACGCACACACACACACACACTCATGCACGCACACACACGCACATACACGCACACACACGCACACACACGCACACACACACACACACACACACACACACTCACAAGAAACACAAACTGCACCTGAATTGTACTTAAACCCATTTACATTTTCGGGTTAAACACCTTTTTTTAAATTTACGTATAAACTACTTATACAGCGATACGCACGGACAGAAGTGAACTACATATGTACTTATACTTTCAGTAAGGCAAATGAGTTAAACTTTCAACATTTAAATAAGCATGAAAATGTACATGTCAGTTTTCGTCTTTATGCCATTTTTGTGTTGTTTTTTTTTTTTTTTTTTTTAAAGTTGTACTTGTCTTTTTCCGTTTCAGCATCATATATACTGACGAGCAAAAGAAATGCGACGTTACTGGAATCATCGGAAACACTGACGTCAGTGTTTCCGATAATTCCAGTAATGTCGCATTTCTTCTGCTCGTCAGTATAGTTGCCAGCTCATATCAACAAAAGAAGGCAAAAATATATATATATATATAGTCAACAGGACGGAAATGTATGTCTCGATTTCAAATGAGAATCAGTCGCAGAAATCAACAAAATGAAAACGCGGCAGAATTTGCTTCCCATCGGCCGCCAGTACTTACCATTTCGTTTGCGTAAATGTCCTCCTCGCTTTGAAACGCTGAAATACAGCAAATAATGACGAACACGAATAAACTAAATGAAAAGTACGGAAAAATGTTGGGGTTTTTTGGTTGTTTTTTTTTTTGTTCGGTCACGGACAAAAAATCATCCGCAGTTTCCATTTCGTTTATTCAATTTTCCCCTCGCTTCCATCCTCCCCGGAGTCAATTACCGCTAATTGTCAACCTTTACACACTTTCTCGCACGCTACTCATTCTCCGGTATCGATTTCCCATAAAACTCTCAAAGGTGAGACAGAAATGCATCGAGACAGAAGCGGACCGCCGCTTGTCTCGCTGAGACGAGCGGCGCCCCGCTTCTCTCTCGATGCAAATTGATTGCCTGCGTCAGCCAATCGCCGCGCTCGCATTGTTCGATGACCCCGCCCACGCGCGTTCTCATTGGCCGGAGGCCGCTTTGCCTGAGTGCTCCGCCGCAGAAAGCCCGCCCGCTCTGCGTGATAGCAAAAGAAGAGAAACATAGCGTATGTTCGCGCATTCTTTCCCGATTAAATTGACATAACGGGTGAAAGAGCGATTCAGAAAGCCAGAAAGCCGCTCCGGCGTAGATCGGTGAGAGAGGGGACAATCCACCCAGGTATTGACCACCCGGATAAACTGACTTTTCAAAGGGTGGAACTGTGACGACTGAGAGAGCAAGTGATCGGTTCTGCACTAGTGAAGTACAGGACGGTTAAGTGATTTTGGCTCTGACAGTATTGTTTGATTTCTGAATGACTTGTTGAATGAGGTTGTGTTACGGACTTACACAAATTGATGCACTACAGCTCTTGACTGCAGCAACACTGAGGGTCAAACTTGTTGCTGACTATTTTTTTGATGAATTCTCGACGACAGACATCTTTGACATCATCTTCGTGGAGGCATAACTGAGACGTGGATCCAAGCGTGTACCCTGCGGCCGTCTGCACTTCACCAAATAACAGACTTTAAATTTCTGCATGGTCAGATTTTTCACTTTTTATTATTTTGATGCTTCTCTTTTGATGTCGCCTTTGTGGAGGCCAAACTCGGACGTCTGAATCCACCCACCCATTCAACTTTATGTCTGGTCGCCTGAGGAATCGACGTTAAATCGAAGCATGGTCAGATTTTTCTATTACTCATATTGATGCTTCATCGTTGCCATCAACTTTTTCATGCTTCACCGTTGACACTTTTGCGGAGGAAAACCTCGGAGGTCTGAATCCACCCATCCAGCCACCGACCCACCCGTATCTCTGGTCGCCTGTACCCGACTGACTGACTGTCAAGCGTTGGTGCACGCGCTAACCAGGTAAGACTCGACTCCAAGCTTTTCTTGATTTCTAAAGCCTGAAGAAGTCGGCGCGTCGCGCGGCTATAGAATTGTGTCCCCTGTGACCCGCTAATCCCTTGTTGAATGCCACTTTAACAGTCACTGTCTCAACCTCCCTGAACCTTCCTCCTCATAAGAAACAGCGGTGGAAGTAACTTAAACAAACCAAACCAAAAAGCCAATCCTTAACCTAGCAAGAGGCATAGATTCTCATAAGCACCTGCGCGGCCGCCCAGGTGCTTATGAAAATCTATGCCTCTTGCATTTGAAGAATCGTATGCATTTTTTTTTCCTTCGTGTTTATCCCTCCTAGTCCTCACTGACTTTGCACCGCAGCGGGGTGGATCTACCCGTGTACGGTGTAGCAGACGACACCGCCAACCATTTAACTTCTCGAGGGTAGGCTTTGAAAAGCAGACGACCAAATTTCATGGTGCGTCAGTTTTGGCGACTGGTGTCCTGGCTGAAGAGAAACAAAATCTGTACTTAAGACGGATGACCCTGGGAATTTCAGCTTTTTTTTTTTTTTTTTTTTTCACCGTGTATGAACTTTTAGTTGTAAATTTGAAAATGAGCATTTTTTTAAAATGTATATATACATAAACGTGCCACAACAACAACAACAACAACAAAAAAGATCACCTGCTAATTTTCAAAGCTAAACAGTGAAACTTAATTTTTCTTGCCAATTTAAGTGTTCAAGTTTTTGACAGCATACCACGAAAAACAAAACCTACACGTGCAAGTTGTTAGAAAGTGAAATTATCAGGACGAGAATGCTGCTGTCAAGACCTATGCGATTATCTGAGAGCTTGGAAGCAAACACAAATGTAAGTTTTTTTTTATTCTCTATCTGATGATGTTTTTTTTTCTTTTCTCTCTATTTGTTGCTATTGTCTATTACGACGCTAGAAAGTAAATTTTTCACTCATTCGATACATGAAATAATTCACTCGAGAAGTGATACATTCGGATACGCGGCTTTAGCTAAAGCCGCGTATCCGAATGTATCACTTCTAGAGTGAGTTATTTAACCGCGTTTGGCTGTCGGTCTCAACCAATAAAATAATAATAATAATAATAATAATAATAATAATAATAATAATAATAATAATAATAATAATAATAATAATAATAATAATAATAATAATTTTAAAAAAAAACGGCAGCGACATTTTTATTACAATTTATTACAATTTATATGCGGCTATGCCATTTTCGACGTTTTAATGTCCAAAATCACAGAGCAACACACACACACACACACACACACGGATGAACCGTGGTTTAGCCCCCGTATTCAAGCAGTGTCAGCCCAAAGTGTAGTTTTGCGACCGCAGGGTAATACAATAAGTGCGCTCTTGTCTGTGCATCAAAGCTAAGACAATTATGTGATACAGTGACACCTCTTGCGTGCATTTGTTTTCAAACACAGAGTACATTCATTGCCATGTGCGGCGTTATGTAAAAAAGAGTATGTGACGGCGTGTTTGTTTGTTTGTTTGTTTGTTTGTTGGTGTGCTTTTGTGTGTGTGTGTGTGTGTGTGTGTGTGTGTGTGTGTGTGTGTGTGTGTGTGTGTGTGTGTGTGTGTGTGTGTGTGTGTGTGTGTGTGTGTGTGTGTGTTGCAAACGAAATGTATTTGCCGGGAAAATATCGTATTTGTATTCACGGGTAATGAGTTAGCATTCATCCATTTAGCACAGACGCACTGGGGACAGCAGGAGGTTGGATCGCCCATGATAATTCAAGGGTAGTGCCCAGATTAGCTTGGCGCCTGTCGGCGCCAAGCTAATCTGGCACTACCCTTGAATTATCATGGGCGATCCACCGGCTCGTGTAACTGCAGGTACATTATCTTTAAGCGACCCCTCCAATTTGGGGAAAATCCGGCCTTGGGGTTTAATGAGTGAACTCATTCTACCCCAGACACACACCGGCCACAGGAAGATAAAGATCGACCATGATAGTTCAAGGGTGATGCCAGAATAGCTTGGCGCCTATGGGCGCCAAGCTATTCTGGCATCACCCTTGAACTATCATGGTCGATCCGTGTCCTGCACTGCCATGCAGTCTTCAGAGGACAACGGGCAAAATTTAAGGATTTCGGTGTTGGGGCCACAATGAGTTCATTAACGGACTGAATGCTGCACAAGCTGTAGTTACGTACAGCGTATCCGAAAACAGCATGTCTCAAATGAGTTCACCTTGTGGGTGCCGGTAGCGGTTTTAGTCGCGATGATTCCTGCTAAAACCGCTACCGACACCCAAAAGGGTTAAAGATTAACTTTTGGGGGGCGTCATAACAGACGGAAGCAACAAGCAGAGAGTGAAAACTGACGTTTTTCTTCGGTTCCCACGCACTCACACAAGCATTAGCAGTCTCGTCCCTGTATTTTCGTCTTCCGGCACTAGAATCAGTTTGAAACGCCTAAAACAAAGGTAATTTTGTGGCTGGTTCTTTTGTTAAACAGTGTCAGCTTTTCATTTCATAGCATAATAATTAAAAGTGGACGGCTTACATTTTCAAATCGTATTAAGCATTTGATTGTTTGCAATTCGAGTCATGTAAAAATACGTAGACAACAATTTCAACTCTGATATAATGTTGTACTTCGCTGCCCAATGGCAATGACGGAAAATTGCCCCTATGTCTTATGCATTTATGTGTTTATGTATTTATCTATTTATCTATTTATCTATTATTTATATTATTTATTTAATTGCATGTTTGTGTATTTATGTATTTATTTATTTTTCTGATTTTTAAAAAAATGCGTTGTGCATAATGTTACATGTTCGGTTAAATTTACGGTGCATACCTGACATTTAGAGAGTTTTATCAAACAAAAGGTTGTGAATCTTGAATTAAGAATAATGGTGCATTTTGGAGGGTGTAGTGTGTTTTGACGGAAACTCGTTCTTCGCCATTGTGATTTGCAGTAACCAGACCAATGCTGATAATGCTAAAAGATACCCGGTAGTACAGCTATGATAGCATTATCATATTTTTTTATCGTTAGTGGGGTTTCCTTTGCAAGCAACGCCTCCCGACAATGACTAACGTGAGCGAAGGCACGGCTGATAACCAGCTTGCGCTATTAGGAAACACAGACAACACTCCAAACATCTCCAAGAGGCACAGATCCTCATGAGCCCGGAGGGCTCATGAGGATCTGTGCCTCTTGGAGATGTTTGGAGTGTTGTCAAATTGTAATGGTACAGGTTGGTTATTAAGCATGATTTCGCTCTTGTCGTAGTCGTTCGCTACAAGCGAAACCTCACTATATTATTATTACTCCTTCGATGACTGTCATTTTATTGTGTATACTTGTGTTCTTGTTATTTTTTTGTTTTTGTTTTTGTTTTTGTTTTTAAATTTATTTTTATTGTTATTCTGATACTTATTTGCATCTTTATTTCTATTCTTATTCAGCTTGATTTTATTTACTTTCAGAAAGCAATGCTCACCATGGAGCCTAAGACTAAGAAGATGAAGACATCAAAGTCGTCACCAGTGGTTGCTGCAGATGTAGATGTAGAGGTCGATGTGGGTGTGGAGAACGACAACAACAACGACACCGAGACAGAAAACTGTCAACCTACAGACCTAAGTCAGCACTCAAGTCGTGAGCCTTCCTCAGAAAGGGAAAGAGGGTCGCTACAGTGTAGCGACGAGAAAATGTCTAGAACTGAAGTATCTCTGCCTAAAGACTGCTCTACCATCAGGCACGAGTCGAGAAAATCAGAGAAAAATGAGCGAAGAGAACTTTCAGTCAGAGTTGAAGATTTTGCTTTTAAAAACACAGATGTAAAACTGTTCTCTGCATCGGAATCAACAACTGCGGAAGCGATAATGTCTTTGAAACCAGCATCACCCATAAACTTGTCACCCACATCCGGGTCCTTTTTTAACCAGCGTTGCCACGACGACCCGAACGTGACGTCATCGAAATTGGACGTGACGTCACCCAAGCCGAATGTGACGTCGCCCGTCCCGAAAGCCGGCGTCCCGCACCGACCTTCTTTTCTCATCACAGACATTCTGGGACCGATGGGCAGGGGCGCTGACCCTACCCCTCATCCACACCCCCACTCCCATCCGTATCCCCACGGGTACCCCACATCCCCTGATCCCGCTTTGATGTCTACGCTCCCCCACCCCCACCCGTTCTCTCATGGGTTGAGGCTCCCCATCAGAGACATCCACCACCCCCAACCCTTGCGCCCTACCCCCCTCGGGCGCCTCCCCTTACCCCTGGGTCTTGAAGGGATGGACGATGATGACGATGATGACAGAATGGACGGAGGGGCTTCAGATGCTGAGAAAGATGACAACGGTAAGAGGATTTTTATTATTATCACCATTATTATTATTATTATTATTATTATTATTATTATTATTATTATTATTATTATACCTTACGGTTGTCGGTAGCGGTTTTTGTCGCGATGATTCCTACAGGAATCATCGCGACAAAAGCCGCTACCGACAGCCAAAGGGTTAAATAGAAAATTGATGTTCATACAGATGTAGATTTACTATAAATATGTGCTGGTCTGTGATTCTGGACCTTGTGGCCGAAAGTCGCAAAGTCCAAAATCACAGACTAGCACACTTTCCATTCACTTTTTGAGCTCCGCAGGCCGACAGTTTGCTTGTGACACTGTTACCCCCTTTTTATGTCCCTGCTATTTATTTATTTATTTATTTATTTATTTATTTATTTATTTATTTATCTATTTACATTTATTATATTTGCGGTGGTTTGTGTTTGCGATTGAACTCATTCGAGACGAGTCGCACCCCGATACAAGGCATGATGCCGCGTATCCGGATGCAGCACGTCTCGACTGGCCCGTTAGGACTCGCCTTTTTGGCGGTTCAAGTATTAGAAAATCAAGACAAAATGGAACCGCCAGACAGGCCAGTGGAGAAGCGTGAGTCGCGAGTAAGGGATATCCCAGTGCGCAAAGGCCCAACGGAGGCCGACGTCTTCCCGATGGCTTTTTGCGCATTGGGATGCGTCTTTGAATGAGCATCACATGAAACATTTACAATCCTGCTTTTATTTTGGTCTCAGTCTTGCGTTAGGATGTCAGAAACGATACATACACATGCTGGCCCTTTTTTTTTTTTTTTTTTTTTTTACGCACAAAGGCGTCTTCTGCGTATGATTTTATCATTTCTTATCCAAGCTTTTTCTTTTCTTTTTTTTGTTTGTTTTTGTTTTGGTTTGTTTGCTGTTGTTGTTGGGTTTTTTCTTTCGACGAATTTGCACAAAAGTTATTTATTGTGTTTTTTGTGTCGATTTGTGTTGGTTATATATTGTAACAGGAGGCGCGTGACTCCAGTGTCAAATCGGAAAAAGAAAATGCACAAGATAACACTGTTGCACGTTACAATTTGTAAAACGATTTATCATTCTAAAATAATTGAACCTAACTATTAGAACTTGTTTACTGAAGGTAACTGAATTTATGGACGAAAGAATTGACTATACCGACGAGCAAAAGAAGTGCGCTGTTATTCGAATCATCCAGAAAACTAAAATGTTTCCGATGATTCGAATAATGTTGCATGTCCTAAGCTGTTCAGCATAAAAACAAAGAAAGCGAAACTCAACACGTGTTTTAACTCATTCGAGACGTGCCGCCTCCGGATACGCGGCATATGCCGCCTATCCGGAAGCGGCACGTCTCCAGTTAGTTAGTTATTGGGGTTTAACGCCGAACCGCAGGCGACTAATGCCATCTCACGGCGGCGGCACGTCTCGAATGAGTTAACAAAATGGCTAGTGATGGATTGACAAACATTGCGGCTTACGTGTAATGGCTTGACGTCTGCTGTTCGTCGTTCCATCTTGCACCCCTTATATCATTTGGCACGGGAATGAACCTGAAAATAAAACATACCGGACGTTTTATCATCGAATACTATACTGACGAGTAAAAGAAATGCGATATTTTTGGAATCATCGGAAACACTGAAGTGTTTCCGATGATTCCAGAAAAGTTGCATTTCTTTTGCTCGTCAGTATTACTTGGAAACTGCCAACTAGTCCACGAACAAACAGACCCCTTATCAAGGGGTTTGTTTGTCCAGAAACTACTTGATGCTTGTCTCAAAAGCCCCCCTCTTCCCCCCCCCCCTCCCTCCTCCCTCCTCCCCACTCCTCCCCTCCCCTTCCTCCCCCCTAACCCTTCCTCCCCCCGCCCCCACCCCGCCTAGGCGAGCGGTAACAACATTCTGTGTCTCTCCAAGCTCATCAATGTTGCATCGGCCTACAAGCTAGTGTGAACTATGATGACACTAGACGAGAACGAAACGCCATCAATGTTGAAGCGGGAGAAATTAAGAGAAAGGGAAACAACCGCTCTGTTAGTGCCGATAACACGGGAGATAATTCTTTCCGTCAACAAAGGTACGCGCCAGTCTTAGTATACATCGGTACCCCCAAAGCGCAAAAGGCCATCGGGCCGACGTCGGCCGCCATAGGCCAGAGCACGGCCGTGCGCGGGCCGACCAAGGCCCGATGGCCTTCGCGCACTGGGACAATACCTGGCCGAACATCAGACAGCATTTCCCTCTTTTGTCTTCTTGTGCTGCCGGAATTTGCACAGGATTTTAAAATAAATAAACAGTAAGCAAAACACCCCCGGGCCGATGCCGGGACTGGTCTATCCTTTCCAAGAGCTATAGTTCTGCCATTCATCAAATCAACTTTGTCCACTCACGGGAGGTAACTAGCGGTGAGCGGTCCGGCCGTGAGACCTAATGGCCGGTTTATAGATGCGCCGACTGTTAGACCATCTGTCGAGTGTCATAGTGGATTTTGTGGCGAGCTTTATGAGTAGCATTCTACCACACTGGTTGTCTCCCTCGATTCGCTACCAAGGTAGCGAATCGAGGGAGATAACCGGTGTGGCCTTCTCCACATCTACAGCCGTCCGTAAGTACACGTGCAGGTTAGCAAGCTATGCAGGTTAGCAATCCATCGCCGTGTAGGAGGCAGCACTGTAAAGGAGGCTGCTTGTTAGCTTCTAAGCAAACAATGCTGTGTAACCGGCGTGTGCTTTTAAACTCGTTGAATCATCAAAGTCTTTGCCAAAAGAGACAGCGCAGTACTTCCCCCCCCCCCCCCCCCATTTTGCTGTTGTTATGGTTGTAACACGAAATGGCTCTTGCTGTAAAATTGATGCATCTACATCTGACATCAAACTTTCCCCGTCCGCGCACCCCCGCCCCACCCCCCATCCCACCACTCCCCCTACTCCCCCCTCCCACTCCTCCCACCTCCACCCCCATCCCCCTTCCACTTCCCTAAAAAATATGCCGATCTTCAAAACAACCGCATTGTTCTGGTTAGACCAAAAATAAGCAATACCTTTTAAAAATTTAGCAAAAAAAAAATTGTCAGCGTTTTAGAGGGAATTTTTCACGAAGGACATGCACGTCCGTTCGATAACTTTCTCTACCCGGAAAACAAAATCAATCGGAGTGTCTTTGCGCAAGGTTTTAACTAAAATATCAAGACAACATCAGGCCAGAAACGTTGACAAACATGCTAAGACAAACGAATACACAACAGAAACGAAAGCACTTGACGTGTGGCTCGGGTAAGCTTTGTGTCCATTGCGTAAACTTTTCCTTCTCAGTCCATTCACGTTTTCCAGTCCATTCATCCATCCTTGTGCAAGTGGCATAAATTCTCATGAGCCCCTGCATTCGCAGGGGTTAATGAGAATTTATGCCACTTGCATATTTATGACTATCTATGCTTCTCACACGGGGGAGTTCGTCAGGGTTTTCAGTTTGTGATTCTTTTCAAAGAGACCAAAAGTTGAAGGCAAATATTCTGCCTAAAACGTCGATACCCGAGAAAGCGACCTGTCGCTAAAAAAACAAATAGCGTTTCGATCGGTTGGTTTGGGCGATGAAAGCTATCATTGGCTGAACAATCTGTGTCTTCCATTGCCTATGAACATAGATATAAATAGGACCTGGAAGTGGCTTAAGTTCCCATGTGCCCTGGGATCTGAAGGAGCTCATTATGATCAATACCAAAAGCCGTCAACTGAAATGACAATTAGGATTGCGTTGTTTGTAATAATATAATGCGTTGATCTCACCCGCTCGACTTACAAAACCGTAAATGAACGGCATACAGGAGGCATAGATCCTCATGAGACCGTGGGCCAGCAAGCTACGGAGGCTCATGAGGATATATGCCTATGGCAATTGGATTGATCATGACTATTTGCACAATGCAGTGGCCGTCAACAGCCGCGGTTATTTTTTTAAGTTTGTGTGTCATAAAATAACAAGCTCTTTCCATATTAACTGACACACGCTCGACTGAACCAGTCACTCATGTGAGGGTAATTGACTTTCCAGCGTAGTAACAAATAAATCCGTGAGAGGAATCAAGGTCGCGCTGCACACAATTTTCAATAGCCAGTATCTGCCTGTCGTAGTTCATACGGCTTTGTTTTGAGCTGGTTTTAGCCCCACGCCCAAACAAATCTGGCTGCTCTGAATGCAGAGGGACAGTCGGTTGGCAGTTACTGGCTTAGAAAAGTCTCCTGCATCTGGGTTGCAGAACCTCATCACCGCTGTTCCGGCTGCTCTGCTTCTGGGCTTTCAGGGTGAAGGCCGTACGTGTGCTGATCTGCGATTTTTGACCTTACGGCTGAAGCCGAAAGGTCCAAAATCACAGATCAGCGCGCAAGTGACTTGCCCAGCATCACATAACAATGATGGCCCTATTTGTGTGGCTGCCATTTTTTTTAAAAAGAACAAATTGTAATAACACAGAATTACCTGCCATTCTCAAATGAAAAGTATACTTCTCAGCCCGTGTATTGTGTGCTTGCCCGATATTACATAAGAATGGTGAATTTTTACGGGTGGTGGCCATGTGCAGAAGCTGATTTTTTTTTTTAAATTGTAATAAAACAACAAATTTGCTGTCATTCGAATGAAAATTATACTTCTCATTCTGTATACTGTTTGACGTGGGACTGAAATAATTATTAACTACTAATGAATTATGTGCCAATTCTTAAACCCTTCGCTGCCAGTGATCACAAACTGCGCGACTAAAAACAACAGCACACTGACCGACATTTGCGTGAAGGACACATTGTATCTGGGACACAAATTACTAGGCATACAGGACACAGGACCAACCCTGATGAGCCGCCCCCCCCCTCCCCCTCCCCCTCCTCCCAGTCGAGGGGGGATGTATGTCTCTTGCGGATGGCTAGCGTTCGCCCTGCCCCGGCAGTTCAAGGGTTAATGGTATAAGGTGTTGTGTACATTTTAACTCATTCTACCCCAGACACACCACAGCAAGATATGGATCGACCATGATAGTTCAAGGGTGATGCCAGAATAGCTTGGCGCCTATGGGCGCCAAGCTATTCTGGCATCACCCTTGAACTATCATGGTCGATCTGTGTCCTGCACTGCAATTGCAGTCTTCATAGGCGGGACAACGGCAACATTTTGGGATTTCGGTGTTGGGGTAGAATGAGTTAAAAATAATAATAAAAAAACTTTATTGTCGCGCGAGGAAAATATTGGGTTACCTTTTCCAGGGAATGCGAGTAACTGCTAGAGCCGCGCTGCCCAACGTACAGAGTACATTTTTTCTTCTTTTTGTAATTTGCGTTTGTGTTTCTGGGAGAGAGCAGAAACCCCAGAAGGTCAACCTGAAGGCTTGACATTGTTCGGTGTTATGTGTCATAATTGTCGCAAGCGGGTTCAATGATTTAATTCAACTTATAGATTTAACAATGCACAACAGAGTCGTAGTCACAGCCACTACTCCCATCTCGACCACCCCTCCCACCCCCCTCCCCTTTTCCCAGACCCACCACCACACTCTCCATTCTCCCCTAATATATTCATAGGCAATCCCGCAGTTGGCCTTGTATCTGAAAGGGTGAACGTCCTACTTAACTCATTCTACCCCAACATCGAAATCCCAAAATGTTGCCGTTGTCCTCTGAAGACTGCATTGCAGCGCAGGACACATCTCGACCATGATAGTTCAAAGGTGATGCCAGATTAGCTTGGCGCCCATAGGCGCCAAGCTATTCTGGCATCACCCTTGAACTATCATGGTCGATCCTTATCTTGCTGTGGTGTGTCTGGGGTAGAATGAGTTAACAGCTATATTTCAGGGAGTTTATCAATCTTGACACGTATTGACACTATTAGAAAGTACTCGCACTGGGAGAAAAGGCCAACTAAATGATATCGCATTTAACGCGCAACAAAAACCTCTTTTAACAGACTGTATCCCTCCAACCCAGTCCTTTCGCAGACCTTCGGGCCTGCAAGTGGCGTAGATTCTCATGAGCATCTGTTGTCGCTGAGGATCATGTAAATCTACGCCCCTTGCTGGCGGAGATACGTCGCAGTTTAATTATGTCATCAGACGGAGGGGAATAAAATTATGGTCCCTTTAAGTCTATTGCTGTGCCGGTTTTTAAAGTTCGTATGTTTAGTGCACACACCGCCTCACTTTCCGCCCCTGCTTTGTGGCGTAGTAACTTGTCTGTAACGGGGGCGGGCGGCGCCCCGCTGATCATTTACAAATTCTGATGTGAGTGGAGCGCGTTATCAAGAGGATATCAAGCCTGCACCCGACGACCAATCGTTTGCAATTTCATGGTTCGAAGCCCACCAAGAGATTTGTCCGCGCCTTGCAAACAGGCCTCAGCTTTAGAAAGCACAAGGGTTAGACGTTTCCACTCATTTTCGGTTCGTACACGTACTACGACATAAGAGTACATTTTACTACATTAACAACCAAAGTTCTGATGCAAATTTCCATCAGTCAGAACTTTGGTTGTAAATGCAGCAAAATGTAGCAAAATGCGTATTTATACGCATACAAAAGGTGCACCATATGAATTTGCGATCTTAAAACGCCATGCCAGTGTATTTCTTGAACACTTAGGAACAAAATGACTACGAAAAATGTGTAGAATTGTAGACGAATGCATTAAAAAATATGTAATAATATTTATTGAGCATATCTTTATTGTTCTGTGGTGTGTATTTGAAAACGAATTTAATGTTCACAAGCTGAAGTGCTTTCTACTAAACAGAAAAGCTTAACCCTTTGGTTCTCGGTAGCTGTTTTAGCCGCGATGATTCCTGCAGGAATCATCGCGACTAAAACCGCTACCGGCACCAAAAGGGATACAGTCCGCGCGGATAAGTAGAACCGCCATCTAAAGTATACGAAATTTAAAACAGATGGAACGGATTTCTCACGGTGGTGCTGAACTACAGATTGATTTGTTTTGTCCGGACCGATATTCACCCTGACACAGTGTATTGTCCTTAGAGTCACATACAAAAATCGGTTCCTATCCTCAAAACTCGAAATAACGCCCTCAATTTGAGGAGCAACTTGAACCAAACTACATCAGCAAGAGGTATAGATTCTCATGAGCCCCTGCAGCAAGCAGGGGCTCACGAGAATCTATGCCTCTCGAAGATTTCAAAGAATCTATCTAAAGGTGTTCTAAACGGTTCCTCTGATAAACCCGAAGTAACAGACTCAGTTTGATGAACATATTGATCATATATTTAACAATAAGAGGTGTGGATTCTCATGAGCCTCTGCAGCATGCAGGGGCTCATGTAAATCTATGCCTCTTGCAGATGTTAATAGACTCGATGAAAGGTTCAGAATTGTAATGGCTCGGTTTTGCTCGCAGGAAATAGAAGTTAGTTGTTCATACAGAAAGCGGCAAAGAGACGCTCAGGATGTGAACGCTACGCACCTCCAAGAGACATAGATCTTCATGGGCCTCAGCAGCCTTCGGGGGCTCATGGGAATATGCCTCTGACTGACATATTTACACCTGTGATTTTATCATTCAGATAGGGTGCTGGAGGAAGTAAAAGCTTGAGTCAGTTTTTGGAACAAGGGACCGTGTTTCGAGAGGTTTTATTTTTTCTTCTTCTTCTTTATTCGATGACACTTTTTATGAGGCATAGAACAGTATTGAACTGACAGATTAATGTCATTTAACCCTTTGGCTGTCGATAGCGGTTTTCGTCGCGATGATTCCTGGCTGAATCATTGCGACAAAAACCGCTACCGACAGCCAAAGTGTTAAGGCGAAAGGATTCTATTCCGATGATAGATTCCTTTCCCACGTGCATTACGCTGTGTTTGACACAGTTTAACCCCTTCTCTGCCGAGAAAAAGTGACCATGATCGACTTGCAAGAGACGTAGATCCTCATGAGCCACCCCCCTCAACTGCGGGACCCTTGAATGAGTTAAAGGCCCACTACCGCCGAACTTGTTAAAAGATACACTTCTGTAACAGATGGTTTCAAAACACTACACACAGGTCTAGTTATGTTTAATTTAGACACAGGACAATCCAGTTCAGCACACATCGTCTTTATATCAAGTAACTTGACAATCACTCCACTCCGTTCTATAAATACAACGGTGTCAGTATGAGAAACAGCTACAAATAGATTGAGACGCTAACTGTTGCGCGGAATAAATAAGAACGATTACCTGTGTGCTTTTGCTGCGTGTCCAAACTGCCATAGAAGCTCATTGGGTGTGTCGACAAGGCATAATAAACACAAATAGTTATGAAATTTGTATTCAGTTTTACGCGTAATTGTGCTTTAAGTATTCCATGGAAGATGTAAATGTCGTCCACTGAGTCAGTTTTTGTCTTCAAATTTACCGTTGTTGTCCAGTGACATTGTACATACATATCAACAACGAAAGCACATGTTATACTCTTGTACTAAACGAGAGACCTAGTTGCCTATTTGCACGGTATGTGAGCCTATACTACACTACAATAAAGTGGGGGAAATGGCCGTGTATTGGCACGATATGCAGTTTCACTATACGGGGCACTGAAGCGGGGAAATAGTCATTTGCCACGGTAACACAACCTTGATGAACTTAAAAAAAATAATTGAAGCGTGCAGTGATTGTCACGGTTGGATGAGCACTACGAAAAGTTAGTCGTCCGTTGGACAACTTCACTCATACAACAAATACACCCATGAAGACGTATGTATACATTGGACATGTATACCAAAGAGCCATCAAGTACAACATAACTTTGTGCGCGCTGCCACTGGTACTGCTTAGTTTAATTCAGTTTAGTTTGATTTTAACCCCCACACTGCCGAGAAAAAAGTGAACGAAATCCAGCTGCAAGAGACATAGATCCTCATGAGCCCCCGCAGTTGCGGGGGCTCATGAGGATCTATGCCTCTTGTTGGCGCCATTATGTACCCATGTTCCTTGGGCAGTTGCGGCTATTTAGCGGTGAACTAACCCTTTGGCTGTCGGCGGCGCTTTTCGTCCTGTGGAATCATCGCAACAAAAAGCGCTGCCGACAGCCAAAGGGTTAACAACGATTTCAGAGAAATAATCTATGTCCACTGGCAGTTAATGTACCATCAGTGTACATTAACTGCATAAATCTGAAGACACATCCAGCACCATTTGTGTTTGTTAGAGCTGTTCTTAATTGGACGAACTTTTGATCTGCAAACCTAGATCGGAGAAGATCGGCGATCTTTTGGTTTGTTTCTTAATTGAGGTTGAACGAACCTAGGCGAACTTCAGCAAACCAGGTTTGCTATGGGTTCTCTTTCTTAACTGAAGTGCTTGATTCGGCGTACTTACTGTCTGCGAAGGTGTTCAAAATGGCTGCCGCTATGCCGCTTCGCGATTTGAACGATGTTTGTTTTTGTACTCCTTGTACTTGTAGTAGCGACCCCACAAACAGCGTTGCGCCTCCCACAAATCAATAAAAATAGGTCTTGTTCTTCGCACGAGTGAAATATCGCCGTCCGCCATATTTGTTTGTATCGGTGACTGTCTTCCTATCTCCAACGCAGAAGAGGGTAAACGTTTTGACCAATCAGAGAAAAGGTTCGCCTTGGTTTGCTCAACACGTTGAGCGAACCTTTTCCGACAGCAAACTATGGTTTGCCGAGGTTCGTGAACTACTTGGAACTAGGTTCGCCGTATCTTTAGATCGTCCAATTAAGAACCAACCTGGTTCGTCCGAGATCGTGAACTGTAGTTCGTCAGAGTTCGCGAACTAAAGTTCGTTTAATTAAGAACATGCTTTATGTCTTCTCGACACACGCAACGAACTTTAACAGCAGTTTTGGATACGCAGCAAAAGCATACACGTAATCGCGCTTATTTATTCTGCGCGACCGTTAGCTCGACAATCTATTTTTTAGCTTCTCGTACTGAAAGCGTTGTATTTCTAGAACGGAGTGTGTCAGGTTACTTGATATAGATACGTCGTGTGTGCTGAACTGCATTGTCCTGTGTCTAAATGAACCATAACTAGACCTGTGTGTAGCGTTTCGTAACCATCTGTTATAGAAGTGTATCTTTGAACAGTGACGGCGGCAGTGGGCCTTGAAGGGGTTGCACACCTTGTGCCATGCAACAACCGGTACTATTGACAGTGCTGGCCAGGGTACCTTGTGGCCGGACAAGGTACACGCTGAGGTACAGGACGGGACACAGCGAACGAACTGTGTCCGGAACCGTACGAAAGTGACCACTTCAGCTTTATATTCGCCATCGCTAGGCTATGAGAGCGGCGCCAGGTTCACCCAGGGTCAGGTAATCCGTGGCCAGAGAACTGATCCTCTTGCCTCCCTCTATAGCTCACAATGGCCCCTCAACGATGACGGTCTAATAGGCCTGACCATAGCCCGGAACTAAGTGGATATCTAGGCCTGAACCTATTTGGTTCGCTAAAAGGTACACTTTGTCGGGCCGGGCGTGTTCGGAGGCTTTGTGCACTGAATACATGAGTCATCTTTTATTTTTTGAAAATGTGTGCGTATTTTGAACGTAGCCTTAAAGGCTACGTTCAAAATACGCACACGTTTTCAAAACATAAAGATGACTCGTGTATTCAGTAAACAAAGAGTTATGGCCTTTAACATTTTTAAAAATACTATTCTCTTCTTTGTATGGGCGGAGGGGGGATTGGTGGGGGTTTGTTGGAGGGTGATGGGGTGGGAGTGAGTGTGTATTGTGAAAGGTACAATTGAGATTTATCAGTGTATTGTTAAGTCGTGTCACGTTGCGCCGGGAAACCACACCCCTCCTTCTATCCCCATTTAGCAAAATGGTTTCTGCAGATCTGCCCTTACTGTCATTTCATTTGAGACGTGCCGCATCGATACTATGCGACATAAAGCCGCGCACCTCGAAAGTGTTAACTACATTAGTATAGTTTGAAAATGTCAATGATCTGGAGCTTACTCATCAGCTGCCAAACTATCTGGCACGTGACTGCCCTTGAACTATCACGGCCGATCCACCTCTCACAGCTGGCACACGTGTATTTATTAATGCCTCTAAATGTTGCGAGCGGAAGTCATTGTGTATCGGTTTGAAAGTGCTAGGAGTGTGATATTGCCCGAACTTAATCCCGATTGGCTAGTCTCGCTGGATACAGAGTCGTATGCATGAGGGTCCTTGGTGTTAAATTAGCTGGATAGTGTTTCTGAAACGCCAAAAAGGACCCCAGCCGTCAAAAGGAACGTGCTGACAAAATGGAGTCAGCAAGAGGCATAGATTCTCATGAGCAGGCACAACTGCGGGGGCTCGTGAGGATCTTTGCCTCTTGCAGCTGGGTGGTTTAAACGGTGGCCTGCCGTTGAAGCGGTTAAATTAGCTTGATTGTATGTCCGTTAACAAGCTGACAGCTTGACAACTTGACCCCATCATGCGGGTACGTGACAAATTGACCCCTTTACACACACACAATGTATTCAGGTACATGCACCCATGCTGCACCCCTTTTCCGACGGGTGGCCATTTGTGTGTCTAAAAGACAGTCACAATAAGCTGTAATAGGCCTACGACTGTGAATTTGTGAGGAAAGTTTCGCTATGAAACAACTCTCACTGAAAAAAACCAGGCACATTTTGGTGCTGTCACAAATTAGACAGTTGTAACAGGCCTACGGCTTGAATATATACTTTTTTAAAGGGTTTGTCGTGAAGCACCTAGCATCGACAAACTGGTGAAATTTGATGCTTTCATTGGTTAGAAACATTTCTGTTGAAAAAAAAAGAAGTTAGAATGCGGTAGGGCGAGTGATTCGACGCTTGCGCCGCGACCATCCCCCCCCCCACTCCCCCCACACTCCTCCACCCCCCCACCCCACCCCCACCCTCAAATTTGTGCCCTTGTCTGTAAGCCGTAGATCAAATAGCGCAGACCAGTACCCATTTTATTTATTTATTTATTCAAAATGCACCCACTCACCTATCCATGCATCCACGTATCCAACCATCCAACCATGCACTGAATATTTATTTATTTATTTATTTATTTATTTATTTATCTATTTATTTATTGTGTTCATCGAGTTCGTTCGTTCGTTTTTATTTTTTTATTTCTTTGATAATTGGCGTTGATTAGTATCGTTAAACCACACACACACACACACACACACACACACACACACACACACACACACACACACACACACACACACACACACACACACACACACACACACACACACGTTGCCCTCATTCTGACCACTTCCATTATTCGCCTTGTGTCCACAGAGTCCGGAGTTGAAGCCAGTAACGATGCGCTATCGGGGTCCGACTCGCCTCCCCTGCTGATGAAGACGAAGAAGCCTCGCAAGGCGCGCACGGCGTTCACGGACCACCAGCTGTCGTGCCTGGAGAAGTCGTTTGAGCGGCAGAAGTACCTCAGCGTGCAGGACCGCATGGAGTTGGCCGCCAAACTCTCGCTGACAGACACGCAGGTCAAGACCTGGTACCAGAACAGGAGGTGGGTTCCAGCTGATGATTAATTAGTGCACGCTGACTGTGTTTCTCAAAGTTAGTGTTGTCTGTTGTACGCCAAAGAGCCCTAGCCGTCTTAGAAATATGGCTACAAAGTGGTGTTAGCAAGAGGCATAGATCCTCATGAGTCCCCGCAATTGCGGGGACTCATGAGAATCTATGTCTCTTGCAGATGGATTGAAATGAACACGTAAACGTACGTTGAGATGCGAAAAGCCATACACTTAAGTTGAACAAAATGACACATTCACCAGGTGCGTTTTCTAAGAGTCAACTCAATGATCTGCAAATGTTGTTATTTGGCACGGACCTAATCCTACCGACTAGTCGATCGGTCTGAGTACCTATCCAGCCCCGATTATTGTCTAGTTACTTATTTATTTTCTTTCGTCAAGCCAATCTGTTTTTGCCATCGAAGAGCACATGTTAAATTTGCCTCCCTGTTTGTTATTTTCCAGAACCAAGTGGAAGCGTCAGACAGCAGTCGGCCTTGAACTGTTGGCGGAAGCGGGCAACTACGCAGCCGTTCAGCGCATGCTCCAGACCAACCCTTACTGGTTCACCTACCATCCGCAGGCCGCCGCTATCTTGTCCAACCTCGACGCCTACTACTACCGATCCCAGACCGAGGCTGCCGGCGCCGGATATCCGGTGCAAAGTCAAAGGCCATTGCTTCCCCGGATGTTCATCCACGGACTTCAGCAGCACGTCAGTCAGTTACCGCCGCCATCTTCCACAGCGCCGCTGTACAGCGGTGACTCGCCCAGAAGTTAAATGAGGAATCCGAATTGTGAGAAGAACTCTGAAAGGGAGATTGTTGGTCCAACACGGAAGAAAACATGAAAGAAATGGTACAGAAGTAGTGTGCCAATAAGCCTGGGTGTGTAGGAGAGCTGTTTTGCATCTGACTTTTTGTCAAGCATTATAAAACCTCAGTTCTAAATAGTGGGCATCAGGGTTGGAAGGCCGTGATGCCCACTATTTATAACCGAGGTTTAAAAATGTTTGACGTATGGTCAAGTCCGAAAAGTATCTCCTACACACCCAAGCCCATTGTCACCGCCGCATTTTCAAACCTTCATTTCGTGTACGAAACAAATGTTTGGACTTTTTAGAGTCCCAGATGGGACACTACCGCAGCTTACTGGCCGAACCCCTTGAGTCTGCAAGCGGCATGGATTTTCAAGGGCTCCTGTTCACAGAGGTGTACGTCTCATGCTGGAAGAGACTGACACGATCAATGTCCTCGCAGACTCAGCCATTGTGAGATGAGCCATTGGTAGCCCTCTCGGCGTTAACTCCAAGTAACTACCGCTTAGAGAGACAGTCATATGGATGCAGGTCTACAACTACATAACGAAACATGCTCGTCTTTGTGTGTCAGGCCCTCTTTCAGCAAGAGGCGTAGATTCTTTGTACCACAACGTCGTCGCATCTTTCTCCAAAGAGCACGAGCCATATGAGAAGTTGTCCTCCTGCAGACCACATTCCAGTTTAAGACACCAACCTTGAATTATAATAGTCCATCCACATGTCGCGTGTCAGGGCTAAACTCATTGTATACCCAGGAAGCGCTTGGCCCGTTTCTGACGACCTTCGTGTCGAGGATAGTGACGCTGAAGCGAAAGATCCAATAACTGACTAGTGAATGTGACTGAGTGCTGTTCCATCTGTTTGAAGCAGCTTATGTCCAGATGGTGCGGACCTTACAGAGACACTATGGAACACAACGGCCGACTCGCTGAAGACCGCATGTTTCAGTAAAGAATCAAGAAAGCTTCAAGAGACTCGGCTGATTGTTCTTAGCTGCGTGACCACAAAACATTCGAACGCAGAAGAATGTATTCTTTTCATATGACCTGGCGTCGATACACTTAAACGCGCAGGACAATAACATGTCAAAGATGCTAAAATGACTGAACATTGAGTTACTTGTGGGTGTTGTTGCTTTTCCTCTCTTGAACATTAACATAATTATCTGCCGTGTGAAAGCAATAGACGGCAAAGTCCACTTTGTGAAAAGCGAAATTGTCATTGTAATACAGTGAAAATCTTGATTTTCACAAGAACGAACTTACTGCCTCTTCCTTCACGGAAGAGATATGTACGAAGACAGGCAAATGGACAAAGAAAATAGAGGTGTATTACTTTTGCACAATAGCGTCTTCGAACAGCTGAATCCATCTCACCCACTGGACTGCGAATGTGAGACGACAGAAAGAAGACTTTGAATGATGCGTCATAACGTCACGTCACAATATCAATATTAGAAAAGTGTGGCAGTAAGATAAGCAGGCAGAATGCAAATGCACTCGATATTGCTCGCATTCACTGACATTGTCTCGGACGCAAGCAACTGTAGTGTGTCATAAATTTGACTTCACACACACTGTCGTTTTCACTGAATGTGACGTCAGATATGACGTATAGCAGTTGCTGACGTCCGTGTGTCTTGTAATGTTCATCCGAGGCTTTAAATACTCTGCAGTATTGTTCACGTTTCTTTGCAACGTACACATTAGATCCTTTTTTGAAAAAAAAACACTTCTTCTTTTATTGAGAGGAAAAAAGTGGTATAAAAGACAGGTGATTTCTCAAGAGAAGTTTTGTTGGCCATAATGGGCGAACACTGGCGCCTGTCATTAAAGCCCATCATTTAGGTGGCTACAGCCACTAACCCTAACCCTGGCTACAGCCACCTAAATGATGGTCTTTAATGACAGGTGACCTGTGATAATTTTGATTGGTCAAAACAGGTTCTCTTGTAGTAGACTTAGTTTTAAACCAGACTTATCCTAGATATGTATACAGGTCTGTAAATTTGAACCTCATGGCTCCAAAAATCACAGAAAAACACAGACATATTTTATACGGTGAGTAGCTACCCGTTGGTGAAAAGGAGCCCTATACTGCAGCTGAGCGCCTAGTCATTGCAGAGACGAGAAACTTGAGCAGTCTGAGCATCCCTGCCTTGTGAACATGAAGTCAAAAGACAGTTAGTCCAGTTTTGTGAAAAGAGAGATTTCATTGCAATGCAAAATCTCGCTTTCACCACACTGGACTTATTGGATTTAGCCTCCTGAGGGCAGTATTCTCTTGCTGGTTGGTATTAACTCATTCGAGACGTGCCGCCTACGGATACGCGGCGAATCGCCGCGTATCCGTTGGCAGCACGTCTCGAATGAGTTTTAAAAAAAAGTGAATATAGGTATATACATGTACATTTATCATTCTTATTACATTATTAATTGTGGATAAGAAGCATCACTTTTTTATGTGCACATATTTTCGCTCTGCAGTCACTTTTTCAATCGTTTCTCTTTTAGCATCATAGCAACCATTATTTTCCCCACTTTTCACGTATGATCAGTATGAGACGTCATGCAGTTTTATCAAGACCTACGTCATTCAAACCAGTTATTTTAAAATGCTCCCCGGCATCTGATGTAGTACACCTACACGTATTCGTCTTATAAGACTCCGAAATGAGTTTGTTTGACATTTCAAGCATTCACATATTCGAAAGGAATGAATTAAATGTTCAATTCATGGCCTGAATGAATTAAATGTTCAAGTCATGACCTGAATGAGATAAGTGTTCATTTCATGGCCTGAAAGAATTATATGTTCATTTCATGGCCTGAAAGAGTTAAATGTTCATTTCGTGGCCTAAATGAGTTAAATGTTCATTTAGTGGCCTGAATAAGTTACATGTTCATTTCGTGGCCTGAATGAGTTAAATTGTTTATTTCAGAGCCTGAATGTAATGACTCAAGGTACCTGGGCACATTGCAAACTGATGTTAGCACATTTTATATACATGTATTTGGATCAGACAATATGTGTGTGCGGGTCTGTGATTTCGGACCTTACGGCTAAATGCCGTAAGGTCCAAACTCACAGACCAGCACATATTATCGTGGCTGCTGGTTATTCAGTTGTTAAACGTGAAGCGTTTTATTTGATTTGTTATTTTTTTTAATTTTTATTTATTGACCAAATGTGGATTTTTTTAGATAGTACTTGGCAAGTTACAGACTCTGCGTCTCTGATAACTACACATCGCTCTCACGATGTGTGTGTATGTGTGTGTGTGTGTGTATGTGTGTGTGTGTGTGTATGTGTGTGTGTGTGTGTGTATGTGTGTGTGTGTATGTGTGTGTGTGTATGTGTGTGTGTGTATGTGTGTGTGTGTGTGTGTATGTGTGTGTGTGTGTATGTGTGTGTGTGTATGTGTGTGTGTGTGTATGTGTGTGTGTGTGTGTGTGTGTGTGTGTATGTGTGTGTGTGTATGTGTGTGTGTGTGTGTATGTGTGTGTGTGTGTATGTGTGTGTGTGTGTATGTGTGTGTGTGTGTGTGTATGTGTGTGTGTGTATGTGTGTGTGTGTGTGTATGTGTGTGTGTGTATGTGTGTGTGTGTGTGTATGTGTGTGTGTGTGTATGTGTGTGTGTGTGTGTGTGTGTATGTGTGTGTGTGTGTGTGTGTGTATGTGTGTGTGTGTGTATGTGTGTGTGTGTGTGTGTATGTGTGTGTGTGTATGTGTGTGTATGTGTGTGTGTGTGTATGTGTGTGTGTGTGTGTGTATGTGTGTGTGTGTGTGTATGTGTGTGTGTGTGTGTATGTGTGTGTGTGTGTGTATGTGTGTGTGCGTATGTGTGTGTGTGTATGTGTGTGTGTGTGTGTATGTGTGTGTGTATGTGTGTGTGTGTGTGTATGTGTGTGTGTGTGTATGTGTGTGTGTATGTGTGTGTGTGTGTGTGTATGTGTGTGTGTGTGTGTGTGTGTGTTTGTGTGTGTGTTTGTGTGAGTGTGCGTGCGTGTGTGTGTGTGTTTGTGTGTGTGTATGTGTGTGTGTTTGTTTGTTTGTATTATAATTTGTGATTGTGTGCGTACGTGTGTGTGTGTGTGTGTGTGTGTGTGTGTGTGTGTGTGTGTGTGTGTAGACGAAAGAGCTGAAACGGGTGACTGTCTTTACCATCCTTATGGAAACTGGGTATGTGTATAATTCTGGGTTCCCAAGTCAGACACCCACTTTTTCTGAGGGTTGTTTCTGCATTGTCTTGCGGTAAAGATTCATAAAAAGTAAAAAAATCCGTTTTTCTCATTTTGGCGTTAACACATGCACTTTTGTGTTTAACAGACACGCCGGTAGTGTGTTTGAAAACTTGTCCCTCCCAGCAATGTGTGTGTGTGTTGGCACACAGAACCCTGAAAATGAGCGTGTATGTATTACATCACCCTTCTCAGCTAGCTATAAATAACTTCATAGCTGATATGGGTCAGGGGGGATATTTTGTTGTTTCAGGGAGTAAATTGTTTATGTTTCTACAGAATTAGGTTTGTTATTTGAGGGTGTTGTTGTTTTTGTTAAAAAAAGTGTTGAGTTGTAATGTACTTCCGGGGTGATGTGGAGAAAGGTCATGTCTAGTGACAGATTTGAGATTCATGTATACGTTCACCAGGGACTTAGCCTATACGTTTTCTACGTTTGTTTCCATGTCAGATGAAGAATATTTGATCTGAAACGTCGTTCTTTGTTTCTATTTTAAAGGGTTTTCCGCCACTATCTTCTGTTTCAGTTTGACTTAGCCTATAATTATATTTGTGCGCCGGTTGCTAAGAAGTGAAGTGATTGTATGAGTGCGCATTGTAAGAGAGGACGTTTAGACTTTGGGTGAGGCTGCTGTTGTCTTTTGTCCTGCCCGACCTTTTGGTTGAACCTGTTGCTTTATTTTGTAGGTTTGTCGATGTTATCAATGCCGCATCTCCTTTTGGATTGTATGCACAAATTGATTGAATGGAAATGACGTCACAGAGTCAGCGTCGTTTCATGCGTCGTCTGCTAGTCCAGTCAGTCGTTTAGTGCAGTTAAAAGAGTGCAGGCTTGGATGGGCCATTTTCGGATGTAATAGTAAAGTATTATTTGTGTGAATGCTGTCCGTTTGAAGGAAGGTTGATTGATTGTACATTGCTTAACGTCCCGACAGCAACAAGACTTTCTCAGGACGTGCCTGCACTGCTAGTGACAAAAACTCAACAGAATATTGAATGTATGTCGCCAGCCGGTCCAATACGTTAAATAAAACCTACGACATGGGGCCTAAATAAAGCTAAGACCATTTAGCAACACACATCGAATATCAAGAGCCACAGGCAGCGCAGACAGTAGGGAGAGTTTAAAAAAGGAAAATGCAGGTGAATGGACCAAGGGTAGACAGAAACACATGCCCCCGGAATATAGAGAAAAACCCACCCTGTGGGGCTGACCAGGGTGCCCCTGGGAACTAAAAAGTCCCCCAGGGCAGACCCGGTTGGGGGTGTTTGAAGGAAGGACTGGAAAGTCGAGTGTTGAGGGCAGACCGGTTGGGGGTGTTTCAGGGAAGGACTGGAAAGTCGAGTGTTGAGCGAAGCCCGAGAGAAGGCGAGGATGGGAAAAATATCCAGCACTATACGTTGGAATAGATGCATATCAGTTACGACACGCTTGTAAATTAAAACACTTTTAACCCCACCCGGGTCTGCCCTGGGGGACTCGGGTGGGGTTAACTACTTTTTATTTCCCAGGGGCACCCTGGTCAGCCCCACAGGGTGGGTTTTTCTCTCTGATTCTGGGGCATGTGTCTCTGTCGGCCCTTTGTCCATTCACCTGTATTTGCCTTTTTAAAACTCTCCCTACTGTCTGCACTGCCTGTAGC
>BTPG01000004.1:219158002-219178002 GCA_036245525.1 Semisulcospira habei | reverse complement strand
CTGATTTGTCTGGTGTGACCCGAATGCGATCTAGGCCATGTCCTGCGTACATTGTGCTAAGCTGTGAACTATTCAAGTGCAAATGACTACGTTTGTCGCACGTATCTTTACTCTGTTCTTATGACCATTTTCCCATGAGGGTCGAAAAAAGACTTGAAACATTAAACCCTTATTTACCGCAGATTGAACACCCTCGTATAACCTTTAACTGGCGACACATAGATGTAATCTGACCGTTGAATCTGCAAGAGGCGTATATCCTCATGAGCCCCCCGCACGTTGCGGAGGGCTCATGAGGATCTATGCCTCTCTCGGATGGGCCATGTTCAGTTCGCTGGACCAGCGTAACTGCTTGATGAGTTGCCAAAACAGTCATCTAGTCCTTGCCTCGCTTTGTGGGACTCTGGCTGTTTTTTTCTCTCCGCTAAGCCAACTCTAATCTCTGGGAAGCAAAGCTATCCATTAAAGGTCCGCACTCACGAGCAAGGCCAAACCCGGTGGTGTCTCTCCTTAAATTACCGTTAGCCATCTAAATCATTCGCTTTAAGTTGAGCGCCACTAGTCAACCCTTCATTGCCATTAAAAAAAAAACTGAACCCGATCCGCCAAGTGCAAGAGACATATTTCCAAATGTGCCCCGCGGGGGCTTATGAGGATCTATGTCTCTTGCTGACACCACTTTGTGTGTTCGTGTTCCTTGAAGTGTCACGTGTGGCTCCTTGGTTGTAAATCAACACAGATCTCAGAAACACAATCTTCCACCACTGGCAGTAAAGGGGCCAAACGTTGTCTAGCGGTGGGGAGGTAATAATGGTGTGTCTATCGAAGTGATCTACCCTTACGATCGAGGTGCGCAGGGTTTCCCACTGAAATTCCTTCAGTCAGCCTCCTCAGTTTCGCCTGCATGAAACATAGATTCTTATGAGCCTTTGCAAGCTGCTTGGGCTCCCGACAATTTATATTTTGGGTGGCCGAATCAACGCCGGTTTGCCTCTATTATTTTTTTCAAACGAAGCTTATTATCGAGGTTTAAGCAGGTAAATGATTCGCGATGGCGAAGCCGTATGTGACTTCTACAGAACATTGACCTTCGACGTGTGTATTTTGCAGACGACAGATTATCCCCCTTGGCCACCGAGCGGCGGGTCTCGAGTCTAGGGTTTAGATGCATCGAAAACGTATACAAGTGTACAAGTTTAAAGAAGGTTTAGAGTGTATGTTGCATGTGTTGCTCTTTTATTTTAAAAAAATAATAAATAAAATTTAAAAAAATAAATAAATAAAATTTTTAAAAAATAATAAAGAGAGAGAGAGAGAGGGAGAGGGAGGGAGAGGGAGGGACTAGGAGGACGGAGAGGAGCCTGGGGGAAGGGGGACGAGGGGACAAGCGTTGTGAACTGTTTGTAGTTTTCTTTTATCAATTTTGCTTGTTTTTTTTATGAATGCAACATCCAAACGTCAAAGTCTCTTGGCATTTGATGCTCATAGTGTAAAACTCAGTTCAAATGCATGGGCGACAGTCTTCAGTCCTGCAGGCAGACCTTTCAAAATCACAGAAGTTTCAGGGTTGTTTTGGGTTTTTTTCCCAGACCGATCACAGACAGCCTTTCAGCCAGCTCGCTCCGTCTGCGAGAGCGACATAGACACTCATAAGCTTCTTCAACTGCAGGGGCTTATGGGAATGTAAGTCTCTTGCTGGCATGTTCTGACCACACTTTACATCTGCAGGTCAGTTACTCATCCACTGTTAACCCGTTCAGTGCCCAGTAAAAAGTTCACACCACCCGACTGCAAGAGGTATAAATCCTCATGAGCCCCCGCAGTTGCGGGGGCTCATGAGGATCTATACCTCTTGCTGACATCACTTTGAATCCAAGTCCCTGGGACAGCTAAGGGTTTTGAGTGTTGAATCAAGGGAAAATTGCAGAACCACGGTCTGCGTCAGCTGAAATTTAACAGGTTAATTCCTCAGCTAATGAAGTCCGTGCCAAAAAAAGGTGACCGCAAGTTTGTAAAATGCAATGAAAATCTTTTTTAAAAAAAAGAAACTACACACTCAGAAAGACAATCGCAACACAGTTGTGTTGTATTTGTCTTTTCTAAGCGTGGTTTCTTTTTTTCCCGTGGGATTTTCTTTATAGCTGAAGAGACCGAGATATTGTTTTCTGACACAGGGGTATGAATTTCGATTTGTCTTTGCGCCTTGGTTGGACACAGGTAGCCCGTGGACGGTTTTCAGCCTTTCTATTTTTTTTTTTATTAATTAGTATTGCTGATGTCAGCCCTGCAAATGTTGATCTAACGCTCACATAATGTTTATTTTTAAGTGTGACTTATTTTGCTGGCAGTCCGCTGTATTCCCACGACTATCATCGTGGTATTTGGCGATAAAAGTAAAAAGGTTAAAGCACAATTCAGATACAATGTATTATATGCCTAATGTTTGTTTAATCTTTATATTGTTAACCCCTTCACTGCCAATGGACGCAGATTTTTTAAAATCATCGAAAATTGGGCGTCAATATAACCGACTCTGACGACAAAAGGCAAACGCGTGATGCAAAATGGTTTTAGCAAGAGGCGTAGATCCTCATGAGCCCCCGCGACTGCGGGGGCTCATGAGGATCTATGCCTCTTGCAGTCGGGCGTTGCTCAGTTTTTGTCCCGCGGCAGTGAAGGGGTTAACTGTTACGAAATCCGCCGCATTCCCACGGCTATCGACAAAGATTCTTGGCGAGGATTTTTGAATCTGTTCCAGCACTTCAACAATTTACTCATCGCTGTAATTAGGTAACTATCCTTCAGCTGTCCGACACCAAATCTTTTCCCCATCTGCAAGAGGCATAGATGCTCATGGGCCATTGCTGCGACAGGGCTCATGAGAATATATGACCCTTGCTCGAGACTTTGGCTCTATCTTCATACTCAATATTAGGAGATGACAGTTTTAACCTGCAAATGCTCTATGATTAATAATGTCTGCAAGAGGTATAGATTCCCATGAGCCCCTGCTACAAGCAGGGGCTCATGAGAATCTATGACTCTTGCTGGCCAGGTCGACACTATTTTCCACCCTCAAGTTGAGGGGATGGCTGAGAGGTCGTGCTGAAATACTGTTATTAATAATCACCTGATTTCAAACCGGCAGGTCTGTCAGGTGTTGGTTTAGTTGCGGAGGTGCAGCCTAATGATAATGATTTCTTGATAGGTGTGATAGATGATTAGGTTGTTGGGGTGGTTAATTGGGCGATAGAGTGTCAACCAGCTTATGGGAACGAATCGAAGGATAAAAGTTGGAACACACGCAAGCATAGTTTCGTCAAGAATATTTAGATGCTCTCTCTCTCTCTCTCTCTCTCTCTCTCTCTCTCTCTCTCTCTCTCTCTCTCTCTCTCTCTCTCTCTCTCTCTCTCTCTCATCTCTCTCTCTCTCTCCTCTCTCTCTCTCTCTCTCTCTCTCTCTCTCTCTCTCTCTCTCTCACACTCACACACACACACACACACACACACACACATATATATATATACACATACTCATGCAGATGCAAACAGAAACAAGAAACGTGATATGCCAAATTTAGATTATGATTAGGTCTGCATATTAAAACACACGAAAACCAGATGAGGTAAGTGAATAAAACATGCATTGAACATTTTTTTAAATATAAGTGTGAACTCTGACGAAACAAATGTGGGTACTGAGTTTGGAAAATTTGGATCTACAATGTGACATAATATATCTGCTGCTTTTGACATAAAGATTGTCAATGTTTCCTCAAGTAAGCAATGAAGAAACAAACAGAAACTGAAATATAGGATTTCTGAAATATTGGAGCGACGATACACTATGTTGTTATGAGATGAATTGATTGCATTGCTTTAGCTTTTATTTATGTTTGTTTTCGAAATAAATGTATATCTGTCTCTTTTTCTCTGTCTCTCTATCTCTGTATGTCTGTATCTCTTTCTCTCTGTCTGTCTGTCTGTCTCTGTCTGTCTGTCTGTCTGTCTGTCTCTCTCTCTCTCTCTCTCTCTCTCTCTCTCTCTCTCTCTCTCTCTCTCTCTCTCTCTCTCTCTCTCTTATATATATATATTTTATCTTTTGCTGTATCGTCTGATGTATTTTTATATATGTAGAGTAGCAGGACAGTTTGGAAGATATGCATTGCTATGCCTAAAACTTTTTATCCTGAATAAAAACGTTTCATCATCATCATCTCTAATAATAATTTATAATAATAATTACGGTATTTATAATGCGCTTATCTTATAATAATTATAACTCTAAGCGCGCACTCACAACTCGCACACGCATGCGCACGCTTTAGACAATGACTCACGTAACACAAATAGTGAAGATACATTAGGACGGTCAGCTTGGGCTGGGGAGTGTGGTGATATAGTGCTAGAACTGTTGAAAGAGATGAGTTTTGAGGGCAGACTGGAAGGAGGAGAGCGAGTGTTTCTGACGGAGAGAGAGTGGGAGAGTGTTCCAGGTGGTTGGACCGTATACTGAGAAAGAGCGGGGGCCGAAAGTGCTGAGTTTGGTGCGGGGGATGAGGAGGCGGAGAGGGTCAGAGGCGGAGCGGAGGGAGCGGGGAGGAGTGTAGGGGTGAAGTAAGTTGGAGAGATACGCAGGAGCGTAGTTGTTCAGGGATTTGTAGCAGAGAGACAGAATCTTGTATTGGATGCGTTGGGGGATGGGGAGCCAGTGAAGGAGCTTGAGCAGGGGAGTGATGTGGTCGGATTTTTTCTTTCTGAGGACGAGGCGGGCAGCATTGTTCTGGACGCGCTGGAGAGTGAGAGTGGTGGAGTGAGGAAGGCCAGAAAGGAGAGAGTTGCAGTAGTCGATGCGAGATAAGATGAGAGAGACAGCAAGTTTGGTGGCAGCTTCGGTAGTGAGGTATTTTCTGATCTGACTGATGCGGCGGAGGTGGAAATAACATGCCTGAGCCGTGGCGGAGACGAAGCTGGTCATGGAAAGAGAGGAATCGAGGATAACGCCAAGGTTCTTGACCGAGTCAGAGAGGGAGATGGGGGTGCTGTCGAGTTGAAGGTGGAGAGAGGGAGAGAGCTGGGAAAGTTTCTGGCGAGTGCCTACCAGCATGGCTTCCGTTTTGTCGTCGTTCAGTTTGAGCTTGTTTGCTGTCATCCAGTTTTTCACGTCCTCATAGCAGTCAGCCGTGCGAGTCAGTAGTGTCTGAGTGTTGTCGAGTTTGTCTTTGTCTAGTAGTTGTGAGTCGTCAGCGTAGAGGTGGTGGTGTATGTGGTGAGACTGGATGATGTTGGACAGTGGGGAGATGTAGAGTGTAAAAAGGACCGGGCCCAGGACGGACCCCTGAGGAACGCCGCAGGAGAGCCTGACTGGGTTGGAGGAGACGCCGTCGATGGTGACGGACTGCTGTCTGTCGGAGAGGTAGGAGAGAGAAACCAGGAGTGAGCAGAGTCAGTGATGCCAAAGGAGTGGTGGAGGCGGTGGAGGAGGATAGAGTGGTCTATGGTGTCGAAGGCGGCAGAGAGATCGAGTAGCGTAAGAAGGGAGATGTTGCCCGAGTCAGTGGAGAGAAGCAGGTCGTTTAGGATATGTAGAAGGGCAGTTTCAGTGCTGTGATGTTTGCGATAGGCAGACTGGAAGGGACTGAGGAGGTTGTTGTCGGCGAGGTGGAGGTTGAGGTCTCTCTCTCTCTCTCTCTCTCTCTCTCTCTCTCTCTCTCTCTCTCTCTCTCTCTCTCTCTCTCTCTCTCTCTCTCTCTCTCTCTCTCTCTCTCTCTCTCTCTCTCTCTCTCTCTCTCTCTCTCTGCCTGATTGACAGATTTTTAGTGTGCGATCGGTTAACTGCTTATTTGGAATAACAATTTTGACGAAGTTGATATTTCTTTCTTTTAATTTTTTTTATCTTCTTTGCAATAGAATAGTGTGTAGTCATAACATTTATTCACCTTTTTTCAATTACCTTTTTGTCATAATCAATTATCTTGTACTTTGCATTTATCAACAAGTGAAAACTGTGACACGTAACCTGTTCTTTTTGTGAGACAGTGGCACCGACGTGGACACGTGTGTGTATGTACTGTGAGAACCTTTGAGTGCCCGTGTGTGTATCGACCAATTTCACTTCCAACCGGTTTTGTTCATTATCTCTTATTGACACTTCATACACTAAGTGAATACTGTTTCTTCCTGTAGTTTTATTTGTGTACGAAACCCTCCTTGTCACAAAGCTTCCTTTTTATTTTATAATTATATACCTCTTTAAATAAGACAATTTTTGTACTTTTATATACTTTGACGTTCATAGTGATAGTATGCCTGACGGTGGTACAAAAAATGATTTATTTTGTGGTGGTGGACTTAAGGTCACCTGAATATCTATCATCTTGTCAATAAAGTGCCAGATCTTTGTGTGTTTTTGAACCAGCCCGAACACTTCCACATTTTTGGTGTTTCTGAATCAAGACTTAAGAACAAAATCAGAAATGCTTCCATCTCTATTCCTAACTATAAAATATTTCGTAAAGATGCCGATTTGCCTCAACACACAGGGCTAGCGATTTACATGCATACGTCTGTATCTAGCTACGCCAAGCGGCGTCTAGACCTCGAATTTACCAAAGTGGAGTGTATGTGGCTCGAGTTAAAAACACCACAGTCATCACCTATACTAATCGGCTTTGTCTATAGAAATCCGGCAGCCGGCTGGGATTGGTTTGATGAGTTTACAGCTTTGATGGACAAGGCAAGTCGGAGCAAATGTGACATATTTCTCCTAGGTGATTTCAACATCGACCTATCTAGACCTAAGGGATCAAATGCAGCATGGACCATGACCACATCGCTATTTGGTTTGACACAAATAATTAAAGCACAAACTAGAATCACATCTACATCATCAACGCTCATTGATCATATTTATGTTACCAACAAGGACAGAATAACTAGTGCGAATGTCCCGACCTTAGCCATTAGTGATCATAACCCGGTATGTTGTACAATTGCTCTGAAGCTTGATAGGCCAAAGAAAAACAAACACACAACTATAATGTATCGTTCTTATAAAAAATTTGATAGGGATAAATTCATGCACGATTTGCACAATACACCCTTTGATGATGTATACTGCCACACTTGCCCTGACAATGCCTTGTCTTGCTGGATGAGTCTGTTCCTCGGAGTCCTTAACAAGCACGCGCCCCTCAGGGTAAAACGCGTTAAACATACTACCATGCCGCCCTGGTTAACATTGGACATTAAAAATGCTATGTCGCTCAGAGACAAACTTAGAAAAGAAAAACGCTTTGATGACTACAAAAAAAACAACGTAATCAAGTAAAATATCTGGTAAGGGCTGCAAAAAAAGCATTCTTCAATCAAATGATCTCAGAAAACCGTGACACAGCATCCATTTGGAGAGCACTAAATGCTATTACTAAAGGAAAAGCAGCCCCAGAAATACCATCTCATTTAACTTCAGACAAATTTAACAAATATTTTCTATCAGCCGCTGAAAATCTAGCCCAATCGGCATCAAATATCAGTACGCAATATAGTATCTCAAGTCTTCTGAGATCTTTCAGCGAAGCAACAAATATAACACAAAAATTCGTAATTCCTAATATATCAATAGCAGAAATCGGTAAGTATATTTCTGACATGCCGAATAAGAAAAGTAGAGGGATTGATGATATTGATAACCAATCACTAAAATTGTCGTTGCCTTACACAATACAATCCCTTACATACATTTTTAATCTGTGTATAAATAAAAGTTATTTTCCTACAGTCCTGAAGCAAGCAAAGGTAGTTCCGATCCCCAAAACTAAAAACCTTGAAGATATTCATAATTACCGACCGATCTCTTTGCTCTCAGCCTTGTCAAAGCCATTAGAGCGGCACATTCACAAGCATCTTCTTAATTTCCTTGAGAAGGGTAATTTACTAAACATTCATCAGTCCGGTTTTCGCCCGACCCATTCATGCCAGTCAGCACTCACACATATTGTAGATTGCTGGCTAGAGTCAATTAATAAAAATTTAATGTCGGGAGCAGTTTTCCTAGATCTTAAAAAAGCTTTTGATCTTGTGGACCATGAGATTCTCTTACATAAGCTTACAATATACCACATGGACGAAACTACAATAACTTTTCTCAGATCCTATTTGGAAGACCGAAAGCAAAAAGTATACGTCCATGGTCAGTACTCTAGGCAAGGCCATGTTAAATTTGGAGTTCCTCAAGGATCAATTCTAGGACCCCTCCTATTTTTACTTTTCATATTAATGACCTTCCTTTACATATTTCCGACCCTAACGTTAATTGTAATCTCTTTGCGGACGACACAAGCCTTCACGTTCCTGGTAAGAACAGTCATGATATTAGTCGTCGTTTACAATCCAGTCTTGACGAAGTTTCTGATTGGTGCTGTAAAAACCACATGGTACTACATCCTGATAAGACGAAGAGCATGTTAATCACCTCACGACAAAAACATCAACTTCACCCCCCCCCCCCCCCCCTTCACTAACACTCAGTCTTAATTGCCAACCTATTGAACAAGTTCATGAACGCAACTTCCTTGGAATATGTATAGATGAGCAACTAAGTTGGGAGAAACATGTGACTAATATATGTAAGAAAATATCAAAAAATATTTTTCTTTTATCACAATTGAGAAGTGTGAGTGACATAAATACACGAAAAATGTTTTTTCATGCACACATTAAATCTCATGTTGATTACATCTCCACTGTTTGGGATGGTAGCGGTGATGTGCATATCAAAAAACTAAATTCACTATACAAAAGAGCCATTAAACATGTAGATATAAGACCCATTCCTACCGCTGTAAAACTGCAAAATCTCAAACTTCTTGGCCTTCGTCAACAACTCGTTTACAACAAGTGCAAACTTATGTTTAAAATTCTCCACAAGAAAGCTCCACAGTATCTAACAGCTAAATTTACTCCACGACAGTGTGAAAGGTCCTCGAGGAACAGTACTCTTCGATTACCACTACCTCGCATTGACTTATTCAAATCAAGCCTAGCCTTTTCAGGACCACTTTTATGGAATTCACTTCCTCAACATTTAAAAACACTAACCCACCTTTCCTCCTTTAAAACAAAACTACACATATACCTGATGGAAACTGCTTAGATATATTATTTTTATCCTGTCATTCTGATGAAAGGTTATGTAAATGTATATATGTTAGTGCGTGCATTTACACGGCTGTAAAGGTGTGTGTATGTATGTTTGATTCTTGGTACTTTGTGCTTGTTTTTGCTGTGCTATGATTTTTCTCCTATGTAATTTGTGCTGAGGAGTGTTACTTCCTTTTTTGTATTTGTTTATTGCTACCTTAGTAGTATCATTTTCTGTACTGCGTGTGTCTGTACTTATTTAGTTATGTTTTTTGTTTGCGTTAAATATTTTTTGTTTGTCTTCATTATATTTCATGTTGTAGAACGTTAGAAACGGCAAGTTTGAAAAATGACGTATTTGTATCTGTCAAAACTTCTACCGTTATGTAATAAAGTTTCATCATCATCATCTCTCTCTCTCTCTCTCTCTCTCTCTCTCTCTCTCTCTCTCTCTCTCTCTCTCTCTCTCTCTCTCTCTCTCTCTCTCTCTCTCTCTCTCTCTCATAGTTAAATCATTAGTACGTAAAGCACAGAGGCAGTATGCTGAAAAGATTATTGTGGGCGGCAAAGACATACGCAGCGTGTGGCAGGTGATTAACACATTTACTAAAGGACAATCTAGCAAATCAACGAGTGTCCCCCCCCCCCCCCCCACCTTACAGCTGATGTATTTAATGAACACTTTCTTACTAAAACCTTGTCACAGACGAACACCAGTGAGCCAGGTGAATACGTATGTTCAGAACAATTGAAACAGCACAGTCAGATAAACGCTGGCAATAATTTCTCAGTTCCCCTAATGACCGTCCTTGATGTAGGAAAATCTATAATCAACATGAAAAGTAAAACATCTTGTGGTGTTCGGACGGTATTAGCTGTAAAATCCTTAAAATTGCGCTCCCTTATATTGTTGAATCGTTAACCTTTATATATAACCTTTCGATTCAAAAGAGCATGTTTCCCGATGAATTGAAAATAGCAAAATCATTGTGACTAAAACCGCTACCGACACCCAAAGGGTTAAACGATATGTGCAAGTAAAACTCTCCTGCCCTGCGAAGGCAAAAGACAGCAAGTCCATTTTGTGAAAAGAAAGAATTTTATGGTTTACAAAGGGGACTCACTGTTGTTTGCCTCTCTCTCTCTCTCTCTCTCTCTCTCTCTCTCTCTCTCTCTCTCTCTCTCTCTCTCTCTCTCTCTCTCTCTCTCTCTCTCTCTCTCTCTCTCTCTCTCTCTCTCTCTCTCTCTGCCATATCAGAGTATTGTTGTTGATAACACGTGAAAGTCAAGTATTTTCTCTTTCTCCTTACATTTGTAAACTGATAATCCTTGGTCTTGTCGGTGTCGCTATATGCTCTTGATGCTGCTGATTCTTTGACACTGTCTTAGCTGAGTATAATATTAATGCTATGCACTCATTTATTTCTCTTACTTTTGTGTTGGTGGCAGTTACTACTTCTCCAATACGAATTTTTTTTTCCCCTTTCATTGATTCACCTATTGTGTTTGTTTTTTTCCGTAGTTTTTCTTCTTCTTATTATTATTATTATTGTTATTATTTGCATGCTATGTTTATTTTCCTGTTATGTTGTTTGTTTACAGGACAGCTTGTAAGACAGGCATTGAGTTGCCTAATAGCTTTATCCTGAATAAATAAAGATTCATCATCATCTCTCTCTCTCTCTCTCTCTCTCTCTCTCTCTCTCTCTCTCTCTCTCTCTCTCTCTCTCTCTCTCTCTCTCTCTCTCTCTCTCTCTCTCTCTCTCTCTCTCTTTAATTGCGGTTTACTGAATACAAAACACAGCGTAATCGTGTTAAATATATGGTTTTAAATGCAAAGAGAGCTCTTTTCAATAAAGTAGTTAAACAAAGCAACGACTCATCCGCTGTATTGCGTGCCATTAATTTAGTAACTAGGGGTACAAATAAAAATAGTGCGCCATTACCACCCCACCTCGCTGCAAATAGGTTTAACGACCACTTCACCTCTGTAGCGGAATCGTTAATTCCAACAGGAAATAACTCACGTGAGTATTTTTGTCCGAACGCGTTAGTAGTTAGTTAGTTATTGGGGTTTAACGCCGAGCAGGCGACTAAGGCCATGAACGCGTTAGTAGACCACTGTAACCGGGAAAATACGGACAAAGAACCATTCACCATACCGCCTATAGCAGTCCACGAAGTGGGTAAATTAATTACCTCCATGGAAAATAAAAAGTCATCCGAGCCTGATGATATCAGCTCAAAAATACTCAAGATATCTCTTTGATATATCGTCGATAGTATTACATATATTTACAATCTCTGTATAAACCAAAACTGTTTTCCGGACGCATTTAAAGAAGCAAAAGTGATACCCCTACCACAATAAAAAGATCTGAGTGAAATCAACAACTTTCGCCCCATATCACTATTACCTATCTTGTCGAAGCCTTTAGAGCGGCAGATCCATAAGCATCTATCTGAATACTTAGAAAACCGAAATCTCATCCATTCACTGCAGTCAGTCTTCAGACCGAAACATTCCTGTCACACTGCCTTGATAAGAATGGCAGATATCTGGTTATCATCTATTAATGATTCCAAAATAACAGGTGTAGTGTTCTTAGACTTCCGTAAAGTCTTTGACATGGTGAACCACGACATACTTATAAAGTAAATTTTCTTATATTCTAAAAGCGCAGCAGTTTTTTTTTTTTCAAATCCTACCTAGAAAACAGAAGACAAAAAGTTCTTCTTAAAGGTACATACTCTAGTCACTGCGTAGTCCAGCATTTGCTTCCCCCAGGGCTCTATATTAGGCCCTCTTTTATTCTGTTTGTTCATTAACGACCTTCCACTCACAATTAGTGATGCGATATGTTCGCTGATGATGCTGCGATACACACTCCCGATAAGGAGTTGCCAGTAATTGACAAGCGCCTACAAAACACATTAAAGGACATTGACAGCTGGTGTAGTAACAATTCCATGATCTAAAACCCTACAAAGACTGAATGTATGGTTGGAAGTACCCGCCAAAAGCACCAGCTCGGCACTCTCTCACCCAGCTTGTCCCTTCAAGGCAAATCTATCAGATAGGTAACGGAACATCGTCTTCGCGCTGTTAAGGTAGATAACCAGTTTATATGGCAATGCCATATTAGTAACACATGTATGACAATATAAAAAAACTGTTTATTTTATCCAAGTTAAAACATATAGCTGAGGTAGAAACACGAAAACTGTTCTTCAGGTCACATATAGATTATGCTTCTACGGTGTGGGATGGCGCAAGTGAGGTCCAGTTAAAGAGGCTGAGCTTTCTTCATCGTAGAGCGCGAAGCATATCCTTTCAGACCCTAACTCAACAACGGATAATAAACTGAAAACCTTAGAAATTCTCCCCCTGAAAAATGATATATTATACAATAAGGGAATAACGATGTTCAAAGTATTGAATAACAAACTCCCCGATTATATTAAGAAAATGTTTTCCCTCCCGGCATCAACATACCCCAGATTAAGGCAGTCCATTACTGTGCCACGACCTAAAATCGATCTCTACAAAACAAGTTTCGCGTTCTCGGGTGCTAGCATGTGAAACACATTGCCCAAAAATGTCACAACATCAACAACGCTTTCATCTTTTAAAACCGGTCTCTTCAAGTACCTCACGTCATCATCGTAAGATTTTCACAGCAGCCTGCACTTGCAGTGTACCATTTTCCCCTTTCTAACTCTTCAATTCAGTTATATCTTCAGCTAATACAAGATGCTAATACTGCAAGTATTTTGTGTGTGTGTGTGTGTGTGTGTGTGTGTGTGTGTGTGTGTGTGTGTGTGCGTGCGCGCGCGCGCGTGTGTGTGTGTGTGTTTGTACTTATGTTTATGATTGTGTGTATGGATATGTACACTTTTACAACTCTATGTATGTGTGAGATTTTGCGGGTGTGCGAACGCTTGGACGCATGTTTGTATGTTTATTTCCACTTCTTCAACGATTTTTTTAATGTTTATATTTTATTATGTTGTTCGCTTTATATTTCTTTCTTTCCCAATTTAAAGATAGTATTTTGTGATTTATGCATTATATGTAAAGTAGATTAGCAACGGCAAGTTCAAAAAATGGTTTCACCAAAACTTTCACCGATGTAAAATAAAGAATCATTGTCATTCTCTCTCTCTCTCTCTCTCTCTCTCTCTCTCTCTCTCTCTCTCTCTCTCTCTCTCTCTCTCTCTCTCTCTCTCTCTCTCTCTCTCTCTCTCTCTCTCTCTCTCTCTCTCTCTTCTCACCACCCCGCCTCCACGCCTCCCCCTCCTCTTACTCTCAAGTTCTCCTCGTTGTTTCATTTTTGTTTGTACCCGACGCCATCGCCGTATCACCGTCTGTTGAAATTCATTATAACATACAGACTTTTATTTTATCATTACATCAACAGCCAAAACCTTTTAAAACGAAACTGAGGAACAATTATAACTCTCTCGCGATTTACCAGCAACAGTCTAACCACGGTCGGGTCACCGCCGGCCCCAACAACCCGACGATGAATTCTCTGCTTTGGAAACACAAATGCAAGTTAGACCAGCAAGAAGCATAGATCCTCATAAGCCCCCACAATTTACGGGAAACTCATGAGGATCTGTGCTTCTTGCAGATAAGAAGAGTGAGCTAAATTGGCTGTCAAAGCGTAAGCCTCAACCTTATCTGGCGATCTGAAGAATGATGAAATGACTCTTAAAATGGTTGCTAAATTTCCCTCTTTAGACTTTGTCTGTCAGTCGGGACCTCCCACTCTCCGCCGGAACGAGGTGAAATTACAGAGCAGACGACAGCCCACGGTTTTAGGCAGACGACAGTTTGGCTGCCCTAAATGGGGCAACCTTATTACAAACGAGGCTTTTTCGCCCAAAACGAGGTATCCGTGCGTCTAGAAAGAGGCTTTCTTTGAAGAAATGACGCGGTTTCCTCTATATTTGAGGCTTTTTGTATTTACTTCAGACAAGGCATATGTGAGTCTGAACTGATGAATTTTGATCTTCTGAAAACTTTGTGTGTGTGTGTGTTTGTGTGTGTGTGTGCGTGCGTGCGTGCGTGTGCGTGTGTGTGTGTGTGTGTGTGTGTGTGTGTGTGTGTGTGTGTGTGTGTGTGTGTGTGTGTGTGTGTGAGGAAGACAGTTTAAAAAATAAGCTAACATAAAACGCGACTTTGCTGTTATGACGCACAATATTGTGAGCTCTAAACAATTTTTTGGAAAGGAAGAAGTTTTTCGTTATTTTTTTTACACAGAGGAAAACATTGCCATATATTTTTTTTTAAAGTCATGATCTGGAAATGCTGTTTGTTGAAAGATACGGTCTAAAATAATCTTTTGTTTGATGATTTGCATATAACCTCAGATTTGAAATCTTCTTTTTTTAAACTTTGGGATTAGTGCATTATTGTCATGATGATAGAGATACCTTATGTCTAAGTTTTGTGCGTTAACCTTAGACGGTAAACATGTACCGTGTCATTACGTCTATGCTGTTGTAGTCTTGTACAACAAACCAAGGGTAATTACTCAGCGCTGGACAGCGCTGAGTAATTCCCCTTGGTTTGTTGTACAATTCTGCCAGCGCTAGCCTCACCTATCTGGTTTGTGAGTGTTGTAGTCTTGTTTAGACAATGAGGGAGTGTGTGTTTCTTTTTTTTTTTTCTTTTCTTTTCTTTTCTTCTTTTTTTTCATGTATGTTCCACCCGACATGAAGCCCTAAAACCGCGACAGATCTGACACTTAAGTCCGTCAGCAAGAGATATAGATTTTCCTGAGCCCCTACTGTCGCAGGAACTCATGAAAATGTATGTCTCTTGCAGTGAGAAGATAAGTTGTTTTTGGTTGTTGTTTTTATTTTAGAACACAAAAGATACATTATGCCTGAGACAGGCCCAGCCCCCACGCAACCGATGAAACAATTTATCGAGGTATCGTTTTACCGAGGGGTATCTTGATTTGACCTTTCACCGTTTCCGTCGGCGCCGCCACTCTGCGCGTGCAGTATGTTAATTAGTGAGTGACGACCCAGACGAGTGGCTAAACACCGAGATCTTAGCTAAAACTCGAAACTGCATGATGATGCAGCTGATTTAGGTCTGGAGTAAAGTGCAAACACGGGAAGATATTGTCAGCAACTTTCTGGAAATAACCAACCAACCAACCAACCAACCAACCAACCAACCAACCAACCAACCAACCAACCAACCAACCAAACAAACAAACAAACAAGGAAACAAACAAACAAACAAACAAAACAAACAAACACATGAACAAATAAACAAAACAAATAAACAAACAAACAGACAAAACAAACAAAAAAACAAACAAACCACATGAAAACGTCAAATGTTTTAGGCTGAACATCTTTGTCACAACAAAGGTGATTTCATCGGCTGAGGCATGTTGGGTACTTTGCAGGATTAAAACGGTGAACACAATAAGTCTGGCCAACTGTCTGCTGTCTGCCAGCACTTCATACGGTGCTGATGACAACCACAAAAAGTGGAGTAGAGGGTAAACTGCTGGCAACAGCACAAAAAGTCTCACCGTTATCCAAATGAACCCTTTCACTGCCAGTGGACGCAAACTGAGTTTTTGAAATCATTGTTAATCTAACGTCAAAGATCCCAGCCGTCAAAGGAACACGGATATACAGTGNGTTTCAGCAAGAGGCGTAGATCCTCATGAGCCCCCGCGACTGCGGGGGCTCATGAGGATCTATGCCTCTTGCAGATGGGTGATGTTCGATTTTTCTCGGCAGGGATGGTGTTAAGAAGACGTGGCCTGCAGACAGTTAACTACAAAAGCTGTCACCTGTGGTAGTTCCGTGATAGTGCTAGGGCAGATAAGCACTGCCCTCGAACCACCATTTTCCGGTCCATCTTTCGCTGTAGATTATCACCAATGCTGGTTGCGTTAGGCATTTCCTTTCCCCGTGCGTGTTGTCCCGATTCCTCGAGACGACATTGCTGTGAACGAGCAGACGACAGACAAACAAACCTCGACATCATTCCGACCGCGACCTTGCGTTAACCCTTTGGCTGTCGTCTGCGCTTTTCTTCGAGTTGATTCCTACAGGAATCACATCGACAAAAAGGCGCTGCCGACAGCCCAAGGGTTAAAAGGGGGCAGTCATTCTGCCAACTCCATCAGTCCGCAATAGACGTAGATCGTTCGGGTTTAATGAGGATCTAAACTGGGCTTATTTTATTCGTCCAGGCGGTCGAAATGCATGTCTGTGTATTTTCTTATAAAGACTTGTGCGACACATTAGCCTGAAATGTTGTTAACATATAATAATTTGCATCTTGTCTTAAAACCTTGCTTTTAGTGTGGCTCCCCAGTTTTGTACCCTTCTGGCCATAATATGGCCTTAGTCGCCCGCCACTCGGCGTTACACTCAAATAACTAAGGCGTTTCTCTTAGCGAGGTAAGTAATCGGCTGTTATCCTTTCGAGACATACGCAAAGACAAAATTAATGTTTCTGTTCCTAAAAATAAGCTAAGTGACAACACTGTTGGATGCAGCGAAAAGATCCTGAAAGGATACCTATATACCAGATTGAAAAAAACAAACAAAAAAACTTCAAAACTCGGATGGCTGTACGAGCGGCGGTTTTCAGCAACACAAATAGTTGTATGAAAACTCGCACATTTTGTAACGTAACACACGCCTTCTCAGCGTCCCTGTATTACATGCAAGTTTGCATTAACCCCTTCACTGCCAGGGCGGGGCGGGGCGGGGCGCTACCCAGCTGCAAGAGACATAAACCCTCATGAGCCCCCGCATTCGACAGACAGATTTATGTCTCTTGTTCGTCCTGTGTTCTTCGTGTCTAAGTTTGTTCTCAATTAATTTGACACGCGTTCTTCACGCGAATGTCGGTCAGTGTGCATTGCTTTCAGACACGATTTTCGTTATCACAAGCGGCGAAGGGGTTAACTCAAACTGCAAATAAATCTTGAAGTTGGAGCTTGCAGTTTTACAGCCATTCACTGGAGCAGGCCTAGCGTCATGAACTGCTGTACTGAAAATGACTTCAATTTTGTATCGCACACAATGTGCAGTCTACTTCCCTTTAAAAAATTAAAAAATAAATTAAAAAAAAAAACAGAGGTCGGATATAACAGAAACCGGATATAGCGAGACTTTGTCCCGGCAGCGTTCTCTCTTTATAAATGACTTCGCTTATAACAAACTACGGCCGATATATCATCAAGACAACACTGGATCCCCTGGCGATTTGCTATATCCAAAGTTTACTGTATGTCTAGATTCGAAATTTTGACTGCTGGCCAGGTCGTGCGGAATATTTCGACCAAGATAGCTCAACGTACTGACTTGCGGAGACGGGGAACAACACATTACATACATCGTGTGCTGGACTGTGATTCTAGCTACACCATACGGCTTTCAGCCGTAAGGTCTAGAATCACAGACCAGCAAACGTATTGCACTTGGACGGAGTCTCTTTGCTTGCCTACTTGACAACAAGAAAGCATGCAACAAAGGGTGGGGTAGGAGGAGAGGGGGGGGGTAGTGTAGGGGGAGGTGGGGGGGGGGTAGGGGGAAGGGGGGAGGGTTGGAATGAGGGTAGAGCAGTCTCGCTAGCTGGCTGTACCCTTGTACCCTTTGCTGGCGACAACATGCCTATCGTCTCAATCACCCACCCCGCCCCCGTCGCCCGCCCTGCACCCGTTTTAAGTACCCGACAATGGTGAGTTAAACACCCGTAATTTGGCTCCTGCTTGTGCTTCGCCGTCACGGGTACCGCGCCGTGCCTGTTCTGCTCCATGCTGTTCTGGCTTGTACCTTGCTTGAATATACCTGTATTTGACGCTGTCGGGGCATTATGTATTCACTGACTGACTGACTGACTGTCGGACTGAATGACTGAATGACTGAATGACTGAATGAATAAATGAATGAATAAATGAATGAACGAACGAACGAACGAACGAACGAACCAACGAACCAACGAACCAACCAACCAACTATCAACGAATGAAAGAACGAAAGAATGAATGAATGAATGAATGAATGAATGAATGAATGAATGAATGAATGAATGAATGAATGAATGAATGAACGAACGAACGAACGAACGAACGAATGAATGAATGAATGAATGAATGAATGAATGAATGAATGAACGAACGAACGAACGAACGAATGAATGAATGAATGAATGAATGAATGAATGAATGAATGAATGAATGAATGAATGAATGAATGAATGAATGAATGAATGAATGAACAGAAAACATGTCTTCATAGTCAGGACAGTTATTATAAAGAAAATATTTGCACAATATTTTTACTCAGATATAATTATAATGTACATACAGCATGTCGTGTGTAAAATGCACTTACAGCATACTGGCACAAATTTTAAAAAAAAATAATAAAAGACTGCTGAACCGAGCTCATGCTTACTGTTGAACACAGCTCCTATACCTGCACTTCCGCTAAAACATTGTAAACACACTGTGAGCGAACCTAAATAACATGGAACCTGATGACCGCAGTGCGGGTATGTTTCTTGGGCGACTAGCGCCAGATAGCTGGTGGAGATTGGCTAGGCCGGGATTAGCAGCTTTAGGCTGGAGAAGGCGAGAGACAATTTGACGTTTCGGTGTCTTGACGAGGGCAAACTTAAAGGTCGAGACCACACTCGGAATTAGTCTAAATGGCCAGTACAGGTATTTACGTAGAATTTGACCCCTTCCCTGCCACTGTGCGAACATTTTTGTTTCTGAAATCTTTGTTCATTCAACGACCAGATGCCAAACTGTACATGAAACAAATGGATGCAAATTGGCTTTGTTCATTCAACGACCAGATGCCAAACTGTACATGAAACAAATGGATGCAAATTGGCTTTGTTCATTCAACGACCAGATGCCAAACTGTACATGAAACAAATGGATGCAAATTGGCTTTGTTCATTCAACGACCAGATGCCAAACTGTACATGAAACAAACGGATGCAAATTAGTCTCAGCAAGAGGCATAGATCCTCATGAGCCCCCGCGGTAGCGGGGGCTCATGAGGATCTACGTCTCTTGCAGTTGGATTTTGTTCCTTTTTTCTCGGCAGTGAAGGGGTTAAGAGACAGTGTGCCCCAAGTATGCAGGGGGGGAAAATGCTGAATTGTGTGTGTAACATCATTGCACACTGACAGACACTCTTGTGAAGAACACATATGTAAATGTGACCAGAAATATGCATCAAGAACATAGGACCAACAAGAGACATAAACCCTCATGAGCCCCTGCGACTGCATGGTTTCATGAGGTTTTATGTATCTTGGGTAGCCTTCATCTTGCCCTGGCTGTTAAGGGGTTAACATATAATAAGATTTGGAAAGGCAAACCAAGTTAACTCCTCAGGTGTCAAGTGTGATCTTGTTCGATTTCAGGTTTTTAAAACATGGGTGAAACGCTCACTCATTCAAAGAAAGAACTGTGGGACATTGCCAATCTAATCTCGCAATACACTTCAACTGTTCTGTTTAGCTTATGGTGTTAAGACAGGGCTACAGATTTTCTTTCTTTCTTTCTTTCTTTCTTTTTTTTTTTTTTTTTTTTTTTTTTTTTTTTTTTTTTTTTTTTTTTTTTCTTTTAGGGGGGGGGGGGGGGGGGGGGGCATTTGGGTTTGTTTTGGGTTTATTAGTTGTGATGTCACGACAGACCTTTAACTTATTCGGGTGAAAGAAACTTCTCTGCTCTCACCCTAGTGACTTAAACGTCTGTGGCGTGAAACACTCTCTAGACGGGGTAGGGTTTCAGTCTCTAACTGATAGCCGGAGCGAGTATTAGAGACTTTACATGCATGGGAACC
>BTPG01000004.1:219140502-219153002 GCA_036245525.1 Semisulcospira habei | reverse complement strand
GTCCACTTCCACCCCAAAAATATAATCACAGGCAGATGATGACACAACGGTGATGTTAACCCCTTCGCTGACAAGGAAAAGTGAACATGATTCAACTGCAAGAGGCATAGATCCTCATGAGCCCCCGCGACTGCGGGGGCTCATGAGGATCTATACCTCTTGCTAAGACCATTTTGTATCCACGTTTCTTGGACGGATTTGGCTTTCCAGAGTTGAATGAATAAGATTTCAAAAACATAAATGTACGTACAGTGGCAGGACAGGGGAAAACTTGAGTAAACCTTAGGCTTCGTCTGACTTCCACACATGGAGTGAGACGAAACCTAGGTAAACTATGATGGAAGGCAGAGAAAAACCTAAGGCAACGCTGTAGAAGTCAGACGAAATTTGATGAAAACAATTGAAGTCAGACGAAACCTAATGTAAACTATAGCAGACAGACGAAACCTGCGGTAAACTATGGCAGACAGACGAAATTTATGGTAAACTATGGCAGTCGAACGAAACCTGCGGTAAACTATGGCAGTCAGATGAAACCAGTGGTAAACTATGGCAGTCGGACGAACCCTGAGGCAAACTATGACAGTCAGACGAAACCTGAGGTAAATGGCAGTCAGACGAAACCTGTGGTAAAATATGGCAGTCAGATGAAATGTCATGTAAACTAAGTGAGAAGAAACCAAAGTAAACTATGTATAGTTAAACACGAGCTTAACGTCTTTTGTCCACCTCAAAGGTGATTTCAAAGACGAGGCACCGAAAAAAAGGTCTGTACAAATTTTGACCTCAGTTGGGTTCGAACCCACGACCTTTCGGACGAGAATCAAACGCTCTGCCACCGAGCCACTCAGCTCCCCATTATGTATAGTGCTTAAGCTAAGAGGGTTTGAGTGGCTTACCCAAAAAATGATTACCAGGTATGTTATTTGGTGGAGCCCGGTGTGCCAGCTTCACAGAGCATTCCTGCTCCACCAACTAAAATACGAGGTGAATAATCTGGTTCTGTAATCCATGAGAGCCCTATTGCTCTAATAACGTATGAGCATGACGAGCCCAAACAACTCTTAAAATATTCCTCCGCCATTTCTCTAACGCCATTAGCTGTCTAAATTAAAACGAAGCAGCCCTTGTCATCATGTCATATTTAATTGTAACCTTCAAAACAATGAGTATGTTGTTCTTTCGGATTAGCTTAGCTAATTCGAGAGGTGGCGCATCCGGATACGCGGCTTTATGCCGCGTATCCGGATGCGCCAAGTCTCAAATGAGTTAAGTAAGTCATTCCTGCAGCAAAATTAGTTTTCTTATCGCTTAACACTCGCACAGTTAATAATGCCAACTCGCACTGCGAATAACAGAACCCTGCCGTCCTATTTCCATTGAGCCATAGGACCAGCTCGCTCGACTGCATCGAACAGAGAAAAGGGAAGCTAGCCGTGCCAACACCTGTTCACCTGCAGAGTTGTCCTCTCATTAGCGCGTGCGGCAGTCACGTGGTGAATAATTCAGGCCCTTTACGGTGACTGATAGCTTGATTGTTGGCTAATGAATTTTGACAGGTTGTGCGAGGTCGCAGTTAGTCTCCGGCTGAAACCCCGAGCTGCTACTCTGTGGAGTAGCGATATTGATAGCAAGAGGTATAACGGATTTTCATGTGCCCCAGCGACTGCAGGGGCACATGAGAATCTATGCCTCTTGCACTCGAAATGTGCTAGCTGCTAGGTTTGCAAAGGTAGTGTTGGAAGCGAACCATTGTAGAAAGTAGAAATGGCTGTTTGGGGTAAATGAGCGGAGTTCCAAAAGGTTTTTCTTCTTCTTCACACATTCCATCCATCTGTTTGACTCAGTCTCTCTCTCTCTCTCTCTCTCTCTCTCTCTCTCTCTCTCTCTCTCTCTCTCTCTCTCTCTCTCTCTCTCTCTCTCTCTCTCTCTCTCTCTCTCTCTCTCTCTCTCTCTCTCTCTCTCTCAGGTTTTAACGGCAGGTACGAAAAATGACATAGTCACTGACTGTGTTAATATCTTCACCGTTGTAAAATTAAGATTCATTGATTCTCTCTCTCTCTCTCTCTTAATCTCTCTCTCTCTCTCTCTCTCTCTCTCTCTCTCTCTCTCTCTCCTCTCTCTCTCTCCTCTCTCTCTCATCTCTCTCTCTCTCTCTCTCTCTCTCTCTCCGCTCTCTCCCTCTCCCTTTGTTTGATGTTGATGGTGGGGGGGGGGGGGGGGAGGGGGATGGGTCTTTTTACTTATATATGTTTTATCTTTTGCTGTATCGTCTGATGTATTTTTATATGTGTAGAGTAGCAGGACAGTTTGGAAGATGGCATTGCTATTTGCTATGCCTAAAACTTTTAAAAAAAATGTTTCATCATCATCATCATCATCATCATCATCATCATCATATCTCTCTCTCTCTCTCTCTCTCTCTCTCTCTCTCTCTCTCTCTCTCTCTCTCTCTCTCTCTCTCTCTCTCTCTCTCTCTCTCTCTCTCTCTCTCTCTCTCTCTTTCTCAAAGGAGTACCTCAGCGGCTTGGTGCTGTTCAGTCGTGGATGAAGTCAGTCAGCGTTGCCAATCTTTTGTACCCAGCAGCCTGGCCGTGGGGATGCAAGTACACCAACGCCACTGATACTGATTGGGCGGAATGGTTAGCAGCGGAGAAACGAGGCGCCACCGTCTGCCATAAACCGGGTGCAGCTTCATGGTGCCTTTTGCAGCGAATCATATTAGTCTGGAACTTTGCTCGACCGCCACACTACAAAGCCTTCTTCTGCATCCGTAGCTGTATGGCCGTCGTGTCGTGGACGTTGCTGTGTATTAGTGCCGCGCTGGTGGTCGCTACCTGTCCCTCATGCTCATTCTCCTACGCGGATTTCGGCATCGTGGGTCACCTTCTTCTCAGTACTGCCTGGGTTCCATGCAGATTGCCTCACACTACAACGTAGTATTGCAGCGTCATCAGAGGAGGCACTGAGGTGATGCTGATGGGAGTGCCGGAACCCATAATTATTGCTAACGAAATCCAACGCGCAGCAGCCTAGTGCTGGAAGAAAGCAGATAACAGCCAAGTGCGAGAGATATAGAACGTCATGCAAGGGTAACAATAACAGACACGTGCAAGATACATAGATCCTCATGAGCAGCCGCGACTGCGGCGGTTCATAAGGATCTATGCCTCTTGCTGAGACCACTATATAAAACTGCGAGGAACAAGCTATCCATACCAATCCCGCGCCTCCATATATTCAAAACTAGTTTGTCTCACTCAGGAGCCAAGCTATGGAATTTGTTGCCTATCGACATTACGGATGCTCCGTCTTTGTCCACATTCAGGGCCCGCTTTTGTGTGTGTGTGTGTGTGTGTGTGTGTGTGTGTGTGTGTGTGTGTGTGTGTGTGTGTGTGTGTGTGTGTGTGTGTGAGAGAGAGAGAGAGAGAGAGAGAGAGAGAGAGAGAGAGAGAGAGAGAGAGAGAGAGAGAGAGAGAGCTAAATTAGCTTTTGATGATCACGTTTTGCCTTTAAATTTTAATTAGCTTTTATATCACGCGCGTGTGAGTGTTGTGTGTGTGCGTGTGCAAGGACATGATTAAAAAAAGGCCTGTGTACCTAATCATTCATCCTTGAGAAATAAAGTTTCATTTCGTTTATCTCTCTCCTTCTTGCCACACAGAAAAAGATAAGTACATGACTGTGGTCCATTTCTGTCCGTTGTTCATTTGGAAAAGGGATTAAACCCGAAATTGTAACCCCTTCGCTGCCAGCAATCACGATTTTCAAGTCTGAAACCGCTGCCCACTGACCAATGAAGACAGATTAAATGGAACCAAAAATAGGCACAAAGAACACAGGACTAACAAGAGACATAAATCATCATGAGTCCCCGCGACTGCGGGGGATCATGAGGGTTTGTTTAATAATAATAATAATAATAATAATAATAATAATAATAATAATAATAATAATAATAATAATAATAATAATAATAATAATAATAATAAGCATTTATATCGAGCTGAATCCCCAGGAGCAGTGCGCTCTAAACGCGTTACAAAAAAAAAATGTATATTATTATGCAGAATCTCACTACTTTAAAAAGATTTAATCTAAGCACACACATACAACCAAAACACACATAACGAAACCTTTGACAATCACAAGTCAAAAGCATTTTGATGATACTGATGCGCCACCACGATGGTGCTACACGGCCAACAAAGGGAAGACCTAAGATCAAGGCCACCACGATGGTGCTAAACGGTCAGCGTAAGGAGGACCAAAGATCAAAGCTACCATGATGGTGCTACGAAGACCCATTGCAGATAGGTATGGTTTGCCTCGCCTCGGTAGTTAAGTGGTTAAAAATTGTGTTGTTTTTGTCCTTTCTATGCTTGTTTCATTTTTTTCTTTTCTTTTCTTTTTTTCTTTTGCTGGGAATTTTTTTCGAAAAAAATGTTTACAACTAAAGACAGTTGAGTACTCTGCGATTATAGAACTCCTTTCACTAATTACTGTAGCGTGCGGAAGGCTTGCGTGTAGGAACGTTCAAAGACTGCAACTTGTTTAATGCTTAAACTCCATTTTTACCTGGCTAGAGGACGGAGTAAGCCCCATCTGTCGTTTTCAGTTTCCAGCCAAGCAGTAAAAATAAAAAAAATACCTGCTTTGTCAGAGGCGTAAATTTTATTCTCGTCAATTTTTCGCCAAGAAGTCGGTCGGTGACGAGAATTTACCACAGAGACACGCTTGTTTAACTCATGCAATGAGCCCCGCATCAATAGCTGCGGACGTGTGTAGCACTGACGCCGGCAACGCTATACAACACTTCCGCAGCTATTGATCCTTGTCGACTTGATTTAAAATACTGCCGTCAGATGGCCTTAGTTGCATGCTGTTACGTGTTGAGTCGAAGTCGTAGCCTATGATATCACACCAGACGCACGCGCGTAAGGTTCTTTTAAAGAAACTTCACTCAGCTGCAACCCGTCACACGCGGCTTAAGGATGTAGACTACACTGGAGTAGGCCTAACAGTTCCAACAATATTTTATTTCAGCGATGCGATCTCCACACAATGCATTCCCAAATGCACCAACACTGATACAATGTTTCTGCAAATGTCAACACTGGCGACACAATGCGTTTCTTATACAACGTACACCACCGTTACGCTGCGTCTCTCACAAGCTACACCCTATATGGGCCACGCACGATAAACTGTGTGTCCCTACAACTGACAATGTATGACAATGTACAAAAGTGCCTCCCAGCACAATCTTTTATAGTATAAAACTTTCCAGAATAATCCATGAAATTCACACAACGCAACCTATCAGAACGGAACGCGTAACCGAAACTCATAAATATTAAATAAAAAAGAACGTTCTAGAATAAACTACAATAGTTTACAAAAATTTGACTGCTAATTTCAGCCCCAAATCCCAGTGTATAATGACGTCACACAAGAGTATGGCAGACAGTTCACGACCTTTCATAATGCACATTGACCGGCTGCCAACTTCATGAGTACAGAAAACAATTATGATCATGAATATTAGAGTGGCTTTACTGCTGTGTTGCAAAATGTTGCCTACACTTTGACGTCACACATGCGAGGTCACTAGACAGCGCGATTTTGCTCGAACGTTCTGGTTTATTCTCAGCGAATCTACGCATCACAAAAATCGACCGCTATTCTCCGTGCGACTTTTCTAGAATCTTCCGGTCTAATCCTAGCATATCACAACAAAGCCAATTCCGCTCTCTGCGCGAACGATAGGGAATCTTACTGAAAAGGTACGTGATACGTAACCATGATAGCTCAAATAAATATTGGATCGTTTCCTACGATCAATACATGCATGCTCTTACAGAACAACACAACCACAATCGTAACACATGCTCGGCGTTAAACCCATATAAATGAATAACTGAATGAAATTAACTCCTTTTTGTATGCGGCAGTGCCGTAAGATCTACTATAAACAGTATACAGAAAACAGTACCGGTGGCTGCACACACAATGGGTTAACTCATTGTTGACGCGCCATATACGGATACGCGCTATTCGCCGCGTATCCGCATACGGCACGTCTCAAATGAGTTAAACCAGTTCAGTGCCGAGAAAGTTTGAACACCACATACAGCTGCAAGAGGTACTAGCCGGGGCACATGATGATCCAGAAGGGAAATTGCATCACAGCATGAATCCGAGCCTGATACGGCAAGGCAATTCTCCTTCAAAAATTGCGTCATCTTAGTTCAAAGTCGCATGTGAATTCGTTTCCGCATTGGGCATATGAAAACACAACAACAACAAAAATGTGAAAAAGAATTGCACGAACTTTTCTGTTTTAGACCCTCTTCGGATTCGGATCGCATTCGTATCGGAGTCCTGTTTATGAAAGTGTAGCTTAAAGGCGGCAACCCATATACACATATCCGATACGAACTCGATTTCGAATCCGAAGCGGGACGGAAACAGAAAGGTTCGTGCAAGTCCTTTTCATGTTTGTGTGTTTCCATATGCCCCATGCGGAAACGAATTTGCATCCAGTTTCGAACGACAATGACGCAATTTTTGAAGGGAAATTGCATCACAGCATCGGGCTCGGCTCGTATTCGCATCCGATTCCTGCTTATGGTTACGTAGCTTTAGATGGAATGTCAAATGTATTTTTGCTTACATTTTCCGGCCGCACCGGCGAAATAGGTGACGGAAAGTTTCAGTAGCTGAGGGCGACGCTTAACTCTTTCGAGGCGTGTCGCATCGGGATTCGCGGCCTAAGGCCGCGAATCCCGATGGGACACGTCTCGAAAGAGTTAAGGGAAAAGTGGGTTTGGGGCCGGGATGGGATAGGCGGCCCAGTACACAAAGGTTCTCGGGCCTACGACGGCCGCACCCCCCCCCCCCCCTTTTGTTTGACTTTCGGGAATTAAACAACGATATAGTGATAATACCGGTATCTATCCAACCAGAATTGTTTATTTACACTCCCAGTCCATGTACAGCGCCACCAACACTGCGCTATCACAAATCTAAACAAAAGCAGACGAAATTTGTTTGTGCCATATTGTCGAATAGTTCAAATACTAAAAGAAAATAAATCATTTTCATATAGTTGTTGTATATTAACAGCACCGCTGCGCTGCCAGGAATCCAAACCCAGACGGAAACTTTTGTCCCATTATGGCAGTGTAATGGATTGTTTTGGGCTCATGCGCCCTGCGCGTGTCAGGGTCAGACTAAGCAATCCGGCACATTCAAAGCAACCAGTGCAACACGCATGCGCAACAGTTCTGCGTGAATGGCTAATGAGCTCATGACATCATTATGACATCATGAGGGCATATGCCCACTTAATTACGAAATAGATTCTCGAGCTATGGAGTATTTTCTCGAGCGTTTGTGTGCGCAGTGGCTAATAACACAAATTACAGAATATTATAACATAAATTATATTGCATAGCTGTCCCACCCCCGGTCTGTTGGTCTTGGAGGGTGAACTCAACCTTTCCACAAGAGACATAGATCCTCATGATCCCCCGTAATTGCGGGGGCTCGTGAGGATCTATACCTCTTGTTAACAGTTAATTTTTATTGATATTCATCAATCGGGATGTTCCTTTGGCCTTTCGATGCATGATGTCACTGAAACACTCTTTTTAATCCCTCAGCTAACAACTCTTTCAGTTCTAGAAGCAAAAGGTTGATACGTTAGAACTGTATGCAGAGCAGTTCGTACATGTTGCTTGAGATGCACGACAGCACCAGGGTAGTGCCGATTTTGCTGGGTGCATAAATACATTTGCTAAGCAAGGCAGATATTTTACGTAGCCTGTCCTTGAGTTGTGAGATTGTGTGTTTGAATGTGATGTTTTGATCGTTAGTTAGTTAGTTAGTTAGTTAGTTAGTTAGTTAGTTAGTTAGTTAGTTCGTTCGTTCGTTCGTTCGTTCGTTCGTTCGTTCCTTAGTTAGTTAGTTAGTTAGTTAGTTAGTTTGTTTGTTTGTTTGTTTGTTTGTTTGTTTGTTTGGCTGGTTCCTTGTTTGTTTGCTTGTTTCATTGTTTTATGTTTGTTTGTTTCATTGTTTGTGTGTGTGCTTTTTATTGAAAGTTTGCTTGCTCTTTTGTTGTTTGTTGTTTGTTTGTTTGTTTTCTTGTTTCGTTGGTTCGTTCGTTGGTTTGTTCGCTCGTTCGCTCTTCATCGCTCGTTGGTTGGTTGGTTGGTTGGTTGGTTGGTTGGTTGGTTGGTTGGTTGCTTGGTTGCTTGGTTGCTTGGTTAGTTGTTTGGTTTTAAGTGAGTGGCTTTAAATCATAGCGCATTATTTGAGTATTCTGGTCAGTTCATCTCTAGGATTCAGGTTCTCCGGAAGCATAATTATTCAAGATATGCGTGTATTTGAGCCAATGTATCAAGAAATACTACATCTGAGCCATAGCAGATCTGCCTACCGCGTGCAGTTGGCGCTGGAAGAGATCGTAATAAACAATGGTTGGCCTCTGACACTAAACAATCCCATGTCGTGACCGTGGGGTAATCACTTTATTGGTTGCTTCCATCGCCACATGCTACCCCCCCCCCCCCCCTTCCACACACACACACACACACACACACACTCCCCCCCCCCCCTTTGCCCCGCCCACTACCCAGCTCAACCCAACCCATCCCATTCCTCCTCCATCCTCCACCCTAATCATTACTGGCTTAGCCACACTCGCTTTCTCCATGTAAGGATAGTAGATTTCGGTAAATGGATGCCGACTCCAGCTAAAAAGCAGACGTCGGCCGCAATAAGCCCGCGTACAGCCGTGCGCGGGCCCACCGCGGCCGAGGTCGGCCCGCAAACCTTTTGAGTACTGGGAGAGATTTTGACCACCTCAGTTCTAGTCACTTCATCACTTTCACTATGTCCACATCCCATTTTTGAAACTCCCCTCAACCTAAAGACAATAGACTAGTACAGGACACAGACCGACATAGCTTCCAGTGATTCTTGTGCCACTTCGTCCCAGAAAAATAAAGAATAGAGACCCGCAGGATAGCAGACAAATTAACTTATTCAAGACGCCCCCGCATCAGTAGCTGCGGAAGTGTCGTATAGCGTTGCCGTCGGCAACGCTATACGACACTTCCGCAGCTACTGATGCGGGGCGCATTGAACGAGTTAACTGCTGGGTGCTGTATCGACGTTAACTCACGCAGCACGTCTCGAATGTGGCAAAGAGACCACGAGAAGTTTTTCTGAGAGGTGTCGTGGTGTGGAGCGGCTATGGGGTTTTTCGAGTTGTGCAGAGATACCATCGTAAACGAACCGAAATGAACTGAGCTGAAAAGGATTTTTGTTTGTTTGTTTGTTTTTTCCTTGTTTTTTTCTTTTTTTTTTTTTTTTTTTTTTTTTTTTGTTGTTTAGCAGCTGCAGAAAACATAACTTCTCATGCCTGCAGCCACAAAATTCAGCCACCTGATCCATACACGCAACTGCCAGAGACATACATATTCTCATTGGCCCCTGCAAGCTGCAATGACCCATGAGAACCTATGCCTCTTGCAGAGGGAAGGGACATGACTCAGGGACTGTCCCAGGCTCGATCCCGGTCGGCCGATTTAATCACAATTAGGGAGAAATTTCTTTCATTTGCCATGATAAGCTCAGCGGGCTGAGGGCCTGTCAATTAGTAATGAGACTTGCTGGCTTTTTGCGTCTGGTTGGCGATCTGGAATGAGGAGGGACCGGGGCCGAACCTGAATCGTTACTGTCAGCCGGGGGACTGGCATCGTTTGTAAAGTCATCTCGATTTTGGTAAGGATACCGGTAAAACCTTTCACCTGTCTTATTGAGACGGGTCCACCATAACTGGTCAATGGTATTGTTAGTTATTAATGAGCGAGTAAAAGTGATGTTTCTTTAGACCTTCACTGTACTGTTTGTTTCCTCGACCCGACAACATTCTTTCGCGGTTTTTTTCCCCCCAATTTTCTCCTTTTACTGTTCCATAATGCAACATCTCTCTCTCTCTCTCTCTCTCTCTCTCTCTCTCTCTCTCTCTCTCTCTCTCTCTCTCTCTCTCTCTCTCTCTCTCTCTCTCTCTCTCTCTCTCTCTCTCTCTCTCTCTCTCTCTCTCTCTCTCTCTCTCTCTCTCTCTCTCTCTCCCCCCACCCGGGTCTGGCCTGGGGGACTTGGGTGGGGTTAGGTATTTTTTAGTTCCCAGGGTCACCCTGGTCAGCCCCACAGGGTGGGTTTTTCTCTATTCTGGGGCATGTGTTTCTGTCTACCCTTTGTCCATTCACCTGTATTTACCTTTTTAAAACTCTCCCTACTGTCTGCACTGCCTGTAGCTCTTGATATTGGATGTGTGTTGCTAAATGGTCTTGGCTTTATTTAGGCCCCATGTGTTAGGTTTATTTAATGTGTTTGACCGGCTGGCGACATACATTCAATGTTCTGTTTAGTTTTTTTTTTTTTTTTTCACAAGCAGTGCAGGCACGTCCTGAGAAAGCCTTGTTGCTGTCGGGACGTTAAGCAATGTACAATCAATCAATCAATCTCTCTCTCTCTCTCTCTCTCTCTCTCTCTCTCTCTCATCTCTCTCTCTCCTCTCTCTCTCTCTCTCTCTCATCTCGCTCTCCTCTCTCTCTCTCTCTCTCTCTCTCTCTCTCTCTCTCTCTCTCTCTCGAGAGAGAGAGAGAGAGAGAGAGAGAGAGAGAGAGAGAGAGAGAGATTGTTCGGAGATCAGAAACAAACTTCTTTGACGCAAACAGAGGATTACAAGCACGGACAAACGTGCAATATCGCATGTTTTTGTTCGAGCTATTAATCCGTTCACTGCGGACAAGCATTTAACAACAACCAACCGTTCACTGCCGACAAGCATTTAACAAGGACCGACTGGAGGAGTTATAGATCCTCGTTTTCATCACGAGGAGCCATGTCTCCTGCTGAAGCCACTTTGTATCTACCTTCCTTTGACGTTGAATTTACAAGGATTTCGAAAGGGTTAATCAACTGTTAACGACAAGCACGTGCACATTTGGTCCTACTTCTGACATACGGAAATCGTCAATGTTTAACTCATTCGAGACGTGCCGCCTCCGGATACGCGGCTTATGCCGCGTATCCGGAGGCGGCACGTCTCGAATGAGTTAAACATAGCAATGACTTCTCCAGTTTGTGTGTGACCAGCTAGCTACTGGTTGTGTAGCGTGCGTAGGGAACAGAGGCGTCGTAATTGGCTGCCACTCGGCCGTAAATGTTTCTCCTGAGGATCCTGGGTCCCTGGTGACGTACTGGAGTGGTGTGCAAGCATACGGCGAAGCGGCGCACTTGGCGCGTTTTTATTTTGGGGGGGCGACCAACAATTGTGAACTGGACGCCGCAGAAACTGAGAGATCAATAGGAAGGGTTCGTTTTCCACGAACGACTCCAGCACAGAACGAGAGCGAAAAGATCAGTGCGGATAACCAGCTTGTACCATAATCGTGTGTTTCAAATGGTTGTTGTGACAACAGCATAGACAAGACCACAAACATCTCCAAGGGGCATAGATCCTCATGAGACCCCCGTGCTTCTTCTTCTTGTTCCATATTATAAATAATAATATGTAATGCAACAAGCGCACAAGAATATCAAGTGAGGCAGAATTTTCAACATACTGAAGTTGGCTACTAGTAGCCAACTTCAGTATGCTGAAGAATATGCCGCACTTGATGTTCTGTGCGCTTGGTGTATTGTATTGTATTGTATTGTATTGTATTGTATTGTATTGTATTGTATTGTATTGTATTGTATTGTATTGTATTTATATAGGGCAATTGGTAATATGTCAGGATGAGGGACAAATAGATGCGGGAATGGTGGGGAGGGAGGGGGGAGGGGAGGGGAGGGGGGGAGAGAGGGAGAAACAAAAAAAGTTTGAAGTGGCAGGGGGGCCGGGGACGTGGGGCGGGGAGGAGGCAGCTGATTCTCTGGAATATTCATGCGGTGAAAGTCACAAGAAGCCTCTCTTTCCGTTTGTAAATTTCACGATGTGGTGGGACGTTATTTTGAGTTTCACGTCACTGCAGGCCACAAATTTAAGAGAAGTGTCGCATTTTAGAACAATAAAAGAACAAACTTGCAAAGAATGGCGCCGAAAGAATGTGTTGTTGGTCGTGGTGACGCAAACAAAGAGGTGATGATGATGATGATGAAACTTTATTTTTCAACGGTAAAAAGTTTTGACAGAAAACAAATCGTCATTTTACAAACTTGCCGTTGCTAACATCTACAGCATATAAAAGAGGAAACTAAGAAAAAAATATTTACATACAAAACCCAATAACATCATTATGTAGAGGAAAAATAATAACACTCATCACACACAGACGCACGTGCACGCGCAGCACACACATACACCCACACACAAACACGAAAACAAACATGAGCACACAGGCGCGTGCACACACATAACAAACATCTGCATTAAATACATGAGGTACAGGAGATATTGCAGTACCCGAGAGAAGTATTAA
>BTPG01000004.1:219088284-219140482 GCA_036245525.1 Semisulcospira habei | reverse complement strand
GTTTGACTCGTCGGGTAATCAGAAAGGTTTGTTTTAAAAATTCATGGTGAGGTTATAGTTTTCAAGTGTGCAGGGATAGAATTCCAAGCAAATTTGACATCAAATAAGAACTATACACCGTCTAACAAGGGTGTGCACAACGTACTAACACTAGACACTAGATATACAGACACTGCATGACTCAATTCAAAGACTCACTTTCTTTGCTGTTACGAATGAACCATACAAATAATGATGCTTGCTACTTACATTGAAACAATGTCAAACAAGCAACAACTGATTTACATTCATGCCATGAGGGCATCAAGCTATTCAGGCATTAATAGTGAGCTTGCATGGATAATAAAGTTGTCTGAATCTAAATGGCTATCCATCTCCTTTATGTGGTGCACACTTCTAAATAGTGTGTCTAAAGATAGGATTTAGGTGAAGATCTCAAGAAGCCCCGCTTTCACTCGTTGATTACGAATAACAAATTAAAGACTTTTTCCTGTCTTGATTGACAAGTCATGCGCCTGCGATTTACCCAATCGCACGTCGCACTATATTTAGAAAAGCAAATGGTTTCAGTTTGGCCGGCGTACTAGAACCAACAAAGGACGGCTAGCTATATTGTACTATGTGTTATGGTTTTCTTCCAAACCTTGACAGAAGAGAACCGAAAGTCAGATTAGTCAAGGACATCCATCGGTGGCCGAAAACCAATGCACTCTTGATAAGCAATGCTCGATTTTTATACTGTAAACCATTTCTGAGCCAAAACATGATTAAAACGCATATGACTATCAACTCATTTTGGTCGCCTGCAGTGTGACGGTAGAACACAGCGATTTCACTGATTAGCAACACACAGACTAGCACTAAACAATATTCTAAAAACAAATAGTCAAGATATTTATTGTCCCTGAAGGGATATTCTTGTCACAACTCACAACTCATAAAAAGAGGTAAAAGAATTAGAAAGCAACATAAGGAACAAATAATACGATGTCTTGTTGACAACTCATTTAGCCCTTTGCGCGTCGGTAGTTGTTTTAGTCGCGATGATTCCTGAAGGAATCATCGCGACTAAAACCGCCACCGATACGCAAAGGGTTAGCTGTGTGAAACCAGTAAACAAAAAAGCTTCGGGCCGGCGCAGGTCGCAGTGGGGCTGCACACAGTCGAAAGAGGGCGTATCTGCACATTCACTGGATTTCCAGCCCCTGGATGCATGGTTATTCAGATTAAGGTCCTCCTACTAGTCCAGCTTGTGAATGCCGGTGTGGGCAGTTGTTTCGGTCTAGACGACCTCATCAACGCACCATCGGCGTACTGGAGGAATTAGTCCATAACTTAGGAAGGTCTACCGTGCATCCCCTCCCCTCCCCCCCCTCCCCCCCCCCCCCCCCCCCCGAGTATTCAATAAGATGGGTTTCAAAGTGTTCCTTAGTATGTCCTGAGATGTGTAAGCCATGTTCCCCGAAAATCCTTATGAACACACAGAGATATAGCCGATGGCGCAAGTGTATCCCCATTCACGCTCTTCGCAGGTGCTAAAATGAGGTTGAGGAACATTTTCCTCTAAATAAATCAGAATTCATTCCAGAAGCCCAAATCAGGCAATATTATGTTAAGGCGCACGTTCTGCATCCTCTGCAAAAAAAATAGAATGAAAGAATATTGAATATCTGGCTCACAGTGAAGGTATTTGTGCACCCAGAAAAACGACCATTTCCGCGAAATCGCAAAAAAAAACAAAACTAATGTGTCAGATCCCTTCAGACATTTTCTATAGCGCTGGCAGTCCATTTTCAGGCTTACATCATTAAAACAAGATGTCACAATTATTATAAACATGACTAGGTGATGCTGTGATCACTGTGAGTGCCACAGTGGTTGATTTTGTATCCCTACCCCAAGTTGTAAAAATACACAAAATTAATTAGAAAAAATTACTAAAGTTAATCCATTTCATTTTGACCTCTTTTTACCTATTGAGTTTCAATAATGTGAGCATAAAGTGCAAGAAAATAAGGAAAGTCGGCATCCTTTACGGTACATTCGTGGTGAATGATAGCTTTTTCCCATTTAAAATTGCCGAATTGGGAAACGTACGTTGTTTTCGGTGCCCTCAGAAATTTTGTATACAACCGATAGGTCTTTGTTAGGTTTTATTGGTTAGGATAGAGTACCACAGTTACTCCCAACCTGATTTTGTGATGCTGTGATGCATTTAGGGGCCACAGTGGCTGAATCTGCTGCCCTACCCCCATTTTACCAGTACACAAAGTAACGCAAAATAATCATAAAAATTGCTTACGTCATACTCTTCTGTTTAACTATTTTTTTGTTGCCAGTTTTTTGTTAAGTACGCATATGGAGCATAAAAAGTTGTGATCATTTCATTAATTTCAATGTGACCCATCCATTTAATTGTAACTATTTTTAACTGGCTGGTCTTTTAAACTATATTTTACCTAGCTAAAGGCGGGTCTAGTAAGGTCTCCCCTTTTCCTTTCATTTATTTTCGTCTAGAAATGTGTAAATATGAATATGCGTAATAACGTTTCATGGTTCCTAATAGCCAAAACAATGTTATCAAAATACTTATTTTCCACATGTCCACCACGAGATCTCCACTTCCAATTTCTGCAACGTTCAATGTTTTGATGGCCGTCTTTATATCTGTTTCCGCATGACCCAGTCTTACGAGGTGAGTCCAGCTGGATCCTTATGGTCTGTGAACATTTGTGAAAGTTGTTAAAAAATGACAAGGCTTTTTCAAGGCCCTGGAAAGTCTGTCAATTTCAGTCTTTTTCCTTAAAGTCTGTGAAAGTTTGTAAAAAAAAATGACAACGTGCTGGCAAACTGTTACGTGGTGGAATCGTAGTCGTAGTATGATAAACACACCAGACGCACGCACGTAAGGTTCTTTTAAATAAACTTCATTCAGCTGCAACCCGTCACACGTGGCTTAAGGATGTAGGCTACACTAGAGTAACAGTTCCAACAATATTTTAATTCAGCGATGCGATCTCCACACAATGCATTCCCAAATGCACCAACACTGATACAATGTCTCTTCTTCAAATGTCAACACTGGCTACACAAAGTTCCTCACCCAAAGTACACCACCGTTACGCTGCGTCTATCACAATGTACACTCTATACGGGCCACGTACCTACGATAAACTGTGTGTCCCTACAACTGACAATGCATGACAATGTACACACGTGCTTCCTAGCACCGCACCTTTATAGTAAAAAGACTTTCCAGAAAAATCTAATGAATTTACACAACGCACCCAATCAAAACGGAACACGTAACTGAAACTCATAAATATTAATTTTAAAAAAGAACTTTCTGGAATACTACAATAGTCTACAAAAATGTGACTGCTCATTTCAGCCCCAAATCCTAGAGTGTAATGACGTCACACAACAGTATGGTAGACCGCTCACGACCTTTCATAACACGCAAAGAACGGCCGCTAATTTCACGCTCACAGAAAACAACCTTGACTAAAAATAGATCAGCCTTACTACCGCTATTCTCCGTGCGACTTTGCTAGAAGCTTCCGGACTAAACTTAGCGTATCATAACCAAACCAATCCCGCTATTTGCGCGAACAATATATAATCTTACTGAAAAGGTACGTGATATGTAACCATGATAGTTCAAATAAATATCGAATCGTTTCCTATTATTAACACATGCATGCTCTCACAGAACAACACAACCACAATCGTAACACGAACTTTTGTCTACTTCTTTTTTTTTTTCTTTTCTCCCCCAACTTGTGACTATTCCATTGCGAACGATCATGCTGACGCTTGTTGCAAGTATCTATATTTAGCTCTGATCATAAAGTGACTGCATAGCCTTTCTGCCGAACATTCTGATTGGTTGTTTACGCTTCTACCGAGCTCCACCATTTGCTAAAAAAAAATCGTAGACAGGGGTCTTTACGCATAGCACCTTCACCTCTCCTCTCAGGTACGGGATGTCGACACTAACATTTGCAAGGGGGATAATCCTCACAGTTCCGTCGGCCAAGATGAGACTTGTCCACTCCCAGGGGTGCAATGTATAGAAGGTGCCCAGTAGTGAAGGTGAAGGTTTCTTCTATACATTGCACCCCACTGGTCCTCAGTTACTACGTCCTCTCTCACGATGAAGCAACTACAACTAGTCCACAAGCTAGGAAGATCTACCGTGCACCCCCCCCCCACCCCCCCACCCCCCCAGTACTCAATAAGATGGATTTCAAAGTGTTCCTTAGTATGTCCTGAGATGTGTAAGCAATGTTCTCCGAACATCCTTAGGAACACACCAGAGATATAGCCGATGGCGCAAGGGTACCCCCATTCACGCTCTTCGCAGGTGCTAAAATGAGGTTGAGAAACATTTTCCTCTAAATAAATCAGAATTCATTCCAGAAGCCCAAATCAGGCAATATTATGTTAAGGCACACGTTCTGCAGCCTCTGCAAAAAACAGAATGAAAACAATATTGAATCTCTGGCTCACAGTGAAGGTATTTGTGGACCCAGCAAACGACCATTTCCGTGAAATCGCAAAAAAAGACAAAAATAATGTGTCAGATGCCTTCAGACATTTTCTATAGTGCTGGCAGTCCATTTTCAGACTTACATTATTAAACCAGGATGTTACAATTATTATAAACTTGACTAGGTGATGCTGTGATTACTGTGAGTGCCACAGTGGTTGATTTTGTATCCCTACCCCCAAGTTGTAAAAATACACAAAATTAATTAGACAAAATTTCTAAAGTTATTCCATTTCATTTTGACCTTTCTTTACCTATTAAGTTTCAATAATGTGAGCATAAAGTGCAAGAAAATAAGAAAAGTCGGCATCCTTTACGGTACATTCGTGGTGAATGATAGCTTTTTCCCATTTAAAATTGCCAAATTGGGAAACGTACGTTGTTTCCAGTGCCCTCAGAAATTTTGTATACTACCGATAGGTCTTTGTTAGGTTTTATTGGTTAGGATAGAGTACCACAGTTACTCCCAACCTGATTTTGAGATGCTATGATGCATTTAGGGGCCACAGTGGCTGCTGCCCTACCCCCATTTTACCAGTACACAAAGTAACGCAAAATAATCATAAAAATTGCTTACGTAATAGTCCTCTGTTTAAATATTTTTTGTTGCCAGTTGTTGTTTTTTTTTTAAGTATGCATACTGAGCATAAAAAGTTGTGATCATTTCATTAATTTCAATGTAACCCATCAATTTAATTGTAACTATTTTTAACTGGCTGGTCTTTTAGGTGATATTTTACCTAGCGTAAGGCGGGTCTAGTAAGGTCTCCCCTTTTCCTTTCATTTATTTTTTTATCTAGAAATGTGTAAATATGAATATGCGTAATAAAGTTTCATGGTTCCTAATAGCCAAAACAATGTTATCAAAAATACTTAGTTTCCACATGTCGACCACGAGATCTCCACTTCCACCTTCTGCAACGTTCAATCTTTTTTATGGCCGTCTTTAAATCTTATATTGTTCTGGCTGCCAATAAGTGAGCTGTCAAGAGCTAGGCAGCATGTTTTCAGAGTTTGGTGTATAGGGGCGTGTCTTCTGGTCAGAACTACCAGCAGACCGCTTCTCTGTATGGACATGTTTGGAGAATGTGCTAAGGAGACCGATTTTCTATGCCAAATTCGCATAGGGCTGTTTCCACATGACCCAGTCTCACGAGGTGAGTTCAGCATGGTCCTTACGGTCTGTGAACATTTGTGATAGTTGTAAAAAAAATGGCAAGGCTTTTTGAGGGCCCTGGAAAGTCTGTCAATTTCAGTCCTTTTCCTTAAAGTCTGTGAAAGTTTGTAAAAAATGACAACGTACTGGCAAACTTTTGTCTACTTCTTTTTTTTTTTTTTCTCCCTCAATTTGTGACTATTCCCATTGCAAACGATCATGCTGACGCTTGTTGCAAGTGATCTATATTTAGCTCTGATCATAAAGTGACTGCATGGCGAACATTCTGATTGGTTGTTTACGCTTCTACCGAAGTCCGCCATTCACTAAGCGTTCTTTTATTTTGGTATCTCTTCACGCATTAGGCACGGAAGCTTCAAATAATTGCTGATACAGAGTGATCTGATTAAAGTGTGTAAAGCTTCAGGCTTCAGTTTGGGTTTGTGAAACGTTCCTGCTTTTCTGGATGGACCCAGTCCAGAGTAATCAGTGTGTAGATGAAAGATGGTGGCCTGGCTCTCCCTGTTCAGCTTGTTGATGTCATCTGCCCACGGGCTGCAGCCGCCATTCTGCTTTTGCCAATCACTTTGTTGTTGTAGTGTCTCCATTCTCAGCTAGTCCAGAATGCACTGGAATCCACTGCAGCACTATTTTGTGGACAGGGCATCCAGTCTATCGTGAAGCTTCCTGGTGAGATCAGTGGATCAAGCTGCTGCCTTTCCCTAGCTAGTGCTCTGCTGCTGTGTTGAGCACCTGCAGATCTGTACGATAGTTGGAGTTGCTGCCGCTAGCTGGTAAGGAGAGGGAGGTAGTAGTGCGGTCTGCACAACAGATGTACACGCCACTTCCTTCATTCAACACCGCATCTTGTGTGGTATCACAGCTGCTGTGAGGGTAGCGCTTGTGCACAACCTCCAGAAAGATGGCTTTGTGCAGTGCCGCGACCTTTGGCAAAGAGCCCTGGAACATTATGTTGTCTTGAAGGCTCTTTCGAGATGTCCAGGTATCTGAAGGGAGCTGTTCACACATCTTTGGGCTTGGTTCCAGGACGTCAGTGTTAGCCCTTTGCAGGACCTTCAGTTGGCAGTTCAGATTGGGCATTTCTGACGGTTCTTGGTCTGCTCCTGTAGTCTCCCATGCTGTGGGTGTTTAGTAAGTCTCTTCATCGTGTGTGCTGTTCTGCATTCCAGTGGCTCCAATGTCCTCCATTTCCTAAATTGGGGTGCTCCAGATGGCTCTAAGAATGTCACTGCATCATGAGAATGACCCATGTTCTGCATCTTGTCAAGCCTGGCTTTTTGGGTTTCAGGCAGTGTTTCATGTTGTCGATGTATCTTGGTACCGCACAACTGGTCTGACCGAGCACGTGTTTGCTTGTGCCAGGATGCTGCAATTTGCGCCAATGTGGTCCCCACCAGTTCTTCATCAGAGACTCTCTTTCTTTTTTGCAGCTCTAGCTTCCATGGTTTCAATGTGAGGCATCCACGTGAATCCAGTAATTTATTTGTTGCCAGTAAAGTTGGCCTGTCTGTCTTTGGTACTGGAAGATCTCCAGTTTTGAGGTGACCTCTTCCATCTGATTGAAAGAGATGGTCTAGCTCAGTTTGAGTGGCCTCTTTCAGTCCAGCTGCTGACTCTATAGTCAGCATCCTGGATTCTGGAGGATGCTATTTCTTTATGTTCTGGAGGATGCTATTTCTTTATGCCTCCACGTGAATCCAGTAATTTATTTGTTGCCAGTAAAGTTGGCCTGTCTGTCTTTGGTACTGGAAGGTCTCCAGTTTTGAGGTGACCTCTTCCGTCTGATTGAAAGAGATGGTCTAGCTCAGTTTGAGTGGCCTCTTTCAGTCCAGCTGCTGACTCTATTGGCAGCATCCTGGAATCTGGAGGATGCTATTTCGTTATGTTCTGCTGCGCTCCACACTGCAAAGTCATCTGCATGGAGGATGTTCAAGACGAACCTTGGTACTGTTGTACTGATGTCATTAATGTAGACCAAAAACAGCATCAGACACAACATCTCCCTGAGGTACACCTTCCCCGAGTTTGACAAGAGTGCTGAATGTGCAGACGACAGAAGCTTCAGCGGCAGCCCCTGTTAAGCATGCCTTAAATAAAAAGAATTACAATTAAATCGATGGGTCACATTGAAATTAATGAAATGATCACAAATGTTTATGCTCAATATACATATTTTGTTAAGAAAACTGGCAACAAAAATATTTAATCAGAGGAGCAATTGTTATGATCATTTTTCGTTCCTTTGCGTACAGGTAAAATGGGGGTAGGGCAGCAGATTCAGCCACTGTGGCCCCTAAATGCATCACAGCATCATAAAATCAGGTTGGGAGTAACTGTGGTACTCTATCCTAAACAATAAAACCTAAAAAAGACCTATTAGTTGTATACAAAATTTCTGAGGGCATCAGAAACAATGTACGTTTCCCAATTCAGCAATTTTAAATGGTAAAAAGCTATCATTCACCACGAACATACCGTAAAGGATGCCGACTTTCCTTATTTTCTTGCACTTTATGCTCACATTATTGAAACTCAATAGGTAAAGAGAGGTCAAAATAAAATGGGATAACTTAAGCAATTTTTTCTAATTAATTTTGTGTATTTTTACAACTTGGGGGTAGGGATACAAAAGCAACCACTGTGGCACTCACAGTAATTACAGCATCACCTAGTCAAGTTTATAATAATTGTGACATCCTGTTTTAATGAAGTAAACCTGAAAATGGACTGTCAGTGCTATAGAAAATGTCTGAAGGCATCTGACACATTCTTTTGGTCTTTTTTTGCGATTTCGCGGAAATGGTCGTTTACTGGGTGCACAAATACCTTCACTGTGAGCCAGAGATTCAATATTTTTTTCATTCTGTTGTTTTGCATAGGATGCAGAAGGTGTGCCGTGATATAATATTACCTGATTTGGGCTTCTGGAATGAATTCTGATTTATTTAGAGGAAAATGTTTCTCAACCTCATTTTAGCACCTGCGAAGAGCGTGAATGGGGGTACCCTTGCGCCATCGGCTATATCTCTGGTGTGTTCCTAAGGAATTTTGGGGAACATGGCTTAAACATCTCAGGACATACTAAGGAACACTTTGAAACCCATCTTATTGAGTACTGGGGGGGGGGGGGGTGCACGGTAGAACTTCCTAGCTTATGGACTAAACCGGTGTCTCTCAGCACTCTCACTGGTGTGTTTCCCACGAATCCTGACACCGGCACTTCATTCTCAGGCAGCGCAATGTTTGAGACTGGTAAGAATGTAGCCCCATCTGTTACTGGGATACGTCCATTCTTCTTGAAAGATTCAGCTCCGGCGTCACTCGCGTTTCACCAGATTCAAAGTCACTGGATGACGTCACATCACTGGCTAATACAGCGGCGGCTCTGTGTTGAGACGTGGTACGCTTCTGCCTGCTATCCCGCGATCTTGGTTGGATCTTCTGATGTTGTCGCCTCGGGAAATATCTTTAGAAGGACACCGTATCGTCTTGTGACCTTTTTTTCCACAGAGAAAACATGTTAGGTTCTCCACCGGCTTGTATTTCAGAGTGTCTCTGACATTGTTGATTTCCTCTGCTGGTGCAGACACACGCTGCGGCTTACTGGGCCCGAACTTCATGTTGTGGGCGTCAAGGTATCTTTGAGCGAAGTCGGCCAGGGCCTTTAGGGACTGGTCTTTTTGCTCCCTGAGGTGGGCGGCCAGGTCCTTAGACCATGCGTTGAGGACTTGTTCTTTGATGAAGAGGTCACACAGGTCCTGGTAATCTTTGTTTAAACCTGCCAGCTCTATCCATTTCTTCAGGTAGCTCCTGATTCTCTCAATGAATAGGCCGGGTGTTTCTCCTTCTTCAGGCTTGCAGTTCCGAAATCATCGCCTGTAACCCTCTTCAGTGAAGTCGTACTGTCTCAGCAGGGCGGCTCTCAACTGCGTATAATATTCGGCTTCTTCTCTTGACAAGCGGGTGTAAAATTCAAGCGCTTTGACAGTTAAAAGTGCACTCAGCTTGATAGCCCAAGTCTCTTGTCCCCAGTTATTGCTGCTTGCGAAGCGCTCGAATCGCTCCAGATAAGCGTCCATCTTATCTAAATTTTCAAGGAAAGGTGGAAGTTTTGGCGCACGGGCTGTTTGCTCTCTGCTGGCTAAGGCTGTTGCTTCAGTAGTCCTCTGGCTCTGTGCCTCTATCTCCATCTGCTTTAAATGAATTTCATGTTGTCGCTGTATCTCCACCTCTTCTCGTTGTTTCTCTGCCTCTCTTCGCTGTTTCTCTGCTTCTTCTGCTCGGATTTCGAGTTTCCTGATTTCACGTTCTTTAGCTATTTCTTCTCTCTCCAATCTCTCTTTTTTTCTCTCTCTCTCGTCTCTTTTCTTCTTTCTCCTCTCTCTCCAGTCTCTCCTTTTCTTCTCTCTCTCGTTTCTTTTCTTCTTTCTCCAGTCTCTCCAATCTCTCCTTTTCTTCTCTCTCTCTCGATTCTTTTCTTCTTTTTCCAGTCTCTCCTTTTCTCTCTCTAATCTCTCCTTCTCTCTCTATCCTTTACAAACTCGAGGAGTTGAGCTCCTTCGAATCCACATTCTTTTTCCAATTTTCAGGAATGTCTCCATTTCCGATGTCGCCATCTCTGCGTTTCACTGCTGGCTGTTTTCTCCTGCTACCCTTTCCACTGAGCCAACTGAAGAAGCCCCGTCGGAGGTGCAAAAATGTTACGTGGTGGAATCGTAGTCGTAGTATGATAAACACACCAGACGCACGCACGTAAGATTCTTTTAAATAAACTTCATTTAGCTGCAACCCGTCACACCTGGCTTAAGGATGTAGGCTACACTGGAGTAACAGTTCCAACAATATCTTAATTCAGCGATGCGATCTCCACACAATGCATTCCCAAATGCACCAACACTGATACAATGTCTCTTCTTCAAATGTCAACACTGGCGATACAAAGTTTCTCACCCAACGTACACCAACTTTACACTGCGTCTCTCACAATGTACACTCTATACGGGCCACGTACCTACGATAAACTGTGTGTCCCTACAACTGACAATTCATGACAATGTACACACGTGCTTCCTAGCACCGTACTTTTATAGTAAAAAGACTTTCCAGAAAAATCTAATGAATTTACACAACGCACCCAATCAGAACGGAACACGTAACTGAAACTCATAAATATTAATTTAAAAAAAAGAACTTTCTGGAATACTACAATAGTCTACAAAAATTTGACTGCTCATTTCAGCTCCAAATCCTAGTGTGTAATGACGTCACACAACAATATAGTATACCGTTCACGACCTTTCATAACACGCAAAGAACGGCCGCTAATTTCACGCTCACAGAAAACAACTTTGACTAAAAATAGATCAGCTTTACTACCGCTATTTCTCCGTGCGACTTTGCTAGAAGCTTCCGGACTAAACTTAGCGTATCATAACCAAACCAATTCCGCTATCTGCGCGAACAATAAAGAATCTTACTGAAAAGGTACGTGATATGTAACCATGATAGTTCAAATAAATATCGAATCGTTTCCTATTATTAACACATGCATGCTCTCACAGAACAACACAACCACAATCGTAACACGAACTTTTGTCTACTTCTTTTCTTTCTTTCTTTTTTTCTCCCCCAACTTGTGACTATTCCATTGCGAACGATCATGCTGACGCTTGTTGCAAGTATCTATATTTAGCTCTGATCATAAAGTGACTGCATGGCTTTTCTGCCGAACATTCTGATTGGTTGTTTAGGCTTCTACTGAGCTCCACCATTTGCTAAGCGTTCTTTTATTTTGGTATCTCTTCATGCATTAGGCACGGAAGCTTCAAATAATTGCTGATACAGAGTGATCTAATTAAAGTGTGTAAACCTTCAGGGTTCAGTTTTGGTTTGTGAAACGTTTATGAAAAGTTTGTGAACTTCGTTCCTGCTTTTCTGTATGGACCCAGTCCAGAGTAATCAGTGCGTAAATGAAAGATGGTGACCTGGCTCTCCCTGTTCAGCTTGTTGCTGTCATCTGCCCACGGGCTGCAGCCGCCATTCTGCTGCTGCCAATCACTTTGTTGGTGTAGTGTCTTGGTTTCTTTACAAGAGGTTGTGATCTTGAGGTAGTCTGGCGCCTGCTTTGGCCTCTCCATTCCCAGCTAGTCCAGAATGCACTGGAATCCAATGCAGCACTATTTTGTGGACAAGGCATCCAGTCTATCTTGAAGCTTCCTGGCGAGATCAGTGCATCAAGCTGCTGCCTTTCCCTAGCTAGTGCTCTGCTGCTGTGTTGAGCACCTGCAGATCTGTACGATAGTTGGAGCTGCTGCCGCCAGCTGGTAAGGAGAGGGAGGTAGTAGTGCGGTCTGCACAACAGATGTACATGCCACTTCCTTCATTCCGCACGCCATCTTGTGCGGTATTACAGCGCCTGTGCATAACCTCCAGCAAGATGACTTTGTGCAGTGCCGCGACCTTTGGCAAAGAGTCCTGGAACATTGTTTAATATGTTGTCCTGAAGGCTCTTTCGAGATGTCCAGGTATCTGAAGGGAGCTGTTCACACATCTTTGGGTTTAGTTCCAGGACGTCAGTTTTAGCCCTTTGCAGGACCTTCCGTTGGCGGTTCAGACGTGAGCGTTTCTGACGGTTCTTGGTCTGCTCCTGTAGTCTCCCATGCTGTCGGTGTTTAGTATGTCTCTTTATCGTGTGTACTGTTCTGCGTTCCAGTGGCTCCAATGTCCTCCATTTCCTAAATTGGGGTGCTCCAAAAGGGCTCAAAGAATGTCACTGCATCATGAGAATGACCCATGTTCTGCATCTTGTCAAGCCTGACTTTTTGTGTTTTGCGGGCAGTGTTTCATGTTGTCGATGTATCTTTGTACCGCACTACTGGTCTGACCGAGCAGGTGTTTGCTTGTGTCAGGATGCTGTAATTTGCGCCAATGTGGTCCCCACCAGTTTCTTCATCGGAGACTTTTTTTTTGCAGCTCTAGCTTCCGTGGCTTCGATGTGAGGCCTCCACGTGAATCCAGTAATTTATTTGTCGCCAGTAAAGTTGGCCTGTCTGTCTTTGGTACTGGAAGGTCTCCAGTTTTGAGGTGACCTCTTCCGTCTGATTGAAAAAGATGGTCTAGCTCAGTTTGAGTGGCTATCTTTCAGTCCAGCTGCTGACTCTATTGGCAGCATCCTGGATTCTGCAGGATGCTATTTCTTTATGTTCTGCGGCGCTCCACACTTTCAAAGTCATCTGCATGGAGGATGTTCAAGACAAACCTTGGTACTGTTGTACTGATGTCATTAATGTAGACCAAAAACAGCATCAGACATAAGATCTCCCTGAGGTACACCTTCCCCGAGTTTGACAAGACTGCTGAATGTGCAGATGGTAGAAGCTTCAGCGGCAGCCCCTGTTAAGCATGTCTTAAATAAAAAGAATTACAATTAATTTGATGGGTCACATTCAAATTAATGAAATGATCACAAATGTTTATGCTCAATATGCATATTTTGTTAAGAAAACTGGCAACAGAGGAGCAATTGTTATGATCATTTTTAGTTCCTTTGCATACAGGTAAAATGGGGGTAGGGCAGCAGATTCAGCCACTGTGGCCCCTAAATGCATCACAGCATCATAAAATCAGGTTGGGAGTAACTATGGTACTCTATACTAACCAATAAAACCTTTTTAAAAAAAAGACCTATCAGTTGTATACAAAATTTCTGAGGGCATCAGAAACAACGTACGTTTCCCAATTCGGCAATTTTAAATGGGAAAAATCTATCATTCACCACGAACGATAAAGATGCCGACTTTCCTTATTTTCTTGCACTTTATGCTCACATTATTGAAAAGTAATAGATAAATAGAGGTCAAAATGAAATGGAATAGTTTAAGTAATTTTTTTTAATTAATTTTGTGTATTTTTACAACTTCGGGGTAGGGATACAAAATCAACCACTGTGGCACTCACAGTAATCACAGCATCACTTAGTCAAGTTTATAATAATTGTGACATCATGTAAACCTGAAAATGGACTGTCAGTGCTATAGAAAATGTCTGAAGGCATCTGACACATTATTTTTGTCTTTTTTTGCGATTTCGCGGAAATGGTCGTTTACTGGGTGCACAAATACCTTCACTGTGAGCCAGAGATTCAATATTTTTTCATTCTGTTTTTGTTGTTGTTGTTGTTGTTGTTCGTTTGTTTGTTTTTGGTTTTTTTTGTTGTTGTTGTTGCAGAGGATGCAGAAGGAGTGCCTTAACATAATATTGCCTGATTTGGGCTTCTGGAATGAATTCTGATTTATTTAGAGGAAAATGTTTGTCAACCTCATTTCAGCACCTGCGAAGAGCGTAAATGGGGTACCCTTGCGCCATCGGCTAAATCTCTGGTGTGTACCTGAGAATTTTCGGGGAACATGGCTTAAACATCTCAGGACATACTAAGGAACACTTTGAAACCCATCTTATTGAGTACTGGGGCAGGGGGTGGGAGGGGGTGCACGGTAGACCTTGCTAGCTTATGGACTAAATCCTGTAGCGTGGACTCTGCAGGAGCATATATGTGATGCCTCCACATAAAGTTAAATTTCCATGCATCCTAAGAGAGAACCATAACCCGTTCAGTGCGAGCCGACGCAGGTTGTGTTCCTGCAAACTTTGTTGATTCAGCACTAAAAAGCCCTAGCTTTCACAGAAACATGGATTCAAAGTGGTGTCAGCAAGAGGTATTGCTCTTCATGAGCCCCAGCAACTGCGGGGGCTCATAAGGATCTATGCCTCTTGCAGTCGGGTGGTGTTTTTTTCTGGCACTGATCGGGTTAACAGACAGGTCATTTTAAGGAGCGATTTTAATCTATGTATGGAGTGGGAACAAAATGTATTGTGCCATCGTAAAATAAAACGGAGCACATCAGAGTTTCCACAAGAACAGGGTTACAATTACACGCGACGGGAGAGTAGATTTTCGGGTCAGTCGTGACGCTTTCTCGTTGACGTCATAAAACCAAAATTACGCCACTGCCCCCGTCATCTGACGTATTGCCCACAAAGCAAAGACAAGTCGACAGGGCAGTTACTTAACAATTTTTTTTTTTTCAGAGACGGGCTGCTGTAGATGAGCTGCTAAACATGAATTCCTCTGTAGCCATGATGCCATGGATGGCATGATATCTTCGGGGACTCCGTCCGAGTTTCCTGAATCAGTCGAAGAGAAAGGCAAAATAGCCCAAGAATCAGAAAGCACACAGGACAACACACTCTCCACACCTACCTCTACATCATCGGAACCGGAAGAAGAAGGGAAACTTGATAACGATAAGATACCTGACGACAACGACATGGATCTTTTACCGCAATCTCACTTTCCTCGCTCAGGGGTGGACCTCACACGGGCGCAAAAGATGTGGCTATGCAACCACGACCAAGTGTTGCAACTCACGAACAAACAGGTACGGCACGACAGCTCTGCCGTCACATGACAGAAGCCAGTGTCAGTGCAGCGGATATATTGCAGCATTGTTCATTTTGTGTAGCGTGCGCAAAAATTGGTATGTAATGTGGGAGTTTTAGTGCTTAACCCTTTTCATCCTGAAGCTAATAAAAAAATGCTTATTGTCCTATGAAGGTTACATTACAGATTAGGAGAAAGAGCAATTTTTCGCAATTATATATGCTTGGCCAGTCTGAATGCAAACAGGTTTTTTTCTGTTCATTCTTAGAGTAGACGACAGATTTTTCGTGTATAAACGTCAGACATACGCTACTAAATTTAGAGCAATTGACGTATCAAGGGGTGCATGTCTTTACTAAGCAGCAAAAACAAACCCATCTGACATTAAAAAAAAAAAACATGACACTCGCTGCTTTTACAGAAAAATCAATACTGTTTCCAACAGTGAAATCCGATTGGGGCAGTTCCTCCGCAAACGAGAGACACGCGCTTAAACAGTGCGTCAGAACGTCAAAACGAATCCTTGTAACCTTTGATTTAGGGGGTGGTGGTGTCGCCTTTCGCGGTCTGCTGCATAAGGAAAACGTAAATATATATATATATATATATATATATATATATATATATATTATATATATATATATATATATATATATATAATATATATATATATATATATATATATATATATATATATATATATATATATATATATATATATATATATATATATATATATATATATATATTTACGTATATATCTATATATGACCTATTGCCAAAAGGTGTTACTGAAAAGGCAACAAGGGTGCTTGAAAATGAAAAGTGATAGAATTACATGAAAAATCCGTGTTGGACAGTTTATAGCATGTGCAAATAGTATGTGAAATTGGAATATAGTCTGTTATTTAGTTTCAGGGAAATCTCCTTCAGAAGTTTGTATATGACATTATGTCGGAGGTCAGGTATTACAACACAACGGTGTAAGTTAGGGTTTTTTATTGATCCAAGTTGGAAAATGTTTATTTGAACAGTTAAATGGATTAGTAAATGTGAATTTCTGTTGCAAAACTAAATCATTAATGTTTTCTGAGTGTCACTCAAAGAGATGAATTGTTGTAATACCTGACATCCGACACAGGTTCTTCTTTCTGTTTGTTGTAATGTGAAATGCAGCCACATTCTCTTTCAAACCACATTCTCAGGGAAGTAAAAAGAATTAAGAGAAACAACAGCAACATTTCCTATAATCATTTTATTTCAAGTACAGGAAGAATAAATGCAAATTCAGAAAAACGGATATTATGTCGAACGTCGTAATTACAACAAACTGAACCGAGGTTTAAGATTTATCCATCCAAAACCACAAGTTCGCCCACAAGTCACTTTTCTTCCGCTACAAACACTGCATATACACATTTCCTCATTTACCTGAACTGCTGATCAATCCGCAATACTGCTAAATCGCATATCGTTCTGCACTATTCTTCATGTATTTGAACTGCTCATCAATCCCTAAAACTGCAAATCACATCTCGTTTTACACTTATTTCTTCTCAAAAGTGTCTGACATAGTTACTATAACAAGGTATAAATCGACTCTGATAGTTCATGGGTCTGGCCAGAATGACTTGACGCCGAGTCCACAGATAATGCAATGGTAGCGGCAGAATAATAATAATAATAATAATAATAATAATAATAATAATAATAATAATAATAATAATAATAATAATAATAATAATATCATCATAAAGGAGATTTGTTAAGCGCTTATTCTTAAAGTATCTCTAAGCACTTATACAATAAAAAGGCCAACAGCCAACACGTACACGCACACACACACACACACACACACACACCACATACGCACACACACACACACACACACACACACACACACACACACACACACACACACACACACACACATATATATAATATATATATATATATATATATCTATATATATATATATATATATCTATATATATATATATATATATATATATATATATATATATATATATATACGTGACAGTGGTATAAGTTGTGCATGGCTGGGGAAATGAATTAGTAAAAGGCAGCGTTGTAGAGGTGGGTTTTGCGAAGTGATTTGAATGAGAGAGCGTTTGACAGTTACGGAAAAGGGCCGGGAGACTGTTCCAAGTGGCGGAGCCAAGATGGGAGAAGGCACGACCGCCACGTGTTTTACATTTGAAATTGGGAAGGCGAAACTTTCGGGTGTGTCAGAGGAAGAGCGGAGGGTGCGAGATGGAGTATACAGATGGAGTAAGTCAGAGATATAGTCAAGAGAAGTCAGGCTGATAGATTTAAAGCACATGCAGGACAGTTTATACAGAATGCGTTCTTGTACAGGCAGCCTGTGGAGTTTCTTAAGAGGGGGGGGGGGGGGCGGATTTGGTCACGCTTACGCACGCGCAGAACTAAACGGGCAGCACTGTTTTGCACTCTCTGCAGTTTATCTAGCTGGGTTTTAGGCAGGCCGGAAAGGAGGGAGTTACAATAGTCTAACCGTGATAAAACAAAGGAGGAGACAAGGATTGCAGCTGCTTCGGGCGTCAGATATTGTCTAACACTGCTCATGCGCCGAAGTTCAATAAAAGCTGATCTGCACATATGACTATCATACTTCTCCATTTTGATGTCTCTGTCAATGAAAACACCAAGGTTTTTGACACTGTCAGAGAAAGTGATTTGATTTTGACGCCGGGACCGTCAGAGATGTGACTGCGAAGGAAGCACACCAGCTGTGATAAGCATGGACTCTGTTTTACCATCATTTAACTGGAATTTATAGAATAGCTCGGCGCTTAGGGACAACAAGCTTTTTTGCCACTGTCTAGTTCAAGGGTGGTGCCAAAATTCTATTCTAACCGACCTTGTAATAAGCGAAGTTGACTATATGTTGTTTTTTTTTACTTAACTCATTCTACCCCATCACCGAAATCCCCAAATTTTGCCGTTGTCCTCTGAAGACTGCAGTGCAGTGCAGGACACAGATCGACCATGATAGTTCAAGGGTGATGCCAGAATAGCTTGGCGCCCATAGGCGCCAAGCTATTCTGGCATCACCCTTGAACTATCATGGTCGATCAATATCTTTCTGTGGTGCGTCTGGGGTAGAATGAGTTAAAAAGTGAACACGATACAACTGCAAGAGACCTAGATCCTGTGCCTCTCGCTGAGATCAATTTGAACCCGTGTTCTTTGGACGGTCGTGACTTTTGATCGTTGAATGAACCAAGATTTCACAAACAAGATGCACGTCCACTGGCAGGGAAGGAGTTAAACCCTTGGGTGTTGCTGACGCTACCGTTCGGCCGAAAATATGCGTCAGCACGCGTCATTTCCGCCGAGCGGTATCGTCATTTCGTCCATAGCAGTCAATGGGTTAACCTTTTGGCTGTCGGTAGCGCTTTTGTCGCGATGCTTCCTGCAGGAATCATCGCGTCAAAAGTCGACTACCGACAGCCAAAATGGGTTAATTCTGGGTGCGTATCGATAGTCCTACGTATAATTAGTCCTACGTATCGGCGATAGTCCTATATGGCCGATAGTCTTACGTATCGATAGTCCTACGATTTGTATAAGCCCTCTTAATTCTGCTCCACGCACACACACAGGCAACGATCTGCTTATTAACACCCACGATCCTTGTAGCCACAGACGCGAGACGGCAAGATGCATACATACATTGTGTGCAAAGTACGGCTCTCAGTGCTGAATGGGTCAAGTTCGCTATCTTTCACACGCAGATCGCCGAGTGCCGGAGAGCATTTTTACTGTTTGACACGAATGACAGCGGCACAATCGACTCAAAAAAGCTCTCGCGCGTCATGAGACTCCTGGGACACAACCCTACTGAGGCTCAAGTGAAATCCATGATCATGGTAAGTATGGGCTCCTGATATATACTGACGAGCAAAAGAAATGCGACATTTTTGGAATCACGGAAGTATTTCGGATGATTCCGAAAATGCCGCATTTCTTTTGCTCGTCAGGTTAGGTTAGGTTTCTAGTAGGCCTGCTGCTGCTGCTGGTGATGATGATGATCATTGTGATGGTGATGGTGATGGTAATGGTGATGGTGATGGTGATGATGATTATGATAGTGATAAGAATGATGATAGTGATAAGAATGATGATGACGATGTTGATGATCATTGTGATGGTGATAATGATGACGATGACGACGACGACGACGACGATGATGATGATGATGATAGTGATAAAGATGATGATGATGATAGTGATTAAGATGATGATGATAGTGATAAAGATGATGACGATGTTGATGATCATGTCAGCTTGTATTGCGATTGAGGACAGAATACAGCGTGGATAGCAAAATGTGCCAAGCCTGACACTTTTTCCTATCCAGACTATACAGATTCCTTCGCGTGACAGACCTGACTTACTTGTCATTTCTACTTCAACCCTATGGAGCGAATAATCGTCGTCGTCATCATCATCATTATCATCATCATCATCATCATCATCATCACATCTTTAGTGCTCAGCAGAAACATACGTGTATCCCCAATATCTCACCCCTCCAGCGGACTTCACTCAGAGTCAGCCTTATCAGTTTGGACCGTATTTACCCGGCTGCCCTCGGTTCCCCAATAGCAAAACGTCTTGGGGCCCACGACGGCCGCAGTGAGCCCGCGCACGGCCGTGCGCGGGCTCACTGCGGCCGTCAAGGGCCCGAGGACCTTTGCTGTCTGGGTTTGTCCTCGACTGATCTTTACCAGGCCTTCTTTGGCTTCTCCGGCCACTTTTCTCTTGCCACCAGGTTTGAGTCGCGTGCATCTCAACGTGCAGCTCCATCTTCCCGTCATTATCTCCTGGCTGATGGGGCTCCTGCTGGTTCAATCCTAGGCACCTGTGTTGGTAATCTTCTCCGGACACCAAATTTTCAGGATGCAGCTCAGTCAGCGGTCGGTAAAGATCTGCAGTTTTGTTGGTGACTTGTTTGGTGACCCGCCAGTCTTCTGCTGGACCTTTGTGCGGTGGTATTGTAATGCTTGTTTATGTGGCAGGAAGTTGACGCTAACGGGAATGATGTGGTCGACTTTGAGGAGTTTGAGCACTTGATGGCCCACATTATCGCGAAGCCGACTTCAGAGGAAGAGGTCCGTGAGATGTACACTATACTGGACAACGAAAACAAGGGTTTTATCACGCCGACCCAACTGCGTCAGGTATAAACATACGTCATCATTCAGTCAGAAGTTGGTCAGACTAACGCGTGGAGTTTGCGGTTCATGTAGTGCTCTCCGTTTACAAGAGGGGTATTCGTCAGCGTCCTGCGGCTGTCTGGGCTCTTGAGAATCTATACTTCTTGCTGACAATGAGTGACATTAATCTCATCCCCATTTTTATGTATTCATCAAGGATTAACACGTTCAGCGCCTGTTGACCCAGACTGTGTTTCTGCAATCTTCGTCAATTCAACACCCAAAATCTATAGGCGTCCTAGAAATATGGATTTAAAGTGGTGTTAGCAAGAGGCATTGATCTATGCCTTTTGCAGTTGGGCTGTGTTCACATTTTCTTTGCACTCAACGGGTTAACGGCGATGAAGACGCCAGCTTGTAGTCCTCGTAATAAGTTTAGCGTTCCGGGTACCGGTACCACCAATGTGAATTTTGCATTTAAACTCGTTGGCTCTCAGCAACAAACAATAGTGAAACAATGGAGGGAACTAAAGATTCTACCTTCCTGTCGGTAGGGCTCTGCACAAAGTCCTGTTTCATCATTAGTACGCAAAAGACCTGGATAAAGTTACATTATGAGCACATTTTGCGTTTCATATTGACAAAATGCAGCTGTCCGAATTGCGTCTTCTATGCCTGCAAGTTGTTGGGGTTTTTTTTGTTTGTTTTTTTTTTGTTTTTTTTGGGGGGGATGCATATTCCGCAGATGTATTGAACCCTTCACTGCCGAGAAAAAGTGAACTCGATCCAACTGCAAGACATAGATTCTCATCAGCCCCCTCGACTGCGGGGGCTCATGAGGGTCTATGCCTCTTGCTGAGACCATTTCTTGCTCTCACCTACTCTTTTCAACATCTTTCTGGAAAGAATCATGACAGACGCTCTGAAAGATCATGAAGGAACTGTCAGTATTGGAGGCAGAACAATCACGAACTTGCGCTTTGCGGACGACATTGATGGCCTTGCAGGAACAGAGAAGGAGCTAGCTCAGCTGGTGGAGAAGCTGGACAGTACAGCCATTGCGTATGGGATGGAAATCAGTGCAGAGAAGACCAAATTGATGACAAATAACCCCAGTGGCATTGGCACTGACTTCATGATTGGAAGCCAAAAACTAGAAACAGTTAATAAATTCAAATACTTAGGAGCTATTGTGACAGATGACGGATCAAAACCAGAAATACTGTCCAGGATTGCACAGACAACAACAGCACTGACAATATTGAAGACCATATGGAAGGACAGAAACATCACGCTCTGCTCCAAGATCAGACTGATGCGCTCCTTAGTCATCTCAGTGTTCTTGTATGCCTGCGAGTCATGGACCCTCACAGCAGACCTTGAAAGGAGGATACAAGCCACTGAAATGAGATGTTTTCGAAGGCTGCTTAGCATTTCATACAGAGATCACATCACGAACGAGGAAGTGGGAAGCAGAATCAGGCAAGCCATCGGGCCCTATGAAGACCTATTAGCAATTGTGAAAAAAACGCAAACTGAGGTGGTATGGGCATGTCACGCGTTCAGCAGGGCTTGCCAAAACAATCCTGCAAGGCACAGTGCAAGGAGGACGAAGGAGAGGAAGACAGAGGAAAAGATGGGAGGACAATATATCAGAGTGGACAGGACTGAGGCTGGGTGATACGCTAAGAATGGCAGAGAACAGAGAGGAATGGAGGGAGATGGTTGCCAAGTTATTAGTGATGCCCCAACGGTCGGCAAGACTACGGGATATAGATAGATAGATAGATAGATAGATAGATAGATAGATAGATAGATAGATAGATAGATAGATAGATAGATAGATAGATAGATAGATAGATAGATAGATAGATAGATAGATAGATAGATAGATAGATAGATAGATAGATAGATAGATAGATAGATAGATAGATAGATAGATAGGTAGGTAGGTAGGTAGGTAGGTAGGTTAGATTAGATTAGATTAGATTAGATTAGATTAGATTAGATTAGATTAGATAGATAGATAGATAGATAGATAGATAGATAGATAGATAGATAGATAGATAGATAGATAGATAGATAGATAGATAGATAGATAGGTAGGTAGGTAGGTAGGTAGGTAGGTAGGTAGGTAGGTAGGTAGGTAGGTAGGTAGGTAGGTAGGTAGGTAGGTAGGTAGGTAGGTAGGTAGGTAGGTAGGTAGATAGATAGATAGATAGATAGATAGATAGATAGATAGATAGATAGATAGATAGATAGATAGATAGATAGATAGATAGATAGATAGATAGATAGATAGATAGATAGATAGATAGATAGATAGATAGATAGATAGATAGAGACCATTTTGTATTTATGTTGTTTGGACGGTTTTGCCTTTTGGTTGTTGAGTGTACAAAGATTTCAGAAACACAGATGTACGTACCATGCAGAAACCGTTAACTGTTTTTACATCTTGAGATTTTTCACCGTTCTCCGCCGTATTTCATCCACTACTTTTCTCTTCTCCGCCGCATTATAACCAGGTGATGATGGACTGCGGCGTGCCGCTGACGGACAAGGACGTTAAGAAAATGGTGAAGATAGCGGACCTGGACAGAGATGGCAAAATCGGCATGCGGGACTTCATGACGTACGCCAAGACAACCCTAGACCGCTTCAAGGGGAGATACCTGACACAACAGTAAACCGGGACACCTTGTTGGGCAGGTGTGTGATGTGGCCGTAAGGCCCAAAACCACAGGCCAGCACTGAGAGGCAAACGTTTAACCTCACATTTGCCGTTACAAATTCGTCAGATTCGCTGCCACTTAAAGCCAATTATTGCCTCTGCAGTCTTCGTTCATTAAATGAAAAAAAAAAAAAAAGAAGTTGCGCTCTCCGATTTTAAACGGCTCGTCTGTGATTTGTGGCGTCCGTTACCCGTAAGGCAGCGCCCATTTCCAGTTGTTTGGGTTGGTTTTATTTTTTTGTTTTGTTTGGGGGTTGTTTGTTTGTTTGTTTTTTGTTTTTTTTGTTTTTGTTCCGAACAAAACAACCAGAACAACATAGCAACAGAGAAACAAACAGAATTTCTCTTTGTTCCTTTGTTGCTGTGTTGTTCTGGCTGTGTTTTTTTGTTGTTGTTGTTGTTGTTGTTGTTGTTGTTTTGTTTGTTCGATTTGTTTTGTTTTTGTTTTTTGGGGGTGTTTATGTGTTTGTCGCTGTTTTGTTGTAGTTGTAGTTGTTGTTGTTGTTGTTGTTGTGTGTTGGGTTTTGTTCTGTCGACTAAGTACTGTAAGTCCAGGCAAAACGACGGGCTTGTTCAGAGAGCATGTCCGTTAAAAGTCCTGGTAAATCAAAGCGGCACAGTGGCAGTGCGGCCGAATTGATCAGTGTTCAGGTCGTACTCCATAGGCAATAGCTGTCCTTTCCCTCCTCCCCCCCTCCCACTCCCCACCTCTTATGGCCGACCATTATCACTCCGGCCGTGGACGTTAAACCCCGAACTAACTGTAAGTAAAATTGGGTAAGTCACTCCAGTGGATCGGCAATGACTGTCCTAGGGCACTACCTTTCAGCTGGGACAACAGGAACAACATTGAGAACCCGTTGAATCAGCAAAATTTAGCAACCAAACCTGCCCTGGAGCAGATCGCTGTCAAATGCGTATTATTACTCAACCCCGTCACCGCTACTGTGTTTCTGCAGTCTTCGTTAATCCAACGCCAAAGAGGGTTCATACGTTCCAGGAACATGGATACAAAGTGATGTCAGCAAGAGGCATAGATCTTCATGGGCCCCCGCAACTGCGGGGGCCCATGAGGATCTGTGCCTCTTGCAGTTTTTTCTTCTTTTTTCTTTTTTTTTTTTTTTTTTTGCTCACGTTGTTCTCGGCATTAAATGAGTTAGTGTTAGTTAGTTATTTGGGTTTGACGCCGAGCAGGCAGCTAAGGCCATCTCACGGCGGGCAAGGAGTTAGGTGGCAGGCCGGCCGGTATGCGATGGGTACAAATATGCTACCCCTTGTCATTAGCAGTTAAGGGGTTAACATAAAATACTCTGAAAAACTATGATGGATCAATGACTTACTAATTGTGTGTTAGTCCTTGTCATTCGATTTTTTTAAAAAAAGTGAACCATTTGATTTACGTTAGAAATGAAATGCACAAATGGATTCGAATAACTTAACTGTTTGTCTACTGCTAACAAGGCCTGACTGCAGTTAACAATTTTAGTCTTCCTGAACTCGCCCGCGAAAAAAAAAACATACAGGCTTCGTCAATAATCTTCTACGTTCTTACTTCTTTATTAATTTTCGCCGCTTATTTGCCCTTCTATCTGTTGCGTTAATGTATTCATTCCTCCGTTTTCGACCAGTTTCAACACACATAAGATTTGAAATAATTTTGAAATAATTTTTTCTTGTTATTTTTTATTATTGTGATGATAAATAAAATTGTTTGTATTAATTGTGTGTTTATTTCCTCTTTATTGTCATCTTGCAAGTTATGTATGCCTATACAGGCTTTATTGCTTGTTGGTATATATGGCGCACACAAAAGCGACCTTGTTCGGGTTAGCTGGCTGTTGCTTTGACTGTTTATGATAGGCCATTCCACTTATAAATGATTAATTCATCCTAGGACAAAATATTTAATGCTAGGACTAAATAATTTATCCTATGACAAATTCGATTTAATTCTAGAAATAAATAGTTATTCCTAGGACTAATTCCAACCAATCAGACAGCAGGAATGGCCCCACATAACATAAAGGACGGTGACTGGTAAAGAAAATACGTTCATTCTTTGGTAATTTTTACTCTAGGCATCATGCCTGATTTTTGGGAATTAGTAAGTTGTCCTAGGATTATATCAGATTTGTCATAAGAGTAACTCGAATTTGTCCTAGGATTAATCGAATTAATTGTCCTAGGATAAATTATTTAGTCCTAGCATTAAATATTTTGGAAAGGCCTGCCATAACCGCTTTGCTCAACACCATCCATGCAGCCGTCTTATAATACAGGCCAGCCTCAGCATATGGCGGTACCCATGAGCCATAAGGTCACACCTTGTTCTTCGTGATCGCTTTATTGTGGTACTAACGTTATCTAGAATTGTAAAGCAAAAGGTCCTTGGGCCAACGTCAGCCTTAGCTGGCCCGCTGTGCGCGGACCAGCTAAGACTGACTTTCGCCCGATGACCTTTTGCTCACCAGGCATCCCCGCCAGTGGGAGCCGGAGACGTGCGCGGTACATCCGATAAAGCGGTATACTGGAGCACGTAATACTGAGGCTGACCTGTGACGTACCAGAGACCTTTCTCGTCTCGGGAAACGAGATTGAACATCACAAGGGGAGGGGGGAGGGGGGGTGCAAGATCCATCCACATTCCAAGATCCGTCCACATTCCCATCTCGCCCGAATCCATAATTCTCTGTATTTGCCGGCTAAGAGCCCCTCCGCTGACGTCTCCGACCTCTTTTGTGTGTATTCTCTTTGTTGGCCAAACACACGCGTCTTTACATGAACCGGAAATCAGATATCCGCCATTACCCGCTCTCTGCGCAGGCCTGAAGGTCGCCATCTTGCTTTCTCGGGCTCGCCCAAATTGGGCGCACTTCCGGTCCAGATCTTGGGCTTAATCTGCCCCTGGTTTTCAGAAAACACACCTCGAGTTTGTGAGAGCTCTCGACCTTTTGGCCTGCGTCAACTTAGAACTTCGATTCCATTGAAGTTACCAAAACAAGAAGACCGGTAGCCATCCGCAAGAAGGTTATACGTGCTGGTCCGTAATTTACATCTTACAACTACCAGCCGTAGGGTCTAAAATCACAGACCAGCACATAAAAGCACATAAAGACTTTCAAGAGCTATTTTGGACCATACGGCTTTCAGCGCACGTACTTGGGCACACATTCATACATGGACTCCGCTAAAGTTTTCATGAAAATTGCAAGACCTTTTTCCAAGTTACAATATAATTGACTAGATGTTATAGCTAAACATTTCATTTTCGTAGGCGTTTTCGTTCGATATCTGAGCATTATACTCCTCGATTTTCGCTCTGCTTTGTAGACTGTTCCAACGTTGCAATGACAGCTTTAAAAGCGTGTTCAAATTAAAATCGTTCCATCTTAGTGGTTGAGGATCGTGTTTGTGAAACCTTTGTCCATTTAACGATATAAAGCTCCCGCAGTCCAATGAGCATGAATACAACGTGGTGTCAGCAAGAGGCATAGATCCTTATGAGCCCCTGCCATAGGCGGGGGCTCATGAGGATCTCTGCCTCTTGCAGTTAGATCATTTTCGGCAGTGATGAGTACAGATCTGTCTAGGAGTAAAGCATCGTAACTTTCCTTGAGTTTTCATTCCATTTCCAAGCATTAGGATTCTCGAGTATAGGTCTCTATTCATTTCAAAATGGCCGCCGGAGAGACGATACTCTTCAGGGCCGACCTTGTTGTACACTGAACGCCCTTCTGTCTGCAAAACACAGATGTAAATAATGGCAGCGAGAGGAATAGATTCACACATTTTGCGCTCAGCTCCATAATCCAGGTTTGACGCAGCATGTCGGCCTTCCCCGGAACAACACCCGCACTTTGAGAAACCAGGGGTGTTCATTTTGGTCACGAAGAGACATAGATTCTCATGTGTACCTGCAACTGCATGAGTTTGTGATAACCTATTTCTTTTATAAATGTTTTCGAAGTGTCTCACTGTATGCCGAACATATCAAGCGGGCTACGTCTGCTTTAAATGGAATGAGCGAGATGATGATGGACAGTAGATGTGGTGTGTCAAGGTTCAAGATTCAATCCAAATTTTTAACACATTTCGAGACGTGCTGCACGCGGATACGCGGCTTCATGCGGCACGTCTCAAATGAGTTAAATCTAAAATCTCATCACCACCAACATCATCTACCTGATCTCAGCTGCATGAGTGAGCCGTAGTCCTGTGCAAGCCTTTAAGCAAGGTGCTCCGCGATAGCGGAGCACCTTGCTTAAAGGTTTGCGCAGCACTAAGCTAACTCAAACAGCTTAGCCTTGGTTGGGCCCCACAGCGCCAGGCATAAAATATATCTTCATGGGCCCCTCATGAGACTGTAAATTGAGGCACCTTAGGCTCTGTGCGTAATTGCAGATGAGGGGTCCACGCAGCGAGACTGATTCCGCTAACTCTTCTTGTGCCAAGGAAACGCTGGGGCGGTCTAGCCAATGGTCCGAGCTGATTCTGCCGTGAGGAGGGAAAAGTGAAAATTGAGAGGGGTAATATTGAAACTAATCCGTGGCACCAGCCACCTCTTCAGTAAGCACGATGTCCTCGGCCTGGCGTCAGCCGTAGTTGGCCCCCGTACGGCGGCCAGTGCGACCGACGTCGGCCCGAGGACCTATCGCTTCCGGGGCCACTGAGAAAGAGAGGGGGGTCGGGAGGGGGGGGGGGACCTTAGAGGACCAAGCAGGAAGCGAAGAAAATATTTGCGTCCCATATTGAATAGAGGCTGGCGATACTCTGTAACAAAACGCTCGCTGACATCGGCGGCCCCGAGCCAGAAAATCTCCGACTTCGCACGATGTTTACCGAACGTGTTGCGGCGTAATTCTACATAAACACGCCAATCCAATTTGAAGGCAAGAGGTCCTCAATGGCCGAGCTAGGGTCTTCAATAGCCAAGCTAGGGTCTTCAATAACCAGGCATGGGTCCTCAATAGCCGGCACAAGGTCTTGAATGGGATAACCTACGGTCTTCAATAGTGGAGTGGGGGATTTTTGATTCGTCGAAATTGGGCCCGTGCCTCATCGACGGGAGCAAATATGGTTCGCAAGCGGGGGCGAATTTGGGGAGAAATTAAGGCAAGTTTGTGCAGTTTGCACAGACTCAGTCTGCGACGCATTCGGATCTCCTTTTTTAATCCAAGAACTGATGTAAATGAATTTCAGCAAGAGGCATATATATCCTCTCGAGTCCCCCTTGCAATGCCAGGGAGCTAATGAAGATCTGTATCTTTTGCAGATGCAGTTTGCGAGACTGATTGCAGATCCATGGCGCTTCTGACTTCCTCTTCCTGAAAGACTAATATAAAATGACTTCCAGCAAGAGACATAGATCCTCATGTGCCCCCTCAATTGCGGGGGCTCATGAGGATCTATGTCTCTTGCAGATGGGAGGGACCAAGACTAACATCGGATACTAAGCCACGAGTAGGGTCTTGTTACGATATCCTATAAGCTGTCAGATTTCGGAGATTGTTTGAGGAGAGACTCGTGTTGCAAAGGAACAGTATCCATCGTGCGATAAAACCGGATTTTCACTCTTGCACCCGTCCTCTTCCAATTATACTCTTTGTAATGGTAAAACTAACATTTTTCTCTTTCAGTAAAAAGGGATTTTAATTGTTTCTGGTCACAAAATTTCGTCGGTTTCATGCAAAGTGGACATAAGTGGTTATTTTAGGAATTTCATTTTCGTGTTATTTGCCAATTTTAGGCCATGTTTCAATTGGCAAATTCTGCTTTTTAAAAAAAATTGTATGAAATAAATTGTGGATTTATAAAAGGGGGTCGGATGGGTTGTAGTGGGAGGTGTGTGTGGGGGAGAGAGGGAGGGAGGGAGGCGGGGGGAGGGGGGAAGGTGGCGGCTAAAGTTTGCAGGAGTGTGGACTGTCTGAAACGGATGACGGACGTTTTCACAGCATTAACTGGAAGCATCGCCAGACGTTTTGTCAACAAAAAAGCAGATTGAAACATGCCGATCTTTTCCAAACCAGTAAACCTCCAACCCACTGTCCCTCAGCTAAGCACAGAGATTTTTTTCGTTGGAATATAAACATCGTTCAAAGTAAGCCGCTATCACGATGACAGGCAATTACTGACTATTGAATATTGCCCGCATTTCGCACCTGGTGCCAGTTGCATGACTTAGTTTAAATTCTGCGCAAGTCACTAAGCAAGGTGCTCTGGGATAGCGGAGAACCTTACTTAGTGGTTGGCACAGGATTTACGCTCACTCATGCAACTGCTCCACGGTCCCAAAGCGATGAAGCAGGATTGAAATCGGGGAGTTTTGCTTTCAGCAAGAGATCTGACCAGACTAACGTTTTGAAAATTTAAATTACTAGCTAACGATTTCAGTTTTCTTATTTCCGGGAGACGAAAAGGGAGATGACCCGACTGATGTTCAATTAATAAAATCATAGGGGTTTCTATTTTAGGGCTGCCTTAACTGGGCGAGACAACCCCGAACCTCGTCTCGGCGAGACACCCGAGACAGTCTCGGCGAGACACCCGAACTACCCCTTGCCCTTAAAATTATGTTCGGCGAACCTTCCGAGACAAGATCGGCGACACCCCCGAGACGTGTCTCGGCGTGTCTCGGGCCGGCCTTTTGTCTTGCCGATCACGCGCAGCAAACCTGCCCGAGACACTCTGAAAAAGTGAACGCTCTTTACTGCCGGAGGAAAGATTTTCAGTCAACATGGCGAACCAGCAAAAATCCGTAGTCCATTGATTTATCTGAAGAAGATTGCGTAGTCTTTGTTGAAATTTGGGAGACTTTTCCCATTTTGTGGGATCCAAGGAACCCCCAGTTCAAGAACAAACGAGCCAAGGCCAGGGCACTGTGTAAAGATGTGTTTCACATCGCACACTATATGATGCAATGGCCTGTTTATCGACCGGCCGTACACACTTGAGCGACACAAGTCAGTCTGAATCTGCATGTCTAGTCCATGTGTGTTTCGAGTACGTTTTGCTTTGAATTGCCGGTACTCCTCATCGTCAGCGTACCAAACCGTGGAGGTGAAAATTTAGTGTAACGCCAAATCCTTCTGCATCTTCTTCTAATACACGAGCGGACGCAATTTTTGCTGATAAACTTCCGTCTGGTTCGGTGCGCCTAAAAACAGACCCGTTTAAAAAACCAAAAGAGTTCGCCGTGACCGCCCGATCTTTGTCTCGTCTCGGCTGGTCTCGGGGAGACCCAATTCAGAAAGAAACCGCATTTTGACCGAACGACGAACCTCGCCCTGACATCGTCTCGCTCAATTAAGGCAGCCCATTACTCCTTCAAGGCACCCCGCATCAATAGCTGCGGAAGTGTCGTATGGCGTTGCCGCCGGCAACGCCATACGACGCTTCCGCAGCTATTGATGCCGGGCCCTTGAAGGAGTTAACGAAACCCAGACCACCACAAACACGAAGGAGATGTGTGTACCGCCAACATCCAGTCGTGCGTGTGTTTCCAAAGTCCTCCTCTCTTTGAAGTGTTTCTGCAGTCATTGACCATCTTGTTTTAAAACTTGAGGTGTTCTGCGTCAGAGGAATACAGACCAGCGAGGGGCATACATCCTCATGAGTCCGCGCAAAGCGAGGGCTCATGAGGATGTATGCCCCTTGCACAAGGGAGGTTTTTGCTCACGGCGGAAAGTGATGGGATCTGTATGTAAAACTTCAATTCAGTACAAAGCAGAAAACAAACAGTCTTCATAAAGGGAGTTAAGAAACGTCTACACTCCCTGTGGCGCCCTCCCGGCGTGACGTTCATTCACACAAAAGGGAAACAACTTCCATAGGGGAGGTAAGACTTTGAGGTCATGTGCTTTGTCGTGAATTTTTGCTTTCAGTTTTTCTGTTAAATCGTTCAGCCCGGCGCACGTATTTCCCAAATTTTGGAGGCGTCATCTAACGACTATGCACCTGTTGCAGGAGATGGATCGACCATGATAATTCAAGGGTAGTGCCAGATTAGCTTGGAGCCGACAGGCGCCAAGCTAATCTGGCACTACCCTTGAATTATCATGGTCGATCCATCTCCTGCTGTAGTGCGTCAGGACTGAATGGGTTAACTCGATACACTCATATCAGAAGTCTGTGAAATTCTTGAAATTCTGTATGTTTTGTTGCATTTTAGGCGTTCCTTGCAAGTGTTGTTTAAGGGTCATGGTTATTCAGACAGACCTAAAATCTACCATTTTAATTAATTTTGTTTGAAAACTTCTATTGCAAAGTGTGATTCATTTATAAACAAACTGCAAAAAAGATGAAAAATATAGGTTAGATAGTTTCGCTCTTTCCTATTGAATTCAGCACGAATGTTCCGCGCTTTGTCAAATCAAAATGGCACACTGCCTGCTTTAAGATATGAACATGCAGTCCATTTCTGTCTGTATATCTATTTTTTTTAAAATCTGTTGTTCGTAGTCTTTTAAAACATGTTTCTTTCTTTGATTGAAATTTCTTTTCTTAAAATGTTTTAAGACACGATTTTCGCCCCCAACAGAAAGCTGAACTGATAGTGGTCTACTAACTAAATATCCTTTCCCACAAACGGCGAAGCTAATAGTGTATTTAACTCCTTCACTGTTGAAGAAAATAATTAAGCCACATCCAAGTACAAGAGGTATAGATCCTCATGAGCCCCCGCAGTCGCGGGGGCTCATGAGGATCTATGCCTCTTGTTGAAACCACGTTGCATCCGTGCTTCTTTGAATCTTTGTCGTTGAATTTGCAATAATTTCACCAACACATTCTGCGTCCACTGGCAGGGAAGGGGTTAATCTACCGCGAAACGACTGGCACAGGTGAGAACTAAGGGCGGTTAGTTTGAAGGTCCCTGCTGTGATGTGTCCGACATAGACAATACTACCCCACCCTCCAACCCCCGGTAAGCCTCCCTACATTGCAGAAAGCTGGGCTTAAACTGGAGATTATTGTCTGATGTGTTGATGGTTTCCACTAAGCCCTTCGCTGATACTGACGATACCGCCCGGCGTGAAAGAAGTGTCATTTCCGCCGAACGGCATCGTTAACAGCAGTCGCAGGGTTAATTTTCCTTTAAACCGTTATGCTGCAGGTTTGAAGGAAAAGGAAGATGTTCAGAGTTTAAAATTCTTATGACTTTTCCTTCGGTGAAACTTTTTCATTTTTTTGTATTGTGTGGTCTGATCTTGCAGGTAACACACTTGGCAGTAATTTGTTTTTCTGGATAGTTTACGATGTAAATCTTTTCCAGCAAGAGGCATAGATCCTCATCATGAGGATCTATGCCTCTTGCCGATGTTGACTTTTCAGTGGATACCTTATCGCGCACAACGCACACAAATCCAACAATCCATCCTGCTTTCAAGAAACCATTCACAAAAACATGCTCGTGCAACACGGAGAAAATAGAGGCCACACGGCGGGGTCGCCTCACACAGAGTAAGGCGAGGCGGCAGGCAAACACGAAGGGGATTTTCGTAAAATTGTAACTTAAAGAGGCCTGTCATTTCTTCTTGTAAAGAAAATGATGTTCACGGTCCACTGTTTGCGTGTTCTTGAAAACTGTAACATTAAAGAGAATGAACTTTTAAAAATAAAATTATAACTTAAAGAAGCGAGTCCGTTCTATTTGCAAAGAAAATTATATTATAGTCTATTGTTTGTGTGTTCTTGTAAATTGTAACGTTAAAGAGGAGGACAATTTCATTAAATTGAAACTTAAAGAGACGTCATTTCTCTTTGCAAAGAAAATGTTACATGGTCCAATTTTTGCGTGTTCTTGAAATTTGTAATTTTTAAAGGGCATAATGTAGCAATTATGAATGTCATAATTTTAAACTAAACTGTCATCAAATTCAAATAAGCTTATCTGTGCCTTTAATTATATTGACAACATTTCCATAATGTTATAAAGGCAGACTGGATTTTTTTCCCGGAGTTTTTAACCGTTCTTTTTGCAGTTGTTGTTCTTAATGCCTCTGTGGCTTTTGGGGTGCAGCTCTTGTTTTTAATCCACCGTGAGGCGTATTCCTTGCAATCAGATATACTATACTGTCAAGCAAAAGAAATGCGACGTCATTGAATCATCGGAAACACTTTTCTTTTGCACATCGGTATACCAATCAGCAGTTTAAATTGTAAAAAGCCAGTTACTTTTTTTTTTCGTTCACATGTGTGTCAACCATCCAGGTAGTACCCGCACATTCAGTATCAAATGCGTAAATAGTGTGGATGGTTGATAATATAGTTTACATCCGCACAACGAAGCCATCCACCCATGAGCACTCCTCCCCTACCCCACCCCTCACCCCCAACCTCCGCCTCCATCTTCCCACCCCCACCCGAGTTCCCCCTACCCTTGTAACAACACTGTCAGGCGTTTATGCAGACGATCGTTGCTAATGGCTTGATTAGACAGGAAACACGACTCCATCTTTTCACGTTCCTTCAAGATTCAGGAAAGTCATACCACGTCCATCTGGACATAGTCACAGTTTCCATCGGTTGGGGTTATGAAAAAAAAGATATTCACTACTCGGTACTTGTGTAAAGTGCATGGGAAGCTGACATTTTAAAGCATCTTTTATGTCTATGTTTTTTCTAACTGAGCAGGCAAGGGAAGGGGGTCATGTGGCCAATAGGCATGCCACCCTAACACCCGTTTGTCCAAATCCGAAGGGTACACAACTCTCCTCTTCTCAAATATCCAGATTGCCTCCCTTGTCTGAAGAGCCGAGATGTAAGCAAATAAAAGCCGATTCCTGAAACAAGAGACATAGATCCTCATGAGCCCCTGCTACAGCAGGGGTTCATGAGGATCTATGTCTCTTGCAGAGAAAACGAACTGAAACGATTCACTTCGAAACGCGACCAACTAAACGGAGGGGTGGACCAACGGGAGATAATCCCCCCTACTCCTTTCAGAAGCAGACGACACTGTCACCGAAGAGCGGGAAAATATTTGTGTAACTTATCTGACGGGGTGGGCTGTGTGGTTTCAAGGGAAGCGGACCATTCAAGGGGGAGGCAATTCGAGACAGGGTAATACTTTTGAAGCATTTTTCTGCCCTTTAATGGAAAATAAAAAGATAACAGGATGGGAGCACGGAAACAACACAAGGCCAGGCTTGGCGATAATTGGGTTATGAAGACGAGTGGCTGAGGAGTCGTGGCTATCCTTTCGTGTCAAAATGGTGAATTGACACTGTCAAGTCCAGTCATCACACCTTACAGTCTGTCGTGTTTGGAGAAGAAAAAAAAAGTCCATTTTTTAGAAAAGCGAGATTGTCATTGTAATACAATGAAAATCTCGCTTTTGTAAAAAAAAAAAAAAAAAAAAGTACTAGCTATTGAGAAATGCGAGATTTTATAATAATAATAATAATATTAATAATAATAATGATAATAATAATAATAATAATAATAATAATAATAATAATAATAATAATAATTGACACTGTCAAGTCCAGTCATCACACATTACAGTCTGTCGTGTTTGGAGAAGGAAAAAAAAATGTCCATTTTTTAGAAAAGCGAGATTGTCATTGTAATACAATGAAAATCTCGCTTTTCTAAAAAAAAAATAAACGTACTAGCTATTGAGAAATGCGAGATTTAATAATAATAATAATAATAATAATAATAATAATAATAATAATAATAATAATAATAATAATAATATAATGATGTCAGAGAAATGCAAGATTTTCATTGTAATACAATGAATATCTCGCATTTCGCAAAAAAAATGAACATACTAGCTTTTACGGAAGCATTTGTGATAATTAAAGCGACCCGCTCCATGTTTGATAGTTTAGAACACTTAACTTATAAATGTGCTTAGTATATCGAAAATAAAATGCTGGACAATGCGGCAAAATGTGAATGATGTAATAAGAAAGACTTGTCTGTTCTTCTTTTGTACGCAGAAGAGTTCTCCCGTGACACACGAGGAGCGGCAGGAAATCTCTAGATATGTTGCTATTTACTTACGCGGGTAGCGAAAATAAGGGTGAAGATGTTTGTAGTTGAGATAAGATAACATTGAGGACCGCGTGTATCGGCGAATTTTAGTAATCAAAGTTCGCCCCAGAGCAGGTCGCTTTAACCCTTTTAGCGCCAAGATCCCATTTCTCAAATTTGGGAGGTGTTGCCTAACGAGTATGTACCAGTTGTTGGACCATGATATTTCAAGGGTAGTGCCAGATTAGCTTGGCGCCTTCAGGCGCCAAGCTAATCTGGCACTCCCTTTGAAATATCATGGTCGATCCATCCCCTGCTGTAAGGGACTCAGAGCTGAATGGGTTAAATGATCTCAAAAGTGTAGCGATTCTGGGTTTTATGTATACAATTGTGATGTCTACGGCTTTTCCGTTATAAAGATACTGTATGGAATTCACTGTTAACCCGTTCAATGCCGAGAAAACGTAAACACCACCCAGCTGCAAGAGGTATTGCTTAGTCCCGTTTCCTCACAAGATGGCCGCCACGACTGGCGTGATGACGTCAGCTTCCCGAGGCCTATTGACGCGGATGGTGCGTCTGTTGGTCTAGTTATAACCCCTTCTCTGCCAGTAGACGCAGCTTGTGTTTTTCAAATCGTTGTAAATTCAACGTCAAAGATACAGCTTCCAAAAGAACATGGATATAAAATGGTCGCAGCAAGAGGCGTAATATTCCCACGAGTCCCCGACACTGCAGGGGCTAATGAATATCCACACCTCGTGCAGTTCAGTGGTGTTCAATTTTTCTTGGCAGTGGAAGGGTCGAATCTCTCTTCAAAAATCTATCGATTGTTAATTTGATACCCTTGGATGCGCGACCATGTATAGATATCGTTGCGCCTTAGCGTCTGTGGATCAGTTTTGGGAACCGAGGAGCATTAATGCTCACTTAGCACACGCAGGAAATAGCAGACTCAGCGTCACGATAATGTGCAACGTGCGGTCCTAACCCGAACCAACACCATTTCAGTCTTTATTTCTTTGTCTTGCTTTGCCTCAAGAACGGAAGTAAAGGCTGACAGTGAGTGAAAGTGGACGTGCGAAATTATTTGACCCGTGTCCACAGACAGAAATATACTGACGATCAAAAGAAATGCAACATTTTTGGAAACTAAAGTGTTTACGATGATTCCCCCAAAATGTCGCATTTTTCTTTTGCTCTTCAGTATATCAACCGTATTTGTGCTGGTCTGTAATTTTTGACCTCACGACTTGTACCGTAAGGTTAAAATTCATAGATCAGCACAACACTGAGTGATGAACCAGAACAATCCTGCCAAAGGTACTGGTGGACTTTTTTACCACAGGGCCTTTACATCCCAAGTGGTTGCCCAGCCCCATGTCCGTCAGAAACACTCTCTCTCCTCCTTCCAGTCCGCCCTCAAAACTCACCTCTTTCAAAAGTTCTAGCACTATACCACCACACTCCCAACCCCAAGCTGACTGTCGTAATGTATTTCACTATTTGTGGTACGTGTGTCGTTGTCTAAAGCGTGCGCACGCGTGCGCGAGTTGTGAATGCGCGTTTAGAGTTATAATTATTATAAGATAAGCGCATTATAAATACCGTAATTATTATTATTATTATTATTATTATTATTATTATTATTATTATTATTATTATTATTATTATTATTATTATTATTATTATTATTATGTGAGGGTGTCCGATTCGCCAAAATCCTGCCCAGTTCGACAGGTCCAGACTTGTCAAATAGGGGCGCTTTTGGGGGGAAAAGCTGCGTCGAAATTTTTGCTCGCTGGTCCATCTTTAGATTGGACAGAACGCTGTCCAAAGGTACCTTTGGCAACCTTCTGAAGCCAGTAGTTTGCTGGGAAAATGAGTTTTACTCAACACTTTTAAACCCATTTTTGGAGCAAACTGGGCAAAATTTCCTTCAAAAAGCGACGTTATGCCTACAAGCAGGAAACATCTGACCAGCATCATACCAACATGTAGCATCGTGCCAACAACAGTAAGACAGTGTGGTTTTAATTCGTGCCTGTATAGTATCGTGCAAGCAGACAATGCCTTGAACTTGCCTTTTCAAAACCTCACTCCTGTTCAATTTCGACTCTAACCTGTTCATTGCCGAGAAAATTTGAACACCACCCGAGTGAAAGAGGCATAGACCCTCATGAGCCCCCGCAATTGCGGGGGCTCATGAGGATCTATGCCTCTTGCTGACAACACTTTGAATCCACGTTCCTGGGCCATCTACGTTTTTTTTTTAATAATCTTGAAGTAGCGAAGATTGCAGAAACACAGTCTGCGTCAGCTAGCACTGAACGGGTCACACACTGACGTCACTGTTGTCAAAGCTGTACTATGGGCCAGTTAGCTGGGAGCTGTAAAAAGGTCCCCACGTGCAAAAGGTCCTTGGGCCGACTTTAGACCATGCGCAGGCCAACTGCGTGCGACTTTAGCCCGGCCCGAGGATCTTTTCCGCATTGTAGTACAATTTTCGTCAGAGTTCTCAAACGTTACTAAAGTTTGAAAATAGACTATTTTCGAAATAAGAAGTACAGGGTATGTAGCAGGACTACGTCCCCAAAGACCCACTAGGCCTCAATTTATGTTTGTATCTGACAAACTACAAGTCGATGTTGTTCATTTCAAACATCTGCTAGCTGCAAATATATTGGCACACCTGCAACTCTTTGCAGAAATTCGAAAGATGGCGGGAAATTGTCATAATTTGAAGGAATCGGTGACCTTTTGGTGTGCAAAATTTGATCGATAACGTGTCCGATTCGTTTGGACAGATTCTGCTGCAAAACAGCGTTCACACTACACTAAATGCACTTGTCAACATTCTTGCGGGTTGTACAAGTGGTATTCTGCGTTTAAATTAGGGAATTTTAGTCTCTTTCGAGCTGAATAGGGTGCCTGATGTTGGGACTACGATGTGCAGGAATGGTCGCGATGGCCTACGGTGTAAATAACGTGGGACTACACTGTGCAAAAATCGCTGCCCCAGCTTACGTTGAATTGTTACACTTATTCATTAAGTAGCTGTCTGATTTTAATATACAGTAAACTACTATCAATAAACTAGTTGAAATTCCATTAAAAGATCAAATAAAGATACATGCCGGAAAAACGAAGTATGATAGAATCAAAGGAAAAGTGTCTGTTATGAAAACATGCGTTTTTCTTTGCTGAAATACCCGGGCTGGAATGTTGACTATTTTATATAAGGCTGATCAACACGAACACAACACACCTTACACCCAAGTCATGTCAGCTGCTTGCAATGGCTTATGTTACTTATGGATGTTCATTGACTTACCCCTACAGTAACTAACTCCTATTTAGGTCCCCTTTAAACTATATGACTATTTTTTCAAATATGCACAAAATTTCAGACGACAGAAAGTCAGTCTGAAAACCACTTTATTCAAAATTTGTTGGAAACATTTTTATATGAATCTACATACCTATTGACATGCCTATTTCTTGATCTCTTTTACTTTGACCTTTCCGATGGGTCATCCAAATTAGTATGCATAGGAAGGTCTTACCATCAGTGTCTTTGTACTAAGTTTGTGGGCTTCGGGTTGTGAATAGTATTTGAGGGGGAAAAGGTCTTATGTCAAAATATTGCTAGTTTTGACGTATTTCCTGCTCCCCTGTCACCCTGACCTTTGAGAGAGGTCATTAAAATGTGTGCGTTTAGAAAGGTCTGGCCTGGGCCAAGTTTGAAGTCTGTGTCTTGAATGGAAAATACCATCGTTAAAGTTTACGACGGTCAGAGACGACTGGCCCATTTCATAGACTTACTTTTGCTATCGCACCTGAGCCAAAAAGTGCATGGTGGACCACTTCAGTCCGGGCAGAATATTCCCACAAAAATAAGACGACGAAGAAGAAGAAATACGGTTGAATTTACAAACCTTGCCTGGTTTTATTTTAGCCGTAAGTAACTATAGTAATACGACTAACAGCTGATTTTAGTCGTATTATCAAAGACACGAAGAGCTGTAGATGTGCTCACTCTGTGTTTTCTAATGGTCACGTTGCAACCTTCACCTAAAGAAGATGTATTTTAAACTGAACAGCTTGCGAGCTGTAAAACAACAAGATATTGTGTATCTTTATTGTGATATATTGAACCAGATGTAAATCGCAACACGACTGACAAGATGACTGTCAGTCGTGTTATGAAACTGTCCGTTGTGTTACGAAACTGTCAGTCGTGTTACGGACAAATCTTACCTTTTTATTCAGACGTAAATACAATATATTCCCACCAAAGTTTGAAGCTTTGAATCGTCTTACATCAGTCCACCATTAAACAAGATGGGGTGAACCATAACCCACAAAGTCCCTTCTATATGAGAGCTGTCCTCACTGTCACGGGTCTCTGCTTTTTGTCTTTTGACCTGCTCCCGATGTTGAAATATCTCTAATTGAACAAGATGAGGATTTCATCCAAAAGTCTACCGTATTGTTTGGAGCTCACATGCGTTTTTCTCTTAGGATCATTCACAGTTGTTCATATTTTTAAGCTTATCCGTATGATCCATTCCCCTCCTCTCTAAACCATCCTCTGATCAAAACACACGCCAGCACACACAAACAAAGACGGACAAACGGCACTTCCCGCCATTAGTACGCTCTGTGGGCTGGAGAAGTGACAGGAATTCTGAAGAAAAATAGCACGAGCAGCAAAATGACGTCACTACAAGCTTGACGTCATGGCATCGCTAGTCTCGCGACGCAGTGTACACAATAACGAAATTGATGTTTCACGTCACTCATCCGAAAAGCATGCAGCCTCTTCAAGGACTGACTTTTTGTTCCACACAGCCTCTTCCAGGGCTGACTGTTTGATGAGAGTATATTTTATTATATTGGATAAAAACTTGCAAAAATGAATTAATTATTATTCAAAAAGTTGAAGAAGTACAAAGCACAAAGAAGTATGAGTGGTGATGGAGTTGCTTCTTTTACGTCACCGCCACTGTCTGACTTCCTCTAGAAGTCAAGGTTTTTTACTGTTTTATATTTTTTTTCTAAAAGTAATTAATTTTTACTGAAGAAGTTGAAAGGGTACAAAGCTGGCTAACGAGCTCATCCAATGTCTTTCTCCAAACTAGCTATATCCAAAATTTAAGGTAAATATGACAAAAATTACGGACTCTAATCTGGGCCAACCGACTCACTACAAACGGTCTTTTATGTCTTGAATGAGATATCCAGTAACAACATGCTCGGAGGCGCTCTTAGGCCCTCTTAAATAAAGTATTTCACCAAGTTTCAAGATTGTGTGTACAGCAATGACCTGAGATTCTCGTGTCTACACACACACACACACACACACACACACACACACACACACACACACACACACACACACACACACACACACACACACACACACACACACACACACCATCACACACACACACACACACACATACACACACACTCACACACACACACACACACACACACACACACACACACACACACACACACACACACGGGGGTGAGTTGTGCTCACGATCGACGTCACACAGTAGAAGAGCGGCTCCGCACATTTTTAGCATTTTGCAACATAATTACTTAATTAGTGACTTTAGAACAACGACAGGGTGATTCAGCTCATCATGCCGATCAGTTCGGTAGCTTTTCGTGCCATTTGTGGTACCTTTTACTGGACTTTTCAAAACTTCATGGCACGCAAAGCACAGAGGAAGGCAGCCCTACGTTACCGCACTGTCAGTGTCAGCGGACCGGTGGCAGTCATACTTGTGTTTTTGGTCGGCTTTCTGCTCCGGTGCGGCGATGTCGAAGCGAACCCAGGCCCACCGAAACGACAGACTCTTTTGACATGCCAGGGGAACCAAGACAACCAGTCGCCCGGGGGTGAGACAAACGCAGTGTCTGAGCCGACTATTGCGGATGTGTTTAAAATGTTGAATGTGATGGACAAAAAGATGGACAGTATGAAAGCTACAATGCAGGAGCAGATGGACAAAATTCAAAGTGACTTTACTGCGGTGATGAAAGAAAACAAAGAGTTGAAGGAGAAAGTTACGCAGCTGGAGGATAAGCTGGATGATTTGGAGGGGCGGAGCAGACGCAAGAATCTGATCTTTCACGGAATCCCCCACCCCCAGGGGCGCTCAGAGACTTGGGCGGACTGTGAGAAAGCTGTCGTCAATGTTGAAGGACGAGATGGGCATAGAGGAGGAGATCGAGGTGGAGCGTGCCCATCGTCTGAAGGGGGGCAAGGCGCATTTTTTGTTTACAGGCACTAGTGCAAAAGTATCTTAGCAAGCAGGGTGGCCGTTTTTACACCATGTACGTAGACTTTTCTAAAGCTTACGACAGTGTGCACAGGACAAAACTGTTGTATCTCTTGTTACGTAAAGGAGTTCATGGTAAGTTGCTTCAGACACTGGAGAGTATGTACAAACATGTAAAAGCTGCTGTAAGGGTTGGAACCAAAGTTACCGACTACTTTGATTGCATGTCAGGGGTGCGACAAGGTTGTGTGTTGAGCCCACTGCTGTTTTCTATCTTTCTTTCAGAATTTGAGACAGAAATATCATCGTGCGGTGCACGTGGCATTGATATTTTTGCGGACCCATTGGGTATTTTCCTTCTTATGTATGCTGATGATATAGCCATTGTCTCTGACTCTGTAGCAGATCTCCAAAAGAAAATTAATTGTTTAGAAAAATACTGTAAAAAATGGGGTCTCACTGTGAACATGGACAAGACAAAAGTGGTAGTCTTCAAAAATGGAGGTTTTGTGAAAAATTGTGAAAAATGGTTTTATGCGGACAAGCAGATTCAAGTCGAGTCCAGTTATACTTACCTTGGTGTGATATTTTCCTCTACTCTGAACTGGGCTAGATGTGTAGAAAACTTAGCTGGAAAAGCCAGGAGAGCAGTTGCAGGCATCAAAAGACTATACTTCAAATTACAAAACGTGCCAGCTGACACTGTTTTTCACATTTTTGATGTCAAGATTAAGCCCATTGTGCTATATGGGTCAGAGGTTTGGGGTTTCCAGAGGCATGATGTAATTGAGCAGGTTCATATAAAGGTTTGTAAAATGGTCCTTGGTGTTGGAAGAGATGTAAAAAACAATATTGCGCTGGGTGAGTGTGGACGATTTCCTATGTATATTGATGCCTATGTTCGAATGATGAAGTATTGGTGCAGACTTCTTACCATGTCAGAAAACAGATACCCAAGACAGTGTTACACGATGTTACGTATGCATGATGCCTCAGGTAGATCAAACTGGGCTACGCAAATAAAGACTATGTTGTGTATGCACGGGTTTGGGTATGTGTGGGAAATGCAGTCAGTTGGAAACACTCCTCTGTTCATTCAGATATTCAAAGATCGGCTGATGGATTGTTTCCGACAGGACTGGCATGCATCCCTTACATCAAACACAGAATACTGCCATTACCACCCAGAAATACTTAGAGCAAGTTACATAGGGCAGCTGACTTCTTGTGAACTCAGGCGGGCAATTTGTTTACTTAGATGTAACCGTTTACCTTTAAACGGAGTATCCAGATTTGGAAAACCCATCACTAATCCAGAATGTAATTCATGTGATTGGCATAAGGCTGAAGATTTGTGTCATTTTCTTTTCGAGTGTCCAAAATATTCCCCTTTACGTAAAAAGTACATTCCACTGTTTTACTACAGATTCCCATCCGATCTCAAAGTTCAGCTGCTGTGTGGAAACCTACATGATAAACTGGTCTTTAAAGTTGCTATGTATATTTCAGGGTGCCTTAAATTAAGGAATTAGAGGGATTTGCTTTGAACTTTTGTTGTTTTTTTGTTTATTTATGTGCGCTGATGTAATGCTATGTGATTGTGTTCTTTACAACCACCTTCCTGTATTTTCTGGTTGTAAATTGTATTTTGTGTTCATATGGGCCTGATGGCCTGCAAAAACTGAAATAAATTTATTATTATTATTATTATTATTATTATTGCACACACACACGGCCTTTGGCGCCAAATGTACGTTCAGCAACGAGGTTAGCATAACTAGACATGACGCAATTTTTATCTTGTTACTTCAGTTGTCAGAGGTTTAGGCCTGCCCGCCTTTGACATCATGGACATGCTATTAAATTCGCCCCACCGCAACCCATCCTAAAAAAAGTCCATTCTATAAATAGAAGGGACTTTAAAAAAGAACAGCTGGTCACATCTTTATGTTTTTACCGACTTCGTTGTTTTGCTAATATAATTTATTTTACAAAATACACATTATTCGCCTAAATATCATATTTGCTTTACTTCAAATGTTTTTGTTTTTGTTTTTTGTTTTTTTGTTTTGTTTTGGTATTTGGAAATGTCATACCTACTATTTGCACTGCAAGTACTTCAAACAAGATATGTTTCCTGTTTCTGTCGTGTGCACAGTGTAGTCCCCAATCCTTCACACCGTAAGCCATTTCTGAGCAACCAAGATCGTCTTTTGCACAGCGTAGTCCCAACATCAAATAACCTTTTTCAGTTCGAAGGACACTAAAATTCCATAACCTAACCACTTATTGTCATTTGTACAACCCACAAAAATGTTGACACGTGTATTTAGTGTAGTGTAGATGCAGCTAAGCAGCAGAATCTGGCCTGACGAATCGGACACGCGATCGATCAAATTTTGCACACATAAATCTCGCCGATTTCATCAGATTATGACAGTTTGCAGCCACATGTTTTACCTCTGCAATTAGCTACAGGTGCGGAAATCTATTTGCAGCTGGAGGATGCTAAACATGAACAATATTGACTTACATTTTGTCTGATCCAAGCATAAATTGCATTCTAGTGGGTCGTACGGGACGTAGTTCTTATCTCCACTATGTGCACAGACGTAGTCCTGTTTACATACCCTGAAGTAGGTTCAAATTGCACGTTTTTCGACGAAAACAGTGGATTACAAGCCCGGACAAACATGCGATATCTCATGTTTGTCCGGGCTTTTTAATCTACTGTTTTTGTCGAACAACGTGCAGTTTTGACCTACTTCTGATTTTCGAACGACGTCTATTGACACGTGACACTGTTGTTGTTGTTGTTGTTGTTGTAAATTCTTTATTGGTTTTGATAGGAGCTGACTGAGTCAAAATACACTGCTTTGTTGTCTTCATGTTTCTAGTGTCTAGTCGCAGTACGACCTCTTTCTAATAGTGTTGTTGTTGCTTTTGCTGTTGTTACAGCATCATCCTGGCAGCCCACAAATATTACCTGGTGCCAAGTTGCTGGTTGTAATTTATCACAATCGTATAAATATCTGCACATGGTGTCAGAGAAAGAGGAAAAGAGATAGAGCGAGAGAGATGATGATGATGATGATGAAACTTTATTTATCAACGGTAAAAAGTTTTGACAGAAACAAATCGTCATTTTACAAACTTGCCGTTGCTAACATCTACAACATAAAATAGGTTAAAAAAAAATAATAAAGACATTATATTTACACACATTATTCAATGCAACAATTTTTTTTAAAGAAACAAAATAATAATAAAAAAATTTTAAAAATTATATACACAGAATAATAGTAACACTCAACATTCATCTTTATACCACACACACACACACACACACACACACACACACACACACACACACACACACACACACACACACACACACACACACACACACACAATACACAAATGCATGTGGTACATGAAAGTATTAACCATCAGGCTTTGTTTAAACAAATGCCCAGTGATGTTATGTTTGGCTCATCAGGTAATCTAAAAGTTTCGTTTTAAAGATTCCAAGCGAGGCTAGTCTTTAAATGTGCAGGAATAGTGTTCCATACAAACGGTCCAGAAAAGGATAAACTAGTTTTAAAGAGGTCAATTCTAGGCAGAGGTAGGGGTAAAGTATTGTTCCTTGAGGTTCGTTCGCGTTCTTGCTGTGGCATAAATTTGGTGGTTAGATACTGTGTTGTCATGTTATTTAATATCTTGTGCTATTAGGATGCATTTGTTGAAACTAAGTTGTTGACGCAGGCCGAGAATGTTTAGATGTCTAAATTTGTCTGTGGTAGGAATGAGCCGCATATCTATCATTTTGACAGTTCTTTTATAATTATATAGAGTTTAACCTGTTCATGTGAACATCACTACAACCGTCCCACACTGTGGAGACATAATCAACGTGAGACTTGATATGGGCATGAAAACACAGTTTACGAGTATGTGTATCCGTTACTTGTCTAAGCTGGGACAAAAGGAAAGTGTTTTTAGCAATGGTTTTACAGACTGTATTTATATGCTTCTCCCAACATAGTTGTTCGTCAACGTGTATTCCCAAGAATTTACGCTCTGTAACTTGTTCTATCGATTTAGCGTTCAGTTGTACATGTAACGGCTGTGGTCGGCGTTGGTGTTTTTGTCGTGTAGGGATTAAAATACTCAAAGAGAGAGAGATGATGATGATGATGATGAATCTTTTTTTATTCAGGATAAAGCCATTAGGCAACTCAATGCCTGTCTTACAAGCTGTCCTGTAAACAAAAGAGAACACAACAGGAAAAGAAACATAGCATGCAAATAAGAAGAAGAAGACGAAGAAGAAGAAAAAGAAGATGAGGAAGCAAAACAACGGGGGAATAAAACGTAATAGGGGAATCATCGAAAGGAGGGAAAAAAATGACAATGGAGAATTTGTAACTGCCTCCGATGCAAAAAGCAAGAGAACGAAACGCGTGCATAGCATTAATATTATACTCATCTAAGACAGTGTCATAGAATCAGCAGCATCAATAGCATATAGTGCCACCGACAAGACAATAGATGATCAGGTAGCAAATGTAAGGAGAAAGAGAAAATATTTGACGTTTACGTGTTATCAGCAGTATTATTTTTATATGGCAAACTGTGAAGTCACGCTGATTGGAAGTGAGTGTGCAATGCACGTTTAAAATGGGTTTTATCGGAAAATGATTTAATGTTTAGTGGCAATGAGTTTCAGACAGAACTACCTGAAAATATAAGGCTTGACTTGTAGAGATCTTTCCGTGGGCGAGGTAAGTGAAGCAAGTCATTCCTCGTACGTAGTTGATGCCGAGGGCTGAAGTTAAATATCATGCGCAGATATTCCGGGGCTTGATAATGAAATATTTTGTGCATGAGGACGCATTTGTTAAATTTGAGTTGTTCCTTCAGTGTAAGCAGGCCAAGGGATTTTATTTTCTCGTCCGTGGAAGTAGGGTTAGGAATAATTAACTTAACTGAACGACGATACAGCGAGTTTAGTTTTTTAAAATGAAGTTCGCTGCATTCGTCCCACAAAGAGGACACATAATCACAGTGGCTTTTAATGTGTGCGTGAAAGAACAATGTACAGCACTTTGTACTAAGAATATGTCTAAGTTTAGAGAGCAGAAATACATTCCTGGACAAGGTTTTGCTCAAACTGTCGATATGCGGCGACCAGTTCAGCTGGTCGTCAATTACAACTGTGCCTGGATACTTGTTGGATAGGTTTATTGCCAAGTGACAGTTTCAGAGGGGCAGAATGTAGCTGACGCTTTTGGCGGGTTGTTATCAACATACTTTTGGTTTTAGAAGTACTGATTAGCATGCGATTTTGCGTACACCAATCTGACACTTCATCGAGACTTTGCTGGAGGATACACTTTAGCGTCGTGTCACGTTTGTCTGATGTATGCAGCGTTGAATCGTCAGCAAAGAGTTCGCATTTAACCTCAGGGTTTGAGATGGAAAGAGGTAGGTCATTGATGAATAAAGAAAATAAAAGAGGCCCTAGGTTAGATCCTTGGGGGACTCCGTGCCTCACTATACCTTCTTTCGAATACCTTACGTTTGAGTACACCTTCTGTCGGCGGTTACTGAGGTAGGAGGAGAAAAAAGCTATAGAGTTCGAATCAAGCTTATATACTGAAAGTTTCTTTAAAAGAATGTTGTGATCGACTAAATCAAATGCTTTGGTTAGGTCCAGAAAAACTGCACCATTTAATTTAGAATTGTTTATTGATGAGAGCCAAGAGTCGACAATGTGACATGAGTGTTTAGGTCTAAAACCGGACTGAAGAGATACGAGTAGGCGGTGATTCTCCAAGAATTGGAGTAGGTGCTTATGAACGTGTCTTTCTAGTGGCTTCGATAATAGTGATAACACTGAAATAGGACGGAAATCGTTTGGACTTTTGGAATCTGTACATTTGGGAATGGGGACAACTTTAGCATCTTTCATGGCATCTGGAAAAATACCTTGCTTGATAGAAAGATTGAATATAAATGTCAAGGTGTCAGCTGTGTATGGAAGGGACAATTTCAGTACCATGTTGTTTATTCCATCCAGTCCACAGGATTTACTTGTTAGAGTAGAAATATATTTACCTACTTCAAACACTGTAATAAGAGGTATGGAGAATGACGCACCTGCTGCAGACTCACAGTGTGTGCGCAGTTTATCAGAACACCTGTAACTATCAGTGCCACTGGACAAAGACTGTACAAGAGACTCAGCAATATTTAAAAAGTGGGAATTGAAGTCATCTGGAGTTATGCCTGGAGAGGTAGCAGCATTGATGGAACTCCTCTTCTTTGTAAACAAATTGATTACATTCCAGACACTTCGGGTATCTTTTCCCTCTGCGATAACTTTTTCTGCAAACGTTTTTTGTACTTTTCTAACTAAGGATTTTACAAGATTACGTTGTTTCTTAAAATCCGCAAACTTTTTCTGCCGTTTTAAGTCATCTCTTATTTGCATTGCGTGAATGATGTCCTTTGACAACCAAGGCGGAAGGGTAGGGTGTTTAACGCGTTTAGTCCTTAGTGGAGCATGTTTATCGAGGACCCAAAGAAATAGCTTGTACCAAAGCGAGAGGGCTTCATTGGGATCATAAGTGTTATAAATAAGGTGAAAGGGCGTGATTGAGAGGTCATAAAGAAAGTCATCTTTGTTGAACTTTGTGTGATGGTAGTGTGGTGTTTGTGCTGGGGTCTATCACGTTTAAATGAAAGATTAAAACAAGTAGGAAAGTGATCACTAATGGCAACATTCGGCAAGTGGACGTTTGTGACAGCAGGTGCATTTGTAGTGTAGATGTGGTCAATCATTGTGGCGGATGACAAAGAAACTCTAGTGGGAGACCGAACCATCTGCTGCAGGCCAAATAATGAGGTGGTGCAATTCCACGCCGCATTACCAGTCTTTAGCAGGTCAATATTAAAATCGCCTAGAGGGTGTATGTCTTTGTTGTGACGTTGTTGCACCTTATCCATCATGGTGACAAAGTCATCATACCATGAGAATGTGGCTGAAGGGTTGCGATAAATAAATCCAATTAGTGTGGGGAAAGATTTGTCACATTTCAATTCAAGAAATAAACTTTCAACGTGTCAAGACTCTAAATCCATGCGGCGGGTAACGTACTGGCGGATAGAGTTATGAATGTACACAGCTATACCGGTATGACCGGGGGATGATGCATCTCTACGGAATACAGTATAGTTATGAATGGAGATCGAGGCGTCACTAATATGTTCCCTGAGTCTAGACTCAGTAAATCCAAATATATGAAAGGGTTGGGGTTGTGAAAGTAAAACAGTGGCATCGGGCACCTTGTTGTATAAATGATAAACGTTAAGGTGCCCTATCCGTAAATCATGCTTATTCAGCGAACACTGGTGTACATGTGGGCTACAGGCAGGCATGATGAATCAACACGTGGGGGGAGGGGGGGGGGAGAAATGTTTACAAAAGTCAATTAAAAACAAATGAAAACTTTTGAACGCTAACAAAGTTAAACAAAACCCAGGAAAAACTACAGTGCTGAAAACTCAGCTCAGTCTATCGCTTTCGCTGCAGACAACGTCACGCCCCACGCAGGGGAAATCAGAATAGGTCGTTACGTTCTGTAGGCGAATGAGTCACTGAACGTATACCGTATCTGCGATATATATAAATATCTAAACTGGCTCCTTAGCGTCACATCCCACGTAGGGGAAATAATGTTTTTGTTACGTTCTGCCAAAGCGAAATAAATGAGTCACTGGTCGGAGACCGTATAATATACGATACACACACTGGCTCCTTCGCTATACCAAGAAGAGTATATTTCCTCAGTTTTGATGGAAAGGAAAATGCAGGAAGATAATAATCGTCACCATTCACAGAAGAAAAATTCGTGTCACGAATTAAATCCAAATTGCTACTTGATTTTAAAAAAAAACTATATATTCAATGTCGGACACTAAACAGTTTGCCAAAATGTCAGATGCAGATTTCATAATTAATGAGAGGTAAGGTTTGTGCTACACTGAGTGACTGTCTTTCCGTATGAGGGGGAAGGTGTGTGCCACACTGGTTGACTCCGTCGATTCACAGTAGAGAAGCGAGGGAGACAACCCATGTGAACTTATAAATACGACATTGAGACATCATGGTACGCCGCGCAAGTTGTCTCCGTCGCTCCTGCCAGCCTGAGAACGAATCAAGGGAGACAACGAGCGTGGGTTCAGAATGTCACTTCACTCAGTCAAGGGACGAACGGTAGACGACACCGATTGTGTGAGAGAGAGAGAGAGAGAGAGAGAGAGAGAGAGAGAGAGAGAGAGAGAGAGAGAGAGAGAGAGAGGAGAGAGAGAGAAATCATCACGTGTGCAAGGGAAGTAACTGTTGCAATTGCCATAAAGAAATCTTTGAGTGCATTGCTTCCCTTATATGTCAATGCCAATTGAGATTTCCTCCCTTTTCTTACACTCTTCTCTATTAGCCGCTTGCAACACACACAAAAATTTTGCATGATGATGAGGGTGATTATAATGATGATGCCATGGTGGTCCATGTGGTTGGGGACTGCATGACAGGGCCGCATGAACGAAGGATTTAACATCCCACACAACAACAAAATTTCCACGCGGAGCACATCACAGGAGCAACATTTCCAGGCAAATTTTAAAATACGCTACACATCAAAACAAAGTTTACTAAGCTTTTTGCAGACATTTATCCAATGCCTGAAGATGTTTAACTCATTCAGCCCCGACACACTACAGCAAGGATCGAGCATGATAGTTCAAGGGGAGTTCAGAACAGCTTGGTGCCCATAGGCGCCAAGCTATTCTGGCACCACCCATAAACTATCATGCTCGATCTGTCTCTAAAATTGTAATACAGTCCTTCAGAGGGCAACTTCAAAATTTGGGGATTTAGGTCCTGGGGTAGAATGTGTTAAACTGAGAAATGTTTGGGGAAGGGCCGGGGGGGGTAGGGGTAGGGAGGGAGATCATTGCTCTGTTTGCAGTATGTATCTATCACTGCAAACACAAGAACGGAGCATTTTTCGCTAGAAAACAGCTCAGCTTAAGTCCATTTTTGTAATCGTCTGCACACAACATGTATACAATGCAAGCCGCCAAGACATCCTAGAATGAGTTACAATGAAAGCGTGCATTTGTGTGACGAAACAATTCACACACATCAAGCCTGACGTCGTAAAATTACAAGTGTATTTTCAAATACACACCAACTCTCCGCAAAATGCATCTGCACCTTCGCAATATTTATTCACCTGCATTCTTTGGTACAATGTGATAAACGTTTGTAAAAACTGCTCTCCTCAGGTTTAAATATAAGTTCAAGTTTCCTGCTATTCAGTACCGCGACTGATCCCAATAGCCGGGGTTCGACAGAGAAAGGTCATGGCAAATCTGAACAATATCTAGTTTATCAGGGTGTTCAAAATACTTGGACTGTCCGGGTATCAGAAATGAAGGTCAAAAAGGCAAACTTGGCATACACGAAAAAGATCAAATGCACGTGAAACATGGTCAGTTTTTGTGAAAAGCTGTGCGATATCGGCAAGCGTACCAAAGGCAGGTAGCTGGAAAAACTAGGTAAAGTCGTGATGCACGTGCTAAAGGGGTCAGTCGTGAACACTGAACACTTCTGTTTCGCTACATACCGGTACAGTAGGGGCATAATTGTCACTTTCCTAACCATGCCACCACGACGAAGCCTAACGCCAGTAGATCAAGGCCGGGCGCTAGCATTGCTGCAGGACGGAATTTTTGGACGAGAAGTTGGGAGACGTCTTGGGGTGTCCCATTCAGTGATCCAGAGACTGCTGGCACGATTCCAAGAAACTAAAAGGGAAGAACGACGACCCTGCTTAGGACGCCCGCGCTGCACCAGCAGAAGGGAGGACAGATACCGGCTCTGTGTGGCGGCTCTGCGCGACTTAACTGTCACGTCAACCACACTCTGCAACGTCAACTGATGCAAACTGTAAACGTTAACGTCAGCAGAGTATTGCACAGTCTGCCGACGTCGACGCAAAATTGGCCTGGCTTCATGCAAAGCAGCTGTGAGAATACCCCTCTCTCCAGTTCATCGCAGAGCCCTGGTTGCCTGGTCTCGTCAACATGTTAGGTTGAACAGACTCCAGTGGACTCAGGTTCTGTTTACTGATGAGTCACGGTTCACTGTGCCCTTCAACGACGGCAGGGTGAGGGTCTGGAGACGCCAGGGCGAGCGATTCACGGATGGATGCGTCCAACAGGTGGATCGCTACGACGGAGGCTCAGTCATGCTCTAGGCAGGCTTCAGCAGGGATGGCAGGACCCCCCTCCACGTCATCCGAGGCACCAGGACTGGAATGGCCTTTCGGGACGAGATTGCGCAGCCCCTCATCCAGCCAGCTCTCAATGGCCATAGGCGACAATGCTGTTCTGCAGGACGACAACGCTCGACCTCATCGCGCCCGAGTACCTTAAGCAACGGGGCATCATGAGGATGGAGTGGCCAGCTCGTTCACCTGATCTGGCTCCCATCGAGCACCTCTGGGACGTGCTGGGGCAACCACCCCCCACCTCAAGGCGCCCCCCCAGCTGACTCAGTTCCTGCATCAAGAGTGGGAAGCGATCCCACAACATATTCTCCGAACCATGGTGAACTCCATGCGTCAGCGCTGCATTGAATGCTTGGCTGCAAACGGTGGGTACACTCGCTAGTGACTGGACCAGTCTTGTGTGACTTTTCAAATGAGGGGTGGATGAATATTCTAACGTACTGCTGTTGTCAC
>BTPG01000004.1:219058284-219083284 GCA_036245525.1 Semisulcospira habei | reverse complement strand
TGTTTTCAGAAATGTTCGAGAAAAGTGCTGATTCGATGTCCAGCACAACTCTCCTCTCCCACAAATCTCAAGATGATGGTACAGACTTTAACAGCCCGCACATTCAAAACGTAATCGTGGATCAAAAGAATGAGAAACGAAATTCGTTTGACTTTGCCAGACAACCATCAACCTGTTCAGCCTTACATCGACACGAATGCTCTGGAATAGAACTCTCGCCTACTGGCATACATCAGTTTGTATTTTTGCCAGTGCCGTGCGCATGTGCATGTGGCAAAAGTCACGTGTTTCCGTTTTACAGTATCGCAGACGACAATGAACGTTTCCATGAGTGCCCGGTGAAAGTCGACGCAAGCGCTTTGTTCAGTACAAAAGAACGCAATCAAGAATCAGCGGAATCTGCTGACACGCAAGTTCAAGAGACAAACTCAGCACCGCCGAGCGAGACTCGAACTCTGTTTCCAGACAACACTGGGGCTGGACTGCAGCCGGTGGACTTGTCACGTAGACGCCGCACGGCCTTCACTGGCAGGCAGCTTGCAAAGCTAGAAAGCAGCTTCTTGCGCCAGAAGTACCTCACTTCCGCCGAGAGAGGGAGCCTGGCCAAATCCCTGGATCTGACTGATACCCAGGTGAAGACGTGGTACCAGAACAGACGGTGTGTATGCTTGGACACCTTTAACTCATTCAAGGCGCCCAGCATCAATAGCTGCGGAAGTGTCGTATAGCGTTGCCTCCGGCAACGCTATACGACACTTCCGCAGCTATTGATGCAGGGCGCCTTAAAAAGAGTTCAACGCTGAACTGACAGTTGACGCAGGGTTTTCATTCATGGCCAAGAAGCTCCAGCAGCCCCTTCCACATGGATTCAAAGTGGCGTAAGCAACAGACATAGATCTCCATTAGCCCCCGCAAATGCGGTGGCTCATATAGATCTAGGCCTCTTGCAGATTGATCGTGTTCAGTTTTTAAGGGTTTAAAATTACCATGTCGTCTAATTGTTGCTGTCATGGTGGTGGTTGTAGTAGTGGTTGTTGCTGTTGTTATTGCTATTGCTATTGTGTTTAAAAAAAATAAGTTTATAAAATAGTATGAAAACACATTAAAAGTTAAACGTTCAGGGCTTAACGTGTTTTGATTCCACAAGGGTCGTTTCAAAGAGGCTTAATGATTGATTGATTGTACATTGCTTAACGTCCCGACAGCAACAAGGCTTTCTCAAGACGTGCCTGCACTGCTTGTGAAAAAAAAAACCTAAACAGAACATTGAATGTATGTCGCCAGCCGGTCAAATACATTAAATAAACCTAACACATGGGGCCTAAATAAAGCTAAGACCATTTAACAACACACATCCAATATCAAGAGCTACGGGCAGTGCAGACAGTAGGGAGAGTTTTAAAAAGGCAAATACAGGTGAATGGACAAAGGGTAGACAGAAACACATGCCCCAGAATAGAGAGAAAAACCCACCCTGTGGGGCTGACCAGGGTGACCCTGGGAACTAAAAAATACCTAACCCCACCCAAGTCCCCCAGGGCAGACCCGGGTGGGGGGTTTCAAAGAGGCGGCACCGAATAGGGTCGGTACAAATTTTGACTGTGACCCCACCAGGTTTCGATCCCACGACCTTACATCGACAGTCAGACACTCTACCACTAGAATCACCTTACCTTAACTTACCTAACGTAACCTCAACTCATCGTCCCCACTCCCACCTTATCGTTATGGCGTTAATAATGTTACGCTTATTGTGGTTTTGCAGTACAAAATGGAAGCGGCAAACTTCGCCATGGGAAAGAACCTTTGAACTCAGGGAACATCACTTCCAGCAAGTCTATGACCTGGACACGCGCAGACCGCTCTCCAGCCTAGACATAGGTTATTGTCCAGGCATGCGCCGACGCGATCTGTTTTTACGCACGCGCAGAGATGCGTTTCAGAATGTGGAAAATCGTCTTCATACTTTTCCTATCTTGCGGGATTTGTATGCTGGCGGAGGTGTTATTGCTTAGAACATTTCACCATTCATATACAATAGAAGAATAACTCATCATGGCCTACACCCATCCTCCCTACCCCCCACACTTTGGTACCGGTTCACCACTTTACAAATTTCAAATACAAGCGATCAAAAATCTCTGTAACTTCAATAACTGAACTAGCCCTTCGTCTGTCTTGTTCTGTGTTTGTCTTAAATAGCGTAAATCCGTGTCTGTTACGTGAATGTGCGTGTTGGGTTTCAGTTCGCGGCGCTTTGAGTCGATTTGTCCAAAAATTGAGAAAAAGCGCCTATATAATAACGGTATTATTATTATTATTGTTATTATATTATTATTATTATTATTATTATTATTATTATTATTATTATTATTATTATTATTATTATTATTACACGGGCTTTCGGGAATGTCTGTGGTCACATAATTTATTAGCCCACTAATACCCCTGTTGGCTTTACCATCTGACGCATGAGAGAGGATTTGGGATTGGTTACACAAATTACATTGAGCAGCATTCTGTTCTATATTTTGCCGATAACCGACATGTGTAATTATTTGACCCGAATCAAAATGTCCTCTGCTGACGCCTTTGGACACTTTGAATCGGGTGTCGTAATCACATCTGAGGGTTATCGGCACTATATCAAGCAAAATGCTGCTGAATATAATATAATATAATGTACTACGCTGCTTGCCTCAGAGCCAGACCACGGCAGGCAATGTGTGCTGGTCTGTAATTTTACACCTTGCGGCGAGGAGCCGTAATGTCCAAAACCATAGACCGGCACACATATAAATCTTGACGTGAAACAGGCTGTGCACTGGTCTGTGATTTAGGACATTACGATAAAAAACAGACCAGCACGCAAGAAAAAATCTACTTAACTCATTCAAGTCCCCCCCCTCCTCCCCACACCCCTTTATCAATAGCTGCGAAAGTGTAGTATAGCGTTGCCTGCGGCAACACTTTACTACACTTTCGCAGCTATTGATACGGGGCAGCTTAATTGAGTTATGACAGCTTCGTACTGCAACTAGTTTCAGAGAGTGTCGAAGTCTGTTTTCTAAGATCTCAGTCTTCTACGTGTGAAAACATGGACGAGATGCTGTCGGTATTTCGACGATCTGGCGACGTAGATGAAGAAGGTGAGAGAGCTATTGAACAAGGCGAGGGTCCTCTGAATCAGGCGGCACGTCAGGTAAAGGTTGGCGAAACGCCCAGACGGGAGAAAGTCCGGCGTCACAAAACTCGTCACGCCCATGGCTAAGCTAGGAGCCTCTGTACAAATGTACACGCACGAGACAAGCACGAGCATTTTAGCCAGCGACCTCTGGCGGTCGCTTTCCTTGCTTTCACTTCCGGTAATCTGTCGCCACGTTATGGCCCTTTGGAGCTGGATTACGGTAATTACCGTAGCGACGGAAACCACCGTGAATGTCGTAAAAGGCAGAACGCTGCTGAGAAATATGTTGAATATTCCATCCACCAAACCATGATTCTTGGCGTAAAATTCCGACCCGGAGCTGTAGTAAATGCTTTCGTTGGTACCTGGCTCGAGCACCGAGCTGAAGTCAAACCAGAAAGGAAAAACTAAACAAGCTGTTTGAATGGCTGCTACCATCACCACAATTACAGCAGCTACCGTTCGTGTTCCGACAAGCGTCGCGACTTTGAAAGGAAACGTAACACACGCACACCTTTCCACCGCAATGATCATCGTCATGCACCCAGACAAGTGGAGAAAACCGATACCAACACCAATAAGGTATTTCCTCGCGAAAAACTTCCACCAATTCTCAACACGCGGCATGAAATTCCCCATCAAACAGTGAGAGTCGACCAGAAAGAAAAATGACAAGAACAGCATGTCCACCATAGCCAGACAAAACAGGCACAGATTCATCCGGTCGCGAAGACCCTGTCTTATGAACACGACACAGTTCAAAATGTTGGCAGGAGCTCCCACCAGAAAGAGAACTGGAGTGATTCCACACGTGACGACTCTATACACTAGCAAGAAGGTGGCGAAGCTCATTAGGTCATACGGGTTAGTCCAAGGGAGGAAACTGACTGCGGGAAGAACAGTCATGTGCTGTGTAAGTGTTGATTGGTCTGTAAGTGTCACATTGCTGCTTGCCATTATAACTCTTCTGTCTGTTAGCATCGAACAGGTACAGCTACTTGGTGTTGAAAACTTAATATTTTTTTCCCGTATGCATGCAAAGTTTCAACTCTGTCGTGAAACGTGTAATACTGCTCTAATATTTTATACCCATGTCTGGATGTTTAGTTAGTGATTTTCCTGACAAAACATGTTTTTATGCCATTGCTTGAAATAAAAAACACGACTGAAGTTAGTTAGCAACATTTACTCTAAAAATATCATTATCAGATCAGGTGTGTGTGTGTGTGTGTGTGTGTGTGTGTGTGTGTGTGCGTGCGTGCGTGCATGCGTGCGTGTTTGTGCGTGCGTGAGTGCCTGCGTGCATGCGTGTATGTGTGCGTGCGTGCGTGCTTGTGTGTGTGTGTACGTGTGTGTGTGTGTGTGTGTGTGTGTGTGTATGTATGTGTATGTGTGTGTGTGTGTGTGTGTGTGTGTGTGTGTGTGTGTGTGTGTGTGTGTGTGTGTGCTTGTGTCACAGAGACAAATATTCCTTAAAGTAAATTATGACAAGAACAAATACAATTTAAGAAATTAAAGCCAAGAAAACAACAAAAACTATTTAAACAAAGCTAATGAAAGTTTACTTGTTTTGCTTTGTACTCTATTGACAGAGCGTTACACCCCAAAATAAATCCACCAGTCGATCAAACCAGAAACTAGCTTTCTAAAGGAAACTTACTATTGTATGCAAATACACTTAACCCTTTGTCTGTCGGTAACGCCTTTTCACCGCGACCAAAAGCGCTACCGACAGCCAAAGAGCGAACTAACCCTTTCCCTGGTTGGTTAGTTCGGATTTAACGTCCACAGCACCGAGGTGATCATGGACGGCCCTGACGGGCGGGTTATGGGGGACAGGGAAATCTATTGCCTATGGAGTACGACCTGAACACTGATCAACACAGGCGCACTCTAACTGTGCCACTTTGATTTTCCAGGACCTTTCAACGGACAGTGCTAGTGAACAAATCCGTTTTTTCCCCTGGATACCCTTTCCCTGCCAACGCACGTACATTTTGTTTCTGAAATCTGTGTTCACTGAACGACCCAAAACTACAGCTGTCCAAAGAACATGGACACAAAGTGGTCTCCGCAAGAGGTATAGATCCTCATGAGCCCCCGCAGAAGCGCGGGCTCATGAGGATCTATGCCTCTTGCACTTAGATCGCGTTCAATTTTTCTCGGCAGTAAAGGGGTTTATCGATCGGTGACTCAAAAATATTCTGCTTGTTATTTTTACAAGTTTATTTTTCGATAAAAGCACAAACCACATCGAACGGCTCGCGCCTAGCATGGTCTAATACATGAAACATCTACAAACACATGGAGAGATTTTTTTTTAAAAAAACTCTAAAATCTGTACGTTGCTGAATTAACCCCTTGAGTGCTAATGACGCACAACACCCGGCGGAAAAGACGCATAAAAGGTGACAGCCAAGCGTTTAAATGCAGAGAAGAACCCAACGGAGACAGAAACACGCTTAGAAATGACAGTTACAACACAATTGTGTTGTAACCGTCATTTCTAAGCGTGTTTCTTCCTCCGTTGGGTTCTCCTCTAACTACTTTATCGTCAGCAGTAGGCGCGGGGTTAAATCTTTTGAGAACATCTCATGAACCTGAACTCGGCTGCATGTATATGACTCAGTCAGCCCCGACACACCACAGCAAGACATGGATCGAGCGTGATAGTTCAAGGATGGTGCCCGAATAGCTTGACGCCCATAGGCGCCAAGCTATTCTGACACCACCCTTGAACTATCATGTTCGATCCGTCTCGAGAATTGTAATAGAGTCCATTAGAGGGCAATTCAAAATGTGGCGCTGGGGTAAAATGTGTTAATAATATTTTAGAATTGTAAACAAAAAGAACTTGCTCGATGTTGCCAATATTCATGTTATTTAGATAATTGCGAAAATTACGCAAAAGTAAATGAGTTGATTTTTCTATTAGCAGCATGAAAACTTCTGCTTTAAAAAAAAATAATGACACGTTCATTATAAATCTGTATTAATATTAATAATGTCTCCTTGTTCCTTAGTGACCATGTTTTAAATGTACCTAATGCATTGTCAATTACGACAGATGCTGCTGCGCGTGTTACTGTGTATCTCAGGTCTGATACTCATACGTGTATACGTTAAAAATCCCATTACCACTATTCCAAAAGAGAAGGCCCGGTAGGGCCGACGAAATGGAAACAGAAATATATCACATGCAAGGAAGTTAATGGAAGGGTGGGGGTTTGCACATAAAGTAGCGCTTAGTAGCAGCAGGCGTTTAAAGCTTCATCTTCCATCCCTACGGCGCCTTGAGCATCTTTAACTAGATGGATATGTGCGCCTCGACTAGATGGATATGTGCGCCTCATTCTGACCGCGACACATCACAGCAAGATATATCTCGACCATAATAGTTCAAGGGTGGTGGCAGAATAGCTTGGCGCCTATAGGCGCCAAGCTATTCTGCCACCACCCTTGAACTATCATGGTCGACCTGTCTCCTGAATTAGTCCTCAGAGGACCATACCATACCATACCATACCATATTGGGGAGCTGGGTGGCTGAGGTGGTAGAGCGCTCGACTCTCGTCCGAACTGAAGGTCGTGGGTTCGAACCCAGCTGGGGTCAAAATTTGTTCAGACCTCTTTTCGGCGAGAGAGATCTCCTTCGGGATCTCCTTCGTTGTGGACAAAAGACGTTAACACTTTCTACTCCAGGACCGAAATCCCCCAAATTTTGAAGTTGCCCTCTGAACAACTGAACTTCTAGAGACAGATCGAGCAAGATAGTTCAAGGGTGGCGACAGAATAGCTTGCTATTCTGACACCACCCTTGAACCATCATACTCGACCCATGTCTTGCTGGGGTGTGTCGGCGCGGAACGAGTTAAGCCCTAAACGTGTTTCATTCGTGTATTGAACGGAAAGGCCTACCTCATGGTTTGGAAAACTCTAACTGGTGCGAAGGCAGTCAGTTTAGCTGAAGCGTTCAGCTTCGCTGTATTAACACAGTCAGTTTGGCTGAAGCGTTCAGCATCGCTGTATTAACACAGTCAGTTTAGCTGAAGCGTTCAGCTTCGCTGTATTAACACAGTCAGTTTGGCTGAAGCGTTCAGCATCGCTGTATTAACACAGTCAGTTTGGCTGAAGCGTTCATCGCTGTATTAACACAGTCAGTTTGGCTGAAGCGTTCAGCATCGCTGTATTAACACAGTCAGTTTGGCTGAAGCGCTCAGCATCGCTGTATTAACACAGTCAGTTTGGCTGAAGCGTTCAGCATCGCTGTATTAACTCATTGTACCCCAAGACCGAAATCCCCAAATGTTGCCGTTGTCCTCTGAAGACTGCAATGCAGTGCAGGACACAGATCGACCATGATAGTTCAAGGGTGATGCCAGAATAGCTTGGCGCCCATAGGCGCCAAGCTATTCTGGCATCACCCTTGAACTATCTTGATCGATCCATATCTTGTTGTGGTGTGTCTGGGGGTAGAATGAGTTAAAGCATCACTCCTAAATTTATAAAATGGGCGGATTCCAGCCGGTGCGGATTCGTGATGGTTAGAATTTTTAGGGACAGACTTACACTAAATATGTAGATCATGAGTAAAACATGGTGAAATCGCAGAAGCTCAAATTTGCACCAGGTAGATTCACTCCTGGGTGGATTCGCTCAGGGTGAATTTATGCCTCAGTACAGCGAAGTTGACAGCTGCAATCATTTTGACTTTACACGAGATAGGGGGTGTCTCCAATTATCTAAACTATGAAGTTTGCATTTTCGTGTAATACACATGTGAGGCAGCGTTTTGTTGTTGTTGTAATAACTGAATTTTTTTTTTATAAGCGATGTAATTAACTCATTCTGCCCGCGACACATCACAGCAAGATATATCTCGACCATAATAGTTCAAGGGTGGTGGCAGAATAGCTTGGCGCCTATAGGCGCCAAGCTATTCTGCCACCACCCTTGAACTATCATGGTCGACCTCAGTGTCTCCTGAATTAGTCCTCAGAGGATAACACCAAAATGTGGGTATTTCGTACCTCGATCACAATGATCAGTTAACTCACAAAGTGTATGGTTGTTACCTATGACAACTGGTTTTTATGTCCGATTTTGTTACATCCGATCTAGCAAAAAGCGATGTCGACTGTAAACGAAATAACCAACAATCAAACACTCGCTTCGAGAAAATAAGGACAAAACAGTTCTGTCCTTGAAACCCAGACCATTAGCCCTTCCCCTGCCAACGGACTGTTACGTTTGTTGTCGTGTTATTTAGGGCATGTGTGTGTTGATCATAGGAAAGATCCGATGTTCGGTTGAGTTATTTTAGATCAGAATCATGTACTTTTTTTTTAGTATGATTTGGTTTCTTTCGTATGGAGAATTGCGATCGTTTTGGGGGTGTGTGACTACAATGTTGCACATTTCGCTAAATTGTTGCAAAGTCCGAACTAGATTAAGCTGGACGGTTCTGGAAAAGGCGTGATTGTTCTAGGGACCTCAAATATGACGTCAAAGTTTTGTAGTACACATGTTGGTTACATTTCGTAACATTTACGTGATGCAGCTAGATTTTAGTGGGAGATTGTAGATAGATCTAGAGTGTTCTTTTTAATTAATATTAATGATTTTGGTTACGTTTTCTTTTCTGATTGGTTGAGTTGTGTAATTTCCCTGATTGTTCTAGAAATCTGTAATAGTATAAAAGAGCGTGTTAGGAAATGTGTGCAGGCATTGTATGAGAGACAGTGTATCAAAGTGTGAATACATTTGTATGAGACACAAGGAATCAAAGTGTGGACGCATTTGTCAGGGATAGTGCATCAAAGTGTGAATGCATTGTGCTAAGAGTGTATCGTGAGAATAAAGTAATTGTTGAAAATGTTACTCCAGTGTGGTCTACAACCTTGTGACACGTGTAACGAATTGCAACTGAGTGAGGTTTTTCTACAAGAGTACGTGAGTGTGTTTGGTGTGATTGCATCATACTACGACAACGACTACCACATAACACGGACGTACATTTTGTTTTTGAAATCTGTGTTCACTGAACGACCAAAAGCCACGACTGTCCAAAGAACACTGACACAAAGTGATCTCAGCAAGAGGCACAGATCCTCATGAGCCCCCGCAAGTCGCGGGGGCTCATGAGGAGCTGTGCCTCTTGCAGTTGGAATGCGTTCACTTTTTCTCGGCAGGGAAGGGGTTAAGTGGAATGCCGAGGGTGTAACTTGAAGTGTGGAACTTGCGCAAAAGGACCCAATCTGGTACCCAGTCCATTGAAATCACCTTCGTGGTGGTGAAAGACGTTAACCTAGAAACGTTTAACTTTTTTTTCTCCCCTAGATAAAAAAAACATACCTGCTCCAAGTCTCTTCAAATAATTATATGACTTTGGTGGTGCTAATAAGATGGCGGTGACTAAGGAGCCAGACCGGTACCCAGTAGGCAAAGGTTCTCGGGCTAACGTGGGCCGCAGTGGGCCCGCGCACGGCTGTGCGCGGGCCCACTGCGGCCGACGTCGGCCCGATGATCTTTTGCTTACTGTGCCTCCAACTCCTTCTATTGATTTTTCTGACATTTGGACGTAAGTATGTTATGTAAAAAAAAAATTAAAAAAAAAAAAAAAAAAAGGCCCTACGCCACTGCGGAAATAAAGGTGTTTTTCAGTGCAGGGTGTGACAGAAACGGGACACGGAAACAATAGTTATGTGGATTACAAAAAAAGCGAGTCAGAAAAAAAGACTATTTAACCCCTTTCCCTGCAACAGACCTACATTTGTGTTTCTGAAATCTGTGATCACTGAACGACCAAAAGCCACAACCCGTCCAAAGAACATGGACACAACGTGGTCTCAGCAAGAGGCATAGATTCTCATGAGTCCCCCGCAGTCGCGGGGGCTCATGAGGATCTATGCCTCTTGCAGTTATGTGGCGTTCGTTTTTTTTCTCGGCAGTGAAGGGGTTCATGTCAAGCACTTCGAGTGGCACGCTGTATTATCTTCGTTCTGCTTATCTCTTGTCCTTGTGCTCTCTCCTCGGACATAGTACGGCTCTTGAATGACATCTGCTTTCATTTCCATCCAGTGTGTGTGTTTGCGATGTTGTACAAGGGCAGTAACCTGCATGTTCAAAGTATAGCGCGTTTGCAGTGCTTGAACCACATCTGTCTGAAAATATTTTCAAAACAATGAAATGTGCTTGAATCCTTTTGACAATTCGGCTTCTCATTTATACCCCATTTGTTTCATAAACAGTGTCTACGTTTGAGTCAGCTGTTCGTCCCAGCTTTCGGGTATGGTGAAGTCAAACTGCAAGATGTTTTCCAGTTTGGTAATCAGCTGAAAATCAGTTCCAATTTCTGATCCTCCCATACGTCAAATTATGCGTGATGCCGCACTGAGTAGCAAGTGCACCAGTAGATGTTTCGAAATGCTTCTATACCATGTGTGACTTTTCGCACGCCACACGCGCACTGAACACTGACATTACAGAACAGGATGTGATGAAAATACCGAAAGTAAACAAGGATCAGCCCAGTAAGCAAAGGTCCTCGGGCCCACGACGGCCGCAGGGGGCCCGCGCACTGCAGTGCGCGAGCCCCCTGCGGCCGTCGTGAGCCCGAAGACCTTTTGCCACTGGGGAGTAGTTCAGTGCTTCTTTTGTTTTTTTTACTCATGAAAGTCAGGAGTTTGTTTCCTCTGTAAGTCTGTGTCTGGGACTGTGTGGGGAGTGGAGGGTGTGTGTGTGTGTGGAGGGGGGGGCGGGGGGGGGCGGGGGGGGGGGGGGGCGGGGCGGGGGGGGGGAGAGACAAATCAGACACAAACACGCAGAAGGCTTCAATTGACAACAAGAAGTAAAAAAAAAACTGAAACACTTAAAAGTAGCATGTCAGTTTGTCTGTCAATCAAACCCAGTCAAGGTCAGTAAACACCATCCATTCTTGCGGCTCAGTTGGACCAGAGAAGACCCCAACGGGGGCAAAGAAACACGATTAGAAAAGACAGTTACTGCACGCTTTATTAATATTTAATATTTGCACAAATAGGCAAACAAAACAAATATACAAATCAGTCGCTACTTATCTTGTCTGTGAATAAGCAAAGTGGCAACTCTACTTTGTTTCTCCGCTAAGAAGATTAGTACGCAGTAAGCAAAGGTTTTCGGCGGGCCCACGAAGGCCGAAGTGGGCCCGCGCACGGCCGTGCGCGGGCCCACTGCGGCCGTCGTGGGTCCGAGGACGTTTTGCTGCTGGGGTAGTGACTGATTTGTATACTTGTTTGTTTGTCAATTTTGGAAAATATTAATTATTAATACATTGTGTTGTAACTGTCTTTTCTAAGCGTGTTTCTTTCTCCGTTGGGTTCTTCTCTGCATTTTACACGCTTGGCAGTCACCTTTTTGGTCTGGATTTTTTTTTTTTAACAGTTGAAGCAGCAAATCGAGGTATGCCGCACACAGGCCATTTGCAACGCACAACCAATACCGAGGCATGCAGGCAGCAAGAACAAGAGGGAGAATTTGAATAATGGAAAATACAGGTGTATGGACAAAGGTGATACAGAAACGAATGCCCAGAAACAAACAGTTAAACCCACCATGTGGGCAGGTCAGAGTGATCCAGGTAACTAAACCTTAGTAAATAACACCCAAGTCCTCTATAAAGCAGAACCGGGTAGAGAAAAAAAAAGCTGAGTTTTGCAGCATAAGAAAGCTTACGTTGAGAGTTGCCGCATAAAAGCTTCATTTGCCGCAATAAGCCGCGTATCCGAATGCAGTACGTCTCGAGAAATTTAACTCAATCAATGCGCCCCGCATCAATAGGTGCTAAATTGTATAGCGTTGCCGCCGTTAAACTTTAATTACATGCTCCTTTAAGACTGTGCATTTCTGGAAAACTCACACTACAGCAGAACACTTCCATTCTGCAAGATGCACATGTCATATTGAGCCCTCTTCTTGTTGATAACATTTACATCTGTGCTGCTCATATGACAGGATATTCAAGGGTTCAATCTGCGAATTGGCACAGCCTGAAACCCAAACATTTAATCAGTCACCAAGCGACCGCGATGTAGAGCAACAACAACAACAACAACACAACAAAATCCGACGGCGTTTTCAAGCAGTTACCTTTGAAGATTTGTCCAGTCTTGTGAAACGCAAGATTGTCATTGTATTTCGCGTCAACGATGTATTAATATTAACCCTTTGGCTGTCGGTAGTACTTTTCGTCGCGATGATTCCTTACAAAGAATCATCGCGACAAAAAGCGCTACCGACAGCCAGAGGGTTAAATTTTTTGTTTTGTCCGAACTTATCAAAATGATAAATGTGGATGGTTAAGAGGATTCGAGGTGCAGGAACGAAATCGGACAAAGAAAAAAAATAAGGCAACAGATAGAGAGAATTCCTTATTTACTTACACGTTTCCATTCGTGAGGGACATAGAGTCACATTGAGCCGTAGCTATGGGTTCATGAGAGTCTGTGTCTCTTGCTGACCAAAAAAATCTGCCGTTTTATGGCCAAAGCCAGTTTGCCCATTTTTGGGAGAAAAGCGAGATTTTCGTTGAATAACAATGAAATTCTCGCTTTCTAAAAAATATGGACATGGTGGCTTTTGGTAATGGTAAGGCCACTATCTCTGCAGCTTACTCTTCAAATTGAGAGTGTGATCTTATATTAACCCCTTCACTGCCGAGAAAATAGCGAACGACGCCCATCGGCAAGAGGCATAGATCCTCATGAGCCCCCCGCAGTCGCGGGGGGCTCATGAGGATCTATGCCTCTTGCTGACAACCACTTGGTATCCATGCTCCTTAGACGGAAGGGGAGGTTGGACGTTGACCTTATAGTGATAAAAAGCCTGCGTCGACTGGTTGTGAAGGGGTTAATCGGACGGCTGAGAGTAGGATTGGGGTAATGCATCTACAGACTTGGATATGGGCGTTGCATAAGTTGGGTGGGTGGGAAGATGGTTTTGGGTGCGTGTGTGTGTGCGTGTGAGTAGGGGGAAAGGTTGGGGGTGAAGGGAAAGGGAGAAGGGAGGGGGAGGGGCATGGAGAGAGTGGGGGGGGGGGGTATCCGTTAAGGGAGGACAGCAGACAACGAACAGAGTCTGTGACGGGTGAAGTGACTTACCAACGTGACTACAAGGTCAAGAAAACCAGGCCTGCGTCTGAGAATGCCACAGATGGAAGCATCATCAACAAGCACCTTCTTCTGTATAAATACGCCATGCTTTCCAAGTCTTGACCATCTCATCTCTTCCAGACAGCGACATGAAGAACACCAACCTATCAGGTAAGCGATTTGCTGTGCAATCTTGACCCTTCTTTTAACTTTTAGCTTAGAAATGTTTCTGGAAACGTTGTGCCAGGCTTGGAAAAGCCCTGGGACTTTTTACTCACTGGGTATAGACTATGACTTTTTGGCTGTGCATTTGAAAGTCTAGTTGGTATATACTAGGTTTATTTTGAGTGGTGTACTGAATAACGATGGAGCCATATTCTACACGAGTAGGCCTACTCCACAAGTACACTGCTATTCATATGAGATGCGGCGCGAAGCATCTCATTTGAATAGAAGTGTACTTGTGGCGTGCTCCCCGAGTGGGTCTGTCTGGGGAGTAATATCAGTAGATAGTTTATGTCAACATTCTTTAGTTTTTTAGTCCTAGCCCATTCACTAGTTCATTGTAACATTGCTGGCAACAGAAGCACATGGGACATAAACTTTAAGTGTTTCTGATGCCAGGAGTGTTACAAAGGTACCAATACGTCTGTTACAGTTCATGTCTTAAACTGAGAGTTATAGTTTTTTTTTATTAATCGAATGATGATGTCATGTTTTGTATGGGCAGACAGTGAATTTCCCCATGAGAGATTAATAAAGCATTATTGTATTGTATTGTATTGTATTGTATTGTATTGTATTGTATTGTATTGTATTGTATTGTATTGTATTGTATTGTATTGTATTGTATTGTATTGTATTGTATTGTATTGTATTGAGTACTCCCGCAAAGAGTACGGAATGTCTGACTTGCATATTCTGCTTTGTGAATCGTTTGAGATCTCGAGTGAACATTCTCTGTGTTGCAGTTTGGTTCGGCTTCTTAGTAGTCCTCTCCTCCTCCGGAACTGGTGAGTAAGGATTCGCCCTAGGAAGACAAAATTAAATATTTGGGTTTAACGTCGAGCAGGCGACTAAGGCCATCTCACGGCGGGGAAGGCAAATGGCGGTAAGTCCATTTTTGTGAAAAGCGATATTTTCATTGTATCACACTGAAAATCTCGCTTTTCGGAAAAATGGACTTGCTGTCTTTTGTCTTCCAATAGCAGAGATTGTTCCCCCCGTCTGTATCTGTATACGTCTGTCTAACAACATTTAGACTGACAGGGCATAAGATCACGTTGTTGTGTATCCTCATATTCTAACAGTCTGAGCCCAAGATACCATAGAAGTGGGGTGTTCGTATACTATCACTTCTAGACAGACCTCGCGACTCCCATTCTCAAACTGTGTGATTTATAGTCACCGAGAGCGAAGCCTTTGGCCTTTGGCCTTTTGCGTTTAAATCTGTCTAGATTGTAACATTACACAAAGAAGAATGAACAATGTTACGTTACGAATCGAACAACAGGCCAATTGGCCTTTGCGTTTAAATCTGTCTAGATTATAACATTACACAAAGAAGAGTGAACAATGTTAGGTATTGAACAGCAGGCCATTTAGCCTTTTGTGTTTAAATCTGTCTAGGCTATAACATTACACAATAGACGGCAGTCAAACTGCTTTAAATGTTGCATTGTACACTCTTGGCAGTCAACTTTTGGTCTGGATTTCTCTAGGCGAAGCAGCCGGACCCACCTGCTACTCTTGCACTGGAATCTCCAACCCTTCTGACTGCACGACTCTGCATATTTGTCAAACCGGTCAGGTATCTACAAATTTCACTTATAACCCTGTGCTTGTCGGTAGCGGTCTTTGTCGCGATGATTCCTGTAGGAATCATCGCGACAAAAACCGCTACCGACACGCAAAAGGGTTAACCTTTTCTCTGCTGGGGAAAAGTCGAACTGACCACACGCGATTTATTTAGTTCCGGCAAAAATTATATTGTTTCTCTGTATATATATAACAGACGGTAGACTTCCTAGTTCATAGCTTATAAAACATATTTACTAGCCTATTAACTCCTTCTACCCCAGACACACCACAGCAAGATAAGGATCGACCATGATAGTTCAAGGGTGATGCCAGAATAGCTTGGCGCCTATGGGCGCCAAGCTAATCTGGCATCACCCTTGAACTATCATGGTCGATCTGTGTCCTGCACTGCAGTGCAGTCTTCAGAGGACAACGGCAAAATTTGGGGATTTCGGTGATGGGGTAGAATGTGGGTAACAAAGTAGCTTTACTAGCTTATAACGTGCAAAGTCGATTTACAATCTACAGCTGATATAAATTGCAAAGTTGTCACGTTTAGTTGGAAGCAAGAAAAAATGGCTGCGTGTAAAGAACATTACAAGTGAAGTGAAAAACACCGATAGCCAAAAACGATGTCGTTGTTTCAGGAATGTTTCACAGAGAGAAGAGTCTCCAGTTCTTTGCACGAGACCTACACGCTGGGTTGTGAGAGCTCAATGGTATGTACTATGATTAAAACAAACTGCGAGATATTATATATTGTGCAAATACTCTTTACTTTTGTTGTGCATATTTTCTAAGGTACAATGTCAGCTACAAATGCCCCCCCCCCCCTCACCGAATCTGTGTAATCTCATTCAGCCCTGACACACCACAGCAAGACATGGATCGACCATGATAAATCAAGGGTTGTGACAGAATAGGTTGGTGCCAATAGTCGCCAAGCTTTTCTGGCACCACCATTGAACTAGTATGGTTGATCTGCCTCCTGACTTGTGAGGCAGTCTTCAGAGGACAACTCCAAAATGTGAGGATTTCGAACCTGGGACACAATAAGTTAATATATCATTCACGCGGTGCGAAGGGTCAGCTAAGCTACTGAGGCTGGGGAAATTGTGATCGCTTGTATTTGAAATTTATCAAGTGGGCTGAAACCGGTACCAAATTGGAGGGGGAGGGAGAACCGGAGTAGCTGGAGAAAGAACCCCGTTAAGGAGTAACTTCTATCGGCAACAGACTTGGATCTAAGCCTGGTTTTTTTATGTATTCCTTTGCATGGCCTCATTCAGTGGTTTCTTTTCTGTTTAGGTGTTCTTTTTATCGAGTCTGTAATGCGTGTTTCTTTCTCTGTTAGGATTTTCTTTGATTTAACCCGTTCAATGCCGGCTGACGCAGACTGTTTTTGTAGGAACATGAATTCAAAGTGGTTTCAGCAACAGGAATAGATCCTCATGAGCCCCCGCAATTGCGGGCGCTCATGAGGATCTATACCTCTTGCAGTTGGCCGGTGTTCATATCTTAAACAGTTTATAGGAAGAAGACTAGTGAGGCGAACAGTCCACCACTATGGCGTTGAGTGGCTCTCCATCCTGCTGGCTTGGTTTTGTGTACAGGTCTGTGATTCCATAAGAGTAGGAGATCTGATCGGCAAAAGAAACGTGAGAACGGTTCCCGCCAACGTCACCAGACGAGACGTGTCAGTGTGTTCACAATGCTGCACTGCCGACACCTGCAATTCTCACCTCTGTGCGGTAAACTCAGGTACTGTAGTTGGGACCCCGAATGTGTCGTTGGAAGGGTCTTTGTGACAATGGGAACTTGTCACAAAGCTGCCGTTATCCCATTTTATTCTTTGTCGTATGAAACAGATGTTGTTCAGGAATCAAAGGCAGGTCGAAAATGTACGTGTTTCAGTCCAAACATCGCATGTTTGGCCGGGCTTTTATCATGCAGACGTTGATCAGAGGCAGGTCGAAAATGTAAGTAATTCCACGAAGACAGTGGATTAAAAGCCCGGACATATATGAGATATCGCATGTTTGTCCGGGCTTTTGGTCCACTGTTTTCGTCGAACCACGTGCAATTTCGAGCCACGTCTGATTTCCCAGGGAAGTCTGTTGTTACAAGGCCCCCTTTATCTCATTCTGCCCGCGACACACCACTGCAGGATATGGCTCGACCATGATAGTTCAAGGGCGGTGGCAGAATAGCTTGGCGCCAAGCTATTCTGCCACTGCCCCTGAACTATCATGGTCGATCTGTCTCCTGAACTGTAATGCAGTCCTCCGAGGATAACTCTCAAATGTGTGTATTTCGTACCTCGGGCACATTGAGTTATTCCATATGATTGTGTGTCCTCTTAAAGTAATAATCATCACCATCATCCTAAATGTCCAGTAAGCAAAGGTTACCGGGCCAACGACGGCCGCAGTGGGCCCGCGCACGACTGTGCGCGGGCCCACTGCGGCCGTCGTGGTCCCAAAAGAGTTTTGCTACTAGAGGTATACTAATTTTATCTCAGATGGTGCCTAGAAGCTTAGCGATAGCTAATGCTTGGTGCCTCTATTTAGTTCAATCAATTTCTTCCTTCATATCAATTTTCTAAGCACAGATCGTCGCCAGATGGCCCTTTTTCTTTTTCTCCCCAGATAACTTGTATTGACCCCAACCCTCTCCCCATCTCGCTGCATAAGCCACAGATCATCCGCACACACACACACACACACACACCCAAATCCCTCCCCACCACCCTGTACCACACAATGCAATGCAATACAATGCAATACAATACAATACAATACAATACAATACAATACAATACAATACAATACAATGCAATACGCTTTGTTTTCCATGAGATGGACATTTGTCTTCTTGTATTGTATTGTATTGTATTGTATTGTATTGTATTGTATTGTATTGTATTGTATTGTATTGTATTGTATTGTATTGTATTGTATTGTATTGTATTGTACACTGTCCCATACATTAATCAGCCAGTGATTTTTTTTCTCAGGTGGATCTGGAAGCGTGCCAGCCACCCAGAGTGTGTACGTCCGTCTGTCGGGAGGGGGCAACGCTTTTGAAGGCACGGTGGAGGTGTATTACAACGGCCAGTGGGGCGCCATTTGTGATGACGGGTGGACGGGTGTGGATGCGGGTGTCATCTGCAAGATGCTTGGATACAGCAAGTATGTATACTGACGAGCAAAAGAAATGCGACATTTTTGGGATCATCGGAAACACTAAAGTGTTTCCGATGATCCCAAAAGATGTCGCATTTCGTTTGCTTGAAGGCCTTAGCATAATGCCACTTCCTATCCCTCAGGGATGCAGCGCCAGTGTGGCATGCACGTTTTGCTTTGTCCTTGTCGTGTTCTTGACGTGTCCTTGCCGTGTCCTTGTCGTGTCCTGGCCATGTGGTTCATTGAGGATCTAACTGTGTATATGTGTTCATTGTTGATTGATTCTTAGTATTTTTCTGCGTCGACAAATTTGTTATCTAGTGGAGGTCAAATGTACAGGCTCCCCAGAATCTACGCCTCTCACTGACCTCCTGTGTCTCCCTGTGCCTTCAGCATAAAAGAGTTAACCAGCAGTGAATCTGCATTCAGAGAAATTATTTTAAGCGTTTCCATTTAATGCCTTAGCCTCTTCAATGCCAGGTGACGTGGGTTGTGTTTCTGCAATCTTCGATACCTTAACGCCAGCCGTCCCACAAACACGGATTTAAAGGGATGTCCGCAAGAGGCACAGATCCTCATGAGCCCCCGTGTCTGCCGGGGCTCATTAAGAACTATGTCTTTTGCAGCTGGATCGTGTTAACTTTCTCTCCGCAGTCAAAGGGTGGAGCGTTTCCGGATATTGGTTTAACACGTTCAGTGTCGAGAAAAATTGAACACCACCCAACTGCAAAAGGTATAGATCCTCATGAGCCCCCGCAGCTGCGGGGGCTTATGAGGATCTATGCCGCTTGCTGACGCCACTTTGAATTTATGTTCTTGGGACAGCTAGGGTGTTTTGGTGTTGAGGGAACGAAGATTGCAGAAACACAGTCTGTCTCAGCTGGCACTGAACATGCTTAAAGTCTTCTGCTGGTTCCACCCACCCCCATCATATATTTGCCCCGCCTTTCCTACCTAACATTCTTACCTCCCTTTTTTACCTCCGCTTCTTACCTCCCCTTCTTATCTTGCAGCACCGGGGCAGGTGGCATGCAAGGAGGCTTGTACGCAGCGAGCGCGAGCACGCGGTATTGGCTGGACGAGGTCACATGCACTGGCCTGGAGACGAACATCGCCCAGTGTCCCAAAAATCCCTGGGGCGTTCACGACTGCACCACGGGCGAAAATGCGGCCGTGCTTTGTGAATCAGGTAATGATGGTGGTGGTTGTGATGGAGGTGGTGGTCGTGGTCGTGGTGGTCGTGGTGGTTGTAGTACCTACAGTCGCAGGGTTTGCCCGTTGAGTGTCAGTTGACGCTGACTGTGTTTCTGCAATCTTCGTTAAAGTCAACATCCAAAATCCGCTAGCAGCCCCAGGGACATGGATTCAACGTGTTTTCAGCAAGAGGTATAGATCCTCATGAGCCCCCGCAACTGCGGGGGCTCATGAGGATCTATACCTCTTGCAGTTGGGTGGCGTTCACATTTTCTCGGCACTGAACGGGTTAAAATTAAATTTCTTCTTGTTTCTCTGTGCTGTGACATTGACGGCATTCACTAAATTTGATCACGCCAGTTGGTATTACGTAACTGTTGCGTTAGCTAGTTCACTATTTCTTGAATGTCTTTGTATGATGTGTTTGTATTTACTTCACTTAACTTCATGTTATCAGAATCAGAAAAAAAAATATTATCGTCATTTCACTCACTTGTGATTGTGATATTAGAACAAACATTTTTTTTTTTAATGACAACATGACAATGTTACATGCAGTATGTATCAACAACTATGGACATGTAAATATTTTAACATTTTGCCTACCGGAATCTGACATGGTAGGTTAAACTCATTCGAGACGAACGGCAGTTAACTATTGAAACTGCGATGTTGTGGTGTAAAACATTATTTATATTTTCTAAATTTATATTTTATAAATTATTTACCTCCATGTTAATTTGTCTCAGCAAATCTTTTGTTATAGGACATTCAACTATTTATTGTCTAACAGGATATCTTTATCCTGCGATAAATATTTATCACCATCACCATAATCATTATCATCATCATCATTCTCATCATCATCATCATCATCATCAACATCATCATCATCTCTCTTTCTTTCTTAGTGAGTCCCCAAGACGACGTGATCTACCTGGCTGACACGGGGCTGGGTGGTCTCCTCCTGCGCATGAACCTCGTGACACAGAGCTACGTTCCCATCCCCATCCACAACTACCACCTCGTCACCTTCGATTACGACCCGGAGCAAGGCCGCATTTACTTCTATGACCCAGTGGTGAAGCAGATCGTCAGCATGCACTTCGACGGCTCGGACATTCGAGAACTGAGGCAGCTGGACAATAGTGAGTAGCCATTTGTGATGACGCATGAACTGCACGTCATGGACAGTGACGTCACGCCTATCTAATTCGTGCATTTCGTCACTTATTAGAAAACTACGTATGTTGAATGACATCAGGAATTATTCCTGCTGCCCTTCGTTGTTAACCCATTCTGGATGTCCCCTACTCTAATACGCTGCATAACGCCGAGTTTCCGAAGGTAACACGTCTCAAATGAGTGAGTTCATAGACCACAGGGGCCAGCTGCATGAATGAGCTTAGTCCTGCCCCAGCCACTAAGCAAGGCGCACCGCTCCAGCGGTGCACCTTGCTTAGTGGCTGGCACAGGACTAAGCTCACTCATGCAACTGGTGCCAGGTGTCTATGATCTGACTTATAATCAAACTTCAAGACATTATCCCGAGGGTTTCATTGCGCGGATAGCCTAAAACGTTTGTCAGTGATACAAACGGCCACCTACTTAGTGTCACCATGTGGATGTGCCATAAAAAAAATTAACTTGTACGTGCTTCAGACCCGAACATATTTTTTTTTGTCTTGGCTGTTATTGAGTCTTAGGTCTACATCAAGCTTGAGCACTGATATGTCAAGGGCTCTTGACAAGTTGTATTTACACACTTCTAAGATAGCACACAAGAAACATACACAGTTATCAGAGAAATACTCAATGGAGAAACACTCTTAGAAATGACAATTACAACACAATATATTAATTCTTCAGGTTAAAACCTTATTTTTTTTCAAAATAGATAAACAAGTATACAAACCAATAGCTACTTAAATTTGTCTGTTTGGAAAATATGAATAAACTGTGTTGTAACTGACATGTCTAAGCGTGTTTCTTTTTTTCCGTTGGGTCTTTGCATTTTCCACTCTTGGCCGTCACCTATTTGGTCTGGATTTCACTTAACATCAGCATCGTATGTTAAAGACAGTCTTTGAACAGTTGGGGATGTGTAAGTAGTCAGCACAGAATCTCCAAATTAATAAATTAAAAACATTTAAAATAAAATCAAATTTCCTTCTCCCGTGCAGATGCCGTCATAGAAAAAGTGGAAGTTGATCCGTTAAACCGAAAGCTATTTTACACTGACGACGGAAACAACGTCATTGCGTCCATGAGCTTGGACGGATCAGATTTTGAGGTCGTCATCAGCTCTAACCTTGACAGACCACGAGAGATCGTGCTAGACCCCAGAAACAGGTCAGTATGATATTGCAAGTCTAAAAAGACAGTTGTATCTCGTTCGCGTTGTTTGTTTGTTTTGTTTGTTTGTTTGTTTGTTTGTTTGTTTGTTTGTTTGTTTTATTTGTTTGTTTGTTTGTTTGTTTGTTTGGTTGGTTGGTTGGTTGGTTGGTTGTTTGTTTGTTGTGTGGTTTTGGGTTATTGTTGTTGTTGTTGTTATTGTTGTTGTTGTTTGTTTGTTTGTTTTTATTCTTTTTTTCGGGGGAGGGGAGGGGGAGAACAGAAATCCTCATTTCCCTCTTATGTGAGTAGTTGTGTATTTTAATATTTTGTTTTGGATCACCCGCATTCGGCAAAAGACAGGCCTAGTATATCTATTTTTTGTGTGAAAGGTGACATTTTGTATGTAATACAATGAAAATCTCGCTTTTCACAAAAATGGCCTTTCTTTCTTCTCCCTTAACCCATTCCCTGTTATTGTTCGTACTTTTTTGTTTCTGAAATTTTCGTTCATTCACTGATTCAGGGACCCAAAGCCAAAGCCTAACAAGAGACATGGATACACACTGGTCTCAGCAAGAGGCATAGATCCTCATGAGCCCCCGCGACAGCGGGGGCTCATGAGGATCTATACCTCTTGCAGTAGTGTGGTGTTCACTTTAGACACGGCAGTGAAGGGGTTAGTTCCCTTTCCCCCAGCCTTCTCCACGCTCTCCCATTCCCTCGCTCCTTCTCTCTTCTGTCTTGAAGAACTGTTTAGTGTTTTTCCCCAGTAAAATGTACTGGAGCGACTGGGGAAGCAGCCCGAAGATCGAGGTGGCCAATTATGACGGAACAGAACGTCACACTCTGGTTAGCACGGGTCTACAGTGGCCGAACGGCATGGCTATTGATTATGACGGTATGAACACATTACAATTTCGCGATTTTTTTGTACACATCTTTTACAGATATTCACCTTGAAACGGTGATTGTCTGGACATCCCAGATCAAGGGTAGTGCCATATTAGCTAAAACCCGGGAAGCGCAAACTTAATATGGCATTGCGCTAGCTGTCATGGCGGAAACATCTACCGAGCAGTAATGTCACAGGTCTATGTCTTTTTTTCTAAAGTCAATATTCGAAGAGAGACAGAGAACCAAACAGACAGAGATAGAGAGCGTCAGATAGAGACTGCGTGGAAATGGATGGATGGATGGATTAATGGATGGATGGATGGATGGATGGATATCATTTATTCGTTAATTCATTCATTCATTTATGCATTCATTCATTCATTCATTTATTTATTCATTTATTCATTCATTCACTCACTGAGTCACTCATTGGGTAAGCCATTAAGTCGCTGTCCTATATTCTCCCTGACGACAGAGAATCGCCTGTACTTTGTGGACGGTGGCACGCACAAGATAGAGGCCGTGGACCTGCAGGGGAACAACCGCCACCTGATTTTCACCGACCCCAGCTCTCACTTCTTTGCTCTGGACATCTTTGGCCAGTACCTGTACTACACCGACTGGAACCACAAGTAAGCTGCCGAAAAAATGCAAACACCACCCAACTGCAAGAGGCAAAGAACCTCATGAGCCCCCGCATCTGCGGGGGCTCATGAGGTTCTTTGCCTCTTGTGGCTCTATTCATATTCGTGTTCCTTGCATTGATGAGACTATTCGGTGTTGAATTTGCTCCGCTTTCAAAGACATAATGTTGTGTCCAATGTCAGTGAAGGTTTTAAAAACGTGTATTGCTATCATAACATTTTTCCATCGAAATTACACATTGTGCCTTTTCATCTGCTCGCCACAACAGCTTTACTAAGTCATTTGACGGTGGGACCCGGAGTAGGCAGGTATGGCATACCTTGCGTGCATTAATTTATAAAAATATGAACACCAGAAGGTACAGAGCAAGTAAAAAAGAGGTATGTCCTACGGATACTCGTGCCATACAATGCCCAACGGATGAAAACAAAGAAGATGCATGGTCAATGGATACTAATGTCATACAATGTCCAGAGGAGGTATGGCCAAGCCATACCTGGCCTACCGAGATCCTGTGCCGCTGATTATCACCCAGAGCGAGTAGTACATATGCTTGCACAAAGGGGCGTCCACAAGGGATCGCCACAATGGTTGATCTGCAACCTTCCTTCCAGCTTTTTTCCATGTCAGGGAAGCAGCCGTAACCCTATGGTTGTCGGTTTTTGTCGCGATGATTCCCGCAGGATTAAGTTCTCGCCCAATGGATCGACGCCATGTCTCTTTTGGGCGACCTCTTTCTCGTTTCCCTTGTGGTGTCCAGCGTAGTGCCGCCCTTGGTAGAGCGTCTGGCTGCATCCCGAGTGCATGGCCCAGCCACCTCCATCTTCTCCTGCTCACGACCATATAATAATAATAATAAGCGCATTAAATAGGAGCTTTATCCCAATTGAAAATCGGCTCAAGCGCCTCACAAACCAGATAGGTGAGGCTAGCGCTGACAGAAATTGTATGCAAACCAAGGGGAATCACAGCGCTGGACAGACAACAGTTAGATCCCCTGCCCCCGCCTATCAGGCACCCAATCGCCAGCCCACAGAGAAATACGCAGGTATAGAATAAGACGATCATTTCCATCCTCAAACGAATGGATCAGGTCTCTTATATAACCCATGTCTTTCTCCGGAACTTAGGAAGTGGGCAGGAGAAACATACATACACAAACATGAAGGTGCGCTACTATATGTGGTCGGGTAAATACCCTGATTTCCCACAGTAGATGCACAGAACATTACACAACAATGTAACGATACAAATTTGCCTCGAGTTATAGATACTCACAAACCAGATAGGTGAGGCTAGCGCTGACAGAATTGTATGCAAACCAAGGGGAATCACAGCGCTGGACAGACAACAGTTAGATCCCCTGCCCCCGCCTATCAGGCACCCAATCGCCAGCCCACAGAGAAATACGCAGGTATAGAATAAGACGATCATTTCCATCCTCAAACGAATGGATCAGGTCTCTTATATAACCCATGTCTTTCTCCGGAACTTAGGAAGTGGGCAGGAGAAACATACATACACAAACATAAAGGTGCGCTACTATATGTGGTCGGGTAAATACCCTGATTTCCCACAGTAGATGCACAGAACATTACACAACAATGTAACGATACAAATTTGCCTCGAGT
>BTPG01000004.1:218863284-219053284 GCA_036245525.1 Semisulcospira habei | reverse complement strand
TCCAAAAATGTCGCATTTCTTTTACTCGTCAGTGTACTTTATGTTTCAGACAATCACGAAGACAACTTCTTGGTGTTTGTCTCTTGGGGTCTGCTGAACTGATTCCAATAATGTTGCATTTCTTTTACTCGTCAGTGTACTTTATGTTTCAGACAATCACGAAGACAACTTCTTGGTGTTTGCCTCTGGGGGTCTGCTGAACTTCATGTCACTGAGCACGTACAGTTACAGCGTCATCCCCATCCCTGGGACGGACCCCAACCCCATCGCCATGGACTTCGACCCAGTTCACCGACGCCTGTACTTTTCCGAGGTGATTTATTATTATTTTTACCAACAAAATAGAGAAGATTTCTTATTATGAGAAGATTTCTTATTATGAGAAGATTTCTTATTATGAGAAGATTTCTTATTATTAGAAAACAAAATCCAGACAATAAAAGTGACTCGCAAGTATGCAAAATGCAAAGACGATCTCAACGAAAAAGAAACACGCTTAGAAATGACAATTAAAACACAATGAATTGTTGTGTTGTAATTGTCTTTTCGTAGCGTGTTTCTCTTTTTGTTAGATTTTCTTTGTGTGTTTTTTTAAATTATAATTATGATAGAAAACGAAATCAAAACGATGCAAGACAGGATAAAAACAAAACAAAATGAGAAGTTTTGATACTCATGACGCCCCTGCTGGAGTAGACATAGCAAAACCTAACAAGCAAGAGACATGGATCCTCATGACCCCCGCATAATTGCGGGGACTCATGAGGATCTATGTCCCTTGCTGGCTTTTATCCACATCCATGTGCATCTGCCAGATGGATAATAAAAAAAAAAAGATATAAAGTAACGAAATTAATAGCAACTCGTATTATGCGTTACACTTTCTTACATTATGTATCTTTTTTTTCTTTTTCTTTTCTTCTTCTGTATGTGTGTGTGTGTGCGTGTGTTTGTGTGTGATGGTGTGTGTGTGTGTGTGTGTGTGTGTGATGGTGTGTGTGTGTGATGGTGTGTGTGTGTGTGTGTGTGTGTGTGTGATGGTGTGTGTGTGTGATGTTGTGTGATGGTGTGTGTGTGCGTGTGTGATGGTGTGTATGTGTGTGTGTGTGTGTGTGTGTGTGTGTGTGTGTGTGTGTGTGTGTGTGTGTGTGTGTGTGTGTGTGTGTGTGTGCACAAAACGCCTCAAATGGGTAACTGTCTTTACCATCCTTATGGACAATGGGTGTGTGTAAAATTCTGGGTGACCAAGTCAGACACCCATTTTTTCTGAGGGTTGCTTCTGCATTGTCATGCTTTAAGAAGTTATAAAAGATTTTTAAAAATCAGTTTTTCCCACTTTGAGGTTATTACACACACTTTTGTGCTTAAAATACACTGTGGTGGTGTGTTTGAACTTGCCCAGCAGTGTGTGTGTTTGCACAAACCGGTAAAATGGGCGAGTATGTGTGACATCACCCTTCTCAGCTATAAATAACTTAATACCTGAATCGGTGGTTGACTGCGTCGGTGAGCCGAAGTGAAACGGAGAGATACGAAAGGTAGTGGGGCTTAAGGGGGGGGGGGTGGTATTGTATTTGTGTGAGGGAGGAAATTGTTTATGTTGCTGCAAAATGAAGTTTGTTATTTGAGGGTGTGGTTGTTTTGTAAAAAAAAAAAAAAAAAAAAAAAAAAGGGTGTTATGCTTCGGGGTGATGTTGTCGGAGGTCATGTCTAGTGATAAATTTGAGACTTAGCATATGTATTCTCGTGCGCCGGTTGCTATGAAGTGAAGTGATTGTATGAGTGCGCATTGTAAGAGAGGACGTATAGACTTTGGGTGAGGCTGCTGCTGTCTTTTGTCCTGCCCGACCTTTTGGTTCAACCTGTTGCTTTATTTTGTAGGTTTGTCGATGTTATCAATGCCGCATCTCCTTTTGGATTGTATGCACAAATTGATTAAATGCAAATGACGTCACAGAGTCTGCGTCGTCTGCTGCAGTCAGTCGTTTAGTGCAGTTAAAAGAGTGCAGGCTTGGATGGGCCATTTTCGGGTGTAATAGTAAAGTATTATCTGTGTGAATGCTGTCCGTTTGAAGGAAGGTTGATTGATTGTACATTGCTTAATGTCCCGACAGCAACAAGACTTTTTCAGGACGTGCCTGCACTGCTAGTGACAAAAACTAAACAGAATATTGAATGTATGTCGCCAGCCGGTCCAATACGTTAAATAAAACCTACGACATGGGGCCTAAATAAAGTTAAGACCATTTAGCAACACACATCCAATATCAAGAGCTACAGGCAGCGCAGACAGTAGGGAGAGTTTAAAAAAGGAAAATGCAGGTGAATGGACCAAGGGTAGACAGAAACACATGCCCCCGGAATATAGAGAAAAACACACCCTGTGGGGCTGACCAGGGTGACCCTGGGAACTAAAAAGTAGCCAACCCCACCCAAGTCCCCCAGGGCAGACCCGGTTGGGGGTGTTTGAGGGAAGGACTGGAAAGTCGAGTGTTGAGGGCAGACCCGGTTGGGGGTGTTTGAGGGAAGGACTGGAAAGTCGAGTGTTGAGCGAAGAGAGAAGGCGAGGATTGGAAAAATATGAATATACGTTGGAATAGATGCATAACAGTTACGATACGCTTGTAAATTAAAACACTTTTAACCCCACCCGGGTCTGCCCTGGGGGACTTGGGTGGGGTTAACTACTTTTTATTTCCCAGGGGCACCCTGGTCAGCCCCACAGGGTGGGTTTTTCTCTCTATTCTGGGGTATGTGTCTCTGTCGGCCCTTTGTCCATTCACCTGTATTTGCCTTTTTAAAACTCTCCCTACTGTCTGCACTGCCTGTAGCTCTTGATATTGGATGTGTGTTTCTAACTGGTCTTAGCTTTATTTAGGCCCCATGTGTTAGGTTTATTTAATGTATTTGACCGGCTGGCGACATACTTTCAATGTTCTGTTTAGTTGTTGTTGTTTTTTCACAAGCAGTGCAGGCACGTCCTGAGAAAGCCTTGTTGCTGTCGGGACGTTAAGCTATGTACAATAAAACACTTTTAACATTAAGAAAAGTTAAGTTAAAAGAGGTTTTAAAACAGTTTTGATAAAAACTTTTGCCCGACACGCTTCTAAAAACAACATTTTCTTAGTTTTAAACCTTGTACCGCGCCATAAACGCCGCGATTGCTTTTCAGTCTTAGCTGTCCTATAGTGTGGAATGTGGGACTTGGCCAACTGGATCCATCTGGTGCACTCCAAATGAGTATTTGTGAGTGGTTCGACGTGCAACTCAGTGCGCGCCTCTGAAATGACCTACTGATTCCACTGATAATGAAAATCTTTCATTCATAAGAGCGCATTGAGCAGCTCTATAAACCAAAAGTGATGACCCCCCTCCCCCCCCCCACCTCTCCCCCACCTCTCCCCCGCCCCCAACCCCCTCACAACCCCACCCAAACAATCATAATAATAAAATCAACCAAAGGTATCTTTAGTGAGGTATTTTCACTGTAATGCCAGTTTTGTGTGAGAGGCACCCACTTTTTGGGTAGAAACCCATTTTTTTTCTCCATCCAGTGGCTCTGTTTCTAGAAAATGTCTATTTTATTTTAAGTTGTAGAGCTTAGTTATAAGGTGAGTTCTAAACATTCGCATCAACTCCAGAGCCCTAGAATAAATAGAAATATGGGAACCCATTTCACATAAAATGGTAGGTAACCCACTCTGAGGGTTTTGTGTGACCATGTGTGTGTGTGTGTGTGTGTGTGTGTGTGTGTGTGTGTGTGTGTGTGTGTGTGTGTGTGTGTGTGTGTGTGTGTGTGTGTGTGTGTGTGTGTGTGTGTGTGTGTTGTTTTGTTATGTGTTTTTTTTTTTCCTGTCCTTTTTCATTTAGAAGTTGTGCTGCTTGTTTCATGGCAATAAGCAAACGTGTCTGTGGTAGGCCGGAAACTGTTGGTAAAAAGTCCTCTAATAAGACAACAACATGTATTATTTCCACGATAGATTCACCAAGGGAATTGTTGTTCTCGACAGGTGATGCGGAGCCCAGGAAGTCAAATATACAGCATGGACATGGACGGCACCCATCCCACGCTCATCAAGCAGCGACCACAAAGTAAGCTATGCTGACGACAGACAACATTAACCCATGTAGCCCCGACGCACTGCAGCAGGAGATGGATCGACCGCGATAATTCAAGGGTAGCGCTAGATTAGCTTGGCGCCGTCAGGCGCCATGCTAATCTGGCACTACCCCTGAATTATCACGGTCGATTCGTCTGCTGAAACTGGTACTTAATTGTTAGGTGACGCCTCCAAAGTGTGGCTTTGAGGTTAAATGGGTTAACTCATTCAAGGCGCCCGTATTAGCTGCGAAAGTGTTGTCGAATTGCGTTGCTGCTGCGGCATAGCTATACGACCCTTCCGCAGCTATTGTTGGGAGGCGCATTACGTGATTTAAGCCCATTTGTGCGAAAAGCAAGATTTTCATTGTATGCAGTCGACTCTCGCCGGCAACAAGTGATCTTTCTAAGCGTTTTTCTCTCTTTGTCGGGAATTCTTTGCATTTTACACGTTTGGCCATCAACTATTTTTTATCAAGAAAGACAGCAAGCTTCTTATCTTATTGTGATGGTAACCTTCACTCGTGGCACTGTTTTTTCTTTTCGTTGTGGTTAATAGACTCTGTCGTCGACGGGCTGGCGATTGACACTGTCAACGGGAAACTCTTCTACACGGACACAGGAAGTGACGTCATTGCGTCCATGAACCTGGATGGGACAGGCGAGCAGACGATCATCAGTTCCGGGCTGGACGAACCGCGCGCCATCGTGCTGGACCCAGCAAACAGGTGAAAATTACATGCAAACAAGAATACCGATACCCAGGAAATAAAAGACATTCGGGCCGACTTTGGTCTCTGCTGGCCCGCGCACACTGTGCGCGGGCCAGCAGGGGCCTACGTCGGTCCGAAGACCTTCTGCGCACTGGAGAGACACCCGCATGATGATCATGTTGACGCCAGACTATTGTCCGGGAAATTGATAGACTGCCGAACACAATGTCCGGCTGTCAAAATTCCTACAGAGAACACTGTGATCTATAGTAGTAGATTTTTATCTGCAGAGTTTGAATCATCCCGGAGTCGTTCTTGTGCACACAGTAAGCAAAGGTCCTCGGGCCGACGACGGCAGCAGGTCGATCTTTGTGAAAAGCAAGATTTCCATTTTCTTTGAATAAAAATCTCGCTTATCACGAAATGGAGTTACCGCCTTTTCCTTCACAGGGTAGAAATTGAATGTATCTGACAAATACTAGCTGTTTCCAACCCGATGTGATGCAGAGTGATACAGAGTGATGCACTGGACTGCCACAGGGGCCATCTGTGACATGATAATAATGATGATAATAATGGTGATGATGATAATAGTGATGATAGTGAGGATGAGGATGTGTATCTTACAGAGTAATGTACTGGACAGACTGGGGAGCATTCCCCAAGAAAGAAAAATACAAATTAATATGACATGATGATACGATGATGGCGATGACGGTGATGGCGATAATGATGATTGTGGTAGTGATAATGATGATGTTGGTGATGATATTGATGATGATAGTGATGGTGATGATGATGATGTTTATTATACAGAGAAATGTACTGGACAGACTGGGGAGCGTCCCCCAAGATAGAGAAGGCCAATTATGACATGATGATGGTGATGATGATGATGATGATGATGATGATGATGATGATGATGATGATGATGATGATGACAGTGATGATGATGGTAATGATGATAGTGTGAATGATGATGATGTTCATGACGTGTATTTTACAGAGTGATGTACTGGACAGACTGGGGAGCGTCCCCAAAGATAGAGAAGGCCAACTATGACGGATCCAACAGACAGACGCTAGTGAGCTCAGCTCTGACACTTCCCAATGGGTTGGCTTTGGACAAAGCGAGTGAGTTTTTGTCACGCAAATTACAATACCTTTTCCGCCTTTCTCCCCAGAGCAGAGTCCACAGTGTGGGAACAGGCTTTGTACGTGTAACGAAGTCACCAGGACGTTTTCAAGAAGCGCACAGATCTTATTTTGGCTTTCACGATGCAAAGATCGCAATCACCAATTACGAGAACCCAAAAAACGCCAATCATACATTACGACTTTAGTCCCCCCCTCCCCACCTCTTCCCCCCCCCCCTTCCTCTCCCCCCCCCCCCCCCTCCATCCACTTCGTCTCTCTTCCTAGTTGCCGCAAGATTAAAATTCTGAAATGTTGTAGTTGTCTGGTGTTAGAAGACTACATTACATTTTTGTTTGCGAGCGTGCGTCTAACATCACCATTGAGAAAAAGACAGTAAATAATAATCTGATTCTGACATTGCAGGCGACCATGATAGTTCAAGGGCGGTACCAGAACAGCTTGGCGCCCACGGGCGCCACGCTATTTTGGCGCCACCCTTGAACTATCACGGTCCATGAGTTTCTTGTTGTCCACTAGGACTAAATGGTTGTTGAAACAGTGTCGTCCCTTGTGCAGGCGGGCTGCTGTACTTCTGTGACGCCGGAACACACATGATCGAGTCGATCGACAGGAACGGCGGGCAGCGTAAGGTTGTGTTCCAGGACAACGGAGCTCACTTCTTCGGTCTGTTCCTGACAGACACTTATATCTACTACTCCGACTGGAGAAAAGAGTGAGTCTACAGCTTGATGATTTCGTTTATTATAATAATAAGAAGAAGAAAAAGAAGTATTTATTATTATTATCTATTCTTCTTATAAACAAGGTCGGATAAAACAAAAATCGGATATAGCAACACTTTTTGAGAGGTCCCGGCAGAACTCTTTCTGTGTAAATTACTTCGCTTATAACAAACTTCGGATGTAACATGACAAATTGGGTCCCCTGGCGATTTGTTTAACGGAGTTTATTGTATCTTTTAGAAATATAAATTATCCACTCTCGTTTAATGGGTTTTATTTCTTGATTTTTTTAAAAATTATTCGTGATTGGTGTGTCGCAAAATCAATTGTCGGAATCCATGATAGTACCCCTTCCCCTTCACGATTCCACCAACTCCCAGCACCCGCACCCCCACCCCCCCCCCCCCCACCCCCCACGCTCCCCCCCCCACCCCACACACACACACCCTCCACCCCATCCCCCTTATTTTAATTTACTTTGAGGAGAGCGGGGACGGGTGGTATGAGAAGGGGTGAGAGGAAGAGAGGGAGAGCTTTTATGTTGTTTTTTTAAATTATTATTCTGTTTGTCACGTCTGTTGTCTTGAGAGGAAGTTGTTGTTGGTTGTTTTTTTTTAAATTATTATTCTGTTTGTCACGTCTGTTGTCTTGAGAGGAAGTTGTTGTTGGTTGTTTTCTTTTAATTATTATTCTGTTTGTCACGTCTGTTGTCTTGAGAGGAAGTTGTTGTTGGTTGTTTTTTTTTAAATTATTATTCTGTTTGTCACGTCGGTTGTCTTGAACAGCACTCTCTCTTTTTAACTGCCAACAGAGGTATCATGCGGCTGAACAAGGATGGCAGCGGGCAGATGATGGCTGGTCCTCCAAGCTTCGACAGAATCAGCGGCATTACCGGACATTACTTGGCCTAACCATCCCTCACGGACCCCAAGGCCCCCCAGGGCCCCTACACCCCCACGCAAAAGAGACATAGATCCTCATGAGTTGCCGCAGCTTAGCTGCGGCGGCCCATGAGGATCTATGCCTCTTTTGAATCGTGCAGTCGAAAACAACTAGGTGATCTTTGTGCTGACCTTCTTATGCATGCAACTAACGGTACTGTAATCAACACCAGTTATAGTATGCACGTGGGGTTTTAAGATTAGCCCCTTCACTGTCGAGAAAAAATATAAACCACCCAACTGCAAGAGGTACAGAACGTCTTGAGCCCCCGCAGTCGCGAGGGCTCAAGAGAATCTATGCCTCTTGCTGAAACCACTTTGCATCCGTGTTCCTTTTGACGGCTGGGGATCTTTGACAGTAAATTTCCAAAACTCAATTAGTCTGCGTCCAAGGCATCGAAGGAGTTAAAGCTGCACGTGTACCAATTAAACTCATTGTCTATTCACACCTTCCAGTACTTCTCTTGACGTCGATAAATGGCATTTCTGAATACATGGTGTTTGTGATTTTGGACTTAACGGCTACAGTAGCAAAGGTCGAAAATTACAGTCCTGCACACATGCGTGAGTCACGATCTTTCTTCTCTTTTAAAAAACTACTTATCTCTAGTTTCTCCGCCATTGCGAGAAAGTGTTTTGCGTTTGTGATAGCCTTTTGTTTTCGTTTATTTTGCATTGGCAGTCCGCCAGAACGTGCAAAAGAAAAGGTCGCCTAGTTAATGAATTGTCAGTTAAGCCAGTGCGCGACCTCGCTGTGTTTATGCAACTGGCACGCTTTTCCCCCGACCACTCGTTGCAACGCTGTCTCAGCTCACACGTGTGGTGATACTTGTTGTGCTGTCTCCGCCGTACCTGCACCTAACGATCATCAACTGAGGCGGGGTTAAGTAAGAGCGATCCAGCTGTGGTAAGAACGACCCAGAGAGACCCAGCTCGATTTTGACGTTGAACCCCTTTCCAAAAGCCGTTGTATAAATAAATTAACGTATACTTGACCTCCTGTTACGCAAAATAAATCACGAGCGCTCAGTTCTAAAGCTCGCATTTTATCGGTCGAGCTGAGCGCTCGTGATTTATTCAGCCTAAGTTAATCTTTTTATAACTAATTCAATGACACACTATATTCTAGATCGTCAGTGTGACTAGCTAACTCCATACGTATGCATGTCAGATACGAAGTTGTCCGGTTGGAGATATGTTTTCGATTGTGTACACATGCAACTTCGTAACTTACATTTTTCGTTTTTTTCCACAAAAGCAAAACTGTTTACAGTTCGGTTAAGATATATGATACGAAGCTCTCTTCACCTGCCAGTTATGAACCTATCCTGTATAGGTCGGAGATTTCGTCAGAAAATTGGAAACAAAATCAAAGGGAGGCAACCGCATCAAGACACAATTTCGCGCCAACACGTAGCTGCATGCGAAGATTTGCGAACATCATCGTTATGCTGTCTTTGAGACAGACATTTGTCAGTTGTTGTTTTTTACATTGTTTGATGGATTTTTCGTACACACTTACTTTGCTGTACATGATTTTTTTTAACCCTTTCAGCGCCAACACCCTACAGCAGGAGATTGATTGACCATGATAATTTAAGGGTTGTGCCAGATGAGCTCAGCGCCTGAAAGCGCCAAGCCAATCTGGCACTACCCTTGAATTATCATGGTCAGTCCACCTCCTCAAAGTGGTACATAGTCGTTAAGTAACACTTCCAAATTAGGGAAATGCGCCCATGGCGCTAAAAGGGTTAAAGGTGATGTGGGTTTTGAATGAGTCATATGATCAGCCTTTATTCGAATTAAAAACAAAATTCATTCGTCATGCTTTAGAGTTGTATGTTGATCTGTCTGCTCGCCTGTCGGTCGATGTGTCTGCCAGTGTGTCCGTCGTTTGGTCTGTCTGTCTGTCTGTCGGTCTGTTTGCGTGTTGGTCCCCCGGCCGGACGTTTCTCACACGCATGGACAACGCTGAGAGTCCTCGTAGTTGCTCCAAATACTGATTTGTGCGAATTTGGCCGAAAGAACCTTGAACTGATGACTGATACCGTATTTGTACATGTCACAGGCGTGGGTCGAGAAATTCGTTTTCACGATTATGTTGCGAAGTGCTGTATTCTGCCGTCGTTTGGCAGAAGCCGATAGGTCCATTTTCGGGAAAAGTTAGATTTTTATTGTAACACAATGAAAATCTCGCTTTTCTCAATAATGTGCGTGCTAGCTCAGTATTCATCTCTGGTTATCACTGTTATAGTAAATGGAAACAGAGAAGAATCAGACGGAGAAAAAAAAAAACGCTTAGAAAACACAGTTACAACACAACATCATGGTAATAGATTCTTATATCGGTATTTAGGTGATACTGAGAACATCACTCTCGTGGCCTTAAAACCTTTTCCTACTCGCTAAAGCGAGTAAGATAAGGTTTTAACTCATTCGAAAGGAACGGATCACCTGAAATCCGAGAGATAGAAGGTTAGAGATCCGATCGACAATAATGCCGTATCGACTGTTCTAAAACAGGATAAATTACGTACGTAATTACGTTATATGGCCCAAAATTTCCAATCTCCCGTCAGTAGAGTTGGTGTTCCTCAGAAATCATGACTAGACAATTACCAGTGCAAACAGGGTAGGCATAGTCGAATTCACCATGTCACACACAAAGTCCGTTTCATTACTATACCTCACCAAAATATTTTTCCTAATAACCTGATGTAACCGTTTCTAATAACGTCTTATGGAGTCTACAGAGTGCTGTATTTGTCTCGAAAAGAAGTCCGATCAAACACGATGATAGTGCTATAAGTTCAACGCGACGCCGCGTAGCATCTATATAAGTGAAATACAATCCTACAAATGAACAAAAGCGCCAGACACTATAGAATCAAACAGTACAGCCATTTTGTCTTTATCGACATCTATAGTGTCATCCGTTACTCGTTTATAACGCTACCCCCCCCCCCCCCCAAAGCAAACAATGCTCTGACGTACAGTAACGGTGCTGTGCGGCTGATCCGAAATTGCCCCATATAACACGCACACAGAACATTACATCACTAAATATCTCACCAGATTCTACCTCCATTAAGTCATGATAATCTTTTCTCGTGATGTCAACATAGCTGAGTAAACATATAGCTGTTTTACTATTAGGAAAGAGACCCGACAAAGTAAACCGGTTTGACAAACGTATCCGTTTTGAAGGCGGCGGAACACATCAACTGTTACTTATTTCATATAATCAAATACATAAATAGAAGCGCTAAACACTCTAGAATCAAATGCTAAAGGGCATGGTGTCAAAATCGATCAAAAAAGTGTCATCAGTTACAAGTTTTTAACCCCACCCCTAGCGAAAAACAGCACCACGAGCCACAGATGGTAACTATGCGGTGCCATTAGCCGGTGAACTGACATATATCACACACAAAGTCCGTTTTATCACTATGACCATCACAAGAACGTTCTAATAACCAGATAGTATCGTTTCTGACTAATTATGTCTTATTGAGCCTACAGAGTTCTGAATTTGTCTCAGAAAAGAGGCGCGACCTAAAACGCAAATAGTTCCATAAACTTGTCCACTTTTAACGCCATGCTACATAACACCTACTCATATTTAATTACAATCGTACACATGAATAGAAGCCCCAAACACTCCAGAATCACTCAGTATAACATATTTTGTCCGTACCAATCTCCATTGTGTCATCAGTTACACGTTTATAACACTAACCCCACGGGAAACGGTGCTCTGACGTACAGTAACGGTGCATGCGGCTGATCGCAAACTTTCCCCTATATTACCCAAACAGAACGTTACATCACTAAATATCTCACCAGATGTACTGCCAGTAAGCCATGGTAATCTTTTCTCGCGATTTGAGAATAGCTGAGTAAACAGGTAACTGTTTTACAATCAGGAAAAAAGCCCGAGAAAAGTAATCTGGTTTGACAAACGTGGAAGTTTTTAATGCTGCGGAACACATCAACTTTTACTTGTTCCATACAATCAAATGCATAAACAAAAGTGCTAAACACTCAAGAATCAAACGATAAAAGGCGTTGTGTCCAAATAGATCGCTAAAGTGTCATCAGTTACAAGTTTATAACCCTATCTTTGGGGAAAAAACGGCGCCCCGAGTCACAGTAACTATGCGGTGCCGTTGGTCGGTGAACTGACCATATATCACACACAAAGTCCGTTTTATCACTATACATACCACCAGAGCGTTCAATGTTATTGTTTCTGACTAGTTATGCATTATTGAATCTACATACAGAGTGCTGCATTTGCTTCAGGAAAGAGGCGCCACCAAATGAAACGATACATCCATAAACTTGCCTACTTTTAACGCCACGCTACATAACACCCACATGATTATTTAAATTATAATCGTACACACAGATAGAAGCGCCAAACACTCTAGAATCAAACAGTACAAACTTTTTTGTGCGTATAGACTCTAAAGAGTCATCGGTTTCAAGTTTATGACACTACCCCCGCGGTAAATGATCCTCTAACGGTGTGGTGCGGGGGGTCGGGAATTTTCCCATATATCACGCACACTGAACCTCACATCACTAAATATCTCACCAATGACTACTGCCAGTAAGCTATGATAATCGTTTATTGCGATTTGGAAATATTCATGGCTTGACTTCGCGAACGAAGATTCTATAGGGCTTGCCCACGTCGTCTGCAGGCATTTTCGTGACTGCGGAGGCCAATCCGGGACAGGCAGGTTCGACCGCAGTGGCTGCAGGGGAAGGTCTGGTCAGGGTTCTGAGTTACGACAACTCTGTTTTTTTTTCTCCTGAGCCGCTTGTCCTTGAGGTTAGCTCTGCGAGAGTCCTCAAAGGAGACGGCTGCCTTGTGAATGGTGGAGCGCCAGGTGTCACGGTCCGCAGCAAGCGAAGACCACTGGCGGTGGTCGATTTGGCAGGCACTAAGTGACTTCTTGAGACCGTCTTTGTATCTCTTCTTTGGTGCCCCTCTGTCTCGGTGTCCAGTGGCGAGATCGCCGAACAGAGTATCTTGGGTAGGCGATGATCCTCCATCCTGGAGACGTGCCCCGCCCAGCGAAGCTGTGTCCGCAGCAGCAAAGCCTCGATGCTCAAAGTTTCCGCCTGTTCAAGGACCTCGACGTTGGTGACATAGTCACTCCAGTGAATGCTGAGGATGGTACGCAGGCAGCGCTGGTGAAAGCGTTCGAGGAGTCGTAGTTGGCTGCGGTAGAGGGCCCAGTACTCGGAACCGTACAGCAGGGTGGTGAGGACGACAACTCTGTACAATCTGATCTTGGTGCCTTTTTTCAGCTGTTGATTGTGCCACACCCGCTTGAATAGACGCCCGAAAGCACTGTTCGCTTTTGCCAGCCTGTTGTCCAGCTCCTTGTCCAGCTTGGCGTCTGACGTGACGATGCAGCCGAGGTAGGTAAACTGGTGTACAGACGGTGACTACAGGGGCTTCTACGAAGCACTGAAAGCAGTGTATGGCCCTAGGCACCTGGTACAAAGTCCCCTGCGAAGCGCTGATGGACAGGCACTCCTCACCAGTGCGATTTGGAAATAACTGAGTAAACAGACAGCTGTTTTACAACCAGGAAAAAGGCCCGAAAAAGTAAGCCGCTTTGACAAACTTGTCCGTTTTGAAGGGGGAGGAAAACATCAACTTTAACTTGTTCTATATTATCAAATGCATAAATAAAAGCACTAAACACTCTAGAATCGAACCGTATAAGACAATGTGACCAAACCGATCACTAAAGTGTCATCAGTTACATGTTTGTAACCCCACCGATAACATCAAACAGCGAACGGAGAAAGATTAAATATGCGGTGCCGTTAAGGCGACGATTTTAGCATAAATCATTCAGAAAGTCCGATTAATCACTATAATTTCAAACAGAACGTTCAAATAACCCGACATTACCGTTTCTAATTATGTCTTCTGGAGTCTTTAGAGTGCTGCATTTGTCTCAGGAAAGAGGCGCGACCAACTACGCCAGTAATTCTATAACGTGTCCAAGTTTTTTTTATTGTCCTTGTAACTTGTCAAATATGACCGTGTATCTTAATGACTTGGGTCAAGAACTTATAAGAACTTATGTTTAGGTTCTTATAAGTTCTTATTTTACGTCACTTCAAAGAACTTATGGCAACTAACTTCAAAGTTATTGTAAATTGTGTTACACTACATATGGCACCCACATGTATTAGTATATAATTATTATTCAGGACCATTATCAATGAGGGCTTAGTACCATTATACCTAAGTTGTAAGGCCAAGGTCGAGCACTGACGCAAGTTCCCATGTGTTGAAATTGTGAGCGTGCGTTATTGAATTTGGCCCACACTCCCTGAGGCTTGAACTTGAAGTACTGAATATGTAAGGCCAAGATCAAGGGATGTGGTACTGAATATGTAAGGCCAAGATCAAGAAATATAGGTATAGTGTATACGGCCTGGGGGAAGACCCATTTTTGTAGAAATTTATGGTTGACAGAAAGACGCTCTGTTTCAAGACAGATTTGGAGCCAAGAGCGACGTTCCCAATAATAGGGCACTGTTTCGCAAATAGGTGTATATAGTGCAGAGCTGAAAGGGAAAGGGAGAAGCTAGGAAGGGAAGCTAGGATGAAGCAAAAAGAAGCAAGCTAGCGAGTGATGAGCTAGAGAGTGAGAGAAGAGCTCAAACAGGGAGCTCAGGAGAAAGGGACTTAGAGCTCCGATTATTACTTCACTATTCCGTAGGTTGGTCCTGCCCAACTTATTGGAAGAATGTTGTACCCGAAAAAAGACGTTTCTGGAAACACGAATGTCTGGTTGTGTCTTTGTTCACACAACTCTTGAGTACGGCTGGTGTTTAACAAAGGCCACCCTTTTTGGTGCCGTGACCAGGATGTCAGAACGGGTATGGCAGAACTATCGCAGGATGACAGAAACAAGAAGAGAAGACGAGTGTTCGAGCCCACAAATAGAGAGCAGAGTTCGAGCCCACAACTAGAAAGCAGAGTTCGAGCCCATAACTTTAAACAAGACTGAGAAGGGGCCAACAGACGAAAAACGACCTCGGACCACAACTACTGTCACCAACAATGGACAAACAGGTGAGTGACCTTTTGTGTCATCGCCGCAGTTTTGATTAAGGGCCAGACCTATTAGCTAGGCTGTAAATTTGTTATATTTAGAAAGAAAGAAAACAAATGGCAGCGGAAGTATTTATGATTGTGGGTGGAAAGGTAGAGGTGATCAGGCAGGCATAGGACAAATGGTAGGGACGGTTGACGGAGAAACTAGCGGGTTCTGCTGCACGCGAAGCCACTGCGCAGAACCCAGGAAAGAAAAAGAATAGGTCGTGCAGAATAAATATAGTAGGAGTCCGACGAGTATTGTTTTAAAACTGGAGCATTAGAGATGTCACAAAACAACTGATATTGGAGCTAGGGAGTCGAGGATAATTTGTTTAAAATAAAATTAAGTTAGCTTACTAGAGTAAAGTTTGCTAGAGTATAATGGAAGTGCAGTGCAGAAAACAGTTGGAAAGAGTTATATTTTTTTTGGCAGGGGTTACACAAAGACAATTATTGAATTAGCGCTGAAATTATGCAGAGATTTAAGAGGACGGTAAATAAAAGGTTCGACTGCTAATGAGTCATACTCACATGTGTCTGTTGGGGCAGGTGAGACTGGGATAGCCTGTGTATTGGCTTTGCCCAAGGGGGTTTTGACATTAGGTCCGCAGTCGCTGTACTGGTATCGTGTGTTCTGATATGATAAGGGAGTAGCTATCCGGATCTAGGAAATGTCAATGTTGACATCATGAGGTTGACACATAGGCATAAACCTTACTTAAAAAGTTAAAGTCAGGAAGGCACTAAATAATGTTGTACAAGAGATGTTGATAGGGCTATGGATTTTAAAGAATCGGCTGATGTTAGCCCAGACGAAGGTACATCAGATAACTCTGATGATGACAGGATAAAGAATGTGGATGCAATCCTGCCTAAGTCTAGGGTAAAGGGGTGAGACGGTTATTAGAGGGTATAGGAGATCTACTATAGGCTTCGTTTAAAATGCAACTCTCAAGTGGTATTGAGAAAGGATCAATCAGAAGATCGTGTAGGTGATACAGTTTTGGGAGTATGAATATACAACTACGGGTGTAATTATATTTTGCAGACGTGCAAGATAAAGTTCGTCCTCTGTCTCATGATATTGGGCCTAGCTGATAGCCTTAATGTTCTTAATAATGTAGTCTTTCAAAAACTTAGTGAGATTACGACCACTCGATCAAGGTGGCTCGTGACGTTCGTAATTGATCTACGACCGTATCACGGAGTGCTCACTAAACTATCAGATGACATTGCCAAAGTTTCAAATACTACGTGGAATGTGATTGGTCATTATTTCACAGCTCAAAGCAAGTTTGTAAAAAGTTTTGCCACACTAGGAAAAGAAATCAAAAATGTAATGGATACTTATACGGGAATGTATAATAGCCTAGCCGAGTACGACACGTTACGAGGAAGGTCAAGGCGATCACTGGTACCCTTTGTGGGCCAGGCATTGCATTTTTATTCGGTACAATGACCGAAGCGGACTTATAGTCAGTGAGGAGTGGTATAAATACTTTAGCGCAAAACCAAAAGAAACTGACCCACGTGGTAGAAAATAGTCTGTCGATAATTAATATATCGAGGGTACAGATTTCGGAAAACAGGCACTCGATTAATGAATTAGTGTCAAGTCTAACAAACCTCAGTATACAAATGAAACAGATTACTGAAGTGCTAGAGAGAAGAGACGGGGAATTTGAAACATTTGTTTTAATGATTGATTGATTGTACATTGCTTAACGTCCCGACAGCAACAAGGCTTTCTCAGGACGTGCCTGCACTGCTTGTGAAAAAAAATAAACAGAACATTGAATGTATGTCGCCAGCCGGTCAAATACATTAAATAAACCTAACACATGGGGCCTAAATAAAGCCAAGACCATTTAGCAACACACATCCAATATCAAGAGCTACAGGCAGTGCAGACAGTAGGGAGAGTTTTAAAAAGGCAAATACAGGTGAATGGACAAAGGGTAGACAGAAACACATGCCCCAGAATAGAGAGAAAAACCCACCCTGTGGGGCTGATCAGGGTGACCCTGGGAACTAAAAAATACCTAACCCCACCCAAGTCCCCCAAGGCAGACCCGGGTGGGGTACATTTGTTTTAACATATTTTCAAATTGATGTAGTCATCGGAGAAGTGAAGCAGGTGGTACACAGGGTAACCGCATATCTGGAACACCTTCAGTTACAACTGAATATGCTTTCGTTAGGGCGCCTTGCGCCTAGTACTATAACACCCACACATCTACGAGCCCTACTGCTCGCGATTGGGAGCCAACTACAACCACCGTTACGGTTTACCAAAAGACCCCGAAAAATATCTTTGGGAGTATTATCAGTTCTTGACGTGTACTACGTATCTTGAGGCGGAACAAATCGTAGTAATCGTAGCCGTACCACTGCTTGATTTCAACGATCGATTTGAAGTTTTTAGGGTTCATAATTTACCAGTTCCGTTAATTCCTAAAAATGGAACAGAAGGTATGACCGAGTCAATGACCGCGCAGTACGAGTTAGAGGCGACGACGATTGCGGTTGACATACAGCGTACCCGCTTCGTACTCATAAATGAAGACGAGGCGCAAGCTTGCTCAAAACCAATTTTAGGCTTTTGTGCAATCAGGAGTCCCATCTATCCACTGAATATTGGTCAGTTTTGTGTCACAGCGTTGATAATGAACAGTACGAACAAGATAAAGACATACTGTCAAACAAAGGTCAAGCTTGGTTCGGTCTTGCCAATGGTAAGGTACATAACTGATGGTGTATGGATGATCAAGGCGGCAGAAAGATTACGCTTCAGCATCAGTTGTCATGGGGAAAAAGTGAGATTCATTTTGACAGATCCTCCCGTTAGTATAGTACGCTTAGGGATGACGTGTAGCGCAACTAGCGATAGACTCACACTAACACCGTATTATCAACGAGAAAGTGTCTTTGTTATAACGGACAAAGAAATTAATAATATTCAGAAATATGTCATTTCGAATATAACTTTGTGGGAACCATTCCATAAAGCTATACCAGAATTTAAACTAATCCCCTTACCTAAGAAATTAAAGCAAACAGAGCACATTCCGATGGACCTCACCGAGCACGCGCCACAAACGCCACGCCCCCTAGCAATTGTTGCTGGGCGCCACAAGCTAATGTTGCACTACTGACGCGTGCCTCCACATCTGGCAACCGGATGTAGTTTCCGGTGACGTGCGATATGGCTAGCGTCTGTATGTAACTACCGGAATCGCCGGGCAGCCCTAATCAAGATAACGGACCGGCCCTCCGGAAACTGTTACTATATGGGAAATGGGTGGCCTCTAATTAACGGGACCATAGGCACGCGGAGACGCTCTAATCACGTAACGGCACCGGCCCTAAACGAGGGGCGGGTCCTAAGTGGGAAGATGATTGATAAGGGCAAGGGCATATACCACAACCAGATATACATACTGGGAGACACACAACCGGAGACACAGCGAGAGAGAGAGGGACACACAACGAGAGGAGAGTGAGAGAGATGGACGAAAGTAGAAGAGAGAGCAAATAGTGAGAGAACGACCGAATTGTAGTCTGTGGTTGGTCTTGCCCAACCCCAGACAATGCTCTTTAGACTGAAATAAACACGAGAGAAAACCATCACTGGACTTCAGTTGTTTTACGTGTCCATAGTGCAACACGTAACAACCAATTTTGGTGCCGCGTGACCAGGATGTCAGAACGGGTTTAGTAGAACCATCACAGGATGTCAGAACGGGTTTTGCAGAACCATCGCAGGATGTCAGAACGGGTTTAGCAGAATCATCGCAGGATGTCAGAACGAGAGAGAAGACAGAACAATCGCAGATTCCAGAACGAGATGGAAGACAGAACTATCGCAGAGGATGGCAGAACGACGCTACGTCAAAAGTACGACGACGCCGAGAACTGAAGACGCAACGAGAGGCAGACAGATCGTGAAACGAGACTGAGAAGGAGCCGGCCGCAGACGAAACGACCTCGGGCCACAACCACAATCACCAACGCTGGACAAACAGGTGAGTGACCTTTTTGTGTCATCGCTACAGTTTTGAGGAAGGGCCAGCAATATTTTGTATTTGTAGTGAAAATGGCAGAAGACGGTGTAGGAAGACCACACCCACTTAACCCGGTGTTGGCCGCATTAGGTAGTCAGATAGAGAGGTTGTCATCCTTAGTTAATTTGCAACTCATTTCACAGCTGATCCCCACCTTCAATGGAGATCAGCAATAGTCTGCAAAAGAAGTGGATCACTCTAGAGATAGGGGGTGTTTTCGATGCAGTTCACCACGCCACAAGGCACGCGATTGCAAGGCTAGGCGGATCAACGCAGTCGGTCAGCAAAAGTCGTCTTTGTCACAGCAAAGGTATCAACACGCGCGGTGTTGGCGATGCGGGGGTTACGGCCACCGGCAAAGAGAATGTAGGGCTAGGAGAGGACAGGAGCGACAGGGAAACTAGAACGTTCTGCACCACGAGAAGCCGGTGAGCAGAACGGGGGAAACAGTAGATCCTTTAGCATCAACTTAGCGGGGAGTCCAAAATGCATAGTTTTTAAGGTAGGAAGTCAAAAGTTTAGAAGTCTCATAGATACGGGGGCGGAAGTATCGTTGATTAGCAAGAAGGCGTATGAAAAATTGCAGAACAAGCCAAGGCTAGAGAAAAGAAGTGTATCGCTACAGTCAGTCAGTGGGGAATCGCTAGGAGTTGTGGGCAGTATAGAACTGGACTTCAAAATTGAAAAGCAGTCGTTCAAACATCGTTTTTATGTAGTGAAAGAGATGAATAGAAATTTCATTTTGGGAAACGATTGGCTCGATAAGAACGGAGCACGCATTTATTTTCATTTGAGAAAGGTTAGGGTCGGGAATGCGTATGTACCTTACGAACAAGACATGCACATATCTTCGTTAGTCAGAGTACACAAGACGAGAGTATTGAAACCACATACAGCGGAGATTTGTCAGGTTAGAATAAAGAGTACACAGTACTTCAATAAGGAAGAATGTTTAGAAGTCTCAGCAACAGATAGGGGGTTTGTTGCAGAAGAGCCAGGACTATCTGTGATGTGCGGGGTAGTGAGAAACAAAGGTAGGACATTTCCTTTGTTAGTTGTGAATCACACCAACGAAACGTTCAGGCTACAAAGGGGATGTGTGGTAGGCAGGGCAAACAGCGTAAGTCAGGTAGAGTCAGTGTCTAACCGAACGGAAGGACGAGAAGTCGCTTCCATTGATCTGACAGAAATCGATGCGCCTGACGCAATCAGGTCCACAGTCACTAAACTGGTATCGGAGCATTCCGATTTGTTCGCGAGTAGCGATCTGGACTTAGGGCGCACCAACACTGTCAAAATGAGCATAGACACTGGAGACCACGCTCCAATAAGGGTGAAGCCTTACCGCGTTCCTTTGCAGGATACAGAGATAGTAGACAAAGCAGTAGATGATATGTTAGAGGCAGGGATCATCAGAAGATCAATGTCGCCATGGTCTTTCAGCTTAGTAGTAGTAACCAAAAAAGATGGTTCAAAGAGGTTGTGCGTTGACTTTCGAAAGCTAAACGAGATTACTAAGAAGTCGTCGTATCCACTACCGCTCATAGACGATATTTTGTCCTTGCTGGGGAAGGCAAAATATTTCACAAGGTTAGATATGAAATCGGGATACTGGCAGGTAGAGATGGCGGATCAAGAGAGTAGTGAGAAAACGGCTTTCGCTTGTCACAAGGGACTTTTTGAGTTCGCAGTCATGCCGTTTGGACTTTGCCAGGCACCCAGTGTGTTCATGCTGTTGATGAACACAGTGTTGATGGGGTTAGAAGCATTTTGTTCGGCATATATGGATGATATTCTCATCTTTTCCGAAACCAAGGAACAGCATTATCAGCACATAGAGGATGTGTTCGGTAGACTCAGACAACATAAACTCAAGTTGAAACTGAAGAAATGTCAGTTCTTCGCCGAGGAAACACAATAGGGTTTGTGACAGGGAAGGAAGGAGTCAAACCAGACCCAGAAAAGGTGTCAGCAATTCGGACATTGCCGAATCCAACATGTATAAGGGAGTGTCGCAGTGTCATTGGAATGATGTCATACTATCGCAGGTTCATACCCAACTTTTCTGAGATAGCCGAACCCATCATCAATTTGACAAAGAAATTTGCCAGATTCAAATGGTCTGATCAGTGTCAACAGACGTTTGATTTTCTCAAACAAAGTTTGTCAGTAGTTCCTTTGTTGGTATATCCGGACACGAGACGTCCATATGTATTGTACACGGATGCTAGTGACGCATGTATCGGGGCGTGTCTGACGCAAGAAAGTGAGGACAGCACAGGACTCAAGACAGAATAGCCTATTTACTTTCTGTCCCATAGGTTGAGCCAGAGCCAGAAGAAGTAGTCTACCATAGAAAAGGAAGCATTTGCAATCCATTATGCATTACAGAAGTTAGACCACTATTTGCACAATGCGCAATTCGTTGTTCGCACAGATCACAAACCGTTAAAGTATCTCTTAGAGTCACCTATGCAGAATAAGAAGATTCAGATGTGGGCGCTAGGGATCGCAGGGTACAACTGCACTATAGAGTACATTCCAGGGCCACAGAATGTGTTGGCTGATTTGTTGTCTAGAGTGCCACAAACAGACGGAAAGGAGTTAGCACCAGAAGAGATGGAAGAAACAGTCACAGAAGTGAGCGACAATGCGTTCCAGATAGGGGTGATTAATTCTAGTCAGTTTAGACCAAAGCAGTTTGCACGCTGTCAGACGGATGGTCCTAGAGAAACTTTAGAAAAGGTAGAGGTGGCAGGGTTCGATATGATCACGGAGCAAGACAAGGATCCAGACATTGTTAAGTTGAAAGATCAGCTACTGAACGAGGAAGCACCGGCCAGTGTAAAAAGGAGGTATTTGTTCATAGAAGATGTCTTGTATTTCTTGTCGAATATTGATGACGATCCAGTAGCGAGATCGGTGGTGCCATGCCATTTGGTGGAGCATGTCATAAACCAGTATCATGACGGAAATGGCCACATGGGCCTTGACAAGACTTACGACACCATCAAACAGAAGTATTTTTGGCCAAACATGTACAGGGGGTTGAACGAGTACATAGGCGGTTGCATTACCTGTCAGCAAAGGGTTTTGCAGAAACAGAAAGTCCCAGTGCAGAAAATGGACGTTCCTCCATATCCTTTTGCGAAGGTTAGTGTAGACATACAGGGTCCATTCCCTACTAGTCTGTCTGGGAACAAGTACATTTTAGGGTTTGTTTGCCATTACAGTGGATATCCAGAGTGCTTCCCGGCACCAGATAAGGCGGCAGAAACTGTTGCTCAAATCTTGATGGATGAGATAATTCCTCGACACGGCTGTCCTTTGCAGGTGGTTACTGACAATGGCACAGAAAACGTCAATCGGATCATGAGGGAGGTTCTCAGTGAACTAATCATAGATCATGTCTTGACGAGCTATTATCATCCACAGTCTAACGCTAAGGTAGAAAGATTTCATCGTACCATGAATGATATCATGTCGAAGAAAATACAGGAAGATATCCAAACGTGGGATTTGCACATAAACCATGCGTTGTCGGCATACAGGGTTAGCGTTTCAGAAACGACTCAGTGCTCTCCATTCTTTCTACTGTATAACAGAGATCCAGTGTTACCATTAGATAACATACTGAGGCCTAGACGGAAATATGTCGGAGAGGACCTTCATAAGGTAGCCTTAGAACAACAGCACAAATTGTTCACCCAGGTGCACCAAAGGATAAAGAAATCACAGAAGCGGGGGGCAAAATATGCAAACAGACAGGTCAAAAGTGACGAAATCAAAGTCGAGGACCCAGTGTACTATAAAAATAATCAAAGGAAAAACAAGCTAGACAGCAAATGGAAACCTTACTATAGAGTGATCGAGCAAACAACCCCAGTAACGTACAGGATCAGGAACCAATTGACTGGTGAAGTAGTTAAAGTGCATGCAGAGCACATAAGACTCGCTAAATTAGATGAGTGGCCTAAACCCTCAGCGGAAACAATTAGGCCCCTCAGAAAGACTAATTATGCGATCGCACCGGAAGATAGCTCTTCCAGTGACAGTGAAGATGTAGGCGACTTACCTTCAAGAGAAAGTTGGATCAAAAGACAGCGTAGGGAACGGGAGAACTCGTCTTCAGAAGACGATATACCTCTCATGGAGTTAGCAAAAAGGGTTAGACGCCAGAAGAGGAGACAAATAGTCGAAGCAGAATCGGCTGATGTTAGCTCGGGCGAAGGCACATCAGATAACTCTGATGATGATAGGATAAAGCATGTGGACGCAATCCTGCCTAAGTCAAGGAGTAAAGGGGTGAGGCGGTTATTAAAAGCTATAGGAGATCTACTTTAGGCTTCATTTAAAATGCAACTCTCAAGTGGTATTGAGAGAGGATCAATCAGGAAATCGTGCAGATAATGCAGTTTTGGGAGTATGAGTATACGACTACGGGTGTAAATTACATTTTGCAGACGTGCAAGATGAGGTTCGTCCTCTGTCTCAGGATATTGGGTTTAGCAGATAGCGTTTATAATTTATTAGTAATGGCAGTAATCATGTCAATTGTAGGCGAAATAGTGGGAGTAGCCCGATATTTCGATTTGTTAAAAGCTGGCCCTTTATCGAGACTTAGGCGAGGACATAGTGGGGTCACTCGACCTACACTGGACCCGGGATCGGTGGCTACAACTGTGGCGGACGACAATGACGTCTACGGAGCAAGTGCCTCCGCGCTGATGATGGAAGACAGGGTGGAACTGAAGACGACATCGCCAGTCGTGAAATTCTACCCGCCATTGAAATGAGGCGACCTACGAGGTGGAGGAATTACGTTGGGGCTGTGAGCGCAACGGTGCCCATGAGAGACGAACAATTTCAGTGTTGACAATGAACTCTTTCTCTTTCATTTTATATTATGTGTATTTGGATCGAATAATTGTTGTTATAGTTGGACAAGATATCACGCACCGATTTGAAATGTATTTTGATTGTGTAATGATGTGTAATTATATTGTTATTATGTCCCGAAGTGTAAACCCCCTGAGCAAGAAAGAAAAATAATCCTGAATGGGATGTATTTTTCTCGGGTTAGGGAGGAATGTTGCACTACTGACGCGTGCCTCCACATCTGGCAACCGGATGTAGTTTCCGGTGACGTGCGATATGGCTAGCGTCTGTATGTAACTACCGGAATCCCCGGGCAGCCCTAATCAAGATAACGGACCGGCCCTCCGGAAACTGTTACTATATGGGAAATGGGTGGCCTCTAATTAACGGGACCATAGGCACGCGGAGACGCTCTAATCACGTAACGGCACCGGCCCTAAACGAGGGGCGGGTCCTAAGTGGGAAGATGATTGTTAAGGGCAAGGGTATATACACACAACCAGATATACATACTGGGAGACACACAACCGGAGACACAGCGAGAGAGAGGGACACACAACGAGAGGAGAGTGAGAGAGATGGACGAAAACGTAGAAGAGAGAGCAAATAGTGAGAGAACAACCGAATTGTAGTCTGTGGTTGGTCTTGCCCAACCCCAGACAATGCTCTTTAGACTGAAATAAACACGAGAGAAAACCATCACTGGACTTCAGTTGTTTTACGTGTTCATAGTGCAACACTTTCCTGTCCCTTGGGCAAAACGGCGGACGGTAGCGCGCGTGTTTCGACTGAATGCGTTGCAAATTCTACAAGCATACATTTATGCCCTGATACAAATATATGTCAAAAACTGCTCTTGATCGAGGCAAAGCAAGTTTGCGTCAAGCTTCATTGATACTGTTCGTATTTATCACACAACTGGCTGTGATTCCGCTCAAGTTGCATCCGTGTTGACCGGTCGCAGATCTAAAAACGCGGCGCCGATCCACACAAACTGTACGTGGAAAATGAGCATCAGCAAGCACAGGTCACAGAAGCTGTCAGTGCCTGCAGAGCCGGGTAGGTGTTTTTGTTATCGGTGTTGCTTAAAAATAAAACAGCACACTTATCCGAGCCATTTTAGTCCATCTTCTCTCATCGTAGCAGGATGGCAGTGCTGCTCAGCGCTCTCTATTGCTGGCTGTGTTCAGTGTCAGGCTGAGCTGATTACTTTCACTCACAAATAGAATCGATGTGTGTGTGTGTGTGTGTGTGTGTGTGTGTGTGTGTGTGTGTGTGTGTGTGTGTGTGTGTGTGTGTGTGTGTGTGTGTGTGTGTGTGTGTGTGTGTGTGTGTGTGTGTGTGAGTGAAAGAGAGAGGAGAGAGGGGAAGAGAGATTATTAATAAATAACCATGCATGTATGATTTGTATTTCAGGTTCAATGGTCACTGTTCTCATGTGATTGGGCTTCAGAAATCTCTTCAGTATTTCAAGGCAGCTAAACTGTTTGACCCACGTGCCTAATCGAATGAGCTGCAGGGGCATGCCACAAGCCTGGTGAGCAGCAATATCAAAAGGTACCAAGATTGCATCTGTCCCAATAATAAAACCATGGTGTGCTAACCAGGCCATCGGAGAAGGGGACGAAAAGGCCCATAACATGCCACACCAACACAAGCAAGAAGTAAGCATTACCTAAAATAAAATCGAAACTATCATTAACTGGTAAATTATATTTTATTCTGGAATATGAGTGGTTCACATGCCAAAACACAACACACAGAGAAATACGGGTTCAGGTCATAAATGGCTGATTTACAGTGACACTTGCAATTTGATAGTATAGGAATACTAGATTCGAAACTCATTTTCATTTTATTATGAAGTCTTCAAAATTTCTCAATCAGCAAAGAGTGAGAAACAGTCTATCATGTGGCTGTGCTACAGCTGCATTAACATATGTTTGGTTTTTGGTAGGTGCTGAAAGTCTGCACTTTTTCACTATACTTGTGCTTAAAAGATTGACTATTTGGCATCAAAATTGATCAAAAAAAGGGCCAAACCCAAAAATATGTTAATGCAGTGTAGAACTGGAACAGGTTGTTTAGTTGTCCCTCCTTTTTTCTCACAAAGTCCACTCCAAATACTTCTTCTTTTGCTGGTTGCGTCTGCACACCTTTAGTTCTTTGCAGCCTTGAGATGAATTCAGACGTTTCTGGAAACACGAATGTCTGGTGGTGTCTTTGTTCACACAACTCTTGAGTATGGCCGGTGTGTAACAATTGTAGGTAACTTTGAAGTTAGTTGACAAGTAAAATCACCTTATTCTAGAAAGTTACATAAACAGTAACTTCATAAGTTTACCCCAGGCAATGTCTTGAAAAAACTGCGCAGTGGGAGACAAATTGGCTTGAGCCGGTTTTATGAATGCAGTGGGTGGAAATCTATACTCGCCTAGAAATGACAAGTCATGCAGTATGGTAATGCGTAATAGCGTGTGCTTGTACTTTTGTAGGAAAACAAGTGCGAGTTCTTTTTATAGCAGGGTCTCACCTTCCTGATATACTAAGACAGAAACATCTTGCCGTGTTATTTGCTGTGTAATGCTGACATTTGTATGAGTAATAGCGCGTGACTGTTTAGACTTGAATCAGAAAAAAAACCGTCGCCGTCGTCATAAGAACAAGGGACCAATATATATCGTTATCACTGACAGCAAAGGCTGATGGTACTACACAAGGCAAATAAAAATCCAACTGCTCCAAAACACGGCTGATTGTGTGTGTGTGTGTGTGTATGGGTATGTATGTGTGTTTGTCTGTATGTGTGTGTGTGTGGGGGGGGGGGGGGTGCACGTGTGTGTGTGTGGGGGGGGGGGGGAGGGTGTGTGTGTGCATGTGTGTGTGTGTGTGTGGGGGGGGGGGGGGGGGGGGGGCACTCCCCTTCAATTATCACTTATGATCAACCCATCTCCTGCTGCAGTACACCTGTGCTGAAATCTGACCACCTCCAGTGTGTTACTCGATCTGTTTTAACTCATTCTACCCCAAGACCGAAATCCCCAAATGTTGCCGTTGTCCTCTGAAGACTGCATTGCAGTGCATGCCACAGATCGACCATGATAGTTCAAGGGTAGTGCCAGAATAGCTTGGCGCCCATAGACGCCAAGCTATTCTGGCATCACCCTTGAACTATCATGGTCGATCCTTATCTTGCTGGGGTGTGTCTGGGGTAGAATGAGTTAAGTCAATGGCGCAGTTAACAGAGAAGCTTATAAATTATGTGACCCTCTCTCACAAAATCAGTCTTAACTCGTATTTTGGATGTTTTGACATATATACATTTCTGAAAACTACAGAGTTTGCTGATTAATTTGACATGACTGAATGCTGTAGAGCAAAAACTGTAGAAGTTATTAGTGTTTGAAGTTGTTAAAGCCTCCGGTGGCCATTTTGAGAAAACAGCCTGCAGCCTGCGAAGTTTCTGTGTGCATGTCTTGCACATCTACCTTAGCAACGGGGGTTCAAAGTCAACCAATCAACCTGATATTTTACATGGTGGTTCGGTAAGTCCATCACCATGTGTAAAACCTCACATTAAGCTGCTAGCTTATCAGGAACTTGTGATAAATAGCCCCAAAAGTGTCATACCTAATGTAAATATGTCAGATTTTGGAGAAAAAAATGTATTTTCATATTTTGCTATCAAACTCAAGGTATAAATAATTTCAACTCTGTTTGAGCATAGAAGTATGTTTCTATAACATACTTAAGCAGAACATGTAGGAAAATGTTCTGTAGCACTCTTATTTGGTGGCAAATGTAATCTAAAATTAAATTTGCGGACGAGTTCAAGGCATGCAAAACCACCATCACCAAGGCAAAATAAAAACCATAATCACAAAGACTGAATAAACTTACATCCAACAAATGAATTTTATTTCCTTATTTGTCATTTATACCCACTTATAATTGATTCAAACTGAAAAGGACACCAGACAGATTATCCTTAAATTATGCAAAACAGAAGTCGCAGTCAGCTGCTTGTTGTCCCAGACTGAAATGATACTATTTACTACCACTACCCTGCAAAATGAAGTCACAAAAGCTAAACACAAATCTACAAACTGAGTATTAGTAGTTCCACATTCACATATAAATTTGTAAACATGCAACAACTTTAAAAAAAAAAAAAATATATATATATATATATATATATATATATATATATATATATATATATATATATATATATATATATATATATATATATATATATATATATATATATATATATATATTTACTTACAGTTTGCAGAAGAAATGTAAAAAAGGAAAGTCCTCACGTATTGCAGGCAGCATACCACTTCACCAAATACATCCCCTTCAGTATCCAATTATCCACTCAAGCACAGCACACTACACCACACAAGCACAGTAACCACACAAGCACAGTAACCAGACAGTTGTCTTTGCACACTGGAAATCAGCTGTGAGGAGGAGGGCACACAATGTCACACTTGTTGTCTCGGGCGTAGTCCTGAATGTGTTGAAATAGGTACTTTTACTGCTATATGTCTCTGAAAAGTCCAGGAACTGGTATGATGGCTGCCATGGGGGGGGGGGGGGGAGGTGAGCAACATGGCCAGGAACAGCCAGCACCTTGTCCTCCTCAGCGTCGGTGATGCGGGTCGTCTTGTAAAAGACCTTTCCAGGATGCTGGCGACTGAACCTGAAGCGTCCAACAGACTTGATCCCATTCAAGCTACTCGTTGTCCAATGCACAGGTTTTTTTTTTTTTTTTATGAAGCGCACCACGCGGTCTGTGTCGTGGAGCATCAAGAGGGTGTTCATCTTTTGCCCCCAGCCTTTTGTCATGTTGGCATCAGTCCCTGTGCCTGGTAGTGCTCTGAAAGGCGTGTCAGGATTCTTGGCTGATACTGAAAACAGAAACAAAACCAATAATGAAGTCAGAAAACAGCAACAAAAACAATAATGAAGTAAAAAAGATTAAAAGAAAAACAATAATGAAGTCAATGAAAATAAACTGTCATTGCTCAATAGACACAACACATGAATTTGCATGATTCTGTTTAGTGCTTAAAATAATGTATTATACATACCCAGCATTCATGCCGCTCATTCCACTTGCTGCACTCTGTCTTCAGTCCGTTCCGTATGCACACACTCAGAATGCTGGGGATCATCCACTCCTTTGCATCTGAACAAAATAGTACAAAATCATTTTAAACTGTCTGTTTATGTGAGCCATTTCTGTATTGCCATTAGTAGTACAATTAGCCTATTCATCTTCTGTTGACAGTTGGTCACACACACACACTCCACACACACACACACACACACACACACACACACACACACACACACACACACACACACACACAGACTAATGATCATACATCTGCATTCAGAAATGATGCACATACCTCGATCCATGTGTTGAATTGAGAGTTGAAGACTGTGTGCTGCAGCCGTTGCTTCTTCGCTTGTGTCTCGATCAGCCGGTTCAAACTCAAAATCGTTGTATGAGAAGCTATCGTCGTGATGAGAATCGGCGACGAAATAGTCCGTGATCAGGTCGCTCAATTCTTTCTGATCTGTTTTTTTTTTTTTTTTTTTTTTTTTTTTTTCCTGATTTACAATAGTTTAGTAGAGTCTTGCTTTCATTTTCGCGTGTTGTAAACAGACGAAAAGTGAACAGCGGAACAGGGTGCAGTTGTTTCCCTTAGTCTTGTCTCAGCCAATGAGAATACGTGTAACTTCATCGTTGCCATGCCGCTAAGAGTTCTACTCTTTGATTGGTCAGAATTGAATATTTGTGTACGCCCTTTTTTTCTTATTTGGGAGGAACACATTCGTGTAGTTTAGAACACAACCCAAGCCCGCGAAAGCGCGGACAAAGGGGTCCTACTAAAACCCGGAATAACCCGGAATAACCTGTCCTAAGCTAAAATAACCGTATCTATAACTATTATTGCGTACCTAAACACAAAATAATCACGTGTTAGAAGTTTGGTTTACATTAAAGTTGATTTAGTTGTACTAGTAAGCCGTTTTCCACAACCGTTGACACGTCGATTACTTCCCTTGCTACAGGATCGCGCTGTCCGAAACCAGTCGGAATAACCTCTCCTAAGCCCAAATTACCACATAAACACATATTATTGAGTACTTAAAGTAATAATATTCATATATTTGAGGTTGTAGGTGCCGTAAAAGTTGTTTATTTAGCGTTAGAAAGCTTCGAAGGGCTTGTTCTTTGAGCCTCTTGATTTATGCCTATCTTCACCCTACGCGCATTCGCCCACACCGTTCGTCCCAATCACATTTCGTCCCATGATGTTTCATCCCGGATGCTATTTAATGGACGACATTACGCTATGAGCGGACCATGATAATCAGTTGACATTCAAAGAGAACATAACTGGGCCGTTTCTGAGCTCAAATATTTAATTGAAACTTTTCTGAGTTCGTATTTTTCAAGCAACCCTTAATTTATGTTTAAATATTTTGGGGCAATGGATTAAATGTATTATACTCTGTGTGGATTAAATTTATTATACTCTTTTTATTTTAAATTTATTTCCTTTGTTGTTTTTTAAGTCCCTTCTATTTATAGAAGGGACTTTTTAGGATGGGTCGCGGTGGGGCGAATGTAATAGCATGTCCATTATGTTAAAGGCGGGCACTGAGGCCCAAACCTCTGACAACTGAATAACAAGATAAAAATTACGTCATGTCTAATTTGGCGCGAAAGGCTGTGTGTGTGTGTGTGTGTGTGTGTGTGTGTGTGTGTGTGTGTGTGTGTGTGTGTGTGTGTGTGTGTGTGTGTGTGTGTGTTGTGTGTGTGTGTGTGTGTGTAGACATGAGAATCTCAGATATTGCTGTACGTACACAAGCTCAGTTGACACTTGGCGAAATACTTTATTTAAGGAGTGGTTAAGAGAGCCTCCCAGCATTTTGTAACTGGATGTCTCATTGAAGACATAAAAGACCGTTTATATAAAGTCGGTTGACCCAGATTAGAGTCCATAATTTTTATCATATTTACTTGAAATTTAGGACATAGCTAGTTTGAAGAAAGACACTGGATGAGTTCGTTAGCTAGCTTTGTACCTGTTCAACTTACTTAAAATAATAATTAATTCACTTTTGCAAGTTTTGATCTACCATATACTCCCATCAAACAGTAAGCCCTGGAAGAGGCTGTGTGGAACAAAACAGTCAGTCTTGGACTGAAAAGGCTGCGTGCCTTTCGGACGAGTGACGTAAAACATCAAATTTGTCTCTGTGTACACGGGCGTCGTGATTATTGCGTTGCGTTGACGTTAAGCTTATAGTGATGTCATTTTATTGCTCCTGCTATTCTTCTTCATAATTGCTGTCGCTACTCCAGCCCACAGAGCATACTAATGGCGGTAAGTCTTGCTATAATTTGTGTGAAAGCAGGTTGACTTTTCCTAGCTACATAATAATTATACTAAGTATACGGGTCACTTCCATGCTCTTCTGAAAGCGCGTCGATGTGTGCCAGTGTGTGTGTGTGTTAGTGCATGCGTGCGCGCACGCTTCCAACATCTCCAAGAGGCATAGATCCTCATGTACCCCAAGGACGCAGGATTGCGTGGTGACGGAATTGCTTCTTTTACGTCAATGTCACTGTCTGGCTCTCTCCAAAAGTCTTTTTTTTTTTACTGTTTTAATTTGTATCTAAAAAGAATTAATTTCTACTGAATAAGTTGTAAGTACAAAGCTGGCTAACGAACTCATCCAATGCCTTTCTCCAAACTAGCTATATCGGGTCACCTGCAAGCTCTTCTGAAAGCGCGACGATGTGTGTGTGTGCGTGTTAGTGCGTGCATGTGCGCGCGCGCTCCAAACATCTCTAAGAGACATAGATCATCGTGCGCTCTCCGGGCGCATGAGGATCTATGCCTCGGAGATGCGCGCATGTCTGCGTGAGAGAGAGAAAGACTTCGGCGCGCGCTGGAGAGAATTACATCATATTTAGAGTATTATGTCAATGTCTGCGTGGTGACTGAGTTGCCTTTTGTACGTCACCGACACTGTCTGACTTTCTCTAAAAGTCAATTTTTTTTTTACTGTTTAATATTTTATTTTTTTCTAAAAAAGAATTATTTTTTAGTAAAGAAGTTGAACGGTTACAAAGCTGGCTAACGAACTCATCCAATGTCTTCTCTAAGCTAGCTATATCCAAAATTTCATAATATGACAAAAAGTACGGACTCTAATCTGGGTCAACTGACTCCCTGTAAACGGTTGTTTGTGTCTTTAATGAGACATTCAATTACAAAATGCTCGGAGGCTCCCTTAGCCACCCCTTTAAGAAAGTATTTCGCCAAGTTTTAAGCTTGTGTGTACAGAAATATCGGAGATTCTCTTGTTTACATACATACGCACACACACACACGCACACACACACACACACACACACACACACACACACACACACACACATACACACATACATACATACATACATACATACATACATACATACATACATACATACACGCACGCACGCATACTCTCTCTTGGCTTGACTTCGCGAACGAAGATTTTATAGGAGTTGCCCACGACGTCTGCAGGCTTGTTCGTGGCTGCGGAGGCCAATCCGGGACAGGCAGGTTCGACCGCAGTGGCTGCAGGGGGAGGTATGGCCAGGGTTCTGAGTTGCGGCATCTCTGTTTTTTCTCCTGAGCCGCTTGTCCTTAAGGCTAGCTCTGCGAGAGTCCTCAAAGGAGACAGCTGCCTTGTAAATGGTGGAGCGCCAGGTGTCACGGTCCACAGCAAGCAAAGACCACTGGTGGTGGTCGATTTGGCAGGCACTAAGTGACTTTTTGAGACAGTCTTTGTATCTCTTCTTTGGTGCCCCTCTGTCACGGTGTCCAGTAGCAAGCTCTCCGAACAGGGTGATCTTTGGTAGGCGATGATCCTCCATCCTGGAGACATGCCCCGCCCAGCGGAGCTGTGTCCGCAGCAGCAAAGCCTCGATGCTCACAGTTTCAGCCTGTTCAAGGACCTCGACGTTGGTGACATAGTCACTCCAGTGAATGTCCAGGATGGTGCGCAGGCAGCGCTGGTGGAAGCGTTCGAGGAGTCGTAGTTGGCTGCGGTAGAGGGCCCAGGACTCGGAACCATACAGCAGGGTGGTGAGGACCACAGCTCTGTACACGCTGATCTTGGTGCCTGTTTTCAGCTGTTGATTGTGCCACACCCGCTTGAAAAGTCGCCCGAAAGCGCTGTTCGCTTTTGCCAGCCTACTGTCAAGCTCCTTGTCCAGCTTGGCGTCCGACGTGATAATGCAGCCAAGGTAAGTAAACGCATACATACATACGCACATAAGGCGCTTAGCGTAACTAGACATGACGTAATTTTTATCTTGTTACTTCAATAGTTTGAGGTTTAGGGATGCCCGTCTTTGACATCATGGACATGCTATTAAATTCGCCCCACTGCGACCCGTACTAAACAGTTCTTTCTATAAATAGAAGGGACCATTTTTAAAAAAGGACCAAAATCGGAGCTGTGCCCCGAGATAAAAGAAGAAAAGTTTCAACAAATTAAAATCTTATGCTCTGAAAACTGTAAGTATGTCTGAGAAAACCCGCTCCCCCCCCCCCCCCCCACCACCCCACCCCACCCACCCACCCCCCTCCCCCCCCCCCCCAAAAAAAAAAAAAAAAAAAAAAAAAAAAAAAAAAAAAAAAAAAAAACATGGTACGTAGAGGGTACGGTTACAACACGATAGTACAACTTTAAAGAAAATCCCTAAAAGAAAAGCACCAAGAACCTCCCCTCCCCCCACCCTCAGACCCCGGTCGAGACAGCCTTTGGATATGCGCCTGTAATTCAGTGGGCGATTATTTATGCTTGTAAGTATACTCAGCTCTAAAATAAATGTACGACTTATGAAATGAATGAATGACTGCAAAAAAGGAATCAATGAATCATGAGATCAATCAATAAACGAACGAATGGATGAGGGATCGACCGATCAGGTAAATATATACTTTGAAAGCATATGTAAGCATATGTATGCTTTTCTTTTGGAGATTATGTAAGCACACATTCATAATCCCCACCCACTACCGTTGAGAGGACAAAAAAAAAAAAAAAAAAAAAAAAAAAAAAAAACACCGTTGAGGAAAAAAAAAGCGGGGGGGGGGGGGGGGGAGGTAAATAATCAATAAATTAACTAGCAAACAATTACTATTTATATTAATAAAAGAAGTACCCAACGGAGAAAGAAACACGCTTAGAAAAGACAGGTACAACACAATTTATGAATATTTCGGGTAAATACCCTTTGTCAAAATAGACAAACAAACAAACAGAGAGATTAGCCGCTACTTATCTTCATTCGTAGAAGGAATGTGCCACATTCACGACACCAAAGTGACAATGGAAGGCCCTAACGGGCAGATTGCCTATGGAGTACAACCTGTACGTTGATAAATTTAGGCGTAAAGAAACACTGCCGCTTTGGTTTTGCCTATGGAGTACAGCTTGTACGTTGATACCTAAAGTACACCTCTAAGTGAGCACCTCAGTTACACTTCTGTTTTACCCCTTCACTGTCAAGAAAATGTGAACATGGTCCAACTGCAAGAGACAATTGTTGATTGTTTCAGTTTCTCGGCACCCACATCTCAAACGATCTTAAATGGGAGAAAAACGTTGATTCTTTAGTGAAAAAATTTACAGCAACGACTGTATTTTCTCAGACGTCTTAGAGGTGTACTTTAGGTGTGGCTGTGCTAGAGGTGTAATTGAGGTGCACACATAGATATATACTTTAAAATGTAGTTAATGTTAGAGGTGTAATTGAGGTACTGTACTTTAAGTCAGTGTAGTTAATGATAGAGGTGTAATTGAGATACTCACATAGAGATGTACTTTAGGTGTGGCTATGTTAGTGGTGTAATTCACAGTGAGGTGCTCAGATAGAGGTGTAAGAGTAAAAAGGACGTGCAACACATGCTGAGCGATTAAGGTCCTTCTATCTGCACAGGCATAAACTGTCATGACCTTTTCAACCGCAGGGGCTCAGTTAATAAAGCGTTAGCTCAGCTGTTCCTCAGATGGAAACAGGGAGTGAGAAGAGGGGAGGGGGGGGGGAGTCATTGAGATATATACTGGGATATATCGTCTATTGCAACACCACTCCTCCTAACTCAATATCCTGGCTCTCTGTTAGACACTCTATATACACAGCCAAATCTTTCAACTCTGTTACAGGACACGCAACTGGTATGATTCTCGACTTTGGACCAGCGCTCATTTTTATAAACAAAAATAAAATTATTTAACTTCCAACACAACACTAAAATCATGCATCACAACTGGTTTGTCATCCTGATTAGTTACAGATATACACAGTGACTCAAAGAAACTGAAACCTAATTTCTTCAATTGTAAATTGGGAAATCTAACAACCACACTTTCACAATCATTTGATAGGGTGCAGTTCCAGTTGGTAAGCATCTCAACAAAGTTGAAGGCTTTCCATTGTGTACATTCTCAGTCGTGTTTAGTTCGTTCAAATGCAAATTAAATACTGTGTGTACTGCCAAATTGACAGGACGTTTTCCAGTTACTTTAAGTTTTCTTGTCCGCAATGTCATAATATTTTTTAAAAAATTCTTCTTCAGCTATATACCAATCTTCATCCAAATAATAACCAAGTAAATATGCAAATTTAACTGACATTTTTAACCAGTCTTGTTTCGAAGATTCTATTGTAACAAGTAGGTTAGCTGGATTTAAAGTTGTTTTACCCCTTCACTGGCAAGAAAAAGTGAACATGGTCCAACTGCAAGAGACACATGTTACTATGGGGCTCATGAGGCTGTATGCGTCTTTAGGACACGATGGTGTATGAATTTTCCGTGAATGGCTGGTCTTTAGGACACGACTGTATATCGATGTTCCGTGAATGGCTGGTCTTTCGGACACGACTGTGCATCAATGTTCCGTGAATGGCTGGTATTTAGGACACGATGGTGTATCAATGTTCCGTGAATGGCTGGTCTTTAGGACACGACTGTGTATCGATGTTCCGTGAATGGCTGGTCTTTAGGACACGACTGTGTATCGATGTTCCGTGAATGGCTGGTCTTTGGGACACGACTGTGTATCAATGTTCCGTGAATGGCTGGTCTTTAGGACACGACTGTGTATCGATGTTCCGTGAATTGCTGGTCTTTAGGACACGACTGTGTAGCGATGTTCCGTGAATGGCTGGTGCTCTTTGGTGTTGAATTAACAAAGATTTCAGAAACACAATCAGGATGCACTGGCAGTGAAGGGGTTAAGTGTTACCTACAGTACATCTCTTATACCTGTGGCACTTTTACATTGTTAACTTCATTTAAATTATCATTACTGCTGCATCTGCAGGGTGCATGTATTTTAAATTGCATGTTGGCTTATAATTTAGCTTTAAAATGCTAGACTAACAGGTAGGACTGTGCACACAAGAATACATGTACACATATACATGGATTTCATATTCTCAATAATTTAAACTTGGTTTTAAATACAAGCGATCAGAATTTCCGCAACTTAATTAGCAGTCAATCAGTGTTCCGTGAATGGCTGGTCTTTAGGACACGACTGTATATCAATGTTCCGTGAATGGCTGGTGCTCTTTGGTGTTGAATTAACAAAGATTTCAGAAACACAATCAGGATGCACTGGCAGTATCTCTTGTACCTGTGCCACTTTTACATTGTTAACTTCAGTTAGATTATCATTGCTGCTGCATCTGTAGGATGCACGTCGTTAAAGTTATACGTTGGCTTGTAATTTAGCTTAAATGTGCCACACTAAGAGGTGAACACAAGAATACATGTACACATGCGGGTTCATTTCAATTTAACCTTGCTTTGAAAAATACAAGCGATCAGAAATTCCGCAACTTGTATATAATTATTTCTTAATGATAAAGTTAAACGTCAGGCATTAAGGATGCATTGAGCTTTACGAGTCTATGTACCATGTCCAGGTCTCAGCAGTACAACGTGATCACTGGCACTGGCATTAATTCCGTTAATATCTATCAGACTCCATTTACAATTTCAGTGAGTGCCACCCAACATGCTGAGATCAATTTGTCGTCTGTGTGAGAACTGTAGATGTATCATACATAGAAAGGGGCCAATCTCTCGTGTCCCACCCACCCCCCCACCCCCCCCCCCCCAACAAACTTCATACTTAGCGCCAATATTCTGATTCATTGCATTTATTACAGTGATAAATACTAGAAAAGCGTGCACAGGTCATCCTAAGTTTGTGCTATAGTGTGGCTCTTCATGCTCTGCCGCTCGTTGATTTGATTACTGTCTGTTTCACAGACCTCTTTCAGTGCACAAAGGACTGGATTCCTCAGTGTAAGGATTGTAGATGTATTGTTAATAAGGGGCCAATCACTAGGCTGTTACAAATTATGCAAATTTAACTCAGCCTCGGCAACACACTGAGTGCCAGCTACTTAGGCAGCCCCCTCCGCGTCATGTGACCGGCGCCTAATACCCTGATTGCATAATCACTTCATATTGGGCCGGTGAATGCGTGGGAACTGATTGACTGTGTATGTGCACAAAATGAATTGGTACACAGACAAATTAAATTAGTGCACGTAAAAACTAGTCGGAAAATGACTCTGTTGGGGTGGAGAGGTGGCCTGGGTTAGGTAAAATATACAGTGACTTAAACAGACTTCTTTTTCACGTCTCACGAAAGTAACCAGGGCGTTTTCACGGATCACAAAGATCCTATCTTGTCAGTTTAATGTTTCACGACAAATCCTCCCCTTCACCCCCCCCCCCCTCTCCCCCGCCCCACCACCCCTACTCCCTCCGTGACCCAACCCTCACCACATTCCGTTACTCGCGCCGCTTTTCCGCACTGCTGTTGCCTCACTTCATACAGAACCCCGCTGGCCTGTAAGTCACGATATCCCGGCCGGCCGTTAATTGCGCAACGTCTGACACCTACCCGATACATCAGAACCCGATACCCGTGTCGTTCACTACAGCCAATCTCGTTAAGGTATTCGGAATTCCAAAAGTCTGGTTCGTGATTATATGGGCCACCTCTCCGGCAATACAATACACAAGATGTTCCGACGTCTTCGATGTAAGTCACTCCATCGCTTGGTCGGGACTGAGATGGCCCATTAAAGAATATTCCGACAGTGTCTCCTGTCTTGCGGTTTGCTTATACATTCTTGGTGTTGATCAGACTTCTTCCAAGATTCCCATCAGTAGTTAACAGGTGACTGACAAATCCTCACTCTCGTGGAATTTTTGTTCGGACGGATACATCGATAAAGTGGAGCGCTGGTGAGGGTGGAGGAACGATTAGTTTTATGTTCATTCTGCTTTTGATATTCAGCTTAAAAGGGTGTTTATGATCAATCTCATTTTGTTTTTGGGTTTTACTGATTATTCTGTCACTGATAGGGTAGATGGGGAGGGTTACATGTTCGCTGCAGTTCTGGCTCAACATATCACAAGCTAATAACACCGGTGTCCATTTGTGGTAAATTTGTACATGAGTGTCAGCTGAGACTCTTTAAAGAGGTGGAATACACGTACCTATATATACAAATAATAACTGGATAGGTCTGACTCGTTCTCGGCAGCATCTCATCACCGCGATTACGTAGTCTTTCAGCTCTGATACATTCCCGTAAGGTCCTGCGCCGTCGCAATAAATGACCAACTAATATCAAAATATCAGTCAGTTTCGGATAACGAAGAACATCACAAGTTTCCAAATCTCTCAATGAGGACACTGTTATCGGCCGTTCAGAAATTAGTGTCATTGAAGGCTCATAGACAGTTTGAGCAAAGCTCACCTCGTGTTTTTTTCAAATAACTTTTGAACGCAGATAATTTCAAGACAACTTTAAAAAAAAATATGATCACCAACATTAGACTTATTAATATTTTAAATTTCCTTTTATTCCTGACAACAATGTGCAGCCGCTGACCTCAGGAAATCTTGAAAATTACCTAGTAAACTTGCTGAAATATATCCTGATCGAGCTCCTCGTAGAATTACTGATATATTGATTCCTGTAAACTTCCACGCTGAGTGCTGAACAGCCCGGCGCTGCAAGACGTTTAAACTGTCCATGGCTTGACAGTGGTCACTGAAACCTGAACAGAGTATTCAACTTTAGTGGCCAAACCGCTGGGTTTGAAGCCAACTCAATTTAAAATTAATTTTGGCCTCACTGGGTGATCAATTTTTGTGCGTAGCGTTTTATTCATGAGTTCCGCGATTCTGCGCGTGAGAGTAGTGAATGAGTGATTATTAGCCTGTGACTGTAACACTGATGATTGGAATTATAGTGGCGGCCAAACAAGGCAAACACATTTGCAGATCTGGGCCCCCGCGCCTACAGAGAGACGGGAAGGCATGTGCCTCCTGCAGATGTTCGGTGTTTCATGACGGACTGACCAGAAAACGCGACAGGCCCATTGCTGGATTGCAAATAGTTGACGTGTCTGTATTGGCGACTTGAGACGCGCGCTGATTGACAACTGCTTTTCACCTGCACGTAATCGCCCGGACTCGCACATTTCACTGAGACCGTGTTCACAGTGATGCTATGATACATCGCAAAACATAAATTTGAGATGAGATTTTGCGGCCGAGATACCATTCAGGTTGACGCTAAGATTCTCATGAGCCCCGGACTGAGTCTACAGAGAGGCATGAAAATCTATGCCTCTTGCAGATAGTCTGCTTTTCATGACGCAGTAACCAGAAAACTCGATAGCCCCATTGCTAGTTTGCACTTTAGTACATAATTATAACTGACTTTTGTGTATTGGCGGCGACTTCAAACCGTGATCACAGTGGTTTAACTCAGGCTACATCTCGCAACTTCGAGAGAAAGACCGAATTACCATTCAGTTTGACGCAATGATTCTCATGAGTTCCTGCTGATGCAAGCGCTTTTGTAGCTCTAGGTCAGTTGGAGGTGGTTGGGACTGACTGAGGGGAAAGAACAGCACAGTCGGCAGTGGGGGAAAGGGGGAGGTGGAGGGGGGGGGGTAAACACTGGTCTGTGAGTCATCATAGTCTAATAGCTATTATTCTGTCAAGACTGAAGTGCCCACGCAGTCTTTGTGTCAAGAGGATGATGTGTGCTGATACACACCGGCGTGTACACGGGCCGTTCAGCAGAGTTTTTGTCTATGAGATCTACTGCTGGATGCACTCGTTCCCAGCATTAGCTTTTATTCTCCAAGATGTAAAGAAAGGATAGACGTTGGTAAATTACATACTCTGACCAAACAAAGGGGACCCGCCAATAATACAGACAAATGGGTCCCCAATAATACATGTGATGTATTAGACTCCTAGCTGTGAACATCAAAGGCTTCTGTGTTAACCTGTTCTGCTTCAAAGACCTCGATAGACACAACTTTTACACAGAAACAAAGACATATTTTTTTAATTTTTACTTTGAAAAAAACTCACACCTTTCTTCAAACTGCGACGTAACATACATCCAACATGACACACGTTTAGGTTTTAGCATTTCCTTGGGATACATAGAAATTAATTCATTGCAACGTTTACTCTAATTAATTCTGTTTAAATGAATCGAAGTTTCCTGTTGCGTTACGTAGAGCTAGTCAAATACTTTATATATGTCTGTGTTTTTCAAGATTTCATTTGCTTTTCGACAACGGGCGAATAATGTCCGTTAATAATAAATTGTGTTGTAACTGTCTTCTCTAAGCGTGCTTCTTTCTCCGTTGAGTTCTTCTCTGCACGTTAGGGTTTAGCACTACTTAATGTACCTGCATTTCTGTGAAATCTTTGTCACAGAGGGGCGGTCAGTTCTACGAATTTAAATGCCGGTGCCGGCTTACGCATACATCATACCATTTGTACACAAATCGAGCAAATGTTTACTGATCTGACCAGTCTTGGGTAGCTATGAAGAAAACTAGGATTGCACGGAAGGTGTTGCGACTTGATGCCACGCGTCTGATTTAGTATGACTGCATTAGAAAGCGTCACTGCTCGTCGCCAGACACGTGTGAAGTTTTTTCCCGACGATATGAAAATGAAAATATGCACAACACCATACAACGATACCGTAGTACGGTGCACTGCTAAGAAACTGGCCATAAACGTTTTCACCATCTGCGTCTTTCTTCTAACGCAAGACCTAAGCCTTCTCTACTTCTCCGCTAACTCCAGGTTACGATACGATCATTTCATATATACGTCCTTCTTCTAACGCAAGACCTAAGCCTTCTCTACTTCTCCGCTAACTCCAGGTTACGATACGATCATTTCATATATACGTCCTTCTTCTAACGCAAGACATAAGCCTTCTCTACTTCTCCGCTAATTCCAGGTTACGATACGATCATTTCATATATACGTCCTTCTTCTAACGCAAGACCTAAGCCTTCTCTACTTCTCCGCTAATTCCAGGTTACGATACGATCATTTCATATTTATGTCCCCCTTGCACAGTCATTTGCTGGTTCATTTTATTAACCCAAGTAACAAATATGGCTAGCGCCGTTCCATTTTGATCGATACATTACATTAAACACTACTCCATAACTTTGATCACGCATAATTGATCGGCATCTCCCAACACCTTCCCGCAACGACCACTGATAATCATAACACCTGCCCGTGACAGCGACACACACCATGTGCACCTAGGTCCCCCAAGGACTTATTTCGGGGTTCCGACTGTGCAGTGTTCATTTCATTTGGGCTTTTGTGTTCTCCGATTGGAGCATTTTTACGTTGATTCATGCAGACTAGCAACAGACATCCCACAGCTCGAACTGAATGTAGACGACACAGCGATATTTTAACTCTGTATTTTGTTTTCTATTATACTGAGGATTTATTAAAGTGCCCTCAACCCTTCTACGGCCACACTCCGCGCAAATATTGCCTGACTTTCTTGTAGCGCCCGGAAAAGCTGAATACAGTGATGAAAGTGCGGCATACGGGGGATGATTAACTGATTATACAGATCACTTAGCAATATACAGTGTTCGCATTAACTTGTCATTTTCGGATTTAAACCGGGTTTGAAACTGAGTAGTGGCCGGTTGATGATGCTTGTTAGAATTGAGAAATACCGATCGGAGGCACTGAGTGACGCCGAAACTAAATAAACTATATTACCGGAATTGGATTACATTGAATTCAAGATGTTACTTGATTTTCTGGGGCTTGAAGGAAAGCATATTTTCCAGTACCTGCCCCCCCCCCCCCCCCCCCCCCCCGCCCCATCCCTCCCCACCAGCCTCCCCCCTCCCCCTTTTAATTTTCCTAGGCCCATTTGTCAGTTTTGTCGGTATCACCGATTTTGACGGTGGGCGCTATAAAACAGCGATTGTAAAAATCATAACGCGAACTGAATGTAGACGACTCAGCGATATTTATTTTTCTTGGCCTATATCCACTGTTTCTGCTTTGTCTAGGCGAACTTCAACTTGTCCTCCGGTCTGCACGGTTTGACAAAAGGTTGAAAAGAAATACCACCTCTTACGGTTGATTCGAACTTTTTTCATGATTGTCATTAAAATTTGTATCTTGCATGACTTAAACACAAATTACTTTTTTCAAATTACTTTTACCAAGCAATATGTTTGGCTTCATCGACACGGTAATTTCACGGAGAGTTTCCAAACTGACGGAAGAGTCGACTCTGATTGGTCACTCAATAGATTTTCTATTTTCAATTTTATGTTCAGACTGAAAACATCTGTCGGGTTAAAATAAACAGATCATACTGAATTATTATACGTCTTAAACTCAGCATCTGAAGAAGCACTAGGTTAATTAGGCACTATCCGTAACTTAATGTGATCGTTAAACCCGCAGTTGAACGGACAGAATGAAAAGGTATTGAGATACTGTCTGAATGATCTGTGTGGCGAAATAGAAATGCCCGCACACGTGACATTACAAGAACATTTTAGCTTCACACTCTCTGAATGCGGCTTTTAATGCTCATCTGTAAATCTGCCGGACAGTCTTTTAACAACTGCAGTAAACTCGGCAAGTGTACTGTTCACGGACCTTACTGTACATAGGTTAATTAGTGTCGAAGTTTCACGTCACAGTGTGGATTGTACGATCCACTTACGCTCGGCCGGATTATCGGGTCTAAAGCCCGTAATGATCAGTGATCTATATTTAACAATCAAAAAAATGTAGATGCCCCCCCCCCCCGCCCCCTTTTCCTCCGACATGATAAAGTAGGGTTGGCCCAGAGAATCACTTGCTTCCCCCCCCCCTCCCTTCTCGCCCCCCCCCCCCTCTCACCACCCCTCGGGCTATTCCCAGTGAAGGTTATCTGCCCACACTACTGCCGCCGAATCACTGGTACAGTTCGCACTCCGGCGCTAATTACGGCCAATACCTCACCCCGACTGTTCTGCGTTTCTCGGCGGGTGCAAATGCTTGAACGCGCACGAAGCAAGTCTGTCGGCGAAACCACAACACCTGCGGTAGAAACAGAGTTTCAGTCTACAAGCTAGTTTAGGGTATTAGGTCATAAAGAGAAATTAACCATCTCTCCCGCATTTACATCTGCCTCATTTTGGACAGCGATATTTGGGTGGCCGGTGACTGGGAAGGCCAGGGCGGGAGAGGGACTGTGAGGGGGTGTGTGATCAGCCGAGTGGTGTTTAACTGTTTATGGAGAATGAATCTGGCGTTTGGCTGGCCAGTAGGGGCAGGGGAGGAGGGGGAGAGACCGTAGGGTCAGCCGTAGGATGTCACGTGACATCCACTAATTACACCCTGACTCAAAATCCAGTTCTGATTGGGCGGCTTGCTCTCGTAGGTTCGCCCTCTCCATCAGCAATTAGCTGAAGGACAGCCTCCGGTCAAATCTGACACCCCCTTTCGTCAAATGACAACAAGCTTAATAGACGGACATCAGCATGCAGAAGTCAGGTTTTTAACGACCTGTTTGTCTCCATAGACACTGTTCGGAAATCAAAAGTAGATCACAAGTGAATGTCTTTTGACAAAATCAGTGAATTAAAGGCCTGTAAACAGCTATGTGTTAAGGGAATATCATTTTCGAGATTACGAACACACTTAGAAGTATTTCATTACTAATGGACATATTCGAAACTGTACCCTCTTTGGCCTGTAAGGGTTGTTGAAAAGGAAAGTATATCAAGCAGATTCATGAATATATATATATATATTATATATATATATATATATATATATACTATATATATATATTATATATATATATATATATATATATATATATATATATATTAATTGCTTGTTTCATACAGTCACATGGGTACATCAAACAATCTCTGAACAAGAAATGACTATCGGGTTCATGTTTACCGTAGCTGCCGCTGTTGTGTATAGACGGATCAGGAAAAAAAGACAGTTGTTTTCACAAACACCTAAGCATTTTCGTGATAACTGGATCAACGAGTTTATCAATAGACGTGTTTGTCAGTGGGAATGGAAAGACGTGCAGGAGGCTGAATACCAGAACATGCTGTTACTTACTTACTTACGCCTGTCACCCCTACCCGGGTATAGGCCGTCGACGAGAGACCTCCAGCAACTCCTGTCCTGTGCTTCTCCTTCGATTCTACTCCAGGTGGTTCCCAGTCTCTTGATGTCTGCTTGGAGGTCTCGACGCCAGTAGTTTCTCAGCCTACCTCTTTTCCTCTTTCCCTGGGGGTTCCATGACAATGCCTGCCTAGTGATACTGGAAGCTGGCTTTCTCAGACTGTGACCGATCCATCCCCATCTTCTTCGCCCAATTTCATTCTCTGCTGTTATCTGTTCTGTTCTCTCCCAGAGTCTGACGTTGCTGATCTTCTCTGGCCAGTGGATTTTCAAATTTCTTCTAAGGCAACTGTTCATGAAGGTCTGTACTCTGTTGACTGTGGTTTTTGTCAATCTCCAAGTCTCTGCTCCATATAAGAGAACTGCTTTTACATTGGAGTTGAAAATCCGGACTTTGGTGTGTTGTGACAGCTCTCTGGAGCTCCACACTTTTTTCAACTGGAGAAAGGCTGCTCTGGCTTTACCGATTCGTGCTCTGACATCTGCATCAGTGCCGCCTTTTTTGTCTATGATGCTCCCGAGATAGGTGAAGGACTCCACCTCCTCCAACGGGGTGCCAGCAAGCAAGACTGGTTCTTCCCTGGTTGCGTTCAGCCTCATTGTCTTTGTTTTCTGTTTGTGAATGGAGAGGCCCACTTGGGACGAGATGTCAGCAAGCCTCATGGTCTTGTCCTGCATTTGTTGATGAGTGTGGGACAGTAATGCCAAGTCGTCTGCAAAATCGAGGTCGTCAAGCTGTGTCCACAGTGTCCACTGTATTCCACTTCGTCTGTGCTCTGTGGTCATCTTCATGACCCAGTCTATGGCCAGTAGGAAGAGGAACGGAGACAGCAGACACCCCTGCCTGACACCGGTTCTGACCTGGAGCTCCCTGGTGAACTGCCCTTCGTGGATCACGCGACATGTCATGCAATCGTAGCTGCTCTTGATCAGGCGGACGAGCTTTGTGGGTACACCGTAGTGTCGTAGGAGTTTCCACAGAGTCTCTCGGTCCACACTGTCAAATGCTTTCTCATAATCCACAAAGTTGACGTACAGCGGGGAGCTCCACTCCAGAGACTGTTCCACGATAATGCGGAGAGGGGTGATCTGGTCTGTACATGATCGGTTCTTCCTGAATCCTGCTTGCTGGTCTCTCAGCTGGGGGTCAACGGAGCTCTTCATTCTCTCCAGGATGATCCTGTTGAAGACCTTTAGGACATGCTGTTACACTGGCATAAATTGTCCCTTGACAAGCGTAACACAACAGTGAGACAGAATTTGAACGCAAATTGCAATAGTCGGAAAAAATGTTTTCCATGTACGACGCGTTCGTCGAGTGTTATCATCAAGTGGACAGTATTATTTGATGCCACATACAATGAAAAACTGAAGGGGTATGTCTTTCTGCATTGTGATGAAGAACGAGTGAGTGAGTGAGTGAGTATAGATTGCTTTACGTCCCGCAAGCGACAAAGGCCTTCTCAGGACGTGCCTGCGCTAAATGAAGAAAAAAACTGCAAGAAGCGCAGACAGGAGGGAGAATTTCAAAAGAAAAATACAGATGAAGGGACCAGAAAGACAGAAATAAAAACCCCAAAAGAGTAGAACCCACCTTGCAGGGGTTAGACAAGGTGACCCTAGGAACTAAAAAGTAGACAACCCCACCAAGGTCCCCTAGGGCAGACGAAGAACGGGGGGGGGGGGGGGGGGGGGCTCATGTTTGATTCGTTCTGTTCTATTGACAGCGCAAAACCACACTCGACATATTCCTGTAACATAACAAAGCCGTCTCGCAGAAGAATAAACTGTGCCAAACATGTACATGTACGCTGGCTCCCAGCACTGACATTAGACTGCTGGATTTTGGTCCTAGCTCAGGATCATGCTAAAATTAACCAAATAAAGACAGCTCTCCCCCACCACTCCCTCCAGTATGTGATAAAAAGCTCTCATTTCACTGATCAGCTGCAAAGGCATAATTCACTAAAAAAAAACACAATAAGCGGGTGGTGATCGGCGATATTTTGAGCTCGGTGTCTACATACTGCTTCCCCATCCTGATGTTATTTATGGACAAGGCTTTTGAGTGAGGTGGTTAGAAAAATCGAAACAGCTGTTCTCAATTCCAGCCAGTTACAGTTGGTGCCGAACAACTTCTCTACGTCTTAGTCTTCCCGCCGGAAATCTGTAAATCTGCCGGACAGTCTTTTAACAACTGCAGTACACTCGGCAAGTGTGCTGTTCACGAACCTTACTGTACACTAGGTTAGTGTGGAAGTTTCACGTCACAGTGTGGCTTGTACGATCCACTTACGCTCGGCCGGATTATCGGGTCTGTAACTGAGATCAAAAGCGTTACTTACTTACGCCTGTCACCCCTACCCGGGTATAGGCCGTCGACGAGAGACCTCCAGCAACTCCTGTCCTGCGCTTCTCCTTCGATTCTACTCCAGGTGGTTCCCAGTCTCTTGATGTCTGCTTGGAGGTCTCGACGCCAGGAGTTTCTCGGCCTACCTCTTTTCCTCTTTCCCTGGGGGTTCCATGACAATGCCTGCCTAGTGATACTGGAAGCTGGCTTTCTCAGACTGTGACCGATCCATCCCCATCTTCTTCGCCCAATTTCATTCTCTGCTGTTATCTGTTCTGTTCTCTCCCAGAGTCTGACGTTGCTGATCTTCTCTGGCCAGTGGATTTTCAAAATTCTTCTAAGGCAACTGTTCATGAAGGTCTGTACTCTGTTGACTGTGGTTTTTGTCAATCTCCAAGTCTCTGCTCCATATAAGAGAACTGCTTTTACATTGGAGTTGAAAATCCGGACTTTGGTGTATTGTGACAGCTCTCTGGAGCTCCACACGTTTTTCAACTGGAGAAAGGCTGCTCTGGCTTTACCGATTCGTGCTCTGACATCTGCATCAGTGCCGCCTTTTTTGTCTATGATGCTCCCGAGATAGGTGAAGGACTCCACCTCCTCCAACGGGGTGCCAGCAAGCAAGACTGGTTCTTCCCTGGTTGCGTTCAGCCTCATTGTCTTTGTTTTCTGTTTGTGAATGGAGAGGCCCACTTGGGACGAGATGTCAGCAAGCCTCGTGGTCTTGTCCTGCATTTGTTGATGAGTGTGGGACAGTAATGCCAAGTCGTCTGCAAAATCGAGGTCGTCAAGCTGTGTCCACAGTGTCCACTGTATTCCACTTCGTCTGTGCTCTGTGGTCATCTTCATGACCCAGTCTATGGCCAGTAGGAAGAGGAACGGAGACAGCAGACACCCCTGCCTGACACCGGTTCTGACCTGGAGCTCCCTGGTGAACTGCCCTTCGTGGATCACGCGACATGTCATGCCATCGTAGCTGCTCTTGATCAGGCGGACGAGCTTTGTGGGTACACCGTAGTGTCGTAGGAGTTTCCACAGAGTCTCTCGGTGATCAAAAGCGTAATGACCTAATAACAATGAAACAAACTACGTAGATGACTCTTCTCCCCCCCCCCCCCCCCCTCCACTTCCTCCGACTTGAAAAAAGTAGGGTTGGCCCAGAGAATCCCTTGCTTCCCCCCTCCCATGTCCCCCACCCCCCAGCCCCCGGGCTATACCCAGTGAAGATTGTCTGCCCACACTACTGCCGCCGAAGTCACTGGAAAAGTTCGCACTTCGGCGCTAATTACGGCCAATACCTCTCCCCGACAGACCTGCGTTTCCCGGCGGGCGCAAGCAGCTAGATTCGCTTGAACGCGCATGAAGCAAGTCTATCGGCGAACCCACAACACCTGCGGTAGAAAAGGAGCTTCAGTCTACAAGCCAGTTTAGGGTATTAGGTCAAAAAGCGAAATTAACAATCTCTCCCTCATTTACATCTGCCTCCTTTTGGACAATGAGATCTGGTATTTGGGTGGCCGGTGACTGGGAAGGCCAGGGCGGGTGAGGGATGAGGGGTGATCAGCCGAGTGGTGTTTAACTGAATGACTCTGGCGTTTGGGTGGCCAGTGAGGGGGAGGGGGGGAGGGCGGCAGAGGGGGGGGGGAGAGACCGTAGGGTCGGCCGTAGGGATGTCACGTGACATCCACTAATTACAGCCTGATTCAAATCCAGTTCTGATTGGGCGGCTTACTCACGTAGGTCCGCCCTCTCTATCATCAATTGGCTGAAGGATAGCCTCCGGTCAAATCTGACACGCCTTTCGTCAAATGACAAGAAGCTGAATAGACGGACATCAGCATGCAGAAGTCAGGTTTTAACGACCTGTTTGTCTCCATAGACACTGTTCGGAAATCAGAAGTAGATCTCAAGTGAATGTCTGTTGACAAAATCAGTGAATTAAAAGCCTGTAAACATGTATGTGTTAATGAAATATAATTTTCGAGACTACGAACACACTAAGAAGTATTTCCTTTCTAATGGATATAATTCAAACTGTATCCTCTTTGGCCTGTAAGGGCTGTAGAAAAGGAAAGTATATCAAGCAGATTCCTGAATATTAAAAAAAAAATTGCTTGTTTTATACAGTCGCATGGGTACATCAAACAATCTCTGAACAAGAAATGACTATCGGGTTCATGTTTATCGTAGCTGCCGCTGTCCTGTATAAACGGATCAGAAAAAAAAGACAGTTGTTTTCGCAAACATCTAAGCATTTTCGTGATAACTGGATCAAGGAGTTTATCAATAGACGTGTTTGTCAGAGGAAATGGAAAGACTTGCAGTAGGCTGAATACTAGGACATGCTGTTACACTAGCATAAATTGTCCCTTGACAACCGTAACACAACAGTGAGGCAGAATTTGAACACAAACTGCAATAGACGAAAAAAATGCTTTCCATGTACGACGCGTTTGTCGGGTGTTATCATCAAGTGGATAGTAAGGAACAATATCATATACAATGGAAAACTGAAGGGGTGTCAGTGTCTGTCTGCATTGGGGTGAAAGTAGGGGGGAGGGGGGCTCATGTTTGATTCGCTCTGTTCCATTGACAGCGCAAAACCACACTCAACATACTCCTGTAACATAACAAATCCGTCTCGCAGAAGAATAAACTGTGCCAAACATGTACATGTACGCTGTCTCCCAGCACTGACATTAGACTGCTGGATTTTGGTCCTAGCTCAGGATAATGCTAAAACAAACCAAATTAAGGCAGCTCCCCCCCCCCCCATCCCCCCCCAACCACTCCCTCCAGATTGTGATAAAAAGCTTTCATTTCACTGATCAGCTGCAAAGGCATAATTCACTACCACAATAAGCGGCTGGTGATCGGCGATATTTTTAGCTCGGTGTCTACATACTGCTCCCCCATCTTGACGTTATTTATGGACAAGGCTTTTGAGTCTGATGGTTGGAAAAAATCCAAACAGCTGTTGTCAATTGCAGCCAGTTACAGTTGGTGCCGAACGGCTTCTTTACCTCTTCTTCCCGTGTACAAAGTTACCAGGGCAAATCTGTCGATCAGGGGTTCATTCTTTTTTTCCTGTATTGTCTGCACAAAACACACAGCCAAATGAAAATTAGACAGATTTTATGAACCCACAAATATTTCACTCCTCGTGGTGATGAGGCGTATCAAACATAGCATGACATATCAGGCAGTGGAGAAGGCAAAAGTGGTCCGTCTTCACACACGCTTATCGCCCTGCTCTACCACCACCACTCCCCCCCCCCTCCCTTCCCCCCCCCCCCCCCCCCCTGTTACGTGGTAAAATCGTGGTCGTAGAAATGATAACTACACCAAACGCACACACGTAGAGTTCTTTTAAATAACCCTCATTCAGCTGCAATCCGTCACACGTGGCTTAAGGTTGTAGACAACATTGGAGTAACAGTTCCAACAATATTTTATTACAGCGATGCGATCTCCACAAAATATGTTCACAAACACACCAACACTGGTACAATGTCTTCTCTGCGAAATGTCCACACTTGACACAATGCGTCTCTCATACAATGTACATCACCATACACTGCATAACACCGTCACTGACAATGAAGCACGATATCTTGCGTAGCTCAAAGTCAATGTGCTTACGATACACTGCAATTCTACAACTGAACAATGTACCGACGCTGTTACATCGCAATTTTACAACTGAACAATGTACCGAGGTGCTTCCTAGCACGACTCTTTTATAGTGTTATGTTTTCCAGAAAAATCAAACAAAATCGTACAACACAGCCAATCAAAACACAGTACGTAACTAAAACTCAAAGGTACATTCTTACTGGAACAATCTGTAAATATCTGGCTTCCAGCTTCAACATCTATGTTAGGCAAATCCCCGGCGCGCCATGACGTCACACAAAAGTAGGCCAGACAGGTCACGACCTTGCACACTCTAACTGGTAAACACGCAATCAGTGCATTGGTACTAAAAGCTAAATGACACGCGCGCAGTAAACAAATGAATATCCGAGCGGCTTCTAGACTCTTCCTGACTCAACTCCGTGCGGCAACAGATAATCAACATTCCACTATTCGTAAACGAAAATGAAATTCACTGAAAAGGTACGTGATTCGAAATCATGATAGCTCAAATAAAACATCGGATCGTTTAATACGATATATGCATACACGCTCTCACAGAACAACACAACCACAATCGTTACATTACCCCCCCCCCCCCCCTTTTAGAACGAAATTTCACAAAATTTCTTATCAAATCCAAAAAAAAAAATACGGTTGTGGCTGTGTTAATATACACAGAACCTTAAACAAATACAATTTCACAACAAATTATATCAAATTAACTACTTAAAATAATTAACTCACAGTTCTTTTAAAATGTCCCGAATGAAAATATGCTCCTTTAAACTGTCCTGATCACAAAAATGTCCCTTTAAATTTTCATGGACAACAAAATGTTTCTTTAAAACTGTTCTGTACACAGAAATTTACATTTAAACTACTCTGCTCAAATAATCAGCTCCAAAGTTCTGCGAACCCTTGATAGACTGTAATTTAATGTCAAAATTCTGCAAGAACATAGCCCATCTCATGATACGAGAATTTGTAAATTTTGCAGAGTTAAGATAGTTCAGGGTTGATGGTCCGTTTGGAGAACAAATGGCACGCCCAAAAGGTACAGTTCGAATCGCCTTACTCCCCAGATGATGGCTAGGCATTCTTTCTCGATGGTCGAGTAGTTTCGCTCAGCGCCTGTCAACTTTTTGCTGGCATAGCTCACTGGGTGGAGTTTTCCATTATTTTCTTGCATCAAAACTGCCCCTACTCCTTCGTTGGAAGCGTCTGTTCTCAGGTAGAAAGTTTTCAACGGGTCAGGGAGGTGTAGAACAGGTTTCTCGGTTAGGATGTCTCGAATTGTCTGGAATGCTCGTTCTTGGGCCTCCTCCCACTTCACCACGTTAGGTTGTCCTTTCCTCAGCAAGTCAGTCAGGGGTGCTGCGACTGCCGCAAATTTTGGTATGAACTCTCGGTAGTTGTTCGCCAGACCCATAAATGAGCGAACTTGCGTCTTGGTCGTAGGTCGCGGGACATCCCTAATCTTCCGCACGTTATCATCGTGCAGTCCCTTTAAACCTTCGCTCAATTTGTGTCCGATGAAATCTATGTTATCAGCCCCAAGAATACATTTGCTTGGGCGGATGGTGAAATTTGCATCCGACAGTCTTTGGAACAGCTCTCGGAGGGCTTTGAGGTGATCCCCCCATGTTTTTAAAAGATCACATTCTGCATATCTTCTAGGATCTTTTTCAGTCCTCTCTTCAATGTGGCACCTTTCTGTTTCTAGCTTCACAGTCACTGGATGACGTCACATCATTGGTTAGTACAGCGGCGGCTCTGTGTTGAGACGTAGTACTACTTCTGCCTGCTATCCCGCGATCTTGGTTGGATCTTCTGATGTTGTCGCCTCGGGGAGCATCTTTAGAAGGACACCGTATCGCTTTGTGACCTTTCTTTCCACAGAGAAAACATGTCAGGTTCTCCACCGGCTTGTATTTCGGGGTGTCTCTGGCATTGTGGATTTCCTCTGCTGGTGCAGACACACGCTCCCGTTTATTGGGCCCGAACTTCATGTTATGGGCGTCAAGGTATCTTTGAGCGAAGTCTGCTATGGCCTTCAGGGACTGGTCTTTTTGCTCTCTGAGGTGGGCGGCCAGGTCCTTAGAACATGCGTTGAAAACTTGTTCTTTGATGATGAGGTCACACAGGTCTTGGTACTCTCTGTTTAGGCCAGCCAGATCTATCCATTTCTCCAGGTAGCTTCTGATTCTTTCAATGAATAGGCCGGGTGTTTCTCCTTCTTCAGGCTTGCAATTCCGAAATCGTCCCAGAACGTATATATTTGAAAAAAGCACTGTCAAGGGAGAGAATTGTGCATGATAGACCAATGATCATAGACATATCCCACTGTTCCAGCCCCTTGGTGCATGGAAATTTAAATATAGGTCCCCCAAGTGGGGGTCCAGATATCTAGCCGGCGTGGACAGCTGTTTCGGTCTAGGCGACCTCATCAGCACACCATCGGCAATACTGGAGGAAGAGACGGAACTTCTGCCTACCTGCAAAGAAGACCACATTTTACTGTGGTTTCTGCAGGGGCATACATTCCATGCCTCCACCTAGAGCCAAATTTTTATGCACCCTAAGAGAGTACCTACTTGTAAGTGCCGTAAAAGTCCCCCACGTGGGGGACCTAGATTTAAATTTCCTCCACCAAGGGGTTGGAGCAGTGGGATATGTGATACGCCCCCCTTTGGGTGTGTGTGTGTGGGTGGGTGGGGGGGGGGGGCTTCCATATGCATTGCTTCCAGTCACTTACCTAGCGCACCCCCTCTTTCCTTTTTTTTTTTTTTTTTTTGTGTGCTTGGACTAAAGTAGTTTATTGATCATTGGTCTATCATGCACAATTCTCTCCCTTGACAGTGCTTTTTCCTACTCACTTGGTAGTTTCTTCTAAATTACAAGCACTGGCAGTCAACTCTTTCGGTCTAGATGTTTATATTCGAGCTCAGAACCGCTCCAGTTATGTTCTCTTTGAATGTCAACTGATTATCATGGTCCGCTCATAGCGTAATGTCTTCCATTAAACAGCATCGGGGATGAAACGTCATGGGACGAAATGTGATTGGGACGAACGGTGTGGGCGAATGCGCGTAGGGCGAAGATAGGCATAGAACAAGAGGCTCAAAACAAGTCCTTCGAAGCTTTTTAACGCTAAATAAACAAACTTTTACGGCACCTACAACCCCAAATATATGAATATTACTACTTCAAGTACTCAATAATATGTGTTTATGTGGTAATTTGGGCTTAGGAGAGGTTATTTCGACTGGTTTCGGACAGCGCGATCATGTAGCAAGGGAAGTAATCGACGTGTCAACGGTTGTGGAAAGCGGCTTACTAGTACAACTAAATCAACTTTAATGTAAACCAAACTTCTAAGACATGATTATTTTGTGTTTAGGTACGCAATAATAGTTATAGATATGGTTATTTTAGCTTAGGACAGGTTATTCCGGGTTATTCCGGGTTTTAGTAGGACCCCGGACAAAGGCCTTTTCAACGGTATATAACTTGATGGGGTTCTGTAGGGGGTGCAACGTAAACGAGCTCAGACTTTTAAAATCATTTTAACCTATTTAACCTATTTAATGGCATTTTTCATGATAAAGATTTTAACCATACGATACTTTGGTGTATGTAGAATACATTTCTGCCCAAAAGTGAAAATGACCCAGACTGACCCCCACCACATAAAAAAATTACTGCGTGTAGCGCTGATCGGCTCGCTGCGAGTTAAGACTGGTTTCGTGCCGGAGAGAGGGTCACATGTTATGCGCACTTAGCTGACGTGTAATATTACCTGAAGTGAAGTGTTTGCACTGTTAGTCACGATTTCTGAGGAACACCAACTCTACTGACGGGAGATTGGAAATTTTGAACCAGTATACGTAATTACGTACGTAATTTATCCTGTTTTAGAACAGTCGTTACGGCATTATTGATTTAGGTGTCGATCGGATCTCTAACCTTCTCTCACCGACGTAAGAATTTAGTTTCTTACATTTACGTTTCCTGTATGTAATCCGATCATTAAGTTGGTTTCTGCACACAGCAACTAGTCTAGCAGCTGCCCTTCATAGACGATCAGCCGTTTACGAGATAGTGATTTTCTAGAGAGTAACAAAGGTTTGGGTATATCAAAATGAAGTCTAGTTTGAATAAAAGCAGTGCGCACTCGTTTTAAACCGCCGGAGGATGGAGACATTTTTCTGTAGCACATTTTGTTTCTAGTTCGCCTGCAGACGAAACCAGGACATTCGCAGCCATGTTCCCAGGCCGGGATCAGTAGTTTACGCGGGTCTCATTGTTCCTGTATTCAGTAATAGTATGCACTATATGTCACATAAAAGGATTTCATTTATTTTTTTAAATAAAATTTGCACACTTAGGTATATTAAGAGAAGAAGCAGTTACGAAAAGGCTTGCCTTGAACTCAAATATCGTTACTCAACAATAAGGTATCCCAAACTGATCACGTGATCAAAACATCGGCACACGCGGATTTCCCTGTGATGAATTTCGATGTACCGGCGAGTTCTTTTTGATTTGTTCTACAGAAGCGTGTTTGTTTCCCAAAAAGGCGAACATGCAACGTTGCTTTGTGCATTTTTACATCTTGATAAAGGTTTGTCACGTTTATTTTCATTCACTTTACCATCGCTTTGCCCGTTTCATTTCGACACCACAGCAAACAAAAAAAAAAAAAAAAAAAGGCTATCTTCGAAACCTATGTCCGAAGTGCAACATGTTGCATGCTGTAAAAGAGTGCCACACCACTAGGTTGTAACTGTCATGGCTGAACAAAGTTTCGGAACTTGATTAATTATTATTATACTGTAACACTTAATTCAATCAGTTGTACTGGCAAGCTATGTTGTGATGTGCGATCAGTGCCATGCAGTCTCGATCAGTGATCACTGATGGTACAGTACACTTGACACGTAAAAAATACACAGCACAATGTGAACACGCTTGGAAGTTCATGCAATGCTTTGTTTAAAATTAAACCCTATCTTGCTAGCAGTAGCCTATTGCACAAAAGAGAAACTATTTTGCTGCTGCATAGTTTAAAGTTTGTCTGCATTATTGCAGTTTGCTGCAAGATTCTTAGCAGCTGGCATTAGCACTGACACTCATATATTTGGGGATTAAAACGAGAAAGAAAACGGAGACAGGTAACACAGAGTGATCAAATGAATGAGATATGCTTTGTGATGAACAGCTATTTAAAGGAAGGGGGGGGGGGAGGCACATACCTTTATATTGCGCACGTACTATTTCTTTCAGTGTTTCCATCACCCATCATAAGACCATTGGCCTCGATGAGTTCTCATGTTTTATTTGAGTGATTTACAACTGAAATACATGTACTTGCTGCTGTTATATTATTTTCTTACTGGCTTTGACATTTCGCTGTAAGATTTACAGTCCCATACTTTAAACCTGTCCTGACTATCGCACATGGAGGTTGACTGTATCATTGATATGTGTGTGTAGGTATCGTTTTGTTTGAGGTGGCAGTTTTGGCCTCACCTTTAAGTTTGGTGACCCTGTGCATGTGGCCACCAGTACTATTTACAGAACTGATGGCTGCATGTGCAGTGTGATTAACTGTACACATGAGATTTTTAGGTGAGCAGCTAAAATACAGGCAGTCAATACAAGCCACTTTCTTAACCTCAAATCTCTATATATAGATTTTACAAAGAAGTACCCAACGGAGAAAGAAACACGCTTAGAAAAGACGGGTACGTCAAAATAGACAAACAAACAAACAGAGAGATTAGCCGCTACTTATCTTCATTGGCAGAAGGAATGTCGCAACTGAAGGAGGTGACGTAAAATAAAAGAAAAGGAAGAACAAAAGTGCGGAAAAAGTAAAAATGACGTCAACGAAAAATCGTAAAAGAGAGACTCGGAAAGAACCTGAACACGAGAGACAAGAGTGTGTGCAAGCACGTGCAGAAGCGAGCGAAAGAAAAGGCGTGTAGATGAGGCCAGAGAAAGAGAGAGAGAGAGCGAGACGGAGAGAGAGAAAGAGAGCGAGACGGAGAGAGAGAAAGAGAGAGAGAACGAACGGGGAGTACCCTTGGGCACGAAGTAGGCTGAATGTCTAATACACAAAGCCTGCTAAACACTAACCCGAAGGCAAACTTTATATCACCTTCAAGTTGAGGACTACCTCGGGGAAAAACGGGAGGACCCCGGGGAAAAAAAACCCAGCATTTAGCACGGTACACAACAAGTAATAAGTCATGAAAACAAAGCAAATAATCAAATTCAGTAAGAGAATATTGGTATAAGTGGAGAGTAGGTAGTTGTGAACCGTCTTCAAGGGTAACTAAAAAAATATAAGGGGGGGGGGGGGGAGAGAGAGATAGAGAGACGGGGGCGGGGGGGGGGGAGGGAGGGGGGGGGAAGGAGGAAGGGGAAGAAGGGAAAAGGAAAAAGCGTAAAGAGAGAAAGAGGGCTAGAGAGAAGTGGTAAAGGGGGTAGGGGGGGGGGGGGGAAGAAAAAGGGAGAGAGGTAGAAGGAGAGAGAGGAAAGAAAGAAAAAAAAAAAAAAAAAGGGGGGGTGGGGTGGGGGCGGAAGACAACCAGCCAGAGCCACCAACCCCACCCAACAGGCACCCACTAGCCCACAGAAAAACACAGGCACGCAACAAGACGACCACATACATCCCCAAAGGATGCAGACGATCGCCCCGCCCCAAAACCGCGTATCAAACCGTGAGCCGGAGACCCGGCGCCCGACAGGGAAGGGCAAGGGATCCAACTAAACGTTCGGCCAGCGCTGAGAAAGTCCCCAAGGGAAATGTACATATCAACCAACGCCAACCTCACCTAACTGGTTAGTGAGTAGTAAAACAGTGAGGTAAAGTAGTGGTCTGGATTGATAGATTTTACAGTCCACTAATGCCCATCAGTATACAATTGTGCATGTCTTTTGTGGGTGTTCTGCGGTTTTCCTTATCAATGTGAACTGGGCAGCCTATTGTTTGAAGTGATCAGTGGTGGCGTCATCTATAATGTATGTGTGCGTTTGGCCACTAGTATTGTTTACAAAGATGCTGTTTACAGAACTAGTGGCTGAGTATGCATATTAGTTCTGTTATTGTTATCAGGTGTGGCCTTATTTTGGTGCCCCTGTGCATCACTGCATGAGGCCAACATTACTTTTCACAGAACTGATGGCTGCATGTGCAGTGTGATTAACTGTATACATGAGATTTTTAGGTTAGGCTAAAATACAGGCAGTCAATACAAGCCACTTTTTAAATCTCAAATCTCTATATACACATGTATATAGGTTTTACAGTCCACTAATGCCCATCAGTATACAAATGTGCATGTCTTTTGTGGGTGTTCTGCGGTTTTGTATGTGGGGTGGGGTTAAAAGCGGGGCAGTATTTCACCTATTACTGTGTATGTGTATAACCTACATTACCCAAAAACATGAATAAATAATTTAAATAGTTATTTGGGTTTAACGCCACGCAGGCGACTACGGCCACCCTCATGATGGTTAAATGAATAAGATAAAGTAAGTCAAAGATACCTGGGGCATATGAATGCTAAGTAAAGGATAGATTATGAACATGCACAGATATACATTCTTTTGGTGGGTGTTCTGCGGTTTTGTGTGTGTAACTGGAGTGGGGTTGGGAGCGAGCGGTATGGCACCTATGACAATGTACATGTATAAGACATTTATTCACCAAGTAAAACATTATAAGGATTTTTGTGTGGCATGGCGACAGTAAAATACATCCTCATCATGTCATACACTCAGTTGGCGATCATCCTGTATAGAGCACTAAACGATAGATAATAATAATAATAATGTACATTTATATAGTGCTTAACTTCCAAATGAATGGTGCTCACAATATTAAACACTAATCAGTCATATGTCACAAATCATGGAATCACGTTGTTCCATGGATGGTGCTGTACTGAGGACAGCTTCTGGAAAGAAACTGCACCTGAATCGAGAGGCTCTGGCTTTCAAAGCACGGAACCGCCGGCCAGAGGGCAAAAGCTCGAAGAGATCATTGGCTAGGTGCGACAGATCTGACAGAATAGTACTGGTGGCCACATGCACAGAGGCATCATGGTGTATGTTCTTAGCCTGTATGCTGATGTGTATGTACAAAACCTACATTACAAACAAAATAAATAAATAATTTAAATAAATAAGATAAAGTAAGTCTAAGATACCTGGGACATATGCATGCTAGGTAAAGGATAGATTATGAACATACACAGATGTGCATGTCTTTGGGTAGGTGCTCTGCGATTTTGTGTGTGTATTTGGATAGGGGTTGGAAGCGGGCGGTATGCCACCTATTGCCATCTAAAATTCTATATACATGTGTATATTTTCTTCTTGTATGCTGATGTGTATGTACAAAACCTGCATTACAAACAAACAAAAGTAAATAAATAAATAATTTAAATAAATAGTTATTTGGGTTTAATGCCGAGCAGGCGACTAATGTCATCTCGTGGCTGTTACATAAATAAGATAAAGTAAGTCAAGATGCATGGGCCATATGAATGCTGAGTAAAGGATAGATTATGAACATGCACAGATGTATTTGTCTTTTAGTGGGTGTTCTGTGGTTGTGGAGTGGGGGTTGGGAGTGGGCAGTATTACCATGTATGTGTATGAGAACATCAGCATATGTATAAAACCTACTTTACAAACAAATAAAAATAAATAATAAATTTTAATAAATAAAATAAGATAAATCAAATATACCTGGGACATGAATACCAAGTAAAGGATATATTATGAACATGCACAGACTTGCATGTCTTTTAATGGGCGTTCTGTGGTATTGTATGTGGGGTGGGGAGCAGGTGTTATGCACCTATTACCATATATGTGTACATGTATGTTCTAATCTTGTATGCTGATGTGTATGTGCAAACATACAACACAAACAAACAAATAAGTAAATAAATAAATTTAACAAAATAATAAATTAATAAATAAAATAAATCGGGGATACCTGGGACCTATGGATAGATTATGAACATGCACAGATGTATGCATATTGAAAAATAATTTCCTCTCCTTCGTGGCCACCACCATACCACTAGCGATCATGTACATCAAGAAATTCCTTCCATCCATAATTAAAAGGATAAATAATAAATAAATATGTAAGTGAATACATAAATGAATCAATAATAAATAATAAATAAAACATGTAATACAATGGAGAGGGCTACTACCTGTCTCATGCAGTACCGATAAAGCTTGATCATAGTGAGTTTTTGTGAGTACTTGAGTGTGGATTGGTTGAATGGGTTGCAAAAACTACAATTTTTATATTTAGGTGTTTAGCTGAACAAGGTGATTTAGATGGAAACGGTTCGGAGATGGATTTCACTCTGCCTGGCTTGTGCTTAAGACCAGTCGCATAAGAGTTGCTTGACCAGTTACAAATCCCATCTCCACTAATAACAAAAGAGCAGACCTACACTTAGAGCCGTTGGGCTGGAAAACGGACGAACAACATGCATGTTGTATCCGGACATAAAGTCTGCAGAATGTTGAAGATGGTCGGCAGACACAATGCACAACATGCACGACTAAGGTAGTTTACTTTCGATATGCTTTCCTCCCACAAATGAGACCCGAGTTCTATGGGAAAGGCTGTTTTCAAGACCAGGAAAAATAACGTATTTGACGTTGATAAGATGTACTTCAAAGTTCAAATCCAAAATAATCTCTGTTTCACTTCAGGAGCAAAGTAAAGCTGATTAACCGTGCGCGTCTGATTGACTTCTTTCGAAGGCATCTCGCTGACCGCCATTTTGAAACTAGCGACGCGAGTATACTTACGGCATTAAAAATATTACTTTTTAAATTATTTTATCGTAAATATGTATGCATGATTACTTGCTGATGATTTTAATTTACTCACTGGAATAAACGTGTAACTTGTATGCTCGAAATTTTCAATGTTATGCACAAAAAATGTCTTGCAGCTTATCTGGGCCGTGTACGAGGACTGGTTCCCTCACATCGAAAAATAGCTTTCGAAAAACACTTCTACAAAAATGTATCCATCCTAAGGACAAATATTGTTGCCATGCATAAACTATATGGCATTAGTACTTTCGTTTCGTACCTGCAAACCATTGTTACTCTTTTGACGAACTACTTACCTCTGCAGAAATTGCGAAAAGCTGCTAGACTAAACACAATCCCCATCAGTCATGGCGATCATCAGATATTACTGTGTAATGTGACGTCAATACCTTTAGAAGCTAGACAATAAGTTCGTACGTGGATACATGATTACGCAGTAGCGCAGTGCATGACGCCATAGTGCCGGTTTTCACCATACAACGATGTCATTGAACGTGAACAGGCACTGAGCTCAGTACTTTCGCGTGTCACAGTGTCCATACTAACTTTCTGTGCCGTTTGTTTTAACGATTTGTGTCAATGTACTAAATTATCCCTTTTAATCACGATAAAATTCAAATTCATATTCAAATTCAAAATACTTTTTTGTCCCGTTATGCGTGAAGTATTTATCAACAGATTAAGACCTTATTCTGCTACACGTGTATCAGTATTACTGATTAAAATAGTTACAAAACGAACACCGGCCCCAGCTTGAAGAGGCCATCGGGCCGACGTCGGCCGCAGTGGGCCCGCGCACGATTGTGCGCGGGCCCACTGCGGCCGACGTCGGCCCGATGACCTTTTACGTCCTGGGATCAAGTGGTGATCAGAAGAGATGAACACAGCACATTGAGACAAAGCGCTGAAAACTGTTTCTCGGCATGTGCCTGTCTGGTACGTACATGTCATCGCGTGCGGCACAAGATTAGTTAGTTTGTATCTGTCATCAGTGACTGTCCTGACACAAAGACCTGATATGCATACGTCAGTACACGCATGTACCTACATAATACAATAGCTTTCAGCCCGGCCAAGGTCACTCTTACAGGCCGACATCAGTGAAGGTATACTTATTTTGTTCCGATTCTTTTTTACATTTATGTTTGCTTTGTTTTCAGCATATTTCATGTTGTAGTACGTTAGCAACGGCAAGTTTGAAAAATGACGTATTTATCTGCCCAAACTTCTACCTTTGTGTAAGAAAGTTTCATCACCATCATTATCTTCATCATCATCAAAGGCAAATTTCTGTCGTGCCTTGACTCGAACAGACAACGGTTGTATCATCATCATCATCATCTCTCTCTCTCTCTCTCTCTCTCTCTCTCTCTCTCTCTCTCTCTCTCTCTCTCTCTCTCTCTCTCTCTCTCTCTCTCTCTCTCTCTCTCTGTCTCTCTCTGTCTCTCTCTCTCTCTCTCTCTCTCTCTCTCTCTCTCTCTCTCTCTCTCTCTCTCTCTCTCTCTCTCTCTCTCTCAGACACACACACACACGCGCACACACACACACACACACACACACACACACACACACACACACACACACACACACACACACTGGCACATGAGCTTACCGCTGTGAGATGGCTTTAGTGGCCTGATGGGCGTTAAATCTAACTAACTTACTAACTAACCAAACCAACCAACTCGCTTATGATTTCTTTTTCTTCAGATTGCTCAGTCTTATTTTTTCCAGGACAACAATTGTTTTGATGTTTTCTGTTTGTTGCTACAAGAAGAAGAAGTTAAACACCACCAACAACAACAACACCAACAACAACAGCAACAACAACAACAGCTAACAGCACACACTGCAATCGAAGTGCAAGTACACGGCATACATTTAAGGATATTTATTGGCGGAGCATCTGTTGCCCTTATTTATGGCTGTCTGTGTGCTGGTCTGTCATTTTAGACCTTATGGCCCGAGGCCATAAAGGCCCAACATCACGGAGCAGCACAATTGTTTGTCTCGAGAAACGATCGTATACATGACACCTCAAGGCTGGCCGCACATTGTCTTTCTGCAATCTCAATTGATTCTACGCCAAAGAGTCCTAGCCGTCCGGAGAACAAGATTCAAAGTGGTGTCAGCAAGAGGCATAGATCCTCATGAGCCCCCGCGATTGCGAGGGCTCATGAGGATCTATGCCTCTTGCATTTGAATCATGTTTACTTTTCGTCTTCAGTCAAGGGACTAGGACGAAGATACCTGTTTTCGTGAGGCAGGTTAAAAATTGCGGACCTAATTTTGCCACAGATTGCGTACACACGTTTCAGTGCTCGCTGAACTTGACAAGAAGGGAGAATTTCAACGTTTTATCGGAGGTACTGTTTCATCTGTTTATTCTTTACCCCGGTAGCACTGTCGTGAGCGGGCTGACTGAGGCTGGCGAAGGTCCGAGGACCTTTGCTTACTGTGTATGTATTGGTTATGTTTTGTGCAATTGACGTATAAAACACCATGGCATTACCACAGTAGTACCCAGTAAGGCTGAAGTATACTATAGTGACCACTTCAGCCCCAGCAAGCAATATCTCCACTGTCTGACATCGGCCGAAGTCGGCCCGCGCACAGACGGGAAAAGCATGTTCACAATACACACAGTGTTCTCATATAATAATTGTTGTTGATGTTGTTAGGGGTGGTTGCTCTTGTTACTCTTGTTCTTGTTCTTATTTTTGTTGATATTCTTGTTGTTCTTATTGTTGTTGTCGTCGGCGTTGTAATTATTGTTGCTCACATTTGTCGATTTTATGAGTAATGAAAAATGTAAATAGTCCTTCATTTCTTTCTTCAGGTAAACAGGTGTATTGGAAAAAATGCCGCTGAGAGGTAGGTTTGATTACCCTGTAGATGCGTATTTGCAAATAACATGTAGGAAATGAGATGGGTTTTATATTGTCGTAAACATTGGACTTCCCTGACAAAGAATAAGGCTAAGGGTAGGAGGATGGGTAAAAAATAAAAAATAAATAAATAAAATAAAAATAAAAGAAGAACGCAGCTAGTAAAGGAGAGAACTAGAGAACTGTGCATCATAGTTTTAAAAATATATATATATCAATTATTAAGTAAGTGACGAAGAATTCTTTGCCGAGGCTACTCTCCCCTCCCCTCCCCCCTTCAACATCACCAACCACCACTCCACCCGAAAGGGGGACGTATCTCTTGATTTCTGAGGCACACTGATATGAATGGAGCCAACAAGAGGCATAGATCCTCATGAGCTCCCGCAACTGCGGGGGCTCATGAGGATCTATGCCTCTTGCTGTTGACGTTATTTGCAGTTTCTGACACACAATCGATTATCGTGGGTACATTTTTATTCTGAGAATCCACGAATTCGAAACGAACGCCTTTTTTATATATATGCAGACTTTTTTTTTTCCTCTCTCTCTCTCTCTCTCTCTCTCTCTCTCTCTCTCTCTCTCTCTCTCTCTCTCTCTCTCTCTCTCTCTCTCTCTCTCTCTCTCTCTCTCTCTCTCTCTCTCTCTCGTCCCACCCAGGTCTGCCCTGGGGGACTTGGGTGGGGTTAGGTATTTTTTAGTTCCCAGGGTCACCCTGCTCAGCCCCACTGGGTGGGTTTTTCTCTCTATTCTGGGGCATGTGTTTCTGTCTACCCTTGGTCCATTCACCTGTATTTGCCTTTTTAAAACTCTCCCTACTGTCTGCACTGCCTGTAGCTCTTGATATTGGATGTGTGTTGCTAAATGGTCTTAGCTTTATTTAGGCCTCATGTCTTAGGTTTATTTAATGTATTTGACCGGCTGGTGACATACATTCAATGTTCTGTTTAGTTTTTTTTTTTCACAAGCAGTGCAGGCACGTCCTGAGAAAGCCTTGTTGCTGTCGGGACGTTAAGCAATGTACAATCAATCAATCAACTCTCTCTCTCTCTCTTTTACCACCAAAAGAACACAGGCGTTCCTCTGAAGACTTAGAGGTTACACCCGAGATGCTGCAAGACTTTCAGGAGGCAGGATACGTCATCATCAGGTAAATATTCTTTGTTATACACTCTCCTTTTTTTTTTTTAACTGTTGAATGGCTGACATAAACTATACGCCTAATGCGATCAGTCTCTATTTTCTTTCAGAGCACAAATTAATATATTTGACCCCAACGCTCTACAGCAGGAGATGGATCAACCATTGATAATTCAAGGGTAGTGCCAGATTAGCTTGGCGCCATCAAGCGAATGCGGGGGCTCATGAGGATTTATGATATGTCGGTCAGTGTGCAGTCGCTTCAGACGCGTGATTCGTTAGCACTGTCAGTTAAGGTTTTATTTTAGTACCCTCGAACGCAGCTTTTAGTAGTAGTCCACAAGCTAGGAAGATCTACCGTGCACCTCCCCAGTACTCAATAAGATGGATTTCAAAGTGTTCCTTAGTATGTCCTGAGATGTTTAAGCCATGTTCCCCGAAAGTCCTTAGGAACACACCAGAGATATAGCCGATGGCGCAAGGGTACCCCCATTCACGCTCTTCGCAGGTGCTAAAATGAGGTTGAGAAACATTTTCCTCTAAATAAATCAGAATTCATTCCAGAAGCCCAAATCAGGCAATATCATGTTAAGGCACACGTTCTGCAGCCTCTGCAAAACACAGAATGAAAAAATATTGAATCTCTGGCTCACAGTGAAGGTATTTGTGCACCCATTCTGCTGTTGCCAATCACTTTGTTGTTAAGAAGTACCCAACGGAGAAAGAAACACGCTTAGAAAAGACGGGTACAACACAATTTATTAATATTTCGGGTAAATACCCTTTGTCAAAATAGACAAACAAACAAACATAGAGATTAGCCGCTACTTATCTTCAATGGCAGAAGGAATGTGGCAACTGAAGGAGGTGACGTAAAATAAAAGAAAAGGAAGAACAAAAGTGCGGAAAAAGTAAAAATGACGTCAACGAAAAATCGCGTAAGAGAGAGACTCGGAAAGAACCTGAACACGAGAGACAAGAGTGTGTGCAAGCACGTGCAGGAGCGAGCGAAAGAAAAGGCGTGTAGATGAGGCCAGAGAAAGAGAGAGAGAGAGAGAGAGAGAGAGAGAGAGAGAGAGAGAGAGAGAGAGAGAGAGAGAGAGCGAGATGGAGAGAGAGAAAGAGAGAGAGAACGAATGGGGAGTACCCTTGGGCACGAAGTAGGCTGAGTGTCTAAGACACAAAGCCTGCTAAACACCAACCCGAAGGCAAACTTTATATCACCTTCAAGTTGAGGACTACCTCGGGGAAAAACGGGAGGACCCCGGGAAAAAAAACCCAGCATTTAGCACGGTACACAACAAGTAATAAGTCATGAAAACAAAGCAAAGAATCAAATTCAGTAAGAGAATATTGGTATAAGTGGAGAGTAGGTAGTTGTGAAACCGTCTTCAAGGGTAACTCAAAAAATAAGGGGGGGGGGAGAGAGAGAGAGAGAGAGAGAGAGAGAGAGAGAGAGAGAGAGAGAGAGAGAGAGAGATGGGGGCGGGGGGGAGGGGGGAAGGAGTAAGGAGGAAGGGAAAAAAAAAAAAAAAAAAAGGGGAGGGGGGGGGGCGGAAGACAACCAGCCAGAGCCACCAACCCCACCCAACGGGCACCCACCAGCCCACAGAAAAACACACAGGCACGCAACAAGACGACCACATACATCCCCAAGGGATGCACACGATCGCCCCGCCCCAAAACCGCGTATCAAACCGTGAGCCGGAGACCGGAGACTCTCTCTCTCTCCCCCCCTTATTTTTTGAGTTACCCTTGAAGACGGTTTCACAACTACCTACTCTCCACTTATACCAATATTCTCTTACTGAATTTGATTCTTTGCTTTGTTTTCATGACTTATTACTTGTTGTGTACCGTGCTAAATGCTGGGGTTTTTTTCCCGGGGTCCTCCCGTTTTTCCCCGAGGTAGTCCTCAACTTGAAGGTGATATAAAGTTTGCCTTCGGGTTGGTGTTTAGCAGGCTTTGTGTCTTAGACACTCAGCCTACTTCGTGCCCAAGGGTACTCCCCATTCGTTCTCTCTCTCTTTCTCTCTCCATCTCGCTCTCTCTCTCTCTCTCTCTCTCTCTCTCTCTCTCTCTCTCTCTCTCTCTCTCTCTCTCTCTCTCTCTCTCTCTCTCTCTCTCTCTCTCTCTCTTTCTCTGGCCTCATCTACACGCCTTTTCTTTCGCTCGCTCCTGCACGTGCTTGCACACACTCTTGTCTCTCGTGTTCAGGTTCTTTCCGAGTCTCTCTCTTACGCGATTTTTCGTTGACGTCATTTTTACTTTTTCCGCACTTTTGTTCTTCCTTTTCTTTTATTTTACGTCACCTCCTTCAGTTGCCACATTCCTTCTGCCATTGAAGATAAGTAGCGGCTAATCTCTATGTTTGTTTGTTTGTCTATTTTGACAAAGGGTATTTACCCGAAATATTAATAAATTGTGTTGTACCCGTCTTTTCTAAGCGTGTTTCTTTCTCCGTTGGGTACTTCTTTGCATATTACACGCTTGGCAGTCACCTTTTTGGTCTGGATTGATTTTTTCACTTTGTTGTTGTAGTGTCTCCATTCCCAGCTAGTCCAGAATGCACTGGAATCCACTGCAGCACTATTTTGTGGACAGGGCATCCAGTCTATCTTGAAGCTTCCTGGTGAGATAAGTGGATCAAGCTTCTGCCTTTCCCTAGCGAGTGCTCTGCTGCTGTGTTGAGCATCTGCAGATCTGTACGATAGTTGGAGCTGCTGCCGCCAGCTGGTAAGGAGAGGGAGGTAGTAGTGCGGTCTGCACAACAGATGTACACGCCACTTCCTTCATTCCGCACGGCATCTTGTGTGGTATCACAGCTGCTGTGAGGGTAGCGCTTGTGCACAACCTCCAGCAAGATGGCTTTGTGCAGTGCCGCGATCTTTGGCAAAGAGTCCTGGAACATTGTTTATGTTGTCTTGAAGGCTCTTTCGAGATGTCCAGGTATCTGAAGGGAGCTGTTCGCACATCTTTGGGCTTGGTTCCAGGACGTCAGTGTTAGCCCTCTGCAGGACCTTCAGTTGGCGGTTCAGACTTGGGCATTTCTGACGGTTCTTGGTCTGCTCCTGTAGTCTCCCATGCTGTCGGTGTTTAGTAAGTCTCTTCATCGTGTGTGCTGTTCTGCATTCCAGTGGCTCCAATGTCCTCCATTTCCTAAATTGGGGTGCTCCAGATGGCTCTAAGAATGTCACTGCATCATGAGAATGACCCATGTTCTGCATCTTGTCAAGCCTGGCATTTTGGGTTTTGCAGGCAGTGTTTCATGTTGTCGATGTATCTTGGTACCGCACAACTGGTCTGACTTGCTTGTGCCAGGATGCTGTAAATTGCGCCAGTGTGGTCCCCACCAGTTTCTTCTTCAGAGACTATTTTGCAGCTCTAGCTTCCATGGCTTTGATGTGAGGCCTCCACGTGAATCCAGTAATTTATTTGTTGCCAGTAAAGTTGGCCTGTCTGCCTTTGGTACTGGAAGGTCTCCAGTTTTGAGGTGACCTCTTCCGTCTGATTAAAAGAGATGGTCTAGCTCAGTTTGAGTGGCCTCTTTCAGTCCAGCTGCTGACTCTATTGGCAGCATCCTGGATTCTGGAGGATGCTATTTCTTCATGTTCTGCTGCGCTCCACACTGCAAAGTCATCCGCATGGAGGATGTTCGAGACAAACCTTGGTACTGTTGTACTGATGTCATTAATGTAGAACAAAAACAGCATCAGACACAACATCTCCCTGAGGTACACCTTCCCAGAGTTTGACAAGAGTGCTGAATGTGCAGACGGTAGAAGCTTCAGCGGCAGCCCCTGTTAAGTATGCCTTAAATTAAAAGAATTACAATTAAATTGGTGGGTCACATTAAAATTAATGAAATGGTCACAAATGTTTATGCTCAATATGCATATTTTGTCAAGAAAACTGGCAACAAAAATATTTAAACAGAGAAGCAATTGTTATGATCATTTTTCGTTCCTTTGCATACAAGTAAAATGGGGGTAGGGCAGCAGATTCAGCCACTGTGGCCCCTAAATGCATCACAGCATCATAAAATCAGGTTGGGAGTAACTGTGGTACTCTATCCTAACCAATAAATCCTTAAAAAAAAAAAAAGACCTATCAGTTGTATACAAAATTTATGATGGCATCAGAAACAACGTACGTTTCCCAATTTAGCAATTTTAAATGGGAAAAGCTATCATTCACCACGAACATACCGTAAAGGATGCCCCGACTTTCCTTATTTTCTTGCACTTTATGCTCACATTATTGATCTTAATAGGTAAAGAGAGGTCAAAATAAAATGGAATAACTTAAGTAATTTTTTCTAATTAATTTTGTGTATTTTTACAACTTGGGGGTAGGAATACAAAATCAACCACTGTGGCATTCACAGTGATCACAGCATCACCTAGTCAAGTTTATAATAATTGTGACATCCTGTTTTAATGATGTAAACCTGAAAATGGACTGTCATTGCTATAGAAAATGTCTGAAGGCATCTGACACATTATTTTTGTCTTTTTTTTTTTGCGATTTCGCGGAAATGGTCGTTTACTGGGTGCACAAATACCTTCACTGTGAGGCAGAGATTCAATATTTTTTCATTCTGTTTTTTGCAGAGGATGCAGAACGTGAGCCTTAACATAATATTGCCTGATTTGGGCTTCTGGAATGAATTCTGATTTATTTAGAGGAAAATGTTTCTCAACCTCATTTTAGCACCTGCGAAGAGCGTGAATGGGGGTACCCTTGCGCCTTCGGCTATATCTCTGGTGTGTTCCTAAGGATTTTCGGGGGACATGGCTTAAACATCTCAGGACATACTAAGGAACACTTTGAAACCTATCTTATTGAGTACTGGGGGGGGGGGGGGGGGGTGCACGGTAGATCTTGCTAGCTTATGGACTATAGCCATACCTCATAATATTCTGATCTTACCACACACACAAAAATAATTTATACACCAGAATAGCTTTGATATATTATGTACTCTACATCGTGTTATCTGTAACCCCTTCCCTGCTAACGGATGTACATTTTTTTTCTTCTGAGATCTGTGTTCACTCAACGACCACAGGATGGACACAGAGTGGTCTCAGCAAGAGGCACAGATCCTCATGAGCCCCCGCTGTCGCGGGGGCTCATGAGGATCTATGCCTCTTGCAGTTAGATAAATAAATCAATCAATAAATCAGCGCATTAGATAGGCGCTTTATCCCAATTGAAAATCGTTTATCCCAATTGAAAATCTTTTCTAAGCGTGTTTCTTTCTCCGTTTGGGTACTTCTTCGCAAGTGAAAATCGGCTCAAAGCGCCGCCGCGAACTGACCCCAACAAGCACGCTCACGTGAATCACGCGCATTCACTCACACACTGTACGTAAACACAGAACATTGACGTGGTGCTAAGGGCACGCTCAAGAGAGCTACTGGAGTTTCGGAAATTCAAATCGTTTATATTCGAAATTTTATTAAGTGGGCTGAAATTGATACCAAAGTCGCGTTATCTTTTTCTTGGCAGCAAAGGGGGTTTAAAAGAAATATTACAGGACCGTTACACCATGAGGTGAATGTCGGTTTTTGTTGTTCAGGAATATGTTGAGCCCTGAGGAAGTTGAGAAGCTTAAACGTGGATTCGAGGAAAACGAGGAGTTCAAGAAACACACGTTCAACGTGAGTGACTCTATTTCCTTCGTTTTTTTTTTTTTTTTTTTTTTTTCTTTGTTTTTTTCGTTTGCCTTCATTTCTATCTGTTAGCGAGGTCTCGTTTGCAACGAACGTCTCCCGACAACGAACGCGAGTGATGTCACGGTGGATAATCAGATTCCGCCGTAATCAAAGACAACGCTCCAAACATTGGTAGGATAGGGCCTTAACCCGCCTTTCCCCGCCACTGCCCGTACACTGTTCGTACATTTTTGTTTTTGAAGTCTTAGTTCACTCAACGACCAAACGCCAGCACCGTCCTAGAGACATGGATGCAAATTGGTCTCAGTAAGAGGCACAGATCTCCAGTCGATAGCTCGAATGTATATTGGCGAATTCGAGTGTAGTGGCGAATGTAGTGAAATCCCTAATGCTACGTTAGTTTAAACTCATTCTACCCCCATCACCGAAATCCCCAAATGTTGCCGTTGTCCTCTGAAGACTGCATTGAAGTGCGGGACACAGATCGACCATGATAGTTCAAGGGTGATGCCAGAATAGCTTGGCGCCTATAGGCGCCAAGCTATTCTGGCATCACCCTTGAACTATCATGGTCGATCCTTATCTTGCTGTGGTGTGTCTGGGGTAGAATGAGTTAAATGAGTTGATTACGGTCTGTCAATCTTCAAAAAAACAAACCTTTATAATAAATTGTGTTGTACTTGTCCTTTCTAATCGTGTTTCTTTCTTCGTTGGGATTGTTTTCTTATTCTTTCTTTTTACACGCTTGGCAGTCAAATTGTTAATTAGATTCTGTTAGTCTCTCGTTGTTTTGTTATTTTTTTTTTAACACTGAATGAATTTTTTTAAATTCGCCAATTTTCTTCTGTCACACTGATAACCAGATCAATGACGGCGAGGAGGCCAAGATGATGCAAGTGTGCTGGAATTACCCCGGAAATGACGTCAGCGGAATGGTGGCCCGCAGCGAAAAGTACGCCGGAACTTGTGAAAAGGCAAGTTAGGGACCTTACAGGAAGCAGGAAAAGTCTGAAAGTTTTATAATTCATTTGTATTTGCTAGATATTCCAGTTCAACAGCACTTGCTCGTGCACAAAGGCCAGTCGATTCCATATAAATTTGTAAAAAGCGAGATTTGATTGTCATAAATTACCAATGTTGCTTTTCTCAAAACTGAACTGACTGTCGTCATTCAGGGCGCCACGCATCAATAGCTTTGGAAGTGCCGTACAGCGTTGCCACCGGCAACTTCCACAGCTATTGGCGCCCGTATGACACTTTCGCAGCTATTGATGCGCGGCGCCTTGAATGAGTGTTGTTTTGTGACAGTTGATGGGAGGCGAGGTGTACCATTACCACTCCAAGGTGATGAAGAAGGAGGCTTTCTCGGGCGGCCGCATCTGCTGGCACCAGGACTATGGGTAATTTTTAATTTAATTTAATATTTAATATTTAATAAAGGGGATTTGTTAAGCGCTTATTCTAAAAGTAGCTCTAAGCGCTGATACAATGAAACAATTAAAAGCTCACACACAGAAAGCACAATAAGTTAATTATTGAAAGGAGAAAAAAGTGCAATGGAGAATTTGTAACTGCCACCGATGCAAAAAGCAAGGGAAATAAATGAGTGCATAGCATTAATATTATACTCATCGAAGACAGTGTCATATAATCAACAGCATCAATAGCGTATAGCGACACCGACAAGACAATAAAAAATAATGTTCAGTTAACAAATGCATGGAAAAAGAGGAAAATGTCTGACGCGGACGTGTTTTCAGCAGTGAAGTCACGCTGATTGGAAGTGAGTGTGCAAAGCACGTTTAAAAAGGTTTTACCCGAAAATGATTGAATGTTTAGAGAGAGAGAGAGAGCACTTTCCTATTGTTCTCTGACACGCTTTTAAATGTAGCTGTGGTACAATAGTATACCCATTTATCAACGAGTCTTTTTTCTTCTCTGTTACATTATAAATGGATTTTTTTTTTCTTATAGTTATGAATCTGTAAAGTATTTTCGAGCGCTAATTGTGGAAGAAATATGAAACTTGAATTTCTGCAGATACTGGTACAAAAGTGGTAACCTGTTCCCAGACATGATCAACATTTTCACGGCTCTCGACCCATGTACACGCGAGAATGGATGCCTTGAGGTATACATCGACTGTTTTAATCCAATGCTTGCATCTATCACGTGCAACTTTTGACCTAATTCAAATTTTTCTGTTATAGCCGTGGTTGAAAATACAGTAAAGCGACTAGTAACAACTTATTCAATGCGCCCGGCATCAATAGCTACGAAAGTGTCGTATAGCTTTGCCGGAGGCTTTGGTAACTATTGATGCGTGGCGCCTTGAATTAGAATTTCCTCCCATTCTCACAATATTTCATTGTATGTATCATAAACATGTAATACTATTTATCATAATATTCATAATGTTTATCATAATATTTCATAATGTTTAACATAATATGTAATAATATTATCATAATATTTCATAATGTTTATCATAATATTTCATAATGTTTATCATAATATGTAGTAGTATTTATCATAATAATTATTTCTCATAATATTTCAGCTACGTGTACCACAAAATGCAAAATATGTCTTTAGTCACATTGTTTTCAGTATCAGCCGGTAAAAAGTGATGCGAATTCTGGAACTATGCTGTTTTTGTAGAACCTAGCGAGGGGATCTCACAAGTATAGCCATACCGACCCCGTCAATGGAGACCCCGTGAGAAAGAGGCATAGGGGGTCTCATGAGGATTTATGCCTCTTGTACAGGTATCTATAGCACTCTCCATTCTGCTTTCAAGGTGCTGGAGGGGTCCCACAAATGTGGACGCATCGATCACGGGCCGGTCGGGGGGCAGGTGGGGGCAGACATGGAACGAGTGGAGCAGCTGCTGAAGAAACTTGAACACCACTATGTGGAGATGCAACCAGGTTCGAACCATTCTGCCCTAGTAAACAAAGGTCCTCGGGCCCACGACGGCCGCACGGCTGTGCGCGGGCCCACTGCGGCCGTCGTGGGCCCGAAGACGTTTTATGCTATTGGTGGACAAAGTCCATCTTTTATAAAGACCAACACCCAGAATGCAAGAGGCATAGATCGTGATTAGCTCGCGCATCTGCGCGGGTTTATGAGGACTCTGTGTCTCAAGCTGGTCCGATATATATCCCTGTACCTCAGAGATAGAGAGTGTGGCAGGAGTCGACTACACCCTCTAACGTTTCGATCATTAATAGTGAGGTTACGTTTACGCCGAAAGACTCCCATCAACGAACGAGAGCCAAGCCACCAGCTTCTGCCATAAGCGTAGACAACATGCACTCCAAACATCTCCAAGAGGCATAGATCCTCATGAGCCCGGACACTCCAAACATCTCCAAGGGGCATAGATCCTCATGAGCCCTCCAACTCCAAACATCTCCAAGAGGCATAGATCCTCATGAGCCCGGAGGGCTCATGAGGATCTATGCCTCTTGGAGATGTTTGGAGTGTTGTCTATGCTTATAGTCCAAGATGAACGCACGCGTGATTTCGATTTCTTTCATTGTTAGGGAGTCGTTCGTAAAAAAAAAAAAAAAAAAAAAAAAAAAAACTCATCTCACAGGCCACTTTATTCAGGTTTCAAGCTGCTTTATATAACTTTCAAATACAAGCGATTAAAATTTCCGAAACCTCAGCAGCTGAGCTGACCCCTCGCACCACGTGTTTGTCTTCAGAATGAATGCGCGTATTTCACGTGAGCGTGCGCGTTGGGTTCATTCGCGGCGCTTTGAGCCGATTCGCAGAATTGGGTAATGCGCCTATGTAATAACCGGTATTATTATTATCATTTTAATTAACTCGCCTTAAGTCGTTCCTGGTTTCATCAATTTACAGATGTAAGACAAACAAGTTTATTTGTTCGTTTGTTTTCGTTTCCCTTTGTTCGTTCGTTCGCTCGCTCGCTCGTTCGCTTGTGCGTTCGAACTTCACGCAGGTGACGCCATCATCTTCCACTGCAACCTGCTGCACGTCAGCAGCAAGAACACGAGCCCACAGCGACGGTGGGCTTTCGCCAACGCGTACAACATGGCGAGGAACAGCTCCGTGGTGGACCATCACCACCCCAAATACAGCAAACTCCACAAGGTCAGAACATGGTACAAGTCAGTCTCAGTATTGCACGTTCCTGTGTACCGCTGTATCTGATATATCGTGCGCAGGTGTCTGGCACGCAACAGGTCCTCGGGTCGACGTCAGCCTTAGCTGGCCCGCGCACAGGCTGACGTCTGCTTGAGGACCGTTGTGATATTTCTTTCACAGGTCTATGTAAATTCAGCACCACCCCGCTCCTTCTCCGTCTACGGTCCATCCACCTGGAACACTCTCCCACTCTCTCCGTCAGAAACACTCTCTCTCCTCCTTCCAGTCCGCCCTCAAAACTCACCTCTTTCAACAGTTCTAGCACTACAACGTCATCACGCTCCCCACCCTAAGCTGACTGTCGTAATGTATTTGTGGTACGTGAGTCATTGTCAAAAGCGTGGACATGCGTGCGCGAGTTTTGAGTGCGCGCTTAGAGTTATAATTATTATAAGATAAGCGCATTATAAATACCGTAATTATTATTATTATTATTTATTATCACAATAACGCGATCTGAATTGATGACTTCTTAGTAGTACCGCGATATACTGAGGCTGGCCTGTACTAGTATTAGACAATCCCGTCTACCCATGCACAGGATATCCGACGCCCCCTCCCCCCCCCCCCCCCCCCCCTCCCCCCCCTTCCTGTTTTTTGCTCTTTTCCATAAAATATCCCGAGGTTCTGCATGGCTTTAACTCATGACATTCTCAGGCCAAAAGTATCAATGTTTGTAGGTATCCTTTGAGGTATACATCACAGTTCTGGAGACTAATCGGCCATGATAGTTCAAGGATGGTGTCAGAATAGCTTGGCGCCGACAGGCGTCAAGCTATTCTGACACCACCCTTGAACTATCATGGTCGATCCACATCCTGTCGTAGCATGTCAGGGCTGTTGGTGTTAAGTGGTGGTGGCAGCAGGTGTCAAAAGCTTGAGTTCCGTCTAACCATTAGAAGACGTGCATTTCGGCCTTGAAATGTAAAACTGTCTTTTACACGGCGGCTCGAGAGCTACGAAACGAAATCCAGAAAGAAAAGGTGATTGCCAAGCGTGTACAATGCAGAGAATACCCTAAAACACGCCTAAAACAGTCAATTGCACTGTACTTTTCTTAGAGTCTTTCTTTCTCTGTTGGGATTTCAATTGAACATTATTTCTTTTTTACTTTTTTTTTTTTTTTTTTTTGGGGGGGGGTGGGGGTGGGGAGTGGGTGGGTGGGGGAGTGAGAAAAAAAAGTTTTGTTTTTGCCTGCTTTGGCTACGTTTGATATAGTTTTTGTTTTACCAAACCTGGTCGCATTTGCATATTTATTACGATATTGTTTCTCAAGGGTGTCAAATTCATTTTCCCAATCACAGGCAAGGCATGATGTTGCGAAATCGAACACCTCTGTAACACGGCTAGTAGGAAATAGCACGATTACTATTTGCTACTATCCGTATTACAGAGGTGGTTGATTTTCGCAACGATCATCCGATGTGTTCCAACAGGTTCCCAACTCTGCCATCATGGAGTGCCAGACCACGGACCTGTCCGGCAAGGGTTTTATGGACAACACCAAAGCCGACTGGTACGACCCCGAAGCCGACAAGTGACCAGGCAGTCACACTATCAGACGACATTGGTCGACCATGATAGTTCAAGGATAGTGGCCGAATGCCTTGGCGCACGATGACCTCAGAAGTTCACGTGTGACACAAAATGATAACGACAATAAAGGTAAAGCAAAATCACAGATCTAGAGTTTATTGTTCGAGAAAGCAAGAGTGTGGAGATCAAAATCTGTGCCAGAGTCCATGGCAGGGGACGACCCGTTCCTGTCCGTTTTGCTGGATGGCGAATTCCAGGCGACACGAAGATCCACAACCGCGTATCCTGAAATAACACAAACCTGTATACAAGCGATAGAACAGCAGCCTAATCATGACCTATATACACCACGCTCAACATCCCTCACCCATTCAGCACTGACGCACTACAGCAGGAGATGGATCGACCATGAAAATTCAAGGGTAGTGCCAGATTAGCTTGGCGCCGATAGGCGCCAAGCTAATCTGACACTACCCTTGAATTTTCATGGTCGATCCATCTCCTGCAACAGGTGCATAGTCGTTAGATGACGCCTCCAACATTATTTTGGGAAATACGTGCATGGGATTGAATGAGTTGATGCCAGCCGACGCAGGCTGTGTTTTGGATATCAGTGTATATTCAAAGGCAAAGATCGCCAACCTTCGAAGAAACATGGACACAAAGTGGTCAGCAAGAGGCATAGATCCTCATGAGCCCCCGCGATTGCGGGGGCTCATGAGGATCTATACCTCTTGCAGTTGAGTTGTGCTTAGTTTCTTTCGGCAGTCAAAAGGGTTGAATCCAGCATCGCTATCATGCACGAAGTATATTTTTTATTATTCCAGCAGTCGCTCATTTCTGTAATTTGTTACTGCCTTCCATCCTTCCTTCCTTCGTCGGTCCGTCTATCCACTTGCTACCTCACTCATATGAATAAGTCGCTCCCTCACTCTCAGACTGTTACGTGGTGGAGTCGTAGTCGTAGTATGATAAACACACCAGGCACACGCACGTAAGGTTCTTTTAAATAAACTTGATTCAGCTGCAACCCGTCACACGTGGCTTAAGGATGTAGGCTACACTGGAGTGGACAGTTCCAACAATATTTTAATTCAGCCGATGCGATCTCCACACAATGCATTCCCACTGAAATGCACCTACAGGCTGATACTACAATGTCTTCTCTTCCGCAAATGTCAACACTGGCGACACTAAGTTCCTCACACAACGTACTGACCACCGTTACGCTGCGTCTCTCACAATGTACACCCTATACGGGCCACGTACCTACGATAAACTGTGTGTCTCTACAACTGACAATGTACACACGTGCTTCCTAGCACCATCTTTTATAGTAAAACGACTTTCCAGACTCTAAGGAATTTACACAACGTACTAACCAATCAGAACGGAACACGTAACTGAAACTCACAAATATTAATAAAGAAAGAACTTTCTAGAATAACTACAATCATTAGCGCGCGCTAGTCATACTGACTGCCGGAAGGACTGTTTATAATACTGGAAGAGAATGCTCTTCCAGTATCCTACTACTAAGTGTATCTGCTGTCAAACATCCCGCAGGGTATGTAAAAAACTGAGGAAGCAGAGTTAGGGAACATTACACATGGGCACAACACACACATCATTAGTCCCGCCGCAACCGTGACATAGATTATAGAAGGAATAGTTGATGCCGACAGTGACCTAAGTAGCCTGCTGGCAGGGGGGGGGGGGGGGGGAGTGCCTGCATTCCACAGCAGCAGGTGCGGGCTGGCCAAACGAATGTGCGGGCCTGGAAATAGGGCTAATTACAATGCTGTGTCTATGATGCTAGTGACGTGTTCAGTTTTATATTACGATATGTCCTATGTAATTTGTGTTACTGTCAAATCGTGTTTATTGTCTTTATGCTTAGACCACAATAGTTCAGTACTAAGGCATACGGTGTGTGTGTGTGTGTGTCAGTGTGTGTGTGTGTGTGTGTGTGTGTGTGTGTGTGTGTCGGTGTGTGTGCACGTTAGTAGCTTAATTATATTTTGATTTTGATGTGTTTAATGTTCTTCAGTCCTTTTATGTTGCGCGGCACCGCAACGATTTCCTAATGTATTGTTACATATGGCAATAAAGTTCTATCATCATCAATAGTCTACAAAAATTCGACTGCTCATTTCAGCCCCAAATCCTAGTGTGTAATGACGTCACACAAAAGTATGGCAAACCGTTCACGACCTTTAATAATACACAAAGAACGGCTGCTAATTTCACACGCACAGGAAACAACTATGACTAAAAATAGAGCGTCTATAATATTGTGTAGCGAAATGTTGCCTACACCTTTGACGTCACATGTAAGGTCACTAGACAGCGCGACCTTGCTAGAACGTTCTAATCTATTCTCAGCGAATCGGCACAGCGCTGGACAGACAACAGTTAGATCCCCTGCCCCCACCTATCAGGCACCCAATCGCCAGCCCACAGATAATGGATGAATGAACGGATGCCTATGTAATTTCATGAACGTTCATTCATCCATTATCATCATTCATTGCATACAATTCTGCCAGCGCTAGCCTCACCTATCTGGTTTGTGAGTATTCTCAGCGAAACTAGGCATTCCAAAAATCAACCGCTCTTCTCCTTGCGACTTCGCTAGAAACTTCCGGACTAATCTTAGCGTATCATAACAAAACCAAATCCGCTATCATGCACGAACGGTAGAGAATCTCACTAAAAAGGTACGTGATACGTAACCATGATAGCTCAAATAAATATCGGATTGTTTCCCACGATTAACACATGCATGCTCTCACAGAACAACACAACCACAATCGTAACACAGACTCCCTCACTCACTCATCAGCTCATTAGCTCATCAGCCTATCCGGCATCCGTTCATTCATCCATTCATTAGGTGCACTATAAAATCACGTGTCAACTTATAAGTGTGTGTGCGCGTGCAGGTACGCGTCTCTCACCTGCAGATAGCAGAGGGGGATGATGGACAGCGTTGACAGGTGCAAGTTAGTGGCTCGTTCCCCGGGCATGCTGAAACATAAGTAAGTTGCAGAGAAATGAACACGCGAACAATACGGTAGCGTAATGCGAATGACAAACATATTGTCTGTATCACTGGAAAATAAAAACAGACAGATTTCACAGACATGTTTTACACACAGGATTTACAGACAGGTTTTACAGACGGGTTTTACAGACAGGTTTTACAGACGCGTTTTACAGACAGGTTTTACAGACAGGTTCTACAGACGGGTTTTACAGACAGGTTTTACAGACGCGTTTTACAGACAGGTTTCACTAGTCTTGCTTAGCTCATCAGTTCAGCCCCGACACACCACAACACTATATGGATCGACCATGATCGTTCAAGGGTGGTGCCAGAATAGCTTGGCGCCCATAGGCGCCAAGCTATTCTGGCACCACCCTTGAAAGACCATGGGCGATCTGTCTCCCGACTTGTAATAGTCTTTAAAATGACTTCAACTCTAAAATGTGTTGATTTCCACCTCGGGGCACAATGGGTTAGTACAATTGACTCACTTAAATTTTGTGCTACAGCACGTTCTAAAACCTGACAACGTATTTCTGGGATACGCAGATAGAAATTGACAGTTGTGTGTGTGTGTGTGTGTGTGTGTGCGTGTGCGTGTGCGTGTGTGTGTGTGTGTGTGTGTGTGTCATTGACTGTCTTAGATTTGTTCGCCTTCTCAACTCTTTGCCCACTACGTAACTTTTCGGTATCATGTACTACTCTACCACTAAGCAATTCTGTTAAGAGTTCATTTCCGGCTCCGGTGCGCATGTCAAGTAACGGCTTCTATCGACACGTACAGCGATAAAAATAGACAAAGCACAAGCACTGCAAGCGAGCCTTGCTTGGCTGGATTTCGCCGCCCACTGTGTGCTACGGGAAATTATCTCGCAGCGGCTGCAGCCACCAGCCATAGGCAAAAAGCTGCACTGCGTGACAAGACTAAACAGATGAGAAGAAAAAAAAAATCATACCGTCAACAGAAGAGCTGGAGAAGCATTCGTCTGTCACCTCTCGCTGGTCCATGTACCATTCAGCACGACAGGATCCGCACGTCGACACTCTGTGTTGATGCAAAGAGCAAAAATCATTAGACTCCATTTCAGCTCCAGACCGCGTTAGCTTAGGTGTAGTGCCCCTGCACCATGCTTACAGCACGGCAGGAACAGCACGTCAACACGCTTAACCCATTCGCAGCCGAGGAAAAAAGTGAACGCGATCCAATTGCAAGAGACATAGATCCTCATGAGCCCCCGCGGCTGCGGGGGCTCATGAGGATCTATGTCTCTTGCTGAGACCAATTTGTATCCATGTTTCTTGCACGGTGTTGCCTTTTGGTCGTTGACTGAACCAAGATTTCAGAAACGAAACATGACGTGCATTGGCAGGGAAGGGGTTAAGAAACTGCCATTTTGGATCAGTATAGATCGACGTGCAAAGTACACGACCAATATATTAACCCTCTTGTGCATGCACACGAGGTTAACCCTTCCATTGCCAGTGGACGCAGATAGTTTGTTGTTGGGTTTTTTTCTTTCTTTTAATAATTGAGAATTCAACGTCAGAGACACCAAGCCGTCAGAGAAGTATGGATACAAAGGAGGTTTTAGCAAGAGGCGCAGATCCCCATGTGCCCCCGCAATTGCGGGGGCACATGGGGATCTGTGCCTCTTGCAGCTGGGTGGTGTTCAGTTTTTCTCGGCAGCGAAGGGATTATTTCATACGAATTCGTGTTAGCTCCAACCCGATGTCATGACAACTCGAAGCTAGTAGTGGCCCGAACTGTCAACCTAAATCAAGCACGTCAGGCACTAACCTTGAACTACCAAGGTCCGGAAGTCAAATTTCCCGGAGTAGCCAGTACTGAGATTGTCACTGACGTTAGGTTGTAATGCTGCACTACACATGCCAAGGGGAATTATTCAGCGGTGGGCAGACAAACAGTTAGATCCCTTGCCCCTTCCTGTAGATCAGGCACACAATCGCCAGCCCAAGGAAAAATACACAGATGAAGTCAGTACAAGACGATCGTATATACTGATCAGAAAAAGAAATGCGATTTTTTTATTAATCATCGGATTTCTAAAGCGTTTCTCCAATGATTCCCAAAATGTCGCATTTCTTTTGCTCGTCAGTATTCGTCCAGCTCTAAATAAGTCCCTTTGGTATTAGCGCGTTTTATACCAGCGCTTTCTACCAGCGCTACCAATACTCTTTGGGTTGTCGGTTGTAATGTGCTTTGAGGCAAAGTAACAACTGTTTTAAAGAAATTCATGGAAATAGACCCTCAAAAAAGTTTCGCCGAGCTTTGTCACACCACCAAATTGTTACAAAGCACTCGCAGCATCCAAGCACACGGACTTAGTGGAACTTGTAATATTGTCACAATGTCTGATGTGTATCCCCCTGGAGGGCGATAGCGCATTTTTTCGCGATGATTCCTACAGGAATCATCGCGACAAAAAGCCGTACCGACAGCCAAAGCATTACATTTGATACTACCGCCGGTACTAAATAACTATTTTATCCCCCGCAGTATGAAATGCAAGCAAACCTGCAAACTGCAGACGGAAATGCGTCACAAGTCTGTATGCCGCATGGATTCATGGGGCACCAGGCATTGGCCAGTCGGCTCGCGGCACAGTCTACAAAAAGAACAGAAAGAAACGATGACAAAGTTTTTCCACCCGTATGATTGCGACAAAACGCGTTACCCACAGCCAAAGGGTTAAATGTGAAAGTTTCCTTACAACTCATTCAGTCAAGGTCTGTGATTTTGGACCGCACGACCTGTAGGGCATATGGGGGCCGTACGGACGCAAATCACACACCAGCACACACATTACCCCGCACCATGCGTACTCTGAGTACAGAAGTAAGGAAAGACAGTTGTCATCAGTCTGAGAAGTAAATTCTGATGCCTGGTTGGGGAAAAAAAAAAGTTCAATTGTGGTGCCAGAACAGCTTGGCGCCCATAGGCGCCAAGCTGTCCTGGCACCACCCTTGAACTATTTTTTTTTCAACCAGGCATCAGAATTTACTTCTCAGATTGATGACAACTGTACTGGAAGGCACCAGAGATGCCGCATCATTCGAATCACTGGAAACAGTAAGATATCCCAAACGGAGAAAGAAAAAAATCTTAGACAAGACGATTACAGCACAATTCATTAACCCCTTCAGTGCTGGGAAATTTGAACACCACCCAGCTGCAAGAGGCATAGATCCTCATGAGCCCCCGCAGTTGGATCTATGCCTCTTGCTGACACCCTTTTAAAGCCATGTTTCTGGAACAGTTAGGATATGAAGAAGATTAACGAAGATCGACTTGCAGGACATTGTCTGCGTCAGTTGCCACTGCACGGGTTAGTATTAACCCTTTTAGCGCCGTGGGCGCATTTCCCGAATTTCGGAAGCGTTACTTAACGACTGTGTACCACTTGCAGGAGGTGGATTGACCGTGTTAATTCAAGGGTAGTGCCAGATTAGCTTGGCGCCTTCAGGCGCCAAGCTAATCTGGCACTACCCTTGAATTACCATGGTCAATCAATCTCCTGCTGTAGGGTGTTGGCGCTGAAAGGGTTAACCCTTTTAACCTTTTTCCCAAATAGACATCCGACCAAGTACACAACGTGCTACTTATCTTTTCCTTGGTGATCGAGACGCCAGCACAACACTGCAGTGTCTCCAGCGATTTTCCAGTGCGCAAAAAGCCATCAGGCCGATGTCAGCCGCCGTTGGCCCGCGCACGGGCAGTGCGCGGGCCAACGGCGGCCGACGTCGGCCCGATGGCCTTTGCGCACTGGGTTGAGTGATGCCGCATTTCTTTTACTCGTCAGTATAGTGAACGTACATCTCACAGAGGATGAATCAAGCATAGCAGCTCAAGGTTAGTGACAATGAGCTTGCATCTTCTCCGGGCGCCAAGCTAAACCAGCTAATCTATATACATATCTGTATAGCTGTCACAGTCGATCCATCCCCCGTTTACAAAATAGCTTACCTTCACGACATTGTACCAGCCGGTCCCCAACGAACCACTCGGCGTGACAGCTTCCGCAACTGCTAGGCCTGCAAACAAGATAATAATAATAATAATAATAATAATAATAATAATAATAATAATAATAACATAACAGTAATAGCAAAAACAATAACAGTAATAATAATATAATAATAATAATAATAACAATAATAATAATAACAATAATAACACTAGGCGCAGAATTGCGCAGACTTTGACTTTTTTTTTTTGATTGTTTGTGTGTACTTTTTCTTATTGTTGTTGTTGTTGTTGTTGTTGTTGTCTTTACCTGCATTGAGCACCAGTTACGCTACACGTCTGTCCTCGGCACGGGTCCACGCGACACGTCACCTGTCTTGCAACGGGGGAGCACGTGGCGGCTGTTGTGAACACATCAGTGGGTTAGTTAGTGATTAGGAGGAGTAATGTGGGACTGCATGTTGAGGGATGATAAATAATAATAATAATAATAATAATAATAATAATAATAATAATAATAATAATAATAATAATAATAATATCCTCAACATTCTTGAACTGGCCAGAAAATCATACGACGGGGGAATTAGAGACGAGTAGAATTTACACTGTGGTAAAAGTAACCTCATTAACACATTTAGCCCCAAGTCCCTACAGCGGGAGATTGATTGACCATGATAATTCGAGGGTAGTGCCAGATGAGCTTGGCGCCTGAAGGCGCCAAGCTCATCTGGCACTACTCGAATTATCATGGTCAATCCATCTTCTGCAACTGGTACATGGCCATTAGGCAACACCTCCAACATTTGAGGAAATGGGACCTTGGGGCTAAAGGGGTTAATTAAAAAAGCAGCCACAAATGCATGCAGTCCTCCCTTCCAGGCAGAGTTAAGGCCAGTAACGAAAACACCAGGTGCTGGATGACCAACGTGAACAAGGCATACGGATGTGGCAGAGGTCGGCAAGAGGCCCTGATCCTCTGTTCCAAAAGAAGACCTGTTCCGCTTGGATCTATTGGGATCTACTGGAAGCTGTTCGTAGTGTTTCGGCAAATGATAACCCCTAAAGAATAAAACAGATTGTTTGTTAAAAAAAAAAATAACCCCCAGTAGCAAAACGTATTCGGGCCCACGCCGGCAGCAGTGGGCCCACGCACATGCGTGCGCGGGCCCACTGGGGCCGTCGTGGGTCCGAGGACACTTTCTGACTGGGGATAATGTCGCAAGGTTTCTGCTCCTATGGCCACGGGCCTCCCGAGGGGGAGGCAGCCGAAATTCCCATAATGGGACGATAAAACACCTCCTCAACTTACCTGATGAGGTTGAAACTGTAGTGCCTGCTGGACTGGGCTGGGAAGCGGGGTTTTGGAGCTGGCTGTCAGTGGGGGCCGGCTGGCTGCTCTGAAGGCTAGGACTGACCGGCACAGTGTTCACATTCGGCGCTTGGTTGTTAGGACTGATTGGCTGTACGCTTACATTCTGCGGCTGGTTGTTGGAACTGGGCGGCTGGGTGTTCTGGTTGTTGGGGCTGGCTGGCTGGCTGGTCACTACCTGCGGCTGACCGGCTGAACTAGATCTACTGACCTGCGTGGTAGTGACGCCAGGGAAAACCCTGTTCACTGGGATTGGTTCAACGATGCTGCCACCGGTACTGTTGACATTTCCGGAGTTACCTGGCCTTGGTTCAACATTTACAGTTTGTTGCTGGCTAGCTGGACCTGAGTTTGATGGAAAAGGATCTGAACCAGTGGCCAGCTGTCTCGGAGCAAGCCCAGGGAAGAAGCGGTTTGGTGGCCTAGGGTCTACAGCTGGCTGAGCCTGCTGCCCGTTATTCCCGACAGATATTTGAGCTGATGCTCCACTGGCACCTCTCTGTGCAACGTTTTCAGACCCTACAACCGGAACACTGCTGTCAAACGGTGCCTGTGACCTTGGGACCGCTGACGAGGTTAACGGCTGAGGCTGATTCACCTCGCTCCTTTCAGGAAGTTGCAGAGCAGACCCTGACCCGCCAAGGTTCAAGTCCAACACGGAGCGCGCGCCAGCTCCAGGGAAGAATCTGTTCCTAGGCGGCGCCACAGTGTCTGATGGCGGGTTAGAACTGACTACCGGTGCGTTTGAACCAGCTGGCTGAGTCCTCTGTGGCAGAGAAGGCTGTGGATTGGAAGGCGGCAGAAAACTTCCAGTTCCTATGTCACCATTGTTTGTTTGAGATCCGATGTTCACCACTGTTTCCAATGCGGGCCCTACAGTAGTGGTGCTCGTTCTGCCCGCTAAATTACCGACAGAGTTGGACAGAGGAACAGTGTTGGCGAAAGGGACCGCGTTGTCACAGACAAGATTGGTGACCATGTCTAATGGGACTTGTTGGCAGTTCACCCTCAGTCCGTCCTGGTAGAAGTCCGCAAAACATCCCCCGCAATAGCTGGACCTAGAACATAGTCATAGAACAAAATGTGTGGTAGTCTCTGGTTTTGGGCCTTTAGATCCAGATGCTATTTAACACAAAACGAAATGTGTGCTAGTCTGTTGTTTGGGACCCCTACATATAGATGATATTAATAGAAAACAAAATTTGTGCTGGTTTTGATTTTGGACCTTACGGCCGTAGGCCGTAGGGTCTAAAATCACAGACCAGGACGCAAATATTGACATTGTCGGGAATCATTTACGTCAGACCTATACAGGGACATTGAAGAAAAGTCGAAGTGTGTTATTTCAATCACTGCTAGATACTAACTGAACATTTTTTTTAGAATCGCATATTTTTTACAAACCGTAAGCGCTAAGTTAACCCTTCAGCTCGTGCAGCTTCTATGTCCATATGTCCAGCTATTTTGCAGAGGACTCAGAACTAAGCGTCCGTCCCCAACCCACCCCCCCACCCCACCCCCACTCTCTCTCTCTCTCTCTCTCTCTCTCTCTCTCTCTCTCTCTCTCTCTCTCTCTCTCTCTGTGACATGAATGCACTAAGATGTACTTCCCATCAGCAAACAAAAGATCCTCGGGCCTACGCCGGCCGCAGTAGTTCCTCGACCGACGCCGGCACGAATTTCCTTTTCTTACTGGGTGTCGACCTTAGTGAAATGACTTTGTGACAAGAACATTTTTGATTCGCTACCCCCTCTCCCCCATCCCCCCCCCCCACCCCCCACCCCCCCAACCCCCCCCCCCCCCCACCCCCGAAAAAAAATAATAAAAATAAAACATAAAAAATGCCTACCGACAAACTGCGGCCGGTGCTGAGGGACAGGAAGTGACGTCACATGGATCCACCAGACACTGCACTCGCCTGACGCCCACAGCGCACTCTGAGGCTTCTGCTGGCTGTAGCGGCGTCCCCTGCGTGGTGGTTGTTGTAAATAGCCGCGGTGACGGTCGAGCTGGTATTATACAGTGCGCATGTTAAGGTTTGCGTGACCAATGAAAACACACAAAATGCATGTTTACACTAGAACCAACGACACAATAATAATTAGATGTCAAACGTAATAATTGATTCATTGATTTGTCCATCCATTCATCACATCCATCCATCCATCGAAGGATGGATGGATGGATCGATCGCTAGACCGATCGCTGGATCGATTGATGGATCGATGGATGTGTTAGTTGAAAGGTCGATCGATTGATTAGTTTTCTGGTTGTTGGTTGGTTGGTTGGTTGGTTGGTTGGTTGGTTGGTTGGTTGGTTGGTTGGTTGGTTGGTTGGTTGGTTGGTTGGTTGGTTGGTTGGTCTCGAGAATTTGGCTGGTTGGTTCTTTAGGTGCATGGCCTGATGGTTATATAAATTAATCGATGGATCGATTTAATGGTTCACTGATTCGCTGATTCACTGACTAAATTGTTACTACAAACATTTTTAACACATTCTGTCCCAGGACCGAAATCCCCAAATTTTGAAGTTGCCCTCTGAAGGACTGTATTCCAATTCTAGAGACAGATCGAGCATGGTAGTTCTAGAGTGGTGCCAGAATAGCTTGGCGCCTATGGGCGCAAAGCTATTCTGCCACCACCCATGATTTTTTGTTGTGGTGTGTGGGGGCTGAATGAGATAAACATGCGGTAAGAGAGATGGCGTCAGAGATGGAGTCAAGACTCACCGGCCAGTTCCGGCGTACATTGAACCGACACGTTGTTCTCAAAGTACGTCATTTCACACCCGCACCCCGTGCGTACCTGTCTATCAACAGAAAAAAAAACCACGATGAATCAGTATGTAGCGGCTTGAAAACGACGAGGACACTAGAAAGGCTAGCACAGGACCACGCACGGATACCACAGAACCTGAGGTTCCTTCACAGCGCAGGTTTGTATATAAAAAAAATAAAAGTAATTTGCCATACCCGACAAGACCCTGTGCCAGGAAACTTAACCCATTCGAGACGTGATTTAAGGCCCCGCTACACATGCCCGGTTTTGAGGCCGATTCCCGATCAGTTTCGAATCGAGGGGTGATCGGGCCGTACTAAAAAAACGTGTGCACTGCCACACATTTCCCGACTTGTTTAGCCGACCGGTTTGAATCGAAGATCAAAGTCGTACCTGTTCTGCAAAATGGCTGCTAGTTTTGACAGTGATGATGATGTGCTTGCATTATCAGCAGTTTTGCATCATATTCGGGAAGAGGCGTGCGAAACATCAGCAACGGCGGTGGCCGGTACTGATCACAACAGGCGTGTTCCGCCATTTGCAAACGACGACATGCTTTGCGAGACGCGCTCTGATTGGTTGAAGCTTACAACCGGGGCCGATTCGGATCGGGAAAATAGAGCAGGTTCTAGACACCCGATTCCCAGCCGATTGGGACCGGATCGGATAATTGACGTCATCCAATCGCAATCGGATCGGAATCGGCTTCAAAATCGGGGCACAACCGGCTCGTGTGGCGGGGCCTTTTACAGTGGTGGCAGCAAGAGACATAGATCTTCATGAGCCCCCATGAAGATCTATGCCTCTTGCAGTCGGGACCGTGGTCACTGTTTCTCGGAAGTCAAGGGGTCAAAGTGAATCTTTGTGTGCGGGATTATTGTAAGACATACTAAAAACATCGATCAAAGTCAATACTGTGAACTGCTAACCCATATCATACTGAGGCTAAAATCTTTACATTTGTACACTGCCATATGCAAGCTACATTATAGTACTTACAGATAAGGATATAAGACCAATGGCTTTAGTTCAAGGGTGGTGCCAGAATAGCTTGGCGCCTAGAGGCGCCAAGCTATTCTGGCACTACACTTGAACTATTTTAGTCAATCTTATTTCACACACTGGTGTATTCCGAATGATAGGGGTAAACCTTTTCTAGCTAGGAATAGGTGGCTTAAATGAAACTGAGGTAGATGAGGCGTACAGGCATACCTGCATGTTACACCGGGTCTGTAGCGGCAAGGGAAACACGGCATCCAGCACGAGATCATGTCGAATATCGTACATCCTGCACACAGACACAGCCATGCTCAAACCCGTATCCCTCGCTACACGTCGTGGGTAAAAACGTATTTTCACTTGTAACTTCCTTCTGTTTACGATTTGTATGAATTTCTTTATCACGTAAATACCTGTGCACTCAAAAATGTACCTTTATTAATTTTTTTTTTTTAAAAGTGTAAATTTACGTCCTTTGTCCGTACGTCGCTGGGGCGGATCTTGGGGGCGGGGGGAGGGGGTCCAGGGACTCCGCAATCCCTCCCACCCACCCACCACCCACCCACCCATACTCCCTCTCCCCCCCCCCCCCCAATACCCCCGCTCCTGGCAAAATGTTTCTGCCCCTGCGTAGAGGACAGAAATTCCACCGCACTTTACTGCGATTCATCGTCTGTACAGCGCGATTTTTATCCACGAGGTACGATTAAAAACGTCAAAGGCGACACGTGGCGAAAGTTAACTTGTTTTGTGTCTGCACAATGTGTCTACTATATCCATGAATCAAAATGTATCCGCCTCACATACGAGAAACTGTTTGGATTCCAAAGGCGTGTGTAAAATTCCCTTAACTCATTCCGTTAACTCATTCAGCCCGACGGCCGTATTTCCCAAATCTTGGAGGCGTCATCTAATGTCTATGCACCAGTTGCAGGAGATGGATCGACCATGATAATTCAAGGGCAGTGCCAGATTAGCTTGGCGCCGACAGGCGCCAAGCTAATCTGGCACTACCCTTGAATTATCATGGTCGACCCATCTCCTGCTGCAGTGCGTCAGGGCTGAATGGGTTAACATTAGATCAGGTCATGTAGTGTACACCTGAATGGGTTAACATTAGATCAGGTCATGTAGTGTACACCTGACGGACGCAAGATGCTACCATCGTCATCGTTAAAAAAAAATAATAATTAATTCAAAAATTTCATTCCAGATTTTTTTCCTAGCGTGTGTGCAACGTGCATGCACAATTTTTAACCCCTGTACTGCCAGTGGTCGCAGATTGTCCGCCTAAAATATTTGTCAATTCAGCGCCAAAGACTTCAACCCGTCCAAGGAACAAGCACGCAGGGTGAGGCCAGCAAGACGCATAGATCCTCATGAGCCCCGGCATTTGGCTGGACAGATATAGTTTTTCTCGGCAGCAAAGGGGTTAATGTTTTATTACGTCGTAACAGCTGTAGCAGTAAAACGCTGTAGTAGTAACATAATTAAAAATGTGTACGCTACTTACTTGCTGCAGTGTCCTGTGCTAAGCTGACCGGCTGGTTTACTGTAAGGAACATACAAAAGTACAGTTCAACTTGTTTTCAGCAACCGCCGATTTTTGCCAGAAGAAAAGAAGTCTTAAAAGACAGGTGATCTCAAGAGATGTCTTTTAGGGCAGTGAAGTGTCACCTGTCATTAAAACCATTATTCAGGTGGCTACATCCACAGTCACAGCTACAGCCACATGAATGATGGTCTTCGATGACAGGTGATCTTTCACAAGGATGTGCGCTGAAAATAACTGAAAATAAATTCTGCTGTAGTCCGCTTTTACACCTACACTTGTCTGCGCAATTATTGGATGCGTCTGCAAATCCGTGTACGATCTGTAGGGATGGACCGGTCACGGCAGTTCAAGGGTAGTGCCAAAGCATCCTGTTAAAACAGACCTTCAATCCTTCGAGGAAGGAGTTATGGTGGTGTTTTAACAGGGTGATGTCATCCAGGCTTTGTGCCCTGCTAGACATATTCACAAACACACAAGCACGGCCCGCAGACACGGAGGGACAAAGAGAGAGAAAGAGAGAGAGAGAGAGAGAGAGAGAGAGAGAGAGAGAGAGAGAGAGAGAGAGAGAGAGAGAGAGAGAGAGAGAGAGATGATAATGATGATGATGATGATGATGATGATGATGATGATGATGATGATGATGATGATGATGATGATGATGATGATGACGATGAATTTCAGGATAAAGTTTTAGGCATGCGAATGCCTCTCTTTAAAAAAAACTGTCCTTCTACTCTACACACACATAGAGAGAGAGAGAGAGAGAGAGAGAGAGAGAGAGGAGAGAGAGAGAGAGACAGAGACAGAGAGAGAGACAGAGACAGAGAGAGAGAGAGAGATGATGATGATGATGATGAAACGTTTATTAGGATAAAGTTTTAGGCAATGAAATACCTTTCTTCAAAACTGTCCTTTGTTCACTATAATACATTGTAAAGAAATCATTGTAACAAGACATCAATAACTAACTTAATGTACATAAATCATACAAGACTGCTACAAAGTACTATTAATTAAGAGGAAAAAATACTGAACAACTAAATGTACATGAAAACAAAAAAACAAAAACAAAAAGTCGGTTAAAGATTGCAAGTAAAAAAGATTTTAGGGTCTCTTTCATTGAGTATAAGCAAAATAAAAAGTATACGTATACATACTAATAGTCACGAACGAACACGTCATTCCTGTGAGGTACATGTACCCTGTGCTGGAACAACATACTGAGCAGAAAGATACAACATTCACAACGATAGCAGATATTTATGGACGCGAGCTCTGAAGATAGATAACTTTGAAATAGACTTTAAATGAGTGGACAAAGTGTTTCATGACTTAGCACCGGAAAATGATATGCTAAATTTGAAGATGTCGATTCTCGGTTTTGGGAGATGAAGTAAGCTGATACTCGTGTTCTCTCTATTCGTGTGGGAAAACAGCTCACAAAGATAGGGAGGGGCGGCATCGTTTAGAATTTTTTGCACAAGTAAGCATCTGTTAAATTCCAATTGTTTACTAAGTGGTAAGATATTAAGGACCTTCAGTCTTTCATCAGTAGACCAGGAAGAATAAGCTTAATACCTCGCCGGTAAGGAGAATTAATTTTTTTCAAACGAATATCTCCACAGCCGTCCCAGATATTGGATGCATAATTACAATGTCTTAATGTGTGCGTTAAAGAATAGTTTTCTAGCATCAATGTCAACTATACGACTTAATATGGATAACAGAAAGAGATTCTTCGAAATAGTTTTACAGGCAGTTTCTATGTGAGGCTCCCAGCTGAGCTGTTCGTCGACTGTCACTCCTAACAAACGATGTTTTGACACTTGCTCTATGGGCTGAGAGTGAAGGGAGAGATCAAGGGGTTGCAAACCACGTTGATGTTTTTGGCGTGTCGTCACCAACATACATTTTGTTTTAGGAATACTAATAATCATATGATTTTCTTCACACCAAGTTGACATTTCATCTAAACTATTTTGGAGGACAGCGCTCACGGTTGAAATATTTTTATCAGATACATGTAATGATGTATCATCAGCAAATAGTTCACAGTTTGTGTCGGGGTGTGATTTTGACAGTGGAAGGTCATTTATACAGATGTTGAATAATGAAGGTCTTAGGCTGGATCCCTGAGAAACACCATGGGTCACCAGTCCTTCCGCTGAGTATTTACCATTCAATAACACTTTCTGCGTTCTCTCTAAGAGATAAGATGAAAAAAGAACGACTGCAGTCGAATCAACGTGATATAAAGGTAACTTCTTTAGTAAGATTGAGTGGTTGATGAGATCAAAGGCTTTTTTAGGATCTCAAAATACTACACCTGAAAGTTTGGACTCATTTATGGCAGTAAGCCATTTGTGGGTTATGAGAGTTAAGGCTGTCTGACACGAATGTTTAGGCCGACAAGCGGATTGTGATGTACTATACGGCGGTTTTCCTCCAGGAATTCAAGTAAATGATTATGTATATGCTTTTCAAGTTGTTTGGACACTGTTGATAAGATTGAAATAGGTCTGTACTCACTTGGGTCGCTCAGATCTTTGCTTTTTGGAAGAAGAGTAACTTTGCTATTTTAAACTCATCGGGAAACATGCTCTTTTGAATCGAAAGGTTATATATAAGGTTAACGATTCAACAATATAAGGGAGCGCAATTTTCAGGAATTTACTGCTAATACCGTCAATACCACAACTTTTCATGTTGGTTACAGATTTTTCTACATCAAGGACGGTCATTAGGGGAACTGAGAAAGTATTGCCAGCGTTTAACTGACTCTGCTGTTTCAATTGTTCTGAACATACGTATTCACCTGGTTCACTGGTGTTCGTCTGCGACAGGGTTTTAGCAATGTGAAGAAAGTGTTCATTAAATACATCGGCTGTAAGGTGTAGGGGCACACTCGCTGATTTGCTAGATTTTCCTTTAGTAAATGTGTTAATCACCTGCCACACGCTACGTATGTCTTTGCCGCCCGAAATATTTTTTTCAGCATACTGCCTCTGTGCTTTACGTACTAATGATTTAACTATGTTTCGCTGTTTGTTTGTTTTTTTGTACTCTGTCAACTTTCTTTTGTTGTTTCAGTAGATCTCTTATTTCCATCGCAGTTTTAATCTCATCCGTCAACCACTCAGGCACAGCGGGGTGTTTAACAAAGAGAGACAAGAGAGAGAGAGAGAGAGAGAGAGAGAGAGAGAGAGAGCAGACAGACAGAGACAGAGACAGAGACAGAGAGACAGACAGAGAGAGAGAAGAAACAACAATATGCAGAAAAGATGAAAGAAATATCCATTCATTATTTAAATCCATGACAACACTGACACAAGAAAGGCATATCTCAAACTGTCACTTAAGAAAACACCAGTCATCACAGAAAGGGAAAAAGAACGCAAATAAACGCTAATACAGAACAACTATATGAACACCAATTGTAACCCTTTGCTTTTCGGTAGAGCTTGTAGTCGCGATTATTTCTATCGGAATCATCGCGACTAAAACGGCTACCGACACGCAAAGGGTTAAAAATATTTCATGGACTGGCAACCACTACCGCGGTAGAAAGAATAAAGAATACACTGATAATAAGTAGGTTGTCTATTTACCAGTGAGGAAGTAAAAGATGACGAAAGTAGTTGCTGTCGAAACTTGTTGCAAGACTCCCATTTCTTGCGATTTAGTTTTTCTTCTTGTAGTACTTGTAATATTCCTTTAGTACAGAAAAGGATTCTTCTTGTTTTCTTCTTGTTTGTCTATTGTTTCAATACTTCGTGGAGGCCTGCCGTGTTCTTCTTCTTCTTTGTTATTTTCTCTAGTCTTATTGTTGCGGAAGAAATGTAACGTTTCCTTGTCTCTTCCTGTTTGTCACTATATACTTTGTAATTGTTCGTCTTGTTTGAGGTTATTCGTTTCTGGTTCCAGTCTCTTCTTTTCAGATTCTTTCAATATCCTTTAAATTCTTCGTGCTTTGTCTTGTTTGTTATCCTCTTCTGGTTCCAAGCACTTTTTTGGTTAGTAACTGTCAAAATACTTTCAAAGTCTTCGTTGTTTCTGCTCTTCCTGTTACTTCAAACTTGTTTTGACTTCACAGCAAATTTCTTCGTGGTTTTTGCTCTTATTCTTTGGTGAAAAAAAATCCTAAAAGCTCACAAACGTACACTTGTTTTCTCTTTTTTCTTTGTTTCTTCCCTTGTTCAAATAGTTCCTTTGTCTGTGAGCGCTGGTGTGTACGCTATCTGTAGTCGCAGGCCCCTAACGGCTAAGTCTTCTATACTGTCTTACATCAGTCTTACGTCCATTTTTATATGTAAACCCAGTGTCCTTTATTACACAGCAATCTCCTGCCATCTGCAAGAGGCATAGATCCTCATGAGCCCCTGCTTTGCTCATGTGGATCTATGCGTCTTGCTTCAGCTACTTCGCACAGCTTTATCAGAGGTAGAGCGAATACGTCAGAAACAGCCGACTCGAGGTTGCGGTAAGGGCAAGCATATTGTAGGTTTTGTCTTTTGCAATTTCAGCAGCCAAGTGCTGAGCGGTGCTGAGCGGTGTTGTTGTGTTTTTTTGTTTGTTTGGGTTTTTTTTTTGTTTTTTTTTTTTCATTGTGACAGTGTAATGGTAGTGTCTGATGAGGTCGTCGGATGGCGAGGCCCATGACCCGGCCAGTGAACTACATCTTACACAGAACTGTCCTCTGAAAGGTTCAGTCTATCGCGGACAATGGACTGGCGTTTACAGCGCAAGGTTGGCTATGGTTGTGGAAGGGTCATTATAACTCTCTCTCTCTCTCCGCCCCCCCCCCCTACCCCCCTCCATGACGCTTACGTACGTCAGCGGCATAGGAGCCCCATCAATCCAAGTTCCTTGTCACATTCAGGGGAACATCCGCCCGCCATGGTATGTGCAGAAGATGGGGGGGGGGGAGGGGGGTGTCCTTTCGGTTCGAATTTTCTCACTATGAACTGGTTTGGCTTTTGCCCACTGGCAATTTGTGCGTGCCTTACATAAATGTGCTTTTGAGATGAACGACAACCAAACTAAAACAAAAGTACCATGTTTCTGCTCGTACGAATGACCCTGTGTCATCACGAAGACATTTTTTTTTTAATTAATATTTCATTTTGCCGAGGGGGAAAAAAAAGGACTTGAACGCTGAGGCATTCACTACAGCCGGCAAAGCACATCATTCGTGTCAAGCAGACGCAGCAAAAGGAAGTTCACTCGAGTCGTTTATTTGCCCTCAGCCGTCTGTGCTGATTGTAAAAATATAAATAAATATATAAATAAATAAATAAATAGCCGACCAATACCTACTTCTTTTTATAATGGTCAAATCGGAAACAGAGGACCTTTTCTTTTGTTAACTAATTCAGCCCCAACAGACACACCACAGCTAGATATGGCTCGGCCATGATAGTTCAAGGGTGGTGCTAGAATAGCTTGGCGCCTATAGGCGCCAAGCTATTCTGGCACCACCCTTAAACTATCATGGTCGATCTGTCTCCTGCATTGTAATGCAGTCCTCAGCGGACAACTCCAGAATGTGAGTATTTCGTACCTGGGGCGCAGTGAGTTAAGAAGGGTTTATTAAATAAGCGTTACAATAAATGAAACCCATTCGCTAAAATATATTGCACCAATCACAACAAATAACCATGACAGAGACATATTCCTCGACCACTGCTGATAACGTACTACCGTGCACAAGTGTCCAATAAATGAGCACCTCCGCCGATTGTATGGCAAACACACTGTACGACAAGTTGAGGACAGTCATTTCCTCATTGTGTTAAATGTTGTCGTCGAGAAAACCATGCGCGAGCCAGACGATTTAATAGACGTCCGAGGATCCAGGCGAGGAACACAGATCCAAATACGATTCGGCAAGAGACATAGATCCTCATTAGCCCCCGCAGTTTGCGGGGGTTCATGAGGATCTTTGCCTGTTGCAGACGGATCGCCTCCGGCATGGACGTGCGCAGGTTTTGGGTTTGTCCGGTTGATTAATCCGCGTTGTTATTCTGTAGAGGAAGCAAAAGGAACGTGCACATGTGAATTGACTTCTTCATCGTACACAGGTAGCATGGACGTGGATTTGATAGACCTTTGCGTGTCGCAGTAGTCGCGATGATTTCTGTAGGGTGAATCATCGCGACTAAAACCGCTACCGACACGCAAAGGGTTAAACTGAATTGGTCACTCCTGACCTAATGAGGATTTGTAGCAACATTTTAAATGCGAATCAGTGAGGCTAGTAAATGCAAATAACTTAGATGGGAAGTGTGTATGTGTGTGTGTGGGGGGGGGGGGGGGGCGGCTAAAGTTTTGCCATTTTTTTAACGAGACTTTGCACTCTGGATTTAATTCTCTCCCAGAGCTCATATTTTACAGCGAGTGATGATTTTTGTTTTGTGTGCCTATTTAACTCGGGAGCGACTTTAGGATTAATGAAACGAAAATGTATGGCACCTAGCGTCCTGTGATCTCTAGGTGCCTTACAAGATGACAGAAAAAATAGGACAAGTCATGGACAATAAATCACTGTTCAGTTCTCTCTCTCTCTCATTTTCCGGTGCTAAATCATGGAATAACTTGCCCTCTCATTTAAAGTCTATTTCAAAGTTATCTATCTTCAGAGCTCGCGTCCATAAATATCTGCTGTCGTTGTGAATGTTCTATCTTTCTGCTTAGTATGTTGCTCCAACACAGCAGATTGCTGCAGGTTATGTAATAGTTTGACTGTCTGCATTAACATGTCAGGTTCATACGAGTGTGTGTGTGTATATATGTATATTGGTTTAATTTCTTTTCTTTTTCTTTTTTTAATGAGGGTGGGGGGGGATGGGTCTTTTTACTTATATGTGTTTTATCCTTTGCTGTATCGTCTGATGTATTTTATATGTGTAGAGTAGCAGGACAGTTTTGAAGATAGGCATTGCTATGCCTAAAACGTTTTATCCTGAATAAAACGTTTCATCATCATCATCATCATCTCTCTCTGATACACACACACAAACACACACACACACACCACAAACGCACACACTGGCACACACAAGAACACACACACACACACACACACACACACATACACACACATATACTCACACACTGGAACACTCATACACACACTGGAACACACACACACATACACACACACACACACACACACACACACACACACACACACACTGGAACACACACACACACACACACACTCCATCACACACACACCATCAGACACGATTCATCGATCCATCTTATGCCATCAGGGGCTGACGATGAGGCCAGAATTCAACGTGTGAAGTGTGCAATCTTCGGAGGATTGGAGAGGGTGTTGACAGGAAGGCGGTTGGTGGGGGTGTTGTGAGAGGAATGGGGGTGGTGGTGAGGGGTATGGGGGTGGCGCAGGTTGGTCTGAAAACGGGGGTTGGTTGGAGGGTTGGGTTGGGAGGGGATCGGGGTCTCAAACGTACGAAAAAACCCCGACACACATTAATTTTGACAACTTCATGTTGACATCATTCACAGCGGAGCAAGGCGGAAATCCGCGTTACCTATGACAATACACCGCACCTAATATGACGGGACGTCGATTTAACCCCTTAACTGCCGTGACAAGGCGAACGCTACCCATCTGCAACAGACATAAATCCTCATCAGCCCCCGCAGTCGCTGGGGCTCATGAGGATTTATGTCTCTTGTTAGTCCTGTGTTCTTTGTGCCCACGTCTGGTCCCATTTCATTTGTGTTCTTCGCGCGAATGTCGGTCAGTGTGCAGTGGTTTCAGACGCGAAATCCGTGATCACCGACAGTCAAAGGGTAAAATGTGTGATGGTCTGTGATTTCGGACCTTATGGCCTCGGACTGTAAGGCCCCAAATCACAAACCAGTGCACAAACATCTAGGTTCATCACAATCATGAATGCCAAACATTCGATGTATCGGCCACAAAGATCTTGAATATTCATGTAATCATTGCAATACAACTCTAATACAGGTGTTATGGTTTGTTGTGTGAACAAATGCGTGTGCTTCACGTGAGCGTGTGTGCTGGATTCCGTTAGCGGCGGGATGAAGAGATTTGCAGAGCTCAGTACGGCGCCTACGTAATGACCTTGTGTGGTATAGAATACCAGTAGTAGTAGTAGCAGCAGTAGTAGTAATAGTAGAATACAGACGAGCAAAAGAAATGCAACATCATTCGAGTCATCGGAAACACTGAAGTGTTTCCGATGACTCGAATGATGTCGCATTTCTTGTGCTCGTCAGTATAGTAGTAGTAGGAGGAGGAGCAGCAGCAGCAGCAGTAGTAGTAGTAGTAGTAGTAGTAGTAGTAGTAGTAGTAGTAGTATAGTAGTAGTAGTAGTAGTAGTATCAGCAGCAGTAGCCGTAGTAGCTGTAAAGTATAGCAGTAATTCGGTTTACGAAGAACGCAAAATAGGCTCCTTGGCGCACCTAAAATCATGGGTAAAATTAATTGAATGATTACAATTAGGTCACGCTTCTATGACATACCGATACAAGCACTACCTAGCCTACCTAGGACAAAACACGACGAAGTAGGGCGCACCCGAAACAACAGCCTGCGCAATCTGTCATAGCTCGTGAAGAGGGGACGGACAAAGTTATGACATGGTGCGAGGATGACTACAGGCGCTGGAAAATGAATTGTTTTGGAGAGGTCACACTTTGCGCCAAGGGGCCGGGTGCACAACAGAAATAGGGGGGGGGAGGGGGGAGGGGGGGGTAATTAAACGCTTAATGTCCACGATAAAGTCTGGCTGTAAGCGAACTAGCTGCCAGCTAACTTAATTCGCTAACTGGTTGTTGTATCCTGAATTTAACTCATTCGCGATCAGCCGCATCCGGATGCGGCTGGCCGCGAATGACCCACCTGCAGCTAGAGCGGGTAATTTGAAGATAGCGAATATTTATGTAATTACAGCGGGGGTGTCAACAACTGATTCCTGATCGAGTGTTACTGTGGCGTCAACATTTCTTCCCCTGCATTTACGTCAAAGATTTCTACCCACAACCCATGCCTGTATGAGATAATGCTGTTCTAACGCCATTCATTGTTGGACCCTCGAGGTGCAAATTGAATGATACGGAATGATACTGCTTGGCCTGTGTTTTTATGTTGATCGATCATAGGCGTTGTAGGCGTCACGCAGCTGTCGGTAGCGACTTGTCCAATAAAACAACGGCACGTCAGACTAACATAACCGCCGTTTTCCCACCGCATTCCGCACACACACCCCACCCCCACCCCCTTCCTCCGCCACCCCCTTCAGTCCTGTGCCGCACTCTTGTTCCTGGTAGTCCACAGCAGTGTTTGGTCAATGTCTTTGTCACAAAAATCGTCACCTGTCATGTGTCAGACATCTTTGTCGTGACAATTTGACAGTTTACATACATACCCCCCCCCCCCCCCCTCCCTTTTTTTTTTTTTTTTTTTTTTTTTTTTGCTCTTCTCTTTTTCAAGTGCAATTATATTTCCGTCAGAGAAACATATTCATTCAAAGAAAACAAACTGCTGAACCATGTCTATCTCGCTTTATTCTATTTCCGGTTAAACTAAAAGAAGATAAGGATTTCATCCCAAAGTCTACCGTATTCTTTGGATCTCATATGCGTGTTTTTGTTGGTTGTTTTTGTTGTTGTTGTTTGTTGTTGTTTTGGGTTTTTTTAGGAACATTCAGAGTTGTTCATATTCTTAAGCTTATCCTTCTGGTCCATTTCCTTCCTCTGTAAGCCAACCTCTGATCAACACACACGCCGGCACACAAATAAAGACGGACACACGGCGCTTCCCGCCATTAGTACGTTCTGTGGGTTCGTGTAGCGACAGGAATTCTGAAGAAAAAGAATAGCACGAGCAGCAAAATGACGTCACTATAAGCTTGCCGTCATCGCATCGCTAGTCTCACGACACCGTGTACACCGTGACGAATTTGATGTTTCACGTCACTCATCTGAAAGGAACGCAGCCTCTTCCAGGGCTGATTGTTTTCTTCCACACAGCCTGTTCTAGGTCTGACTGTTTGATAGTGGCTCCAAAACTTGCAAAAATGAATTATCAATTATTAAAAAATTTGAAGAGGTGCAACGGTGGATTACGTACTCATTCAATGTCTATCTCCACGCTAACTATATCCAAAATTCCAAGTGAATATAACGATAATGACGGACTCAAGTGTGGGTCAACCGACTTTATATAAATGGCAAATTTTCTCTTGAACGAGTCATTCAATCTGAATATGCTCAAAGGTTCTCTGAAAAAACATCTCGATCAAAGCAGTTCACAAATGTTCAGGCCTGTACGTACATAAACACCGGAAATACTCGTGTCAACACACACACACACACACACACACACACACACACACACACACACACACACACACACACACACGGCGCTTTCCGCCATACGTACGTTCAACAGCACGGTTAGCGTAGCTAGGCATGACGTAATTTGTATCGTGTTACTTCACTGTCAAAGTCTGATGTGTGCCCGCCTATATTCATCATTTGCCGATTGCTACGGAACGTGCTCCGACCAGCCCCATCTCAAAGTCTACCGGATTTTAAATATGGTAGACAAACAGTGAAGCAATAATGATAGTTTCTACGTAGGCATAATTTAATTTACTTATATGAATTTTTAACAGGGTTTATATCTAGTACCTCAAAATCGACATATTCTTTTCTCTTCAAAGTGGTGCGGTGCCACAGTTGGGTCGCTGTTCCTTTACCCCGCCTCAGTAGCAAATCGTTATGTGACATCGCAACAACAAAAAAAAACAGTCAAAATTTCGGCGGAGACCGCACAACCTTTATCACCACACGTGAATTAAGACTTGTAACACATAGTGGGGAAAATCGTGCGAGTTGTGTAACATATCAAAACAAAAACGGTTAAAGAAAGTCATTCGGTTGACAATAATTTTACAACAGCCATTTACAGTGTCAGATTGTGCAAGTACAATTAATGTCAGATTTGCAAGTACAATTAATTGCATGCACTGTTCAAGCTACTTTCATTCGGAATAGTGAAATGACGGAAAACGTTTGTACATTTTCTGCAAGTCATTGTAACGTGAGAGCGAGTGATGGTTGAAGGCGCCACTCGCTAACGCACAAGACTATTATTTAGACACCGGGAAATCGGGGATTGTTTCACAAGTGTCAACAATTTTCAAGAAGATACAAGATGAAGCTTTTGACTCTTTGACAGAGTGGGGGAAAAAAAAACATAACTCACGAGTGAAAACAGAGTGCGTTTCAAAACGTAAGGTCCAAAATCATGGACACCCAAAGCAATGGTAGGTGGAGTGCGGGATGAGAGAACAATGAACCTTTATATAACAACGAGAGAGCGAGCGAGAGAGAGAGAGAGACAGACAGACAGACAGACACGGAGAGAGAGAGAGAGGGAGAGAGAGAGAGAGAAGGCGAGTCCTATCTAAATGCAAGAGACATATATCCTCATAAGCCTGAGCAGTTGCGGTAGATCATAAAGATTTATGTCACTTGCTAAAACCACCTTGTATCCATATCCCTTTGAATACTGGGGAACTTAAACGTATAATTTATGATGAATGACAAAGCATAATATGCGAGAACTGGCCGGGAAGGGGATAAGCATTAGTACAAGACAGACAGACAGATAGATAGATGTTGAAAAACCTTCTAGTCGAGTTTTATTCGAAACAAAAAAAAAAATAGTGCAAAATGTACAATGTAAAATAACAGTCATCACGATATTATTATTATTATTATTATTATTATTATTATTATTATTATTATTATTATTATTATTATTATTATTATTATTATCATTATTAAGAACGATACTGCGCTGAAATGGCACAAATTCGCCACAGCACAGTTATCCTCGTTAAAGCATATACAATAAACTGCATCACTAAAAGCAAAAGAGATTTTTAATCAATTTTCATTCCCCATAGCATAGCTGTTTCTTAAAAAGAAAATACACATCAAAAGAGAAGAGACCTAGAATCCATTATTTTCCTTTACGCGCAGTTATTCTCGCAATAACGACATTAACTCATTCTACCCCAGACACACCACAGCAAGATAAGGATCGACCATGATAGCTCAAGGGTGATGCCAGAATAGCTTGGCGCCTATGGGCGCCAAGCTATTCTGGCATCACCCTTGAACTATCATGGTCGATCTGTGTCCTGCACTGCAATGCAGTCTTCAGAGGACAACGGCAAAATTTGGGGATTTCGGTGTTGGGGTAGAATGAATTAAGTACAGCGCGAAAGAGAACTTGATCTGGAAAACATTTTCCCCTTGAGATTTGATCCAAAATTTCCCGGCATCTATTCGAAACGAAGCAGATCACGTGTAAATGCAGTAATTCTCTCTTCAGTTCTTTGCAGTGCCAACCCTTTGGCTGTCGGTAGCGGCACTTTATGGGCTAATGCCACCTACCTCTCTGTACACACAGAGCCACAGTTTGTTTGGGCTCACGAGGGCCTACGCCGCTTGTAGACAACTTTCATATGCCACCGGCAAGAGGCATAGATCCTCATGGGGGCTTATGAGGGTATATGCCTCTTGTGCTAGCAGATATACATTCATACGCGTACAAATCTTTTAAGCCACCGAGTGCGCTCTGAGAGTGTGACCGATGTAAACTGAAACATACAGAGAAAAATAATGAACTACAGAACACAAGCTGACTGAGTGAGCTTAGTCCGTCCTGCCCCAGCCACTAAGCAAGGTGCTCCGCTATAGCAGAGCATCTTGCTTAGTGGCTGGCGCAGGACGAAGCTCACGCATTCATGCCACTGATCCTAGGACTATTCCTTCCTTCATCAGCTTTAGTCTCAGCAGTGGTGTGACTCTTTTAGCCTTTGCACGAAACGTAGTAGATTCTCATGAGCCGCGCAAGTCTGAAGGAGCTCATAAGTGTCTATCTTGGGAGTTACTACCGTTTTGTTGTTTGTTTTTTTTTTTTTTTTGTTGCTGTTGGGTTTTTTAAGGCCGTTTGTGGTGGTAGGGAGGATCGTTCTGTTGTTGTTTTGGCTTCTCGCTATTTCGTTGTTGTTGTTGTTGTTTTGGTTGTTTTTGTTTTTGTTTTGTCTGTGTGTTCATTTCGATGGCCTCATATCCATGTACAGTGTTGAAATCAGCTGTCCTATGGGCTGCGTCGCCTCAGCAGCGATAGTCTATCAAGTCTATTCATTCTTCTCGGCGGTTGCCCAGACAATCTGGCGGCTTCAGCAGTCCAAACCTGTGTGGCCGAGAGACGTGTACGTTCGGCTTCGAATATCAGGTCAGGGTGCTCTTGCAGCTTGATCATTGGTTTAGGCCCCATCCCCAAAAAGTACCAGAAGGACCCCTTAAGGTAGTTGTAAATGTACGGTTCTTCTCTCCGGAAGTTCACCGCAAATTTGGTGACAGCGAATGCCTCTAGGATAACGGAGCCCGTCAGTGAGAGGATGATTGTCTGAGGAGAAGACAGGAAAGACACTCGTGTCACGTGCGAGGTCATAGTGAGGTTTCGTTTGTAACCAACGACTCCCAACAACGAACGAGAGTAAAGTCATGGTGGACAACAAGCTTGTGGCATAAGCATAGACAACCCTCCAAACATCTCCAAGAGGTTTTTGCCATGAGCACAGACAACACTCCAAACATCTCCAAGAGGCTTCTGCCATGAGCACAGACAACACTCCAAACATCTCCAAAAGGCTTCCGCCATGAGCACAGACAACACTCCAAACATCTCCAAGAGGCTTCCGCCATGAGCATAGACAACACTCCAAACATCTCCAAGAGGCTTCCGCCATGAGCACAGACAACACTCCAAACATCTCCAAAAGGCTTCCGCCATGAGCACAGACAACACTCCAAACATCTCCAAGAGGCTTCCGCCATGAGCACAGACAACACTCCAAACATCTCCAAGAGGCTTCTGCCATGAGCACAGACAACACTCCAAACATATCCCAAAGGCTTCCGCCATGAGCACAGACAACACTCCAAACATCTCCAAGAGGCTTCCGCCATAAGCATAGACAACACTCCAAACATCTCCAAAGGCTTCCGCCATAAGCATAGACAACACTCCAAACATCTCCAAAGGCTTCCGCCATGAGCATAGACAACACTCCAAACATCTCCAAAAGGCTTCTGCCATGAGCATAGACAACACTCCAAACATCAGCAAAAGGCTTCCGCCGTGAGCATAGACAACACTCCAAACATCTCCAAGAGGCATAGATCCTCATAAGCCCTCTGGGCTCATGAAGATCTATGCCTCTTGAAGATGTTTGGAGTGTTGTCTATGCCTACGATACAAGCTGGTGATTTCGCTCTCGTTCGTCGTGGGGAATCGGTTGGTTGTACATTGCTTAACGTCCCGACAGCAACAAGACTTTCTCAGGACGTGTCTGCACTGCTTGTGAAAAAAACTCAACAGAATATTGAATGTATGTCGCCATCCGATCTAATACGCTAAATAAAGCTAAGACCATTTAGCAACACACATCTAATATCAAGAGCTACAGACAGCGCAGACAGTAGGGAGAGTCTAAAAAAGGAAAATACAGGAGAATGGACCAAGGGTAGACAGAAACACATGCCCCAGAATAGAGGGGAAAACCCACCCTGTGGGGGCTGACCAGGTTGACCCTGGGAACTAAAAAGTAGTTAACCCCACCCAAGCCCCCCAGCGCAGACCCGGATGGGGGATGTCGTTGGGAGTCGTCCGTTGCAAACGAAACCCCACATGTAAAATAATACAGGTCAGCCTCAGTGTATCGCGAGACTTGAGTGAACGGGTTATTCACGCTTGCGTTAACATACGGATGAACGGACGTAGGCTTAAAAGGAAAGGCAAGTGTGACAACAAATGGACCTAGAAGCCTCCAGTTCTTATTCAAAACTGTGACTGTGCCACATAAGTTAATTCCCTCAAAGTCTTCCTGGTTTACGCCGAATGACTCCCTACAACGAAAGAGAGCAAAGTCACGGATGTTTAGTTAGTTAGTAAGTTAGTTAGTTAGTTAGTTAGTTAGTTAGTTAGTTAGTTAGTTAGTTAGTTAGTTTTAACGTCGAACTGGCGACTAAGGCCATCTTATGGCGTAAAATGACTAGACCAAAAGGGATGACTGCCAGTGCTTATAATTTAGAAGAAACTACCAAGTGAGTAGAAAAAAGCACTGTCAGGGGAGAGAATTGTTCATGATCGACCAATGATCATATTATGATCATACACATTGCTTCCAGTCACTTACTTAGCGCACCCCCTCTTTCCTATCTTTTTGTGCTTTGACCAAAGTAGATCTCTGATCATTGGTCGATCATTGGACAGTGCTTTTTCCTACTCACTTGGTAGTTTCATCTCATGGCGGCCATGGCGAATAGCCAGCATCCACCGTAAGCATGGACAACACTCCAAACATCTCCAAGGGGCATAGACCCTCGTGAGCCCAGGGGCTCATCAGGATCTATGCCTCTTGAAGATGTTTGACTTTGGTAATCCGCCGCGATTTTGCTCTCCATCGGTGCTGGGAGTCGTTCGTTGCAAACGGAACCTCGCTATTTGTCACAATGCATGCGTGTTACGACACCCCAGCACTGACCACCCTTCGACCGTTACCCTAACGAAATAGATGCAAATGAAGCTGACGACGGCGGAGTCGTCCCTGGCTTCCCAGAGAGCACTTTCGTCAAAGCCAGTGACGAAGCATAGAATCGTGAAGTACGACCGGAGCCAAGACCTGGCAAAATAGATACGATCAAATGAGCAAAGGTCCTTGGGCAGACGGCGACCGCCCTTGGCTCGAGGGGGGAAGGGAGGAGGTTAAGGGGGACCAGGCCCTCCCCCCGCTACTCTACAGTAGCAAGAACGTCTTCGCGCCCATGACAAACGTGCGCGCACGGTTGTCATGGACGCGAAGACGTCCTGCTACTGGTGAGTGGCGTAGGAACCGGGAAGAGGGCCTGCTCTTCCCCCCCCCCCCCCCCCTTTCCCCTCCATGAAAAAGTAGGAAATAGAAGAATATAACGTCAAACAGCATTACAGAACATAACAGGAATGGCAAAGCCTTTATGGGCTCACGTGCATGACCGATTCACACAATTAGTCTGTCCCTTGTGACTTGACCCATAGGTCACTTAAATAAGCAAGTGATCAAGTGTCTTAATATAGAGCGTCTGTACAGAAAATCCAGAATTATATGTATTACAAGAATGTTATGTCAAAGAAGTATATTCTACAAAAATATGACGTTTTTATGTGTAAATGTTTATCTTTTACGTCATCTTCATGATATCCGAAAATCGTGTGGGCATAATGGTGACACGTGTGATGCCCTATGGGCTTTATAACAAATGTCCAAAGGCGTAGCTTTTTTTCTAAATCGAGCTGGACAATAAAACAATTCACTACTTATCTTTAATTTACCAGAAGAGCGGCAACTCTTGCCGCTCTTCTGGTAAACCAAAGATAACTAGTGAATTGTTGCCGCTCTTCTGGTAAATCAAAGACAAGTAGTGAGTTGTTGCCGCTTTTCTGGTAAATCAAAGATAAGTAGCGATTTGTTTTCATGTCTGTAATAAAGTGTGTTGTAATTATCCTGTCAAAGCGAGTTTCTTTCTATGTTCGGATTTTCATAACCACACATTTGTCATCAAGCACAGGGAGTTTCCACGAACTTTGTAATAATGGAAATACTACTACTACTACTACTAATAATAATAATAATAATAATAATAATAATAATAATAATAATTATAATAATAATAATAATAATAATAATAATAATAATAATAATAATAATAATAATAATAATAATAATAATAATAATAATAATAATAATAATAATAATTATAATAATAATAATAATAATACAGGTCATTTGTAACTGCGAATCATTTTTGTCAATACGCACAGAGGGTTTTCACGAGTTTAGATGCAGCGCAACATATTGTCACCAAGCGCAGGGAGTTTCCGCCCGGTTTGAACAAGTAACCTCCTAGCAAAACGTCTTCAGGGCCCACTGCAGCCGTCGTGGGCACGAAGATGTTTTGCTTATTGAGTAGGAACCAACCAATCATCAAGCACAGGGAGTTTCCATGAGCTACGAAACAGCCAAACATTTGGTCATCAAGTGTGTTGAGACACAAAAAGGGTTCAAGGGTTTCGTGACCATTGTTACATTGCCACAAACCTCGTTACAGTCCACTTACTTAAATGTATCTAGTCGTGTGTGATATGTCATGAAGGAGGTAGAGGCATTGACTACCACTGTTAGGAAGGTAAAGAAGTACACGCAAAAGACCTCATGAGCGCCAGTGTGAAATGTCTTCCCTGCAACCTGAAACAGAGTGTTTGATTGATTGATTGATTGATTGATTGATTGATTGATTGATTGATTGATTGATTGATTGATTGATTGATTGATTGATTGACTCGTTGATTGACTCGTTGATTGACTCATTGACTGACTGGCTGATCGATCGATCGATTGATTGACTGACTCATTGACTGACTGATTCATTGATCGATCGATCGATTGATTCATTGATTGACCGATTCATTGATTCATTAATTGATTGACTGATTGTACTTATTTTTTACAATACCGGCGAATGCGGAAGAGAATTAACCCATTGGCTGTTGGTAGCGCCTTTTGTCGCAATGATTCCTGCAGGAAACATCGCGACAAAAACCGCTACCGACAGCCAAATGGTTAAAAAGGGTTTATCAAATGCTTTGACTTCTAAACTTCAACAATATAACAGGTACTAAATGTTGTCTTGATTTAGGACTTCGCTGCAATTTTTTCACCATACATTTCAGTAGGTACTTGTCACAGAGGAGTCGTTAGTGCCCCACGGCTTGGAAGAAAAATTGCAGAAATATCTTCATATTCATGTTTCCTTTCCACACTTCATAAATGCGTCTGTTAAAACTTCATAATTTGCCACTTTTATGACAATAAACGGTTCTTATATCTTAATTAAACAAAATCCAAGTGGTTTACTTTTGTGCAACATCACAGCACGTCTCACCAAGAACACTATGTATGGACACATTACAAACTATTAACACATTCTGCTCCAGGACCGAAATCCGCAAATTTTGAAGTTGCCCCCTGAAGACTGTATTACACTTCTGGAAACAGATCGAGCGTAATAGTTCAAGGGTGGTGCCAGAACAGCTTGGCGCCTACGGGCGCCAAGCTGTTCTGGCACAACCCTTGAACTATCACGCTCGATCCATGTCTTTCCGTGGCGTGTCGGAGTAGAATGAGTTAATCTTTTCTCTTTGTTGCATGTCCTTTTAAAAAAGAAACGAAATTAAATCAGCAAGCTCCGAGCAAAAACGAGTAATACTTCCTTCATAAATGTTCTGAGTTATGTCATAAAATAATACTATAAAAAGGGTTAATTTGCCCCCAAATGTCGTAAATGAAGGACTCTTTCTGCTCTTCTTTTCCTTGTTAAAAAGGAAGAGTTTCCACTGACTCGTATAAAGGGGTAGTAGTTATAACCTCCGATACGCGTAGCTACTCGAATGGATTGTGGAAAGAAGGGCAGGAAAGTTTTAGCCGAGTTAAGACAATACAGAGAACCCGTTGTAACGGAAACTTGTAGTATTTAAGCACGTCGTAGAGCAGGTCGCTTTACAGGTGAACAGGTGGTAAAAATGAGATCCATCTAGAAGTTAAAAGTCCAATATAACCCTATGCGTGTCGGTAGCGGTTTCTGTCGCGATGATTCCTACATGAATCATCGCGACAAAAACCGCTACTGACACGCAAAGGGTTATAATCACTGATGTTTTATTCGCTGCCCGTGCTATATAAGAAATGAACAATAACAAGAAAGACAAAGCCCTTATGGCTCACGTGTATGGGGGCCGATCCACACATGTCTGACAATAAGTAAAGGAATGGCTGCTGCACTAACAAAATCCATGTTTTCTCAAAATTTAATCAGTTTTCACACATCTGTCAAACCCCCGTGACCCTTGACCTTTGCGATGAGTCGAGTAAATTAGGATACATAGGAAGGTCTTATCATCAGCTACCTTTGTGTCAAATTTGATTGAAAAGTTTGCAAAAATGTTGATAAAAACTACAATTATTGGCATTTTATACATATTTGTCGACCTCTTGAGACCCTTGACCTTTTCCGAAGGGTTATCCAGATTAGTATGCATAGGTAGGTCTTACCATCAGGTATCTCTGTACCAAGTTTGGGTTTGGAGTTGTGAATAGTAATTGAGAAAAAAAAAAGCATTTCTCGTCAAAATATAGCTATATTTTTACCTATTTCCTGAGCTCTTGTGACCCTTGACCTTTACGAGGGATCATCCAAATTAGTATGCATAGATATGTCTTACCATCAGGTATCTCTGTAGCAAGTTTGGGTTTAAAGTTGTGAATAGTATTTGAGAAAAAAAAAACACTTTTTGTCAAAATATGGCGATTTTTGACCTATTTCTTGAGCTCTTGTGACCCTTTACCTTTCCGAGGGATCAACCAAATTAGTGTGCATATAAAGGTCTTACCATCAGGTATCTTTGCACCAAGTTTGAGTTTGAAGTTGTGAATAGTATTTAAGAACAAATAATTATGTCCAAAAATAGTTATTCTTGATATTTGTCCTGATTCCCTGTGACCTTGACCTTTGTGAGAGGTCTCTGAAATTGGTATGTTTAGAAAGGTCTTGCCACAAAGTATCCTTGGGCCAAGTTTAAAGACCGTAGCTTGAACAGTCTCCGAGACAATGCCAACGTTAAAGTTTACCACGGACGACGGCGGACGGACGACGAACGGACGGACGACCACTGGCCCAGAACATAGACTCACTTTTGCTTCGCACGTGAGCCACAAATTAGCATCATGAATCAACTACTTAGCGCATGCAACTGTTAGCAGTACCGGTGGCTGCGTGCGCATGGGGGTGAAACATGTAACCCCTTCGCTGGCAGTGATCACGAACAGCGCGTCTGCAACTATGCACGATGACCGACATTCGTGTGAAGAGCACAGCTGTAATTAGCACCCTAAATAAGCATACAGAGCACAGCGGTGACAACAGACATAAATCCTGATGAGTCCCCGCAACTGCAGAGGCTTACGAGGGTTTGTGTCATTTGCAGATAGGTAGCGCTCGCTTTGCCATGGCAGTTAAGGGGTTAACTTTAAAATAACAGCACCGTTGGCTACATGCAAAAGAGGGTTGCACGTTTCTCCACTTCACCGCCAGTTGTCGCAGGTTGTGAAATGTTTTTAACCACTTAAGTCCTGATACGTTCTAACATGAGATAGATTTCACCGTGATAGTTCAAGGCTGGTGCCAGAACAGCTTGGCGCCCATGGGCGCCAAGCTGTCCTGGCACCAGCCGTGAACTATCAAGGTCAGTCTATCGCCGAATCTGTAATCTAGCCTTCGTAGGACAACTCATAAATCTGAACAAATGAACCTCAGTGTGTCATGGGTCAATTCAGCAAAAATCGATCCAGCTGTTCACGGAGAATGGAGGCAAGGTGGTTTCAACAATAGGCATAACAGATCCTCAACTGCGGGGGCTGAAGTAGGATTTGTTGTCTCTTGCACTTGGATCGTGTTCAGCGTTTCCTCAGTGATAAAAAATATATAGCTTTAACCCATTACATCCTGAGGCTGGTTTTTTTTTTTAAACATTGCTTATTGGCATATAAAGGCTACATTACAGATTGCAAGAAGGATCACTCATCTTAGTTCAATGGTTCACGTTCAGGCGCCAAGCTATTCTGGCACCACCCTTGATCTATCATAGTCAAATTTATTTTAAGCATTAGAGTATAAGGGTTAAAACAGGGGCCAGTTGCACGAGTGAGCTTAGATCCTGCACATGGCACTAAGCCGGTGCTATGCTACGGCGGAGCAGCTTCCTTAGCGGCTTGCGGGTCTGAGCACATTACCGGTGGCTGCAGGCAGAAGAGGGTTAAACGTTAAACGCTTTAATACTTTTGACAAGGGGTTAAACATGTGATTGTACCTGGATGTAGGGAAAGAACCTGAGGATGATGACGGTGTCAAGGAGAACCGCCCAAAAGAGAAACCCTCCGGCAGCAGACAGATAGACATCGGTCAATTCGGCAGCCGAGAAACTCACGTGCTTGTTGAAGCTCGCCTGTATGTATGGGATCAATCAATCAATCAATCAATCAATCAATCAATCAATCAATCAATCAACGAAATACAATTGAACGAACAAACGAATGAATGAATGAGTGAACGAATAGTAATAAATACATAACTATACACGTAACCTCAGAAGCAGAACGTCCTCGGGGCCACGACGGCCGCAGTGGGCCCGCGCACAGCCGTGCGCGGGCCCACTGCGGTCGTCGCGGGTCCGAGGACCTTTGCTTGCTGGGAACAAGATCAGATATAACAAAAGTCGTACGTAACATAACAACAGCACTTTATCAGATGTTCCGACAGCATGCTTACAGTGATTCACTTCGCTTAACATAACAGAGAGAAAAGTGTGGTGATTTGTAATATCCGAAGTTTACTGTAGTCGACTCCGCTTATAACAAGGTCGGATACAACACAAGCCGCATATAACAAAGCTTTCGAGTCAAATCTTTTCTTTGTCCTTGAAAAATTAAGCCGCTTATAACAAGGGGGATATAGCAAAACTTCGGTTACCACAACTCTTTTTTTTTTTCCATTCAGCCCCGCGGCGCCATCGACTCTGCTTGTGGCAAACTGTTACTTCATAAACAGCAAAGTCAATAGGAGAATGCCACTGATTTCACAAAATACACAGTTTTTCTCCCAACCAACTTTGCACCTTACTTTGGATTATTATTTAACTCATTCAAGATGTGCCGCCTTCGGGTACGCGGCTTTACGTATCCGGAGGCGGCACGTCTCGAATGCGTTAACCCATTTAGCCCCGACGCACTACAGTAGGAGCCAGATCAACCATGATAACTGAAGGGTCGGATTAGGCGGCAAGCTAATACACTACCCTAAATAATAATAATACAGAACTCTTGTATAGCGCTGTTCTCCAGGAAAACACTCGACTCACTGCGCATGCACAACAGCACTCTCTCTCTCTCTCTCTCTCTCTCTCTCTCTCTCTCTCTCTCTCTCTCTCTCTCTCTCTCTCTCTCTCTCTCTCTCTCTCTCTCTCTCTCTCTCTCTCTCTCTCTCTCTCTCTCTCTCTCTCTCTCTCTCTCTCTCTCTCTCTCTCTCTCTCTCTCTCTCTCTCTCTCTCTCTCTCTCTCTCTCTCTCTCTCTCTCTCTCTCTCTCTCTCTCTCTCTCTCTCTCTCTCTCTACAGCTACATCCTGCCCCTCTGAAACTGTCACTTGGCAATAAACCTATCCAACAAGTATCCAGGCACCGCCTACTGGGAGTTGTAATTGACGACCAGCTGAACTGGTCGCCACATATCGACAGTTTGTGCAAAACCTTGTCCAGGAATGTATTTCTGCTATCTAAACTTAGACATATTCTTAGTACAAAGTGCTGTACATTGTTCTTTCACGCACACATTAAAAGCCACTGTGACTATGCGTCCTCTTTGTGGGACGAATGCAGTGAACTTCATTTTAAAAAACTAAACTCGCTGTATCGTCGTTCAGTTAAGTTAATTATTCCTAACCCTATTTCCACGGCTGAGAAAATAAAATCCCTTGGCCTGCTTACACTGAAGGAACAACTCAAATTTAACAAATGCGTCCTCATGCACAAAATATTTCATTATCAAGCCCCGGAATATCTGCGCATGATATTTGACTTCAGCCCTCGGCATCAACAACATACGAGGAATGACTTGCTTCACTTACCCCGCCCACGGATAGATCTCTACAAGTCAAGCCTTCTATTTTCTGGTAGTTCTGTCTGGAACTCATTGCCATTAAACATTAAATCATTTTGCGATAAAACCCATTTTAAACGTGCATTGCACACTCACTTCCAATCAGCGTGACTTAACAGTTTGCCATATAAAAATAATTCTGCTGATAACACCTAAACGTCAAATATTTTTCTCTTTCTCCTTAAATTTGCTACCTGATCATCTATTGTCTTGTCGGTGTCACTATACGCTATTGATGCTGCTGATTCTATGACACTGTCTTAGATGAGTATAATATTAATGCTGTGCACGCGTTTCGTTCTCTTGCTTTTGCATCGGAGGCAGTTACAAATTCTCCATTGTGTTTTTTTCCCGTAGTTTTCTTCCTCTTCTTCTTCTTATTATTATTGTTAGTAGTTGCATGCTCTGTTTATTTTCCTGTTGTTTGTTTACAGGACAGCTTGTAAGACAGGCATTGAGTTGCCTAATAGCTTTATCCTGAATAAATAAAGATTCCTCTCTCTCTCTCTCCCTCTCCCTCTCTCTCTCTCTCTCTCTCTCTCTCTCTCTCTCTCTCCCTCTCTCCCCCTCTCTCCCCCTCTCTCTTCCTCTCTCTCCCTCTCTCTCTCTCTCTCTCTCTCTCTCTCTCTCTCTCTCTCTCTCTCTCTCTCTCTCTCTCTCTCTCTCTCTCTCTCTCTCTCTCTCTCTCTCTCTCTCTCAGATACACGCACAATTGCACACTACTTTAACCCACCCCATTCCTTCCCAACACCTTACATCCACTTCCATGTCACAATAGATCCAGACTCACAATAAAAGTCGGTTAGCAGTTTGCTAGGAGAAAACAGTGAGTTGCATGTTAAAAGCCTGACAAAAAAAGAGTCTTTAATTGAACTTTGTACTGAGATAATGTGGACAGATTCCGCAATTCAACTGGCAGAGAGTTCCACACATAATGGGCCTCTGTCGGTCTGAATCGACCATAGATAATGCATCCTAGTTGTTCTGATCTGATTGCCTGTTCAGCTGGATTTGAAGCAACATCTGTTGTGACTGTAGAGGCCAATGCGGGAGTGGCAGTCCCTGTTGCAAAGGTCACAAATGTACGTGGTCGTTGGTCTGATGAGTTGTTTGCACTCCTTTCCGCGTGCCCGCTTGTCTGCTGCTCCTTTCGACATCTTCTCTTCCCCTGACTTGAGGTAGTGGTGGAGGATACGTCTCCACTTTGTACGGTCATCCGCAGGGCGTTCCCAGGACCCATTGTCAATGTCCAGTGCTCTCATGTCGATCTTGCAGACATCTACAAATCGTAGCTTGGGGCGACCAGTGTTTCTTCTCCCAGCTGCCAGTTCTCCGTAGAGGATGTCTTTTGGGATGCGGCCATTTTCCATGCGGTGAACGTGGCCGAGCCAGCGCAGTCTGCGTTGTCTGATTAGGGTGTACATGCTGGAAAGGCCAGCGCGTGACAGGACTTCGGTGTTGGTCACTCTATCTTGCCAAAATATGCCCAGGATACGGCGGATGCTTCTCAGGTGGAACGTGTTGAGTCTTCTCTCCTGTCTAGCATATGTGGTCCATGTCTCACTGCCGTATAGCAGTGTGCTGATGACGCAGGCGTTGTACACAGCCATCTTTGTTTTCACAGTCAGCTTGGGATTTGTCCACACTCGAGTTGTGAGGCGTACGAGTTGCAGGAACCTTCACGATCCTCTTGTTGATCTCGATGTTCAGAGAGAGGTTATCGGTGAGGGTGGACCCAAGGTACGTGAACTGATAGACGACGTCGAGCTCGTAGTTGTCAATGGTGATGCATGGCGGTGTCTCTGTGTCCTTTCCCATGAAGTTCGTCTTCTTTAGACTGATAGTCAGTCCGAAGTCCTTGCATGCCTGGGAGAGTTGGTCCATCAGTGACTGCTGTTCCTGCTAGGTATGGGTCGAAACTGCCGCATCGTCAGCGAACAGCATGTCAATGTCCTTGTCTTGGCTTTGAGGCGGGCAAGGTTGAAAAGCCTGCCATCTGATCTGGTTCGCAGGTAGATTTCTTCTGTTTCTTGATCAAATCCTGGAAGATCCCATCGTTGCCTGCGGCTTTTTATGAAGCCAAGCTGTCAATGGCTTTGCTGAGCTCCTCTATTGTTGACACTGCATCTAGCTCATCTATTACAGGCAGGCACTCGATGGCGTCAAGAGCTGATGGGGTCACGACGTTCTGTCTGGAGTAGAAGTCAGAATAGTGTTCCACCCATCTCTGCAACTGCTGGCATTTGTCCGTAATAACTTCCCCGGTGGAGGATTTGAGGGAGTCATCTTGTTTTTGGTTGGTCCTAATGCCTTCTTAACGCCGTCGTATATTCCTCTGATGTTACCTGGAAAGGCTGCAATCTGGATGTTCTCACTAAGCTCTGTCCAGTACTCGTTAGCACAACGTCTGTTTGACCTTGCGCATGGCAGCCGTGAAAACCTGCAGGTTTTTTGTTTTGCTGGGCGACCAATTGTACTCAGCAAGGGCAGTTCGCTTGGCTACGATGATGGGGGTCATCTCGGTCGACTTGGCCTCGTACCATTCTTGAGTCTTCGAGGTCCTCTTCCCAAAGGCGGCCAAGGCCGTGCGGTGCATGGTGTCCTGCAGGGTTTCCCACTTTTTGTGGCAGAGTCAGAATCAACGGACAGTGAGGTTTCAAGTTACTTCTGGAAGGCCTCTGCAAACTGCTCCACAAGGTCCGGCTGGGACATTTTGCTGACATCGATGCGAGGTTTCCCTAGCTGCTTGGTGCGATGGAACTTCTTCGGCTGCAGCCTGGTCTTGCAACACACCAAAGAATGGTCTGTGTCGCAGTCCGCGCTATGGTAGGAGCATGTGTGGAGAACGTTCTTCAAATTGGCGCGCCTGACCAGGATCAGATCCAGTTAGTGCCAGTGCTTGGAGCGCGGGTTTCTCCAGGAGACCTTGTGCTGAGTCTTGGTTTTGAAGGAGGAGTTGGTGATGCACAGGCCATGGTAGGTGCACATCTCCAGCAACCGCTGCCCATTTTCGTTCATCTTGCCCACACCAAACAGGCCGAGGCAGGAAGGCCAGGAGTCGTGGTCTGCACCAACTCTGGTATTGAAGTCACCACAATGTTCCACCCCCAAGTTCCACACACTTGCTGCTAAAAAGGTGAAAGAACGCTCCCCGACATATTATAAGTTTTTGGTCGCAGGGGTTTGCTACACGGCCCCTTGTAGGCCTGCGGGAGGTCATACGAACCATTGTACCCCGAAGGTCGAAGGCCTGAGGGATACAATGGTTCCTTTGACCTCCCTCAGGCCTACAAGGGTCCGTGCAGCAAGCCCCTGCTATCAATAACGTATTTGTTTTCATTCCTCCACTGTTTTCGTAAAAGAAATAAATAAGACTCCGATCTGGATCACGCCAAACATGACTGACGTCAAAGGAAAATACATTTATACATAATAGACTTATGACGTAATTAAAAATATTTCATGACGTTGCCGACTCTAGTACTGAGTGTGCTTGTTGTTTCGAACAACACTAAGTAAGTTTTTACTTTAGCAAGTTTTGATGATCTTTTATAGAACAAAACTCGCAAGATGCGTCACAAAGAGGGCTACAAGAAGTCCGCCATTTGTGGCTACAAAATAAGTTATTGGTCGGAGGGGTTCGCTACACGGACCTTTGTAGGCCTTCGGGAGGTCAAAGGAATCATTGTACACCGAAGGCCGAAGGCCTGAGGGGTACAATGATTTCTTTGACCTCCTGAAGGCCTACAAAGGTCCGTGTAGCGAACCCCTCCGACCAATAACGTATTTGTTTTCCTTCCTCCGTTTATTGTTTAGAAAAAATCCGGTTTATGAAGACGGCCGCTTCTGTGGCGGATAGGTGACACCATTGAATATACATGTTCTGCCCGGGATTCCCAGAGTGTGACGTAGCATGATTCCGTGTTAGAAGCGCAAGTTTCGCGAGTAAAAAGCTACTAATCGTGGCTTGTGTACAGAATGATTCAAGCTGCAATGTCTACAAAAGGTCGTTAAAGTATGACAGTGACAGTGCTTCTTGACTGCTGTGTGGTTCAGAAAAAATTAAGAACTTTTTGATGAAACGATCGGCATTTGACCACTGTCTGATGTGACAGCTTGTGGTGCCTCGTGCTCAGTTTTAGATTCAAGATGAATGAAGGAGATGCTTCGAGTGTGCAGCAGATTGTCGTTGTTATATCTTAAAGTGTCAGGTGTTGGGATATCTGGAAAAAGGAATACCCAAAAACGCTCGTTGTTAACAGCAGGACTAGTGCTGAGATGGATTTTAAGGTAAGATTTTATTTTACAGCGTTGACATGACTGTCAGATAGTCTTCGAAAATTCGTGAGATGTTTTTCTTCAGATAGTCCCGCATTGAGTGACGTGAAGAGAGAACTTTGGCAATAGCGTGCTTTGTGTATATTGTTGCTGGGTGTGTATTTTCGTTTTAGTTCTTGAATTTGTTGCTCTGTACTTTGGTGAAAATGTGGCACGTTGGTGGCTGAGCAGACGACAGTGTGTTGCCGGTTTGCTAGGATTGCTGTTCTGATTGGTTAAAAAAAAACAAACTCGGAAGCTATTTTTGTTCCGTGGTTTCCCGAACTTTGAAAATGTCTCGGTGCATGGCGATGAGCGGATGGATTTGGTGAAGGCTTTTGCTGTTTGCGCTGTGTAATTAGTGGTGAAATATTGTTTAAGTTGGCTCCTCACGTCGTAAAGAATAAGGCAGATGATGTGTATTACGTCAAATAGGACTACTTTAGTGCGTTTTTTCTGCTATTTTGTCGAACCGAGTTGCTGTCAAGACTCGAAAACGAGGTCCTAACGCGTCATCGAGAGGGCTATAAAACGTCCGCCATTTTTCGCTACAGTGGTTTTTATATCACGGTCACATGGTACAGTTTGCGCTAAAGTGACTGGTCGTGTGACGTAGGGAGGAAAACAAGGGTTTTTGTATCACGGTCACATGGTACGGTTTGCGCTCAAGCGACTGGTCGTGTGACGTAGGGATGAAAACAATATGGTTTATCCATCTCCTGCATCCTACACACAGTTGTTAGGTGACCCTTCCAAAATCTGTGAGATGCGGCCGTGGGGTTAATGGGTTAATAAGCGCTGGCAGTCACCCCTTTCGGTTCCGTTTATTTATTAAAAAACATAAATTCTCGTTAGCCACTGCAGCTACAAGGGACCCTGACAAAATATGCTTTTTTGAAGATGTAGCGTGTAGGCTGAATCTGCTGAATGTGTGAACTCCGTGCCTTTCCTTACTTACGGTTTAGGAATAGAGTGAAAATGCACGTAAGCTCATACAGAAGCGACACACAATACACAGACCACCACTCTTAACTCATTCAGCCCTGACACACCACAGCAAGACATTGATCGAGCATGATTGTTGAAGGGTGGTGCCAGAATAGCTTGGCGCCCATGGGCGCCAAGCTATTCTGGTACCACCCTTGAACTGTCATGCTCGATCTGTCTCTAGAATTGTAATACAGTCCTTCAGATGGCAACTTCTAAAATTGCGGATTTCGGTCCTCGGTCTGAATGTGTTCAACTTTTTTTGTAAATGCAAATAGGGCTTGTCTGCGGCCGAGGACTCGCAATCTCCCGGAGGAGGAGGGGTACGATCGGGTATGATTAAAGAGTGGAGATCGTTTTCTCGATTCCATGAGCGCAGAAAAAAGGAAGACAAGTCGAAAAAAATCAAAACCGTGAAAACCATAAAACCGTGTGACAATAAAGGCCTTGGCCGAAAAACAAGAAACGGCAAACCCTAAAGAAATATGGTGTTATCCCGTATTATTTTCTGGTTAACAAGAAAGGCAAAGCCATTATGGCTCACGTGTAAGACCGATTTACATAATTATGTGTGACCTTGTGACAAGTGCTGGCTTCTGCAGCAGCAAAATCCATGTTTTCTGAAAATGTAAGCATTTTTCACACATCTGTCAACCTCTTGTGAACCTTGACCTTTGTGATGAGTTGCCTAAATTAGTATGCATAGAAAGGTCTTATCATCAGCTATCTTTGTGTCAAATTTGGTCCAAAAATTCTATTAAAAAATTGGCATTTTACAAAAGTTTGCCAACCTCTTGTGACCCTTGACCTTTCCAAATTAGTATGCATAGAAAGTCTTCCCATCATGTATCGCTGTAGCATGTTTGGGTTTAAAGTTGTGAATATTATTGAGAAAAAAACATTTTTGGTCAAAATATGACTATTTTGGACTTATTTCCTGAGCCCTTGTGAGCCCCTTTACCAAATTTGGGTTTGAAGTTGTGAATAGTATTTAAGAAAAAACATCTTTTGTCAAAATATGACTACTTCTGACCTATTTCCTGAGGTCTTGTTAACCTTGACCTTTCTGAGCGATCAACCAAATTAGTGTGCATAGAAAAGTCTTCCCATCAGGTATCGCTGTAGCAAGATTGGGTTTAAAGTTGTGAATATTATATGAGAAAAAAACATCTTCAAAATATGGCTGTTTTGGACCTATTTCCTGAGCCCTTGTGAGCCCTCTTTACCAAATTTGGGTTTGAAGTTGTGAATAGTATTTAAGAAAAAACATCTTTTGTCAAAATATGGCTACTTTTGACCTATTTCCTGAGCTCTTGTGACCTTCACCTTTTTGAGGGATCAACCAAATTAGTGTTCATAGAAAAGTCTTTCCATCAGGTATCGCTGTAGTAAGTTTGAGTTTAAAGTTGTGAATACTATTTGGGAAAAAAACATCTTTTGTCAAAATATGGCTATTTTGGACCTATTTCCTGAGCCCTTGTGACCCTTGACCTCTCTGAGGGGTCATTCAAATTAGTATGCATAGATAGGTCTTACCACCAGGTATCTCTGTACCAAGTTTGGGTTTGAAGTTGTGACAGTATTTGAGGGAAAAAAAAACATCTTTTGTCAAAATATGGCTATTTTTCACTTTTTCCTGAGCTCTTGTGACCCTTGACCTTTCCGAATGATCAACCAAATTAGTATGCATAGAAAGGTCTACCCATCAGGTACCTTTGTACTAAGTTTGGGTTTGAAGTTGCAAATAGTATTTGACAAAAAAAAATAATTCTATTAAAATATTGCTATTTTTGACATATTTCCTGATCCCCTGTGACCTTGACCTTTGTGAGAGGTCACTCAAATTGGTATGTTTTGAAAGGCCTTGCCACAAAGTATGTTTGGGCTAAGTGTGAAGACTGTGGCTTGAATAGTCTTCGAGAAAATGCCAACGTTAAAGTTTACCAAGGACGACGGACGACGGCGGACGGAAGACGGCAAACGGACGACGGACGACAGACGCCGGACGGACGACCACTGGCCCAAAACACAAAATCATGGTCCCATGCGAATTTGTTATATCCGGCTTTTACTGTAAATAAACAAAGGAACAAATAAACTAACCAACAAAGGAAGGAAGGAGCGAGCAAGCGAGCGAACGAGCAAACAAAACAACGAACAAACGAACGAAACAACAAACGGGCGAGCGAGCGAGTCAAGCGAACGGATATAAACGACAGGATAAAAGAAAGAAAGAAGAGCGAACGAAGCTTTACCTGCTTAAGAACAGTTAGAAAGTTTCTGATAAAGCGAATGCGTTCATAGTGCAAGAACGCAGCTATAGAGCCACAAACGATGATCCAGATACGGCCAACATTGAAGACGTTCTTCATGAACGGCACTAGACCCTCTTGGGACACTTCATTCAGAGCGTCGAACACCATGCTCACAATCAACAGCAGAAAACAAACCTAAAACATCGCAAAGTAGCACAAAATACAATAAAAACGGTCATCTAAACACAGGGAAAGGACAGATAAAGCAATAGCAATATACTGCAGAAGCTGCGGTTAAGATAAGCTTTTACACGACGTGTTTTAGTGTGCATACTAATACACGACTACGGAAAACAGAAGTAGCTCAAAACTGCACGTGTTTCGACGGAACAGTGGATTAAAAGCCCGGACAATCCACATTAATCCACTGTTTTTGTCAAAACACGTGCAGTTTTGATCCAGGCCTTCTTCTGATCTCCGGAAGTCGTTCGTTACTGGTCACTATCAAAAAAGTGAATAATATGCTCACAAACAAGAACGGCAAAGCAATTATGGCTCACGTGTATGTCCAATTTTCATAATTATGTGTGCCCTTTGTGACAAGGGCTGGCTTCTGCAGCACCAAAATCCATATTTTCTGAAAATGTAAGCAATTTTTACACATCTGTCAACCTGCTGTGACCCTTGACCTTTGTGATGAGTTGACTAAATTAATATGCATAGGAAGGTCTTATTATCAGCTATCTTTGTGCCAAATTTAGTTGAACAATTAGCAAAAATATTAATAATATCCACTATTTTATCAAAAATTGGCATTTTACACACATTTGCCAGACTCCTGTGAACCTTGACCTTTCCGAGAGGTCATCCAAATTAGTATGCATAGATAGATCATACCATCAGGTGTCTCTGTACCAAATTTGGGTTTGAAGTTGTGAATAGTATTTGAGAAAAAAAAATCTTTTGTCAAAATATGGCCATTTTTTACGGATTACCTGAGCTCTCGTGACCCTTGACCTTTCTGAGGGATCAACCAAATTAGTGTGCATAGAAAGGTCTTCCCATCAGGTATCTCTGTAGGAAGTTTGGGTTTAAAGTTGTGAATAGTATTTGAGAAAAAACATTTTGAACCTATTTCCTGAGCCCTGGTGACCCTTGACCGCTCCGAGGGGTCATCCAAATTAGTATGAATAGATAGGTCTTCCATCAGGTATCGCTGTACCAAGTTTGGGTTTTAAGTTGTGAAGAGTATTTGAGAAAAAACATCTTTTGTCAAAATATGGCAATTTTTCACCTATTTCCTGAGCTCTTATGACCCTTGACTTTTCCAGGGGATCAACCAAATTAGTATGTATAGAAAGGTCTTACCATCAGGTACCTTTGTAACAAGTTTGGGTTTAAAGTTGTGAATAGTATTTGAGAAAAAATAAATTATGTCAAAATGTAGTTATTTTTGACATATTTCCTAATCCCTTGTGACCTTGACCTTTATGACAGGTCACCCAAATCGGTATGTTTAGAAAGGTCTTGCCACAAAGTATTCTTGGACCAAGTTTGAAGACTGTGGCTTGAATAGTCTCCGAGAAAATGCCAACGTTAAAGTTTACCAAAGACGACGGCGGACGGACGACAGAGGACGGACGACGGACGGACGACCACTGGCCCAAAACATAGACTCACTTTTGCTTCGCACGTGAGCCAACCAGATAGGTGAGGCTAGCGCTGGTAGTATAGTGCACATACCAAGGGGAATAATATAGCATATTGACCCTTTCCCTGCCACATGACGCAGATTGTGTTTCTGAAGTCGCTTGTTATTTCAACGACCAAACGCCCCAACCCTCCAAGGAACATGGATACAATTGGTCTCATCAATAGGCAAAGATCCTCATGAGCCCCCGCGAAGTCCCATCAAGACCTATGTATCTTACAGCTGGGGGTGTTCAATTTTCCTCGGCAGTGAAGAGTTAAATGGAAGAGGAAATAGTGAATATTGATACACATTTATCTCAAAACTCTTGAATGTATTGCTGGAACTGGAACTGATTTTTTTCAAGTACAGGGCTTCCAGATTTCGCCCAATGAGGCGGGAGGGTGGGGAGGGGGGGGGGAAGTCGGGGGGGGGGAGGAGGTCGGGGGGAGGTGGGGGGGGGGGCGGGGAAAAGGAGGGAGGGGAAGAGAGTTGTTCCACTGTCCGCTGCCTCGCTCGCAAAATTCAGCAGGTGTGGGTGCCGGGGCCGGGTGGGTGAGTGGTGGTGTAGGCGGGTGGTTAGGCCGGGGAACCGACGCCTCGGCCCGCTTCAGTGTCTGTGGCGGGTGGAGCTGCTAGGCTGGTGGGAGGTTGTATTCCAGCCACTGAAGCAGGGCCTGCAGGGATGGAGGTGGGGGTGGTGGCCGTTAGGACCGTGGCTGGTGTTGGTAGGGTCTGTGTAGCTGTGGGTCTGGGTAGCTGTGGGTCTGGGTAGCTGTGGGTCTGGGTAGCTGTGGGTCTGCTGTGGGTCTGGGTAGCTGTGGGTCTGGGTAGCTGTGGGTCTGGGTAGCTGTGGGTCTGGGTAGCTTGGACTTCTACCTTCTTGAGTCAGGGAGACTCCCTGACAACCGATGTTGAATGTCTTAGCCGGACGAAAGTCCTTGAGGGCTCCCGTCTCCAGCAACCAGTGTGTGATGAGTTGTGCCCGGCGGTAAGCTGTCACCCCCTACGGAGAGTTGTCCATGCTTACAATAGAAGCTGGTTATCCGCGGTGACTGCGCTCTTGTTCGTTGTCGGAAGTCGTTCGTTCAACTCATTCGAGACGTGCCGCCTCCGGATACGCGGCTTATGCCGCGTATCCGGAGGCGGCACGTCTCGAATGAGTTAAAACGTAATCCCCCTAGCCATGGCAGTCGACCCTGCGGTTGTCAGACACCTCACACAGAGGCCTCCGCGTCCTTAGATTCGGGTCTTGTAAGCACATCTGCCGCTCATCACTGCTACATCCAACACAATGTGGCGTGGTATAATATAATGCTTTTATCATAAAAATCATAATTAAGTCCGCAGTGGAGAAAAAGGCCCCTTTTGCGACGCATACTTTTGTTCACTGGCACCTACACTTCACTATAGAGACAAAAAAAAAAATGGTCAACTCTGTCAAACACTAACGTGTAGAACACAGGCGCAGCCTTTCGACAGAAAAAGCTGCATTTGTGTTCTATCCGTTAACTTTATCTCTGAAGTCTTACCTCGGCAGCGAAAACAACCATCTGCCAATAGGTTCTGTAGAAATGAAGCTTGGTGGTGTGGACTAGGATACTGGACGCCACCTCGCCGAGCAGGGTGTATTCGAACAAGATCTCCACGGTGGACAGTTGATCCGTGTTAGGAGCGTAGAGATGAAAATTTATGAACACGGCTCGCGTGTCGTAGTCAATCCAGTCGGCCTCTTGAAGTGTGTTCAGTCGCGCTTCTGCCCTCTAAACAAAGAAAAAGCGTGCGTGCTGGATCACATACACTTACCAGCGAAAGAAACGCGGCATTATTTGAAATATCGGAAACACTAAAGTGTTCAAAAATGTCGCATTTTCTTTTGCTCGTCAGTATAAATGCTGTAGCAAGAGGTATCAGCGCATATTATGAATAATATTACAGTATTTCAAGCAATAGTAAATTGACTATTGCTCGCCTCGCCACCCGCATGATTATATTCATTGAGCATTGTTATAAATTATTTCATGCATCATCTGCGTGGAAAAAGGGTCGTGCGATATATAATTTAAATTCTCAGAGCGAAATGACTTCCGTTTTCTAGTGTTTAAGAGATTAACAGATTAACAGATTAGACTCCAAGAACTAAACGACTTCCATTTTCTAGAATGGAAGTCATTTAGTTTTGGGAGTTTAAAGATGAAGAAAAGTTTATAACCCTATCTGCAATTACAGCAGTAAAGGGATAAACGCGTTCGAAACGCGACGCATATGGGGCACGCGGCAAAATGCGGCACGTCTCGAACGTGTTAACGAGTAGACATGACTGACCGATAAGGTGGCGGGAAGGGTGAACGCGTAGCCCCCACCACCGTACTCCCCGTACTGACCAAACGTAGGCAGCTCATTGAGAGACTCGGCACTCTGATAGTTCCAGAAGGTTTTGGCATCCTGGGGGTTCTTTGACGTTCCGGTCTCGTCGTCATCATCACGGCTCTCGGAGATGTTAGTTTCCGTAACGGGCTGAGATTGAAAGCAGTAGGGACGGAATGAGTGCTTCTGTGCTGGTCCTTTGTGTGAACGAAAAATGTGATGCATTCATAGGACATGTATAAGGTGAGCTTAACTCATTCGCAGCCAGCTGCATCCGGATGCGCGGCATAAGCCGCCCATCCGGCTGCTTGCTGGTCGCAAATGAGTTAACCCCTTTCACTGCCGAGAAAAAGGTGAACGCGATTCAGCTGCTAGAGGCATGGATCCTCAAGAGCCCCCGCGACTGCCGCGTCCCGTAAGGATCTATGCCTCTTGTTGATTCCAATTTGTATCCATGTTTCTTCGTACGGTGGTGGCATTTGGTCGTTCAGTGAACCAAGGTTCCAAGAACAAGAATGTGGCAGGGAAAGGGTTTAAACCACCGTTCGCCAGGCAATAAAGCATTTGATAGTTCACGATATCTCGTATTAAGTGTTCTTGGAATGTCCTACAATAATGCTGCACATAAAGGCTCTTCCTTTACGTTATTTAATTCGGAAAACAGAAATGTAAACTGAAAGACTTTTTGCCGCACGTACGTTGGAGGGTCACTTCCTCCGTCGCGCACAAAGGGGCAGTATCCCTTAGACCAGTGCCCTCTACATCTGTTTATAGAACTTTTCAAGGCTATTTTTACATAGCAACTTCTTGGCTTGACTTCGCGAACGAAGATTTTATAGGAGTTGACCACGACGTCTGCAGGCTTGTTCGTGGCTGCGGAGGCCAATCCGAGACAGGCAGGTTCGACTACAGTGGCTGCAGGGGAAGGTATGGCCAGGGTTCTGAGCTGCGGCATCTCTGTTTTTTCTCCTGAGCCGCTTGTCCTTAAGGCTAGCTCTGTGAGAGTCCTCAAAGGAGACAGCTGCCTTGTAAATGGTGGAGCGCCAGGTGTCACGGTCCGCAGCAAGCGAAGACCACTGGTGGTGGTCGATTTGGCAGGCACTAAGTGACTTCTTGAGACAGTCTTTGTATCTCTTCTTTGGTGCCCCTCTGTCACGGTGTCCAGTAGCAAGCTCGCCGAACAGTGTGATCTTTGGTAGGCGATGATCCTCCATCCTGGAGACATGCCCCGCCCAGCGGAGCTGTGTCCGCAGCAGCAAAGCCTCGATGCTCACAGTTTCAGCCTGTTCAATGATTGATTGATTGATTGTACATTGCTTAACGTCCCGACAGCAACAAGGCTTTCTCAGGACGTGCCTGCACTGTTTGTGAAAAAAAAATAAACAGAACATTGAATGTATGTCGCCAGCCGGTCAAATACGTTAAATAAACCTAACACATGGGGCCTAAATAAAGCTAAGACCATTTAGCAACACACATCCAATATCAAGAGCTACAGGCAGTGCAGACAGTAAGGAGAGTTTTAAAAAGGCAAATACAGGTGAATGGACAAAGGGTAGACAGAAACACATGCCCCAGAATAGAGAGAAAAACCCACCCTGTGGGGCTGACCAGGGTGACCCTGGGAACTAAAAAATACCTAACCCCACCCAAGTCCCCCAGGGCAGACCCGGGTGGGGTCAGCCTGTTCAAGGACCTCGACGTTGGTGACATAGTCACTCCAGTGAATGCCCAGGATGGTACGCAGGCAGCGCTGGTGGAAGCGTTCGAGGAGTCGTAGTTGGCTGCGGTAGAGGGCCCAGGACTCGGAACCATACAGCAGGGTGGTGAGGACCACAGCTCTGTACACGCTGATCTTGGTGCCTGTTTTCAGCTGTTGATTGTGCCACACCCGCTTGAAAAGTCGCCCGAAAGCGCTGTTCGCTTTTGCCAGCCTGCTGTCAAGCTCCTTGTCCAGCTTGGCGTCCGACGTGATAATGCAGCCAAGTTAGTTAGTTAGTTATTTGGGTTTAACGCCGAGCAGGCGACTAAGGCCATCTCACGGCGGAATGCAGCCAAGGTAGGTAAACTGGTGCACTGACTTTAGTTCAGACTCGCCAATGGTGATGTGAGGAGGGCGATACACTGTCTTGGGTGCCGGCTGATGGAGGACCTCTGTCTTTTTCAGACTGACCTCGAGTCCAAAGAGCTGGGCAGCATCTGCGAAGCAAGACGTGATGCGCTGCAGGGCTCTCTGTGTGTGTGCAACGAGGGCAGCATCATCAGCAAAAAGCAGCTCACGAATCAGTTGGTCTAGGGTTTTCGTGTGGGCCTGCAGTCGTCTGAGGTTGAACAGGCTGCCATCGAGACGATACCTGATGTACACTGCATCGTCATCATCGAGGTCCACTGTGGCCTGCTTCAACATCATGCTAAAAAAGATGGTGAAGAGGGTCGGTGCCAGCACGCAGCCCTGCTTTACGCCGTTGAGAATAGGGAATGGTTCTGAGAGGTCATTGTTGAGTCTGACCTGGCCTTGCTGGTCCTCGTGTAGCTGGACAATCATGTTGAGGAACTTTGGGGGACAGCCAAGTCGCTCCAGGATCTGCCACATGCCTTGCCCGCTCACAGTGTCGAACGCTTTTGTTAGGTCGACAAATGTTACGTACAGCCCTTTGTTCTGCTCGCGGCACTTCTCCTGTAGCTGTCTCAGCACAAAGACCATATCGGTGGTGCTCCTGTTTGCTCTGAAGCCACACTGGCCCTCTGGGAGTTGGTCTTCAGCGATGGCAGGTACCAGCCGATTCAGGAGCAGCCTTGCAAGGATTTTCCCAGCAATGGACAGCAGGGTAATTCCCCGATAGTTGGAACAGTCAGACTTCTCGCCTTTGTTCTTGTACAGGGTGATAACGACTGCATCACGGAGATCTTTTGGTAGTGTTCCTTCCTCCCAGCAGCAGAGAAAGAGGTCATGGAGCTTGTTGTGCAGTGCTGTGCCTCCATTTTTCCAGATCTCTGGCGGTATTCCATCAATGCCTGCTGCTTTGCCACTCTTGAGCTGGTGGATGGCTGTGAGGGTCTCTTCAGCGGTGGGCGGTTCGTCCAATTCAACCTTTACTGGGAGGTGTGGGATTTGTAGGACGACTGCTTCTTGAACAGTGCGCTCAGCGCTGAAGAGGCTCTGAAAGTATTCCGACCAGCGGTTCAAGATGGAGGTATTATCTGTGAGGAGTGCCTGGCCATTCGCGCTTCGCATGGGACTTTGTACCAGGTGCCTGGGGCCATACACTGCTTTCAGTGCTTCGTAGAAGCCCCTTAGTCACCATTGTCAGCGCAAAGCTGGGTCCTCTGTGCAAGTCTGGTCCACCACTCATTCTGGATATCTCTGAGCTTGCGCTGGAGACTGCTGCAGACGAGGCGGAAGGCAGACTTCTTCACAGGGCAGGAAGGCTGGGCTAGGTGGGCCTGATGGGCGGCTCTTTTTTTTTGCTAGGTGTTCCTGGATCTCTACATCGTTTTCGTCAAACCAGTCTTTGTTCTTCTTTCTGGCGAAACCCAAGACTTCTGCAAAGGATTTTGCAATAGCAGTTTTCAGTTGTTCCCAAAGTGTTTCAGGGGAGGAGTCTACTGGGTCCGCTGTGTCTTTGAGCCTGCGCTGTAAATCTGTCTGAAAGGCAGCTTTCACATCGTCACGCTGAAGGCTGGCAACATCAGGCTTTTTCTTGGGGGGCCCCCATTTCTTGGGTTTTGGCTTGAAGTGGAGCCTGAGTTTGCAGCGGACAAGGCGGTGGTCAGTGTGGCACTCTGCGCTGGGCATCACTCTGGTGAGGAGGACGTCACTGCGGTCCCTCTGACGCACTAGGACATAGTCGATAAGGTGCCAGTGCTTGGAGCGAGGATGCATCCAGGTGGTCTTTCGATTGTCCTTTTGCTGGAAAGTAGTGTTGGTGATGACAAGTTGCTGCTCTGCACAGAGCTCCAACAGTAGGCGACCATTGTCATTGCAGTTCCCATCGCCATGCTTGCCGAGGACTCCTTTCCAGGCTTCAGAGTCTTGGCCCACTCTGGCGTTGAAGTCGCCAAGGATGATGACTTTGTCGTCTGCAGGGGTACTCTGTAGGAGGCTGCGCAGGTCAGTGTAAAACTTGTCCTTTTCAGCAGGCTCTGCCAGGAGGGTTGGGGAGTACACACTGAGAAGGGTGACGTGTTGCTGGTGTCTCAGTGGGAGGCGCATGGACATGATGCGATCTGAGTGGCCCGTTGGTAGGTTTTCCAGCTTAGTCGCAATGGATGTCTTGACCATGAAACCCACGCCTGAGAGCCGTCTTTCTGATGCAGGCCTGCCTGACCAGTAGAGGGTGTACCCAGCACCAAGTTCTTGGAGGCTGCCTTCGTCCGGAAGGCGTACTTCGCTGAGCGCGGCGATGTCGATGTTTAACCTCCGCAATTCATGGGCAATGAGGGCGGAGCGACGTTCAGGGCGTCCGCTGTCTGCTTTGTCGAGCATGGTTCGGACGTTCCAGCATGCTACGTTGAGTCCGGTCGTGGTCGTCATGAGAGTGGATCCGTTATTCTTTCTTGTTTTTTGACCGCAGGAGAAGATGCCCGTTGACCGCGGCTAGCCAACTGGGGTTGCGAGGGGACGAGCTTTGGTTAGGCCACCTTTTCTAGGCCCCTCTCCGTGTGGAGCAAGCAGTGCTGTCCCTAGAGAAGGCTGCTTGGTCGTTCAGGGTGTGCCGAGTGATGGTGTCATCCCCAGGTCAACATCAGGCGACCAATATCCTGAACCGCCTGCATGCAGGTTTGAGACTGCGGCTTCCAGTGACATCTTTCACCTGCCGTTTCGCCCCTCGCCCGTCGCTACAGGACTTGGAATGGTCAGTGTCATGGTCCGTGGACGTTTCCGAAAGCCTGCGCGGTGGAGCTTTTTGGTGGAGTGCAGTGTGCGCAGTACTGGCCCCACCCTTTAAACCCTTGGTTCATCTGCCATGGCCTAGCAAGCTGGGACGATGGCATCGAGGTCCTCGGGTCGTAGGTTTTATATCAGACTGTCCTTGTCCTAGTCTCTGGCTCAAAAGCCTTCCCCGGAGACACGGGGGCTTTGATGTCAAGGGTTTCCTCCCTTAGCCTTTCCGCAGCCAAGCGGCTAGGCCTGCAAGGCAGCAGGCGACTCGTGGAGGGCGGGGTCGTCTATGTCCCGTGCAGATGTGAACATCTGCCCACTGCCCATGCATAGCAACTAACCCCACACCATATGGTGGTGCTTTCTGGGATCCATAGTATACCTCCCCTTGGCGGCAAAACACTCACGGCTTACACCACACTAGAATCAATGGCATCGCGCTCCTCACGAGAGCGATTTTTAAAAAATTTGAACGTGAAACAGACAGACCTTTTCTATTCATCGTCACTGCTGCGGATATCCAACGTTTACATTGTTTGCTCTACAAAGCAGCGAAACTCAACAGAATCAGCGATTAGCGGCTCAGACCGGCGCAGCCAACAAACCTGCTAGAGCGAAACTGTCGTCTGCTTTGTTTGGTTTTTGGTCACTAGATTCATGTTGTAAAAGGTTCTATAAAACATAGAAGTGGAATGTTCGTATACTATCATTTCTAGACAGACTTCGCGACTCCCATTCTCAGACTGTTTGCTTCATAGTCACCTCGAGCTTCGCTTTCGGCGACTATGAATCAAACAGTTTGAGAATGGGATCGCTTGGTCTGTCTGAAAATAATAGCATACGAACACTCCACTTTTATGCTATAATAGTGGTATAATACGAGCGACAGGAAAGTATAAATATAACATTTTTGCTTTCTCCTTTTTTTTAAATAGTTTGTCGTTTAGACCCACGCCACGAATTCTGCGTAAATTGCTCACATGCGAAACCCCGAGCGCAAATGCCTGATATGCACTTGGACTACGATCTAGTGTTGGGCATATGTACAGAATCTTACATCTCACTCGAATTTTTTTGTTAACTTTATCCTACGAGCCAAAGCGACAAGGATGAGGTTTTAAGACCACGAGAGTGACATTTTGTAAGAATCTATTTCTTACTCATCTTTGTGTTTGCTTCGAATTTACAAATTCGGCTGTTTTAATTCGGGTGGACTCATCAGGCCACCACCGACTAAGCTGGAAGCAACTAAACATTTCCGCCTGCCTGCAAAGCTAACCACCTTTTACAGGAGGCACACATATGATGTTTACACCTAAACTTATAATCCAAAAATAAATAGCAAAAGAGAAGGCAGGGGATTGCAGCCGTCAGGCTCGTCGCAATGAGTTAACTCTTAAACTTCCCAGACTAAATGACTTCCATTCTTTAGTGTAACCCGCTCAGTGACAGCTAAAGCAGGCTGTGATTCTGCAATCTACTTTTAATTCAAGACAAAAAAGGGAGCATGGACCACAAAATGGTGTCAGCAACTGCAGGGGCTCATGAGGATCTATGCCTCATGCAGTTGGGTGGTGTTCAAGGCTTTTTTTTTTTTTTGTTTTCATCCCTACGTCACACGACCAATTGCTTTAGCCCAAAGCGTACTATGTGCCTGAGCTACAAGAACCCTTGTAGCGACAAATGTCGGACTTCTTGTAGCCCTCTTTGTGACTCATCTTGAATGCGAGTTTTTGTTCTATAAATGATCACCAAAACGTTCTAAAAAGTTACTTAGTGTTGTTCGAAACAACAGGGACACTACTGGCGACGGCAACGTCATGAAAGATTTTAAATTACGTCATACGTCTATTATGTATAAATATTTGTTTTCCTCCCAACGTCACACGACCAGTCACTTTAGCGCAAACCGTACCATGTGACCGTGATATAAAAACCCCTGTAGCGAAAAATGGCGGACGTTTTGTAGCCCTCTCGATGACGCATCTTGGATGCCAGTTTTGTTTTATAAAAGATCGCCAAACGTTCAAAGGTACAAAGTTACTTAGTGTTGTTCGAAACAACAAGCACACGCAGTACTGGAGACGGCAACGTCATGACATATTTTTAAATTACGTCCTAAGTCTATTATGTATAAATGTATATTCCTTTGACGTCAGTCATGTCTGGCGTGATCCAGGTCGCAAGATGTCTTCAGTCTTGATTTCTTTTACGAAAATAGTGGAGGAATGAAAACAAATACGTTATTGGACGGAAGGGTTCGCTGCACGGACCCTTGTAGGCTTTCGGAAGGTCAAAGGAATCATTGTACCCCTCAGGCCTTCGGTCTTCGGGGTACAATGATTCCTTTGACCTCCCTCAGGCCTACAAAGGTCCGTGTAGCGAACCCCTGCGACCAATAACTTATATTGTTTTCATCCCTACGTCACACGACCAGTCTCATAAGCGCAAACTGTACCATGTGACCGTGATACAAAAACCCTTGTAGCGACAAATGGCGGACTTCGTGTAGCCCTCTTCGTGACGCATCTTGGATGAGAGTTTGTTCTATAAAAGATCACCAAAATGTTCTAAAGTAAAAATTTACTTCGTGTTGTTCGAAACAACAAGCACACTCAGTACTGGAGACGGCAACGTCATGATATATTTTAAATTACGTCATAAGTCCATTATGTATAAATGTATATTTCTGTCCGTGTAGCAAACCCCTGCGACCAATAACTTATAATATTCCTTTTACGTCAGTCATGTCTGGCGCGATCTAGGTCGGAAGATTTCTTCTTGATTTCTGTTGCGAAAAAAGTGGAGGAATGACAACAGATACGTTATTGGTAGCAGGGGCTTGCAGCACGGACCCTTGTAGGCCTTCGGGAGGTCAAAGGAACCAGTGTACCCCTCAGGCCTTCGGAGTACAATGGTTCCTTTGACCTCTCTCAGGCCTACAAGGGTCCGTGTAGAAAACCCCTGCGACCAATAATTTATATTGTAGCCCTCTTTCTGATGCGTCTTGGTGCGTGTTTTGTTCTATAAAAGATCACCAAAAGTACAAAGTTTCTTAGTGTGTTCAAAACAACAGGCACACTACTGGACACGGCAACGTCATGAAAGATTTTAAATTACGTCATAAGTTTATTATGTATAAATGTATATTCCTTTTACGTCAGTTATGTCTGGCGTGATCCAGATCGGAAGATTTCTTCTTGATTTTTTTTTTACAAAAATAGTGAAGGAATGAAAACAAACACGTTATTGGTAGCAGGAGCTTGTTGCACGGACCCTTGTAAGCCTGAGGGAGGTCAAAGGAACCATTGTACCCCGAAGGCCTTCGGGATACAATGGTTCCTTTGATCTCCCGAAGGCCTACAAAGGTCCGTGTAGCAAACCCCTGCGACCAATAACTTATACTCTGCAATACCTCGCCCCAGCTGTAGTAGAAATCACGGGTTTCATCTGACACGATGGTGAACGTAGGTGAGCATTCGTCAGAATACAGCTGCTCCTGGTACTTTTCGGGCAGGGTCAGACATGAATCTACACAGTACAATATGAACAATGTCCACTTATACCATCGTCGGCACCATCAACTTTCAGTTGCCATTCGAATTCTTACATGTAACTGAACAGTGCAAATAAGATAAATTAACAAGGTTGAATATCCGTCATCATCATCATCATTATCATCATCATCATATTATCACTGACGCCGCAAAACTCGACTGGCAAGGACAGTGTGCTAAAGGAATTAAAATCAGTCACAGATCAGCCCACTGTTGTTTCTGTTGATGATGATGACGATGATGTTGATGTGGATGGATGGATGGATGGATGGATGGATGGATGGATGGATGGATGGATGGATGGATGGATGGATGGATGGATGGATGGATGGAAAAACAGATAAATAGATAAAACATATGAACGGAAAATAGAAAATCAAAGTATGTGACAGTGGGCAGTTACACCGTTCTATATTTCACCGCATTGTCTACGTTCCGTCGTGTCTGTCTTCTACCACAGGAGAGGTTACCTCCTCGTTGTGTCTGCCTTCGGAGTACCAATAGCTGCTAGAGGCAAAGTGTCAGCCGACAGTTGCTCGCTGACACAAGCGGCAGACCCTTTACCACGGCAGGCCCTTAACTCATTCGCGGCCAGCCAGCTTTTGCCTCGCATCCGGATGCGGCTGGCCGCGAATGAGTTAACTTAAGCAGGCCCTAACGGGTGCCGTGAGCAAGTTCAAAAGCAGTTTGTTTTCAATCAGATCAACTTTCAAAGCGTGCTTCTCACACACACCCGCTTCACCATCAGCTTCGCTGGAAGCGTTGCTCCAAAGAGAAACTACATCAGCCCTAATGTTGCAGGTGATTGGCTACAGTGTTTCAACTTGAAAGCATTCTAATCCATTTAGCCCCGGAACCCTGCAGCGGGAGATGGATTGATCATGATAATTCAAGGGTAGTGCCAGATGAGCTTGGTGCCCTCAGGCGCCAAGCTCATCTGGCACTACCCTTGCATTATCATGATCAGTTCATCTCCTACAACTGGTACATTGGCCTTAGGCAACATATCCAAATTTGAGAAATGGGACCTTGAAGCTAATAGGGTAAACGACTTAGAACCGAGTTGTATTTGGACTAAAAGTTGACAAGAACTTCAGATCAACTCTCGGAATGGCGGTCAACTTCGTTTCAATCCCTGCAAGTCCTGTTTCAGGCTGGTCAATCCCAAAAGTTGATTCGTCTGCGAGCACCCTTACAGTGGAAGACAAGCTCAATTTAAAGTTGATTCGTCTGCGAGCACTCTTACAGTGGAAGACAAGCTCAATTTTTACCTGGGACCAAATGGCAGTTAAAGGGTTTTCGTTTTGCCGCTAACAGCTGTCGTTGCTCCGAACGCATACGGAATAAGGTGACAAACCCTCCTGGTGGTGGAGCATGGACATGGTGAGACACATATGCGGCGAAACGTAAACATGCTGGAACAAAGACATCCCCAATAGCAAAGCGTCTTCGGGCCCGGGACGGCCACAGTGGGCCCGAGGACCTTTGCGTGCTGGGATGCTTCCGTGGCAGTCTAGGAGTTGGCTGCAAAAATCATAGACAGGCACACAGACGATGAACTTGCTCGTGACGGCGATGATGATACTGACGGCAACAACGATCAAACCCAAAAATAAAATGGCATTACAGTTGTTGATGGGCTGTCGCACTTGTCTCACGCGCAGAAGCCCGAGTCGGAACGCTTCCTTGTTTGTGGAGAACAGGCAGCGCTTATTCACTTTTTCTTCGTCAATGCACTCCGGGTACAGATTCGGAAGGATGGTTTGGCGCAGGTATTTCCAGATGGCGGGACGTGCGGTCACCTTCAGAGCAAAGAAAAATAATCAAACAATATTCATACCGATCGATTGGCAGGTTGGTTGTACACGGTTTAACCCATTCACTGCCTAAACACGTGTTTTTGAAATCCCTGTTAACCCCTTAACTGCCGGGGCAAGGCGAACGCCAACCAGCTGCAAGAGACATCGATCCTCATGAGTCCCCGCGGTCGCGGGGGCTCATGAGGATCTATGTCTCTTGTCGGTCCTGTGTTCTCCGTGCTTATTTCTGATCCCATTTTAGTTTGGGTTCTTCACGCGAATGTCGATCAGTGTGCAATCGAGCCTGACGCCAAATCTGTGAGGGCCACGGCCATCAAATTAACACCATTACAAAGTTGTGCCAGTAACTGCGGGGGCTCATGAGGACCTATAACTCTTGCAGATGAGTGGAGTTCACTTATTCTCGGTTTCCTAAGGGGTTAACGTGCAGACAGCGACAACATTTTTGTGCGCGAAACAAACAAAACAGAATGTTAAATGAGGTCGCTGGCCGGTCTAAAATGCTCAACAAACCTATGATAAGGTAAAGACGGTAACCCTTCACGCTAATTTATCCAAGCCTAGTTTAAACAAGAAAGGCAAAGCCATTATGGCTCAAGTGTATGATCGATTTACATATGTGTGACCTTTGTGACAAGGGCTGGCTTCAACCGCAGCAAAATCCATGTTTGTTTGTTTTTTTGAAAATGTAAGCATTTTTCACACATCTGTCAACCACCCGTGATGAGTCGACTAAATTAGTATGCTTAGGAAGGTCTTATCATCAGCTATCTTTGTACCAAATTTGGTTGAAAAATTTGAAAAACATTTGTGAAAACCTACAATTTATCAAAAATAAGCATTTTGCATACAGTTGCCAGCCTCTTGTGACCCTTGACCTTCCAAGGGGTCATCCAAATTAATATGCATAGATAGGTCTTACCATCAGGTATCTCTGTACCATATTTGGGTTTTAAGTTGTGAATAGGTTTTGAGGGGAAAAAAACATCTTTTGTCAAAATATGGCAATTTCGGACCTATTTCCTGAGCCCTTGTGACCCTTGACCTTTCTGAGGGGTCATCCAAATTAGTATGCATTGATATGTCTTACCATCAGGTATCTTTGTACCAAGTTTGGGTTAGAAGTTGTCAATAGTATTTGAGAAAAAAACATCTTTTTTTTCCAAAATATGGTTATTTTTCACCTATTTCCTGAGCTCTTGTGACCCTTGACCTTTTCGAGGGATCAACCAAATTAGTACGTATAGAAAGGTCTTACCATCAGGTATCTCTGTACCAAATTAGGGTTTCAAGTTGTCAATAGTATTTGAGAACAAAATCTTTTGCCAAAATATTAATAATTTTAGGCCTTTTTCCTGAGCTCTCGTGACCCTTGACCTGTCCGAGGGATCAACCAAATTAGTGTGCATAGAAAGGTCTTCCCATCAGGTATCTCTGCAGCAAGTTTAGGTTTAAAGTTGTGAATAGTATTTGAGAAAAAACATCTTTTGTCAAAATATGGCTATTTTGGACCTATTTTCTGAGCCCTTGTGAACCTTGACCTCTCTGAGGGGTCATCCAAATTAGTATGCATAGATAGGTCTTACCATCAGGTATCTTTGTACCACGTTTTGGTTTGAAGTTGTGAATAGTATTTGAGAAAAAAAACATCTTTCGTCAAAATATGGCTATTTTTCACTATTTACTGAGCTCTTGTGACCCTTGATCTTTCCAAGGGTTCAACCCAATTAGTACATATAGAAATGTCTTACCATCAGGTATCTTTGTACCAAGTTTGGGTTTGAAGTTGTGAATAGTATTTGACAAAAAATAAATTATGTCAAAATATAGCTATTTTTACGTATTTCCTGATCCCCTGTGACCTTGACCTTTGTGAGAGGTCACTCAAACTGGTATGTTTAGAAAGGTCTTACCACAAATATCATTGGGCCAAGTTTGAAAAATGTAGCTTGAATAGTCTTCGTGAAAATGCCAACTTTAACGTTTACCACGGACGACAGCGGACGGACGACCACTGGCCCAAAACATAGACTCACTTTTGGTTTGCACGTGAGCCAAAAAGGTATGACATTTTAAACTCTAGTATAATTATAATCAAGATTAGCAAAGCCCTTGTGGCTCACGTGTATGACCGATCCACATAGCAAATCTGACCTTTGTGGCCTTGACCTTTCCGACGAGTCACTGAAATGTTTCAACATAAGCAAGGTCCGTGTGTTTTCTTAAATTCATGCCATGTTCACAGATATGTCTATCACCTCCTAGGGGCAACAGACCATTTACCAACATAAATCCAAAGTGAAGTACTGTGGGCAGAGCAAAAGAGAAGAACATGCTTGACTCTCAAAATTACGTAAAAGGTATTCGTTCCTTTGTAGATTCCACCGTGCTACGGAGTGTGAACACACCAGAGGTAGTCCGCAATCGTGTTTGCACAAATTGCACTCCTGGTTAAAGGTCCGCAATTGCAACAAAAACCATACTAAAACGTCCACAAAAAATGTCAGAGTCTCGCTGTGCAGTAGCACAGCAGACTCTGTTCAAGTTACACAGTTGCAGAGTTGGTAGAAACACAACAAAACCGTGCCTAATGCGTGTCCCACTTCATGTCGCCGTCCGTGCACTGTCAGCTTCTCCGTGCAGCTCAGACCTTTGCCAGAGACGTTGAGCTAACTCTTGTGGATGCTTTTTGTTATAATTGCGGACCTTTAAATAGAGCACCGGCCGCCAACACTCAGTTTTATGAAATCGAGGAACTTCATCCTAGTAACTTCTTCTTCTGCAGCCTTACCCAGGAACGTAACCCTTTCACTGTCGAGAAAAAAAATGAACACCGCACTAGCGCAAGAGGTACAGATCCTGTGGAGCCCCCGCGATTGCGGGGGCTCCACAGGCTCTATGCCTCTTGCTGACACCACTTTGCGTCCGTTGCTGGTGGGACGGCTGGAGCTTTTTCGCGGTTAATTTAGTGATCAGTGAATGGATTGAGAACGGGCGCATGTCTTTGTTGCTGTCGGAGCCTTAAGTAAGATACAAACACAAACTGAAAACAGGAACAGCGTGATTATGGAAAACTTATTTTCTTTTAGTTAGTTGATCTAACGGCTTCGTAGACTATCCTTCAAATACTAGCATGCTCCAAGCCTTGGGGTTTTTTTTTTTTGTTTGTTTGTTTTTTGTTTTTGTTTTTGTTTTTGTTTTTATTTCGCGCAGGTATTTACTTTTTTTGTTGCCACCATATTAGCGTTTGTTACAACAACTCCTAGATCACGAATAACAGACAAACACAAACATCGAAAAAAAAAAGTAGACTATTTTTCACCTTTTCCAACGGCATCGGAGACTCCCCAAACGTGGGAGCTTCGAACATCGCTTTGATACTCTCGTTGACTTGGTAGATTTGGGTAACGGATCCATGACCGAACGCTATGATTAACAAAATGACGATGAGGACACTGAGGCGGGTGGCCTCTTCCAGCACCAGCTTTGCCTTGGCTTCTCTCCGTATCTGCTCAAGCATGGCTTGGAGCTGAGCACACCAACCAGAATTGTGCGTACTGATTCAGCAAGCAAAACGCTCAGGCTCAGGTCAGCATCTTATAATAATTATAACTCTAAGCGCGCACTCACAACTCGCGCACACATGCGCACGCTTTTGACAATGGCTCACGTACCATAAATACATTACGACAGTCAGCTTGGTGTGGGGAGTGTGGTGATGTTATATTGATAGAACTGTTTAAATAGGTGAGTTTTGAGGGCGCACTGGATGGAGGAGAGAGAGTGTTTCAGACGGAGAGGTGGATGGACCGTAGACAGAGAAGGAGCGGGGGCCGAAAGTGCTGAGCGGACGCTCGCAAGAGCCCAGGGCCAGTGGCGTGAGCGAGCTTAGTTCTGCACCAGCCACTAAGCAAGGTGCGCCGCTATAGCGGCGCACCTTGCTTAGTCGCTGGCGCAGGACTAAGCTCGCTCATGCAACTGACCACCAGTGCGCAAAAGGCCATCTCCCCCATGCGATTAGGGTCTGCCCTCCCTGACATTTGTCTGGACTTTCTGGAAACCAGTTCAGCCTCGGCGCCCGATACCGTTTTCGGGCGTACCTCCCAGGGAGTAATGTCATGAAGACAAAAAACAAGAAAGGCAAAGCCCTTATGGCTCACGAGTATGGCCGACCTGCATATGCGTGACCTTTGTGACAATCAGTAAAGGGCTGGCTACAATACCGTCAAAATCCATGTTTTCTCAAAATTTTAGTATTTTTCACCAATCTGTCAACCCCCCACCCACCCACCCCCCTCCCCCCCCTCCCCCCACCCTCCGTGATTCCTGACCTATGCGATGAGTCGACTAAATTAGTATGTATGGGCAGGTCTTATCATCAGCTATTTTTGTGCCAAAGTTGATTGAAAGGTTTGCAAAAATGTGGATAATAACTACAATTCTCTCAAAATTTGTCATTATACACACAATTGTCAACCTCTCGTGACCCTTGACCTTTCTGAGGGGTCATCCAAATTAGAATGCACAGATAGGTCTTACCATCAGGTATTTTTGTAGCAATTTTGGGTCTGTCGTTGTTAATAGTATTTGCATCTTTTGTTAAACTATGGCTAATTTTTACCTATTTCCTGAGCTCTTGTGACCTTTGACCTTTTCGAGTGATCAACCAAATTAGTATGCATATAAGGTCTTACAGTCAGCAGGTATCTTAGTAACAAGTTTGAGTTTGAAGTTAAGAATTATATTTGAGAGAAAAAAGAGGGTCAAAATATAACTTTCTGACCTATTTCCTGATCCCCTCTGACCTTGACCTTTGCGAGAGGTCACTCAAACTTGTCCAGTGCGTTCGACACTATTGACCATGAAATTTTGCTGTGCCGTCTTCAATCTGTATTTAGCATTAAAGGCACAGTCTTGGCATGTTTAGTTCAAACCTGACTGAACGATCCCAGATTGTTTCGGTTGACGGCTGTCGTTCTGAGCCATCACCTCTTCGGTTTGGTGTACCCCAGGGCTCGGTCCTAGGACCTGTATTGTTCTACTGTAAGTTCAGCCCCTGTCTGACCTGATTAGTAGTCGCTCCCTTTCCCATCATACATTTGCAGATGATGCGCAGATGTACAAAAGTGATATTAAATGATGGCAAAACTGAAGCAATGTTGGTAGCTAATCCAAGATTATCTTCTTCCCTGCCTTTACCGTCATCATTGTCTGTGGAAGGAACACTCATTTTATTTTCTGCGAGTGTGAGAAACCTGGGTGTTACACTTGACAGCGGGTTATCTATGTCACAGCATGTCAGTGCAGTGCCTATCTGGAACTTCGTCGCATTAGTTCAGTTCGTCACCTGCTCACCGTGGAAGCCACTAAAACAATAGTTTGTGCATTTGTTCTGTCCAAGCTAGATTATTGTAACTCTTTACTTTCTGGTTGCCCTCAGTATTTCATTGATCGCCTCCAAAAGATTCAGAACAATGCAGCCCGGCTTGTTGTGAGAATCCGTAAGACTCAGCATGTCACACCCATCTTGAAGTCCCTTCACTGGCTACCTGTGTCCTCACGTATTCAATACAAACTTATGTCAATCTGTTTTAACTGCCTTTCAGGCACCAGCCCAGAATACTTGTCCTTTTTTACTGCACTTGTACACACCCTACCCTCTCGTGAGTTTCGCTCCTCTTCCGATAAACGGAAGTTGTGTGTACTTTCTGTCTAAACTGAAACATTTGTTCAACGCACTTTTGTTTATCAAGCCCCAGAGTTATGGAATACACTTCCTTTTGAGGTCAGAAACAGTGAGTCTGTCTCTGACTTCAAGAGGTCGTTGAAAACTCACCTCTTCAAGCTTTACTTTGAATAACTGCCAGTGTCTGATACCTTAGTTGTAGTTCTGTAATCCTCCTTGTTTAGACTGAATGTTAATTAGAACATAATTATTTTGTATACATTCTTGTTTAGTTCATTGTAAAAGTGATGTGTTTCGGGTATTGTGTTTTGTTTGTTATGCGTATATGTCATTGTATTTTTATTTTTGTGTACAGATCGTAAAGCGCTTAGAGCTTTTGATTAAGATTAAGCGCTATATGAATACTCATTAGTATTATTATTATTATTATTATTATTATTATTATTATTATATGTTTAGAAAGGTCTTGTCACAAAGTATCCTTGGGCCACGTTTGAAGACCGCTGTGGCTTGAATAGTCTCCGAGAACCTGGACCCAAAACATAGACTCACTTTTGTTTCTCATGTGGGCCAAATATGTAGATTTCTGTTTGACAATGAAGTATATGTTTTGAATTTGAAAATAATTTTGAGTTCGAAGAGAGAGAGAGATGATGATGATGATGATGAAACGTTTTTATTCAGGATAAAAAGTTTTAGGCATAGCAATGCCTATCTTCCAAACTGTCCTGCTACTCTACACATATAAAAATACATTAGACGATACAGCAAAAGATAAAATATATATAAGTACCCATTTCCCCCCCCCCCCCACCCCCACCCCCACCATCAGAAAGAATAAAAAGTAAGAATAAAAAATAAAATACAAAAAGAATTAAAACAATATATATACGTGTAGAGAGAGAGAGAGAGAGAGAGAGAGAGAGAGAGAGAGAGAGAGAGAGAGAGACGGAGGGAGGAAGGGAGGGCGAAGGAGAGAGAGAGGAGAGAGAGCTGTAGACTACAATGCCTTCCCAATGCGCCAACGGCTGCCGACGTCGGCCCGATGGCCTTTGCGCACTGGCTTTATAGCAGCAGCCCGGCTACTTCAACACAACTTTAAAATAGCACGAAATGAATTTTGGGGAACTAGTGACGATGATGATGAGGAGGAGGAGGAGGATGACGATGGCACTTTATTTATTAACCATGACACTTTATTTATCAACGGTAAATGTTCTGAGAAAGAAAGGAGGGTAAGTGGGCGGGGCGCACTTACCCGCTTGGTGGTGATGGGGAAAGGGTACTTCAGAGGTAAACGGCCGTAATATTTCAAGCCCTTCATTCTCTCCCGGAACTCTGTGATCACGCAGGCATGTTTATCTTTATCGTCTGAAACATCCGCCACACACATTAGCAGTGAAATAAGCAACAAAAATAAGTGGGGGAAAAAACAGTACCCCATGCGCAAAGCCATCGGGCTGACGTCGGCCCGATAACCTTTTGCGCATTGGGTAGGCGGTTCCCCTTGTCGACGGGGATGCTCTAGCAGCCAAAAGGGATCGATTTGTGGGTCGTCGTGATCACCGCAACCATCTCCCTTTGCTGACTCTAGATGATTACCTCAAACTGTGGTCTGATGTAAATCAGTCCAGTTATAACAAGCGAGAGACACAACTTCTCATGAGTCCCTGCAAACGGACCCACACACACACACACACACACACACACACACACACACACACACCACCCCCGTGATCTTCTTCACCTTTGAGAGAGGCCACTGAAATTGGAATGTTGAGAAAGGTTTTGCCACAATGTATCCTTAGACCAAGTTTAAAGTGTGAGGTTTGAATAGCCTCCGAGAAAATGCCAACGTTAAAGTTTACCACGGACAACAGACGACGAACGACGGACGATGGATGGCACAATACATCGGCTCACTTTTGATATCGCACTTGAACCACAATGGTGATTGCCAAGCGCGTAAAATGCAAAGAATAACACAACGAAGAAAGAAGTGCGCTGAGAAAAAGACAGTTACAATACAATGTGTTTATATTGTGTTGTAACTGTCCTTTATAAGAGTGCTTCTTTCTTCGTTGGGTTATTTTTGACACTCACCCAAGTGCGTGAAAGCGTCCTCCTTGAAGACGTTGACTGGTTCTCTCCAGGTGACGATGGCATTGATCACGACCATGGCAGGCAGGACCATAAAAGCGTCGTAACAGATAGCGACAAGGAAGGCCGAGAACCAGTTGTGGGACGTTTTCTGAGAGACGTGAGTCCCGTTGAGGGCCACAACGTAGGAGAATATAATGGCTGCCGTCATACATATTACCCAAGGGACGATCTTAAAGGCTTCTGGCAGACGGAAGCTGTCGACATTGTCAAATGTGATGAGGGTGACTACAGGGCATTCAATGTAAAAAAAAAAGAGCCAACAAAGAAACAGACATAAAACCCGTGGGACAACGATAACCCAATGCGCAAAAGGCCACCGGGCCGACGACGGCCGCCACTGGCCAGCGCACGGCCGTGCGCGCGCCAACGGCGGCAAATGTTGGCCCGATGGCCTTTTGCGCATTGGGAAACATTCGTGAAAGACTAAAGCTGTCTGTAAACTGAAATGGACAGTTGACAAAGTTAACCCTTTGCGTGTCGGTAACGGATTTGTCGTAATGATTCCTACATGAATCATCGAGCGGAGAAAAAAAAAAACATGTTACCGAAACGCAAAGGGTTTACCTCTTCGCTGCCAAGAAAAAATGAACAGGATCCAACTGAAAGAGCCCCCGCGACTACGGGGCACATGAGGTTCATTGCCTCTTGCTGAGACCAATTTGTATCCATGTTTCTTGAACGGCGTTGGCTTTTGGTCGTTGGAGAACCAAGATTTCAGCAACAAAAGTGTACGTGCAGTGTCAGGGAAAGGGTAATAATAATAATAATTACGGTATTTATAATGCGCTTATCTTATAATAATTATAACTCTAAGCGCGCACTCACAACTCGCACACGCATGCGCACGCTTTAGACAATGACTCACGTACCACAAATAGTGAAAATACATTACGACGGTCAGCTTGGGGTGGGGAGGGTGGTGATATAGTGCTACAACTGTTGAAAGAGGTGAGTTATGAAGGCGGACTGGAAGGAGGAGAGAGAGTGTTTCTGACGGTGGGAGAGTGTTCCAGGTGGATGGACCGTAGACGGAGAAGGAGCGGGGGCCAGAAGTGCTGAGTTTGGTGCGGGGGATGTGGAGGCGGAGAGGGTCGGAGGCGGAGCGGAGGGAGCGGGAAGGAGTGTAGGGGTGAAGTAAGTTGGAGAGATAGGTAGGAGCGCAGTTGTTCAGGGATTTGTAGCAGAGAGACAGGGAAGGGGTTAGGGATGACTGCCAAGCATTTAATATGCAAAACAGAAGAAAACAAACCAACAAAATAATAAAAATATTAAATATTAAAAATCCGTAGTACGAACAAAAAAAACTCGTGGCAAGTGAAAGCTGACTGCACTATACAGTCAACGGACAAAGTTCAAACTGCTGGAAGATGGCGGAGACCCGTTATTAGTGAAACGTCAGTGTCGGAACTATGAGACTAGCACATGAGAACATAAAGGCAAATAGCGAGTGTCAAATGAAAGGGAATGACAAATCAAACAAGCATCAACAACAAAAATAAACCCCATCGTGTAGGCTCATGGAAAGTGGTAAGGTTTCCTTTGACACGAACGACTCACAACAACAAAAGCGAAACGAAATCACGGCGGACAGACAACACTCCAAAGATCCTCAAGGGCTCATGAGGATCTGTGTGCCTCTTGGAGACGCTTGGTGTGCTGTCTATGCTTCTGGTACAAGTTGGTTATCCGTCGTGACTTCGCCTGCGTTCGTTGTCAGGGGTCGTTCGTTGCAAACGGACCTTCAGTAGCGTCAGCTCTCGGGCGTTCTCGTCGACGTCCTAGACGTGGCCACATGTTTTAATTTTTCAGTCTCTTGATTCTGCCAGCTGGTATCAGCAAGAGACATAGATCCTCATGAGCCCCCGTAGTCGCGGGGGCTCATGAGGATCTATGCCTCTTTCAGTTGGATGGTGTTCACGTTTTTCTCGGCAGTCAGCGGGTCAGATCAGAGGTCATCCAAGCGCTTTCGCACATTCTTACCCGCGGTAGAACACATTTTTCCCCAGCACGCTGAAGGAAACCCGGTTTTGATCGGCTGGCTCCATTTCGTCCCTGTCTTTGAATCTCTCGCCCGCCGAGTCCCCCGCGCTTCTGTCGGCGTTTTTGTTGGAGTTGACTTCGATCTCAGCCATCAGTTGCGCGTAGTGGCGAGTCAGTGAGCTGAGGATCTTCTGACGTTTGTACTCGGCCTTTTCTGACGGTGTCATGGGCGGGTTGACTTCTGAATCACGGCGTTCTCGGCGAGGTCGAAGGCGTGGCTTAACACCCTTGTGCATACAGCTACCGGTACTGCAAGCAGTACCGGTAGCTGTATGCGGCTCAAGGGTGTTAAGATCGTCTGATTTGACGCGTAGACGGCGCTTGGGGCACAGTGTTGAATCGTCGGAGCTTGATCGCCAAATTTTGATACGCACCTCAGAACCATCAGAATTCGATTCGCTGGAGCTTGATCGTTGACGGTGTTTGATGTGTGCTGAGCAGTCCGAAGCTGAACGTTTACCATGCCTCATGCGCGGCTTGTAGCGGCTAGCTTTAGAATGTTGTCCACATATATCATGTGACCGTCTTTCGTGAAGGATTTCTGTGTTACACTCACCGAGATTTTCGTCGTACGGTGCGCATTGAGGAACTCTGGCGGCTCCTCGTGTATGTCTCGTCCTTCGCTTGTTTTGTCGATGTCTTTTTGTGTCACGCTCCCCGCTCTTCCTGTGACCGTCATCCTGGGAAGATGGGGCGATCTCACGGTCACAAGAATCTTTATCAAAAGTTGCTGAATGCGTAATGTCGGGTTCACAACATTGTGCTGCTCCCTTCCATTTACGTCCCGATGTTGACGCCTCTGTTGAAGGCTGCGGTTGTTTCAGTACAGGAGATTGCGTTGTACAGTTGTCGTTTATGTACGGACTACAAAGGGCACCTATTGTTTCTTCTATAAACCCTTCGTGTCCCTCTCTACACCTGTGGTGGGTATGCCCTAAACTTCTGTCAGTTTCAAGAGAGGACGATGTCTTGCCTCCTAGAAGCACCAGCTTCTCGCGTAACTGTGTCAGCACAGGAAACTCACTCTGGAAGGCCGAGGACTGTCTTGAAAGTGAAGGCTCAGTCAACTCTCTCAGCCGCTGGGTTTGCACAGGTCTGTCTCGAATCTTTCCGAACCGACTACACGGCTTTTTCTCAGTACTGGCACGCTGTCGAGACCGAATCCTCTGGAACCAGCTGCCGGATGTGTACTGCATTTTCTGGTCAGAATGCCAAGACTGTGCATTAAATTCGGTTCCGTGGCTCTTTGTCCCTGCCCTGTCTCTGCTGTCGTTGTGCTGTTGTTTGCAGATTTCGTCTGTCTGGGCAGAATCAACTTTGTAACTTTTCTGGGAAACGCGCTGAGCGTCGTTGTCTGATACAGACTGAGATGCTGTATTCTCTGCGCTTGTACTGCTGTCAAAAGACTTGGCGGACTGGTTCTGATTGGAACCATTGATTCCTGCCTGAGGTGCTGTGTTCTCTGCAAGTGCTCTGCTGTCAGAAACGTTGGTGAGCCGGTTCTCTGTGGAATCCTCGTGGGCTTTTGCGAGAGCTTTATTTTTAAACTTGAGAAAACACTTGCCGGTCTTGTAGGGCAGAGAGGGAGTGGGTCTCAGCCTGTGGTCGAAGTGTCGCGTCTGTCGAGTTCTCTTGTTTCGGTGTGAACCTCTGACTGGAGAGGTGCTGGTGTCGGGCAGGTTTCCTCGCACCACGAATACATCGTTAAGCCTGGTTTGAAACGTCCCGCCCACAGGAGAGGACCACAATACAGAGCTAGTGTACGGTCCCTGTCGGATAGATCTGGGGTAGGGCCTGTACCAGGAAGCGTCCGAATGTAAGCGCGATCTGTACCTTGGGGTCAAGTCAGGAGAAATGACACCACCTAGTCCTGGTGGTGTAATGTACGCCGCGCTACCTCTTCTTTGTGCTAGTCTCACTCTGTCCATGGCTTGCTGGAAACTTCGTCCCAACGTGGTGGAAACAAGCCGGCTGCTATCCAGCACGGATAGTGTGTCGTGTTCTGTAGGACGGCTGTATCGATGCGACTCCATGCCGTACGCTCTGGGGTGTGGGCTAGACTGGCGAAAGGTGGTGTGGCCAGAGTGTTTGTTTATCCATTCGTGTTGTGAGCTGGTGGTGACAAACCTGCCGCGCGGTCTGTTGGGGTGCTGGCTGGACCGAGTGGTGGACGTGTGAGCGCCCAGAAGATCCTGTCCCACCCTCTCATTAACCCTCTCCCGCTTCTTCTTATTCTTGGCGTGTTTACCTCCCTTGCGTGTGCAGCCACTGGTACCGTACCTTACACTGGTACTGTGCGTCTTCTCTTCCTTGGACCTCCGGCGTGACTTTTTCCTGTCTTTGCGGCTCTTTCTTTTGCGCTTTCTTGTCTTTTTGTTCGCAGGAGCGGTGTCTGTCTGCCGCCCGCCTGCGACTCGAGTGGTGGCCCGGCTGAGCCTGATGGGGGCCTGGGGCACTCTGGAGGCTGAAGGTTGGCGTGTCCTCCGGGAAGCCTGTCCCCAGTCTCCAGCGTGTCCAAGGAGATCGCCGTCTCCGTGAGAGGCTGCAGGATCCGGCGGTGTGCACGACGGCCGGAGAGGAGAGCGACGCGCGCCATGGCTCCTTCCGCGGACAGGGCGATTAGGTCTGGCACGACGATCTGGGGCACCTGGCGATGCTGACTTGCTCTTGCGGCAACATGTACACTTTGAGATGCACTGTGACCTTGTCTTGCGCCTGCATATCTCTTGCAGGCATTCACACCAGGGGAAGCAACCCAATGCGCAAAAGGCCATCGGGCCGACGTCGGCCACCGTTGGTCCGCGCACGGCCGTGCGCGGACCAAAGGCGGCCGACGTCGGCCCTGATGGCCTTTGCGCACTGGGAAGCTGACTTCTCCTCACGCTTTTTCGCAGGTTTGTTCTCAGAGTGTGAGCCCGATTTGAGGCACGTCGTACAGCTCAGCCCCGAACACTTCCTTTTCTGACAGCATCTTTCCTTGCGATACGTTTTCTGACAGCAGCTGACATTTTGTGGACTAGTCAGTCGTGAACATCTTCGACCCAGTGAACAACAAAAGATGCTTCTGTTTATTTTGGGGGGTGTCAAACCCATGGGTAATTCGGACACCGTTTCTTTTTTTCTGAGCCTAAAAATGTCGCGCAGTAAAGAACGCGATGTTCCCATTCCATCATTCGTGTTAGGCTGTGTGCTGGTTTGTCCTCTCTCCTGTAACAAAGACGGAAGTACAGTCCAGGCTGAGCATTTACAATTATTAATTAATTAATTAATTAAAATTTAATCATCAAACGAGCTACAGAAAAGCAGAGATAGACACATTTTTTTCCAAATTAAACCAAATCCCAACAAAGAAACACGCTTAAAGTGACAGCACTGTAGTTCAAACCCATGAGAAAGCTTTAGGAATGACTCCTCTAAATTCACTAGGGTCCCAAACTTCAGTGCTCACCCCGCCATAAGGTCTCCTAACACTCGTTATCACCGTTTTAGACATAAGTGTAGATTAGTACGTTTGTGTTTGGGCAAAATAGTTTCTCTTGTCTGCGTCCTTAAAACCAAGTGCCTGTTTGAAAGATTATAAACAGCCACGGATTTAAAAAGGCCAGCCATTTTTGCACCGAACCGTAAAACTTAGCCTCAATCCATGTGTTCTTCAAAATAGTTGACGATTATTAGCACTGAGAACTAAAAACCCATGCAAGGGATCAAAGGACATTTTCTTTAGTATTGTCATCATTCTGGAAATGGGTTTCGCAATCCATAATTGAACAGCCATGCACTGCGTATTCAGATAGCCTGTTCTAAAGTGGGCATTGCTAATTTTGTGGAGATGTTCACACTATTAACTTGAAACTGTACTGCGATTGCATATTCCATTATAATTCGTTAATTTACATTATCGTTTCATGAAATAATTATAAAATCAGTATATGGATGCACGACCTTGCTATCTTTTTCATAAGCATGTAATAACGTGCTAATTTAGCCATCCTAGACCACCATGGAGACTTTCATTGCAAGAATACATGACGTTATACGGTGACGCAATGATAAAAAAAAAGCTGAGGATTTCATCCCAAAGTCTACCGTATTGTTTGGAGCTCACATGCGTTTATCTTTTAGGAACATTCTGCGTTGTTTATATTTTTAGGCTTACTATGTTTATCCATTTCCCTCCTCTCTAAACCAATCCCTGATCAACACAAACGTCGGCGCACACTAATAAAGACGGACACACGGCGCTTCCCGACATTAGTGCGATCTGTGGGCTCGTGTAGCGACAGGAATCCATCTCCTTCTACTCTAACCCACCCTCTGATCCACACACACTAGCACACAGAAATAAAGACGGACACACGACGACTCCCGCCATTCGTAGGGCGTAGCATAGCTATGCTTAAGAAGAAGAATACCACGAGCATAGTGACGACTCGATGTTATACGTCACTCATCGCAGTACTAACATTTGAGGTATCAGAGAATCAACTTTGCAATTTTCTTGCTGATTTTCACGTCTAGGGTTTACAGGTCACAATTTAACCTAATCCTACCCCAGGGCCTCGACAAACAGCAGGCTTATGCAAACACTGTGTATGAAAAATCATGCGGGTATTAATAAGAAGATAGGTTTTTTTTTCGTAAATGAAAAATTAAAGTTATCTTAGCTGTTTTACAAATGACTCCTAAAAAGTGGTGCAGAACATTGATTTTCACACCTAGGGCATACAGGTCACAATTGACCTAATCGTAACCGACAGCAGAGACAAACTGTAGGCTTATGTATATACGGTATACGAAAAAATCATGCGATTTTTGTATGAGAAAATTGGGGTTTTTTCGTTAAAAAAAATCAATTGTTTTAAGATTAACCCAATATAATTTGTGAAATTAATCCACAAAACATGAAAATATATTTTTGTCAAAAACTATTTAATTATCACTCAAAACGTTCTAGAGGTTCAACGCTGGTTAACGAACTCATTCAATAACTCCTTTTATCTAGCTATACGCAAAATATTTAGTAAAAATAAGAAAAATTAAGGACTCCAGTGTGGATCAACCGGTTTTTGTGAAACGGCCATTTTCTAGCCAATGAGCATCTTAATAAAAAAAATCGAAAAAAAAAGTTCACGAGATAGCTTGTCCGTCCTCAAACGCGGGCCCTAGTCACTGTCACATACACACACACAAACACACACACACACACACACACACGCACACACGCACGCAGGCACGCACGCACACACACACACACACACGCACACACACACACACATACACATACACACATACGGCGCTTTGGCGCCCAAAAGACGTTCTCTAGCAAGGTTTGCGTAGCTAGACGTGACGTCATTTTTATCTTGTTACTTCTTTGCCAGAATTTCTGCCCCGCACGCCAAAAACGTCATGTGCATGCTACGGAATGCGCTCCGACCAGCCCCATGTCAAAGTCTACCGTTTTTTTTTTTTAAATACGGTAGACAAAAAGTAATCGAAACGTCACTAACACTATTATGTTGCATCATATCAAAAACAATCCTAATTATAAGGGAAAGTCTGTCCCTTGTTCTTGACAAAAGATGCCTCATTATTTTGTAGTCGCAGGGATAAAACCGTGATCTGCATTATCTCTGTGACAATATTAAAAGATACCCAATGCGCAAAAGGCCATCGGGCCTATGTCGGCCCGATGGCCTTTTGCGCATTTGGGTAAGTGGCTCGATCACTGTCCTTCATTGTCAGCTTCCTTACTTTGAAAATAGTCGGAAGTGACTCAGTGTTGTTTGTGCAGCTGCTTGCCGATGGCCCAGCCACAGCGGAGTAGTTCACATCTTCAAAACTTGAGTCTTTCCAGTCAGTCCATTCGGTGGAATAAACACTGGAAGTCATCTTCGACGAGTCCGTAGCGCACTCGCTAGTGTCGGGAGTGACGTCTGATAAGTCTGACGTGTCTGTGGTTAGGGCGTTCAAGGAAGTGTCGGCGCTGCTCTTTGTGGTCGCGGCGGACGTCCTGAGGGTGGAGGGGGAGAGGGCCCCAACGGAGGACAAGTCTGTGGTGGTGGTGGTGGTGGTGGTGTCGATGTTGGGGACGCTGGTCAAGGAGGAGAAAGTTGAAGTCCGAGAGGTTTCTGCCGGCGTCTCGGGCTGGGCGGCAACGGGGGAGGTTTTTGTTGCTTCATATGGCCGTGGCTGACAATAAAGCCACATCAAACCAAATATTATTGTTTTATACAACTCTCGTCCCTATTCATCGTGGGGAGGGGGGGTTGGGGGACGGAGTGGCGATTAACAAATTCAAAATAACACCATTCACGCTTCACGATGGAAAGAGTCGATGGAGAGAAAAACCGACGTCGGCCCGATGAGCTTTTGCTCTTTGGGTTGTCACTTTTCTAACCGCTTTTCCCTGGTCAAAACTGAAACATCCAGTGGAGCGAGGTGGGAGATGGGGGAGAGGGCAGGGGAGGTGGGGGGAGAGAGGCTTGGGGGAGGAGGATCCCGGGAAGAAATACATGGTGGACAGACACTTCTCACAGCATACTTCAGCTTGCCGGAATAGGGTGATTTAAAACTATGGCGACAGACCTTTCTCGTTTTTATGAAATAACCAACAGGTTATCCCGAACATTTTATTTTGGCTTTCACGTTTCACGACAAATACTTGTTTAAGGATCACGATGATGAAAAGTTGCAATCGCAAACCATAGCAACTAAAAAAAAAAATCAGCCAGTTAGGCCTCACGATTTCAGGATATTCCCACGGACCCCCCGCCCCCACCCCCACCCCCAGCCCACCCCCCCCCCGCCCCACCCCCAACCACACCACCCCCCACCCCTCCGCCCAAAATGTGGGTATTTCGAACCTCGGGCACAATGAGTTAACCTTTGCGAGGAGTCAACTAAATAGTTATACATAGAAAGGTCTTTGTGCCAAACGTGATTGATAAGTTTGCAAAAGCGCTGATGAAAAGTAACATTCTACCAACAATGTAATTATTTCACACATTTGCCGACCTCATGTGACATTTACGAGGGGTCATCCACATGCATAGAATGGTCAAGTATCCCTACACCAAATTTGGGTTTGAAGTTGAAAATAGTATTTGGGGGGGGGAAAGTCAGAAATGTAGCTATTTTGACAAATTTCTGGACCCCTTGTGAACTCACTTTTAAGAGAGGTCATTGAAATTGGTATCTTTACCCCAATAGCAACACATCTTCGTGCCCACGACGGCCGCAGTGGACCCGCGCACAGTCGTGCGTGAGCCCACTGCGGCCGTCGTGGGCCCGAGGACCTTCGCTTACTGGGTAAAAGGGTCCTGCCGCAGAGTACCCTCAGGCCAAATTTGAAGACTCCGGCTTGATTAGTCAATGAGGAAACGGACGACGGTGGTGGGACGGATGACCAACGGCCCAGTATAACAGACTCACTTTTCCTATCACACGCGAGACACTTTTTTAAAAACTCATTCGATACGTTCCGCCTCCGGATACGCGGCTTATGCCGCGTATCCGCAGGCGGCACGTCTCGAATGAGTTTTTAAGAAAAGGGGGGGGAAGGGAGGGGGAGGGGGTGGGGCTTGTAAAAAGCTGAAACTATTGCTATAATTTCTCACCTGTTTCTGTTTTCGCTTTCGATACATTTTTTCAAAGTCTGGCTTGCACAAGGCGAACACTCTTGCCACGCACAGCCCGCACGGCAATACAAGCATCGCAGCCAACATCCCTACGAGCAGGCAAAAATTGTCGAACACGGGCTCGGTGAACGGGGGCTGCAACAAATAAACTAGACTGTGATTATACAGCGAACGCTGGATATAACAAGATGAGGATTTCATCCCAAAGTCTACCGTATTGTTTGGAGTTAAGATGCGTTTATCTTTTAGGAACATTCAGAGTTGTTTATATTTTTAGGCTTATTATGCTGATCCATTTCCCTCCTCTCTAAGTCAACCTATGATCAACACACATGAGGGCGAACACAAATTAAGACGGACACACGGCGCTTCCCGCCATTATTACGCTCTGTGGGCTCATGTAGCGACAGGAATCGATCTCCTACTACTCTAACCCACCCATTGACATACATTCCCGCCATTGGTAAGCTCTGTGGTCTGGCTTAGCATAGCTATTCTGTGGTCATTTCAGTGGCTTGTATCCTCCTTTCGAGGTCTGCTGTTAGGGTCCATGACTCACAGGCATATGAGAACACTGAGATGACTAAGGAGCGCATCAGTCTGATCTTGGAACAGAGTGTGATGTTTCTGTCCTTCCATATGGTCTTCAGTCTTGTCAGCGCTGTTGTTGTCTGCGCAATCCTGGACATTATTTCTGATTTTGATCCCTCATCTGTCACAATGGCTCCTAAGTATTTGAATTTCTTAACTGTTTCCAATTTTTGGTCTCCAACCATGATTTCAGTGCCAATGCCACTGGCGTTATTGGTCATCAGTTTGGTCTTGTCTGCGCTGATTTGCATCCCAAACGCAATGGCTGTACTGTCCAGATTTGCCACCAGCTGAGCTAGCTCCTCCTCTGTTCCCGCAAGGCCATCAATGTCGTCCGCGAAGCGCAAGTTCTTGATTGTTCTACCTCCAATACTGACAGTTCCTTCATGATTTTTCATAGCGTCCGTCATGATTCTTTCCAGGAAGATGTTGAAAAGAGTAGGTGAGAGCAAGCAGCCTTGTCTGACTCCAACTGTAGTCCTAAACCAGTTTCCTATTTTGCCATTGAAGCAGACTGCGCTAGTGGCCTTGTTGTAAAGGTTTGCTATGACTTTGATCAGGTTGGCATTGATGTTGTACAGCTTCATGGTGGACCAAAGGGCTGCATGCCACACCCTGTCAAACGCCTTCTTAAAATCCACAAAGACATGATAGAGGTTTTGCTGGTGCTGGAGGTACCTCTCACATAGAACTCTCAGGTTGAAGATCTACTCAGTTGTGCTGCGCCCTGGTCTGAAGCCTGCCTGTTCCTCAGCTATGATTTCCTCTGCCTGTGGCTTCAGCCTGTTCTGTATGATCTTTAACATGACTTTGCTTGGGTGGCATATAAGACTGATCGTGCGATAATTCTGGCATTGTTGTAAGTTGCCTTTTTTGGGGAGAGTTATTATAAGTGATTGGGCCCATGGTGTGGGCCATTCCCCTGACTGCCAGATCTTATTGCAAATAGTTAGTAAGGCGCTTATCGTGTCTTCTCCCCCTTCTTGGACTAGCTCTGCGGGGATGTTGTCTGCTCCTGCTGTCTTCCTTTTTTCAACGACTTCACGGCAGTCTCTACTTCTTGTCGGAGGATGGGATAGTTGTCACTGTTGGTCACTAGTGGGGTGACAAGTATGCCTGGGTCCCCTGTAGCTCGATGGTTGTACAAATCTGAGCAGTTCTCTGTTCATCTTTTTTCAGAATGTCTTGGTCTGCAATAAGACAGTTCCCTTCGCTATCTTGAATGGTAGAGGAGCGTCCTTGTTTTGCACTGGTCTTTCACCAGCTGGTTTGCTTTTTTGCTATTATTTTTGTTCTGATTTTCTTTTACGTGTTTACACTGGTCTTCAGTCCATCTCTCCTTTGCCTTTTTCATGCTTTTATTAATATCCTGGTTAATTTTCCTGTATTGTTTAGCTCCTTCTACCTCTGACCTTTTTTTTCTAATTCTCGACGCTTGTCTCACAGATCAAAGATGTCAGCTGTAACCCAAGGTTTCTTTGCTTGTCGGTGTTTGCCAAGGATCTCACTGGCTGTTTGTGTTACAGCAGTGTTAAATGTGTCGATCAATGTGTCAACATCCGTGTCTTCTGCACCTAGAAGTAACAGTGGTGCGAATTTTCCTCCTATCTTTGCCTGGAAGGATTCCGCTACCTCTGGGTCGTTTAGCATCTGGAGGTCGAACTTGATTCTGATGGGACCCTGCTTATTAACTTTCTTCAGGCGGAGTCGGAAGGTCATTATTACTAAGTCATGGTCGCTTCCAATGTCTGCTCCTTGAAACTTCTTGTCTTGGCGCTGTGTCACAAACACACACACACACACACACACACACACACACACACACACACACACACACACACACACACACGGCACTTTGGCGTCAAAAAGACGTTCTCCAGCAAGATTTGCGCAGCTAGACGTGACGTCACTTTTATCTTGTTACTTCTTTGCCAGAATTCCTGCCCCGCACGCCAAAAACGTCATGTGCATGCTACGGAATGCGCTCCGACCAGCCCCATTTCAAAGCCTACCGTATTTTCAATACGGTAGACAAAACAAATGATAGGAGACCAACATTGTGTTGTTATATAACCGAAATGCGTTATAAGCGAATTAATTTACCAAAAAGCGTGCGATGGGAACATATGAAATAGGAAAACTCTAACAACCATTTATTGCCCAACAATTTTACATTTTAAAACGGCTGCATTCAGTTTTAATTTTTAACTCATTCAGCCCTGACACACCACAGCAAGACACGGATCGAGCATGAAAGTTCAAGGATGGTGCCAGAATAGCTTGGCGCCCATAGGCGCCAAGCTATTCTGGCACCACCCTTGAACTATCATGCTCGATCTGTCTCTAGAATTGTAATACAGTCCTTCAGAGGGCAAGTTCAAAATTTGGGGATTTCGGTCCTGGGGTAGAATGTGTTAACGCGGCTGCATTCATGCCACTATAACGGGCGACATACCCCTTTGCGCGCACAATGGAGTGAGTTGAGATCGAAAGTGGGACAGGTACACGCACACAAGATGGACCTTTTGTCTTGACTTCGGGGTGGAAAACATAGGTTTGTTGTTGTTGTTTTTACGAAGGTTAAGAAAAGGGCTGATAAGACACGAACACAATACGTCCAGGGAATGTTCAAAGTAGGAATTCAGTGTGTTTTGTGTAGATTTGTGTAGGAAACTCAAAATAACACAACTCGAATGCATGCGAGGATTCTCAGATGTGACCTACTGTGGTGCTATTATGCTACCGGCGTAAAGAGGTGACCAGTTATCAACGATCATTCCACGCCTGTGCTAGTCATCCTCAGTAATCAGCGCAATATACGGAATATTGCTGGTCATCTTCAGAATTTAGCGCAAGACGGAGCATATGGAAAGATTGGATGGAAGGAGGACATGCCGTATTCCGCTGAATCCAGAAGATGGCCAGGCCTCTGGTTCTAAAGTGGATGACGCTATGTGAGCGACGGGTCTCGGGCTTGAGGCAATCCACGTCACCTGCGGCATGTATGACCTGGCTGAGGCTGATCAGCTGCGCTTGGTTTGGTTTGGTTTGGTTTGGTTCGGTTCGGTTCAGTTCAGTTCGGTTCGGTTTGGTTCGGTTAGGTGTGGTGTGGTGTGATGTGGTGTGGTGTCATTTGGTTTGGTTTGGTATGGTTTGGTTAGCTGTTACAGATGTTCTGAAGTTGTTGGTTGATTTCTTTAGTATTGAAAATATAAATGTTTGGCTCGATTTGGTTTGGTTTAGTTCGAGTTGGTGTCAGGTGTGATGTGGTGTGGTGTGGTGTGGTGTGGTGTGGTGTGGTGTGGTGTGGTGTTGTGTTGCTGTTACAGATCTTTTGCAGTTGTTGATGGGTGATTTCTTTAATATTGAATGTAAAAATGCGTGGTGTAAAAGCGATGACGCGAGGCCTTACGAATCTCTCCGGGTCACAGTTGGGTTTTTTGTAGATCAGGATGAAGAATTCGGAAGGACTGTCCTCATCAGCGTAGACGTACAAAACGACCACCACCATAAGCGTCGTGAGCGTCACAAATAACGCGGTCGCCACACGCTGAGTCCGCGTGAAGGTGCTGGAACACACAACCCAGCAAAATGTCATCGGGCCAAAGCCGGCCTGAAAAAAAACTGTTGCGTGTTGCGGGAAAAGAAAATTTGAAGAAATTACAAAATATTGTAAAAACGCAAAGAAAGGACACAATTTTCTTAGTCTGATTTCAGCTAACGATTGACAAATCTGGCCTTTTGTGTGTGTGGGGGGGGGGGGGGAGGGGGATCTCATCCATCGACTTTCTTGCAGTTTTCCGCCAACATTCAAGCAAAGAACAAGAAACGCTTAGCCTTCATATACTTCAATAATAGTTTGTTCACACACCAGACCTAGGTTAAACACGTTCCTTAACCCTGTTAACCACAACACCCTACAGCAGGAGATTGATTGACCCATGATAATTCAAGGTAGTGCCAGATGAGCTTGGCGCCTTCAGGCGCCAAGCTCGTCTGGCACTACCCTTAAATTATCATGGTCAGTCCACCTCCTGCAACTGGTACATAGTCGTTAAGTAACACTTCCAAAATTAGGGAAATGCGCCCGTGGGGCTAAAAGGGTTAAAGTAAAGACATCCACGGGCACGTCTTATGCCAAAAGATTGCGTATGGATCGCATTCGAGGGTAAAGCCGTCCCTGAATAAGCGTTTTGGGGCGGTCCGTGGCGCAGTGGTTAAGGCGCCTGCCACCAATGCTAAAGGTGCGAGGTTCGATTACGGGTTCCGGCGTCGGATTTTTCTCCTCTAGTAAGTGTCACCGTTCATTCGGGCGGACCGTCGGGGGTTCTTTCTCCGGGTACTCCGGCTCTTCCTCCCCCACGACTTTGGTCTCAGTTTCAGCCAACTTAATCAAATTTCAAATACAAACGATTTTGAATTTCCAAAAACTACAGTAGCTCGCTTGAGCTTGCCCTTAGCACCACGTGAATGTTCTGTGTTTATGTACAGTGTGTGAGTGAATGCGCGTGATTCACGTGAGCGTGCTTGTTGGGTTCAGTTCGCGGCGGCGCTTTGAGCCGATCTTCAATTGGGATAAAGCGCCTATTTAATGCGCTTATTATTATTATTATTATTTATTTTAGACGGGGAAGTGGCGCAGTGGTTAAGGCGTCTGCCTCCAATGCCAAAGGTGCGAGGTTCGATACCGGGTTCCGGCGTTGGATTTTTCTCCTCTGGTAAGTGTCACCGTCTGGGCAGTGGGCAGATGTTCACATCTGCACGGGACATAGACGACCCCGGCCCCCACGAGTCCCCTGCTGCCTTGCAGGCCTGGCCGCTTGGCTGCGGAAAGGCATCAAAGCCCCCGTGTCTCCGGGGAAGGCTTTTGAGCCAGAGACTAAGACAAGGACAGTCTGATAATAAAACCTACGACCCGAGGACCTCGATGCCACCGTCCCAGCTGGCTAGGCCATGGCAAACGAACCAAGGGTTTAAAGGGTGGGGCCAGTACTGCGCACACTGCACTCCACCGCGCAGGCTTTAGGAAACGCCCACGGACTATGACACTGAACTTTCCAAGTCCTGTAGCGATGGGCAAGGGGCGAAACGGCAGGTGAAAGATGTCACTGGAAGCCGCAGTCTCAAACCTGCATGCAGGCGGTTCAGGATATTGGTCGCCTGATGTTGACCTGGGGATGACAACGTCACTCGGTACACCCTGAACGACCAAGCAGCCTTCTCTAGGGACAGCACTGCTTGCTCCACACGGAGAGGGGCGTAGAAAAGGTGGCCTAACCAAAGCTCATCCCCTCGTAACCCCAGTTGGCTAGCCGCGGTCAACGGGCATCTTCTCATGCGGTCAGAAAACAAGAAAAAACAATGGATCCACTCTCATGACGACCACGACCGGACTCAACGTAGCATGCTGGAACATCCGAACCATGCTCGACACAGCAGACAGCGGACGCCCTGAACGTCGCTCCGCCCTCATTGCGCATGAATTGCGGAGGTTAAACATCGACATCGCCGCGCTCAGCGAAGTACGCCTCCCGGAGGAAGGCAGCCTCCAAGAACTTGGCGCTGGCTACACCCTCTACTGTTCAGGCAGGCCTGCATCAGAAAGACGGCTCTCAGGCGTGGGCTTCATGGTGAAGACCCCCATTGCGACTAAGTTGGAAAACCTACCAACGGGTCACTCCGACCGCATCATGTCCATGCGCCTCCCACTGAGACAACAGCAATACGTCACCCTTCTCAGTGTGTACTCCCCAACCCTCCTGGCAGAGCCTGCAGAAAAAGACAAGTTCTACTCTGACCTGCGCAGCCTCCTGCACAGCACCCCTGCAGACGACAAAGTCATCATCCTTGGCGACTTCAACGCCAGAGTGGGCCAAGACTCTGAAGCCTGGAAAGGAGTCCTCGGCAAGCATGGCGTTGGGAACTGCAATGACAATGGTCGCCTACTGTTGGAGCTCTGTGCAGAGCAGCAACTTGTCATCACCAACACTACTTTCCAGCAAAAAGACAGTCGAAAGACCACCTGGATGCATCCTCGCTCCAAGCACTGGCACCTTATCGACTATGTCCTAGTGTGTCAGAGGGACCGCAGTGACGTCCTCCTCACCAGAGTGATGCCCAGCGCAGAGTGCCACACTGACCACCGCCTTGTTCGCTGCAAACTCAGGCTCCGCCTCAAGCTGAAACCCAAGAAAGGGCCCCCCCCCCCCCCCCCAAGAAAAAACTTGATGTTGCCAGCCTTCAGCGTGACGACAAGAAAGCTGCCCTTCAGGCCGATTTACAGCGCATGCTCAAAGACACAGTTGATCCAGCAGACTCCTCCCCTGAAACACTCTGGGAACAACTGAAAACTGCTATTGTAAAATCTTCTGTGGAAGTCTTGGGCTTTGCTAGAAAGAGGAACAAAGACTGGTTTGACGAAAACGACGTAGAGATCCAGGAACTTCTAGCAAAAAAAAAGAGCCGCCCACCAGGCCCACCTAGCCCAGCCTTCCTGCCCTGTGAAGAAGTCTGTCTTCCGCCTCATCTGCAGCAGTCTCCAGCTCAAGCTTATAGAGCTCCAGAACGAGTGGTGGTCCAGACTCGCACAGAGGACCCAGCTCTGCGCTGACAACGGTGACTACAGGGGCTTCTACGAAGCACTGAAAGCAGTGTATGGCCCTAGGCACCTGGTACAAAGTCCCCTGCGAAGCGCTGGTGGACAGGCACTCCTCACATATAATACATCCATCTTGAACCGCTGGTCGGAATACTTTCAGGACCTCTTCGGCGCTGAGCGCACTGTTCAAGAAACAGTCATCCTCCAAATCCCACACCTTCCACTAAAGGTTGAATTGGACGAACCGCCCACCGCCGAAGAGACCCTCACAGCCATCCACCAGCTCAAGAGTGGCAAAGCAGCAGGCATTGACGGAATCCCGCCAGAGATCTGGAAACATGGAGGCCCAGCACTGCACAACAAGCTCCACGACCTCTTTCTCTGCTGCTGGGAAAAAGGAACACTACCAAAGGACCTCCGTGATGCAGTCATCATCACCCTGTACAAGAACAAAGGAGAGAAGTCTGCCTGCTCTAATTATCGTGGAATTACCCTGCTGTCCATTGCCGGGAAAATTCTCGCAAGGTTGCTCCTGAATCGGCTGGTACCTGCCATCGCTGAAGACCACCTCCCAGAGGGCCAGTGTGGCTTCAGAGCCAACAGGAGTACCACCGACATGGTCTTTGTGCTGAGACAGCTTCAGGAGAAGTGCCGCGAGCAGAACAAAGGGCTGTACGTAACGTTTGTCGACCTAACAAAAGCGTTTGACACTGTGAGCGGGCAAGGTATGTGGCAGATCCTGGAGCGACTAGGCTGTCCCCCAACGTTCCTCAACATGATCGTCCAGCTCCACGAGGACCAGCAAGGCCAGGTCAGACTAAACAGTGACCTCTCAGAACCATTCCCCATTCGCAACGGCGTGAAGCAAGGCTGCGTGCTGGCACCGACCCTCTTCACCATCTTCTTCAGCATGATGTTGAAGCAGGCCACAGTGGACCTCGACGATGACGACGCAGTGTACATCAGGTATCGTCTCGATGGCAGCCTGTTCAACCTCAGACGACTGCAGGCCCACACGAAAACCCTAGACCAACTGATTCGTGAGCTGCTCTTTGCTGATGACGCTGCCCTCGTTGCACACACAGAGAGAGCCTTGCAGCGCATTACGTCCTGCTTCGCAGATGCCGCCCAGTCTGAAAAAAGACAGAGGTCTTTCATCAGCCGGCACCCAAGGAAGAGCATCGCCCTCCCCACTCGGCGAGTCCGAACTGAAGTCTGTACACCAGTTTACCTACCTTGGCTGCATCATCACGTCAGACGCCAAGCTGGAGAAGGAGCTGGACAACAGGCTGGCAAAAGCGAACAGTGCTTTCGGGCGACTATTCAAGCGGGTGTGGCACAATCAACAGCTGAAAAAAGGCACCAAGATCAGCGTGTACAGAGCTGTCGTCCTCACCACCCTGCTGTACGGTTCCGAGTCCTGGGCCCTCTACCGCAGCCAACTACGACTCCTCGAACGCTTTCACCAGCGCTGCCTGCGTACCATCCTCAGCATTCACTGGAGTGACTATGTCACCAACGTCGAGGTCCTTGAACAGGCGGAAACTGTGAGCATCGAGACTTTGCTGCTGCGGACACAGCTTCGCTGGGCGGGGCACGTTTCCAGGATGGAGGATCATCGCCTACCCAAGATCACTCTGTTCGGCGAGCTCGCCACTGGACACCGAGACAGAGGGGCACCAAAGAAGAGATACAAAGACGGTCTCAAGAAGTCACTTAGTGCCTGCCAAATCAACCACCGCCAGTGGTCTTCGCTTGCTGCGGACCGTGACACCTGGCGCTCCACCATTCACAAGGCAGCCGTCTCCTTTGAGGACTCTCGCAGAGCTAACCTTAAGGACAAACGGCTCAAAAGAAAAAACAGAGTTGTCGTAACTCAGAATCCTGACCAGACCTTCCCCTGCAGCCACTGCGGTCGAACCTGCCTGTCCCGGATTGGCCTCCGCAGTCACGAAAATGCCTGCAGACGACGTGGGCAAGCCCTATAGAATCTTCGTTCGCGAAGTCAAGCCAAGATTATTTATTTTATAAATAAAGGAACAGGTGGAAAATGTATGGAAATAAATGGACACCTAACGTTACTGCTTCTTTTGTGCGGTAGCTTACCTATGAACGCACACCAGAGAACACACCGGTGAGTGTGGAACGTACAGTGCGTGTACTGTAGCCAATGTTTCTATAACGGTATTATATTACCGCCTGCTGCAGTTCGTGAAGCTACCACCCACTCCACCCCCCCCCCCCACCCCCACCTCCCCCCCCCCACCCCCAACTTTCAGGAACAATCCAAAGATGTGTGGTAATACGTTTGCTTGACAGCAAACGTATTACCACACATCTCTGGATTGTTTCTGAACCCAAACAATGGCAAGTGGTGCCGGCGTCATTAGTACGCCTCGTGTAGCGACAGGAATCCACCTCCTTCTACTCTAACCCACCCTCCGATCCACACACACTGGCACACAGGAATAAAAACGGAAACACGGAGATTCCCGCCATTCGGCGTAAGCTCTGTGGTCTGGCGGTAGCATAACTATTCTAAAGAAGAATAATTGCACGAGCTGCGAAATGACGTCACTTCAAGCTTCACGGCATAGCATCATTAGTCCCACGACGCCGTGTTCATAGTGACGACTCGATGTTATACGTCACTCAAAGCAATACTAACATCTGACGTAAAGTATCAGGGGATCAACTATTTTGCTGATTTTCACGCCTCTTACAGGTCACAATTTACCTAATCCTACCCCAGGTTTGGGACAAATAGCAGGCTTATGCAAACACTGTTTATGAAAAAATCATGCAGGTATTAATGAGAAGGTAGCTTTTATCGTAAAAGAAAAATTAAAGTTATGTTAGATGTTTTACAGGTCACTCCGAAAAAGTGCTGCAGAAAATTGTCTAATTTTCACACCTAACGCATACAGGTCACAATTGACCTAATCGTGCCCGACAGCCGAGACAAACTGTAGGCTTATGTAAATACCGTATATGAAAAATCATGCGATTATTAATGAGAGCATTGGTGGGGTTTTTTTCGTAAATAAGATTCAATTGTTTTAAGATTACCCCATATAATTTGTGAAATTAATCCCCAAAACGTGAAAAAAACTATAAAAAAGATATATATATATATATATATATATATATATATATATATATATATATATATATATATATATATATATATATATATATATATATATATATATATATATATATATATATATGTAGTAGGTGTTCAGTCTAAGGCTCAAAAGATCTAATAAGCGATGCAGTCACAAAAGGACAGCTGATGTCCTGATGACACAATGCAAGCTTACCAGCCTGGAATCCCATGGCATTAGCACAGCATTCTCAGAATTTAATGAAAAATTATGTCCCTTGGAGCTACTCTGATTGAGTGCATTTTTTGGCTTTGGGCGACGCCTTTGTTAAAAGTAAAGAATAATTGCACCACAAAATTGCCTAGGGGTTGCCTTTTCAAAATTAATTAGTCTGTCTTCTTCCACTGCAACACCTCATAAAGCTTTAGGGATGCAATCCACTTTGTACTAGTGGTGCTACCAATACATTCTGGAGGCGGCTTCTAGTACATGCGTTGTGTTTGCAATTTCAGGTTATGTCCCCGATCACTATTGTGCCGGAGGGACAAAAATCTGGATTCAAGTTATGTCGTATGCCTACCTGAAGGGCCACCCCCCCCCCCCTCCCCACCCCCCTTGTGGTGAAACCGGTTGTAGGCGGCAAAAACTTTAAATCTACTCAGCAGGTCCAGTATCTGGGAATATTTTCTATCTTCCCCCCTCGGGGGGAGGACTGGATTTTCTCCAGCGGATGGCGGGGCGCCTGGGGGTAGTCACTATTACTTTATGTAATAGGTGTTCAGTGGAAGGCTCAAAAGATCTAATAAGCGATGCAGTCACAAAAGGACAGCTGATGTCCTGATGACACAATGCAAGCTTACCAGCCTGGAATCCCATGGCATTAGCACAGCATTCTCAGAATTTAATGAAAAATTGTGTCCCTTGGAGCTATTCTGATTGAGTGAAGCTTTGGGGGACGCCTTTGTTAAAAGTAAAGAAGATATATATTTATTTTACATATATATATATTTTTGTTGTTGGTACAAAGCTGGTTAACGAACTCATTTAATATCTCCCTTTTATCTAGCATATATGTAAAATATCTAGTAAAAATAAGAAAAATTAAGGACTCCAGTGTGGATCAACCGGTTTTTGTGAAACGGCCATTCTCTCGTCAATGAGCATCTTAATCAAAACATCGGAAAAAAAGGTCTCGAGATAATTTTTTTAGGGACAATATCTTAAAATGTCAAGCTTGTTCATCCTCAAACGCGGGCTTTAGTCGCTGTCTCACACACACACACACACACACACACACACACACACACACACACACACACACACACACACACACACACACGCACACACACAAACACACACACACACACACATATACACTCACGCACACAAACACACACACACACACACACACACACACACGCACGCACACACACACACACACACACACACACACACACACACACACACACACACACACACATACACACACACATACGGCGCTTTGGCGCTCAAAAGACGTTCTCTAACAAGGTTTGCGTAGCTAGACGTGACGTCATTTTTATCTTGTTACTTCTTTGCCAGAATTTCTGCCCCGCACGCCAAAAACGTCATGTGCATGCTCCGGAATGCGCTCCGACCAGCCCCATTTCAAAGTCTTCCGTATTTTCAATGCGGTAGACCAAAACTGCTTTCCAAGTGCCCATGCAGGTATCAACAGCAGCAGCAGTACATGTACCCGCATCAGCAACAACCACAGCATCACTCACCTGTAACAAGACTTAAAGAAGATGCTGAGCCAGATGTGAACGTCCCTCATTTCCCGACTAGCTCGCAGTCCAACCTCGTACCAGAAATACTTGGGGTTTCCTGCCAACCTCTCCGAGGCCACTGCAGGGATCTCCACACAAACCTTCCCCTCAAGGTTGACCCTGATCCACTGATCCCAAATGCAGTGCCATGACCTCTGAGCTGCCACGTCCCGGACATACACCTCTTTCAAGTACCTGAACATAAACATGGGTCAGCCCCAGTATTAGGCGCCCCAGTATACCGCGGTGTCGGGTTTAATACGCACAGTTCTCTGTATCCCAAGGGGATGTCTGGTGAGCAAAAGGCGCTCGAGGCCACGTCAGCCTTAGCTGGCCCGCGCACGGCAGTGCGCGGGCCAGCTAAGGCTGACGTGGGCCCGAGGGCCTATTATTCATGACAAGTGGCAGTTTTCACAAATCTACGTAATTTTAACGCTGCAACAACAGGATCGTGAATAACGCCGCCTGACATTATGACTCCCGGCACCGCAATGACACTGAGGCTGACCTGCGCAGTATTTATTTTGACGCAACTTTCGCACCATACGTTCCCATGCCCCAAGAGTTCCCAAGTCTCGCGTCTGTGGAATGACCCACGCGATTTTGCAATGCTAGAGATATACTGAGCAAAACAATAAACTGTGTACGATTCAAAAGGCCACAGCAAAATAACCAAACACCGTACAAGAATAATTCTAGATGTTAGAGATTATGTCCTAACTGATGCAGCAAACCTCAAGAATAGGGCATGTTTTATTGTGGAGTTACCGACCGTGATCTAAGGGGTTATCACCCAAACAAAGCAAACATTCGTAGATCCCTTACACTCTTCCAACCATCAGCCCACATTACTCGGCACACTGTAGGCTACACCAAAGGGATATGTTTTGTTTGTCCTGTGTTGAGGTGATTTCCTTTTAACCTCATCCCTGTCACATGTACGTACATTTTTGTTTCTGACATCTTGGGGTTTTTGGTTACTGAAATCTTGGGTTTTTTCGTTTCTGAAATCTTGGTTCATTCAACGAACAAAAGCCAACGCCGTCCAAGAAACATGGATACAAACTGGTCTCAGCAAGAGACATAGATCCTCATGAGCCCCCGCAGTCGCGGGGGCTCATGAGGATCTATGTCTCTTGCAGTTGGATCATGTTCACTTTTTTCACGGCAGTGAAGGGGATGAGCTACACCTGAGGGAGACTCTCCGGAACAGTTATGGCGGAGGACAACGCATGCTTGATCTCGTGAAAACGTCATCATCGTCGTTTCTTTCCGTCGCAGTCGCCATCATCACCACCACGTCTACGCAGTGAGGCGCACCGGCGAGAACAGTCACGCCAGATGACGGTGAAGATGATAATATTGATGATGACGACGCTCAGCGTCGTCATCGTCAATATTATCATCTTCACCGTCATCTTCACCGTCATCATCATCACCATCATCACCTTCCTGACACAGGCTCACCATGCACCACGAGGGAGACCCACCAGAGCAGCTATCACACAAGACGACAGACATGATGGCACCGGACCATCACCACGACCGCGATCACGACACAGACTCACCATGCGGGAGACACCCCTGAGCAGTCATGCCAGACGACAACGGACCTGATCTCGCCCAAGCGACGTGGTGTGGTAATGAAAAACCAGTTGTCTTCTCCTGATTGAAAGAGCGGCCTCCAGATGTTCGTTACGTGGTGCACGTGGCTCTGCAGGGGTTAAACAAATGATTAATGTCAGGGTCACTTGGTTCGAAGGTTAATATCGTGATTGTATTGCATGTGTGTGGTGGTCTATGATTGTATTTAGACCCAAAAAGAGAGAAAAGAAATGTACTTAATTTTTTTTTTTTTAATTATTATTATTATCGCATTCTACCCCAAGACCGAAATGCCAAAATTTTGTAGTTGCCCTCTGAAGGACTGTACTACAATTCTAGAGACAGATCGAGCATGATAGTTCAAGGGTGGTGCCAGAATAGCTTGGCGCCTATCGGCGCCAAGCTATTCTGGCACCACCCTTGAACTATCATGCTCGATCCATGACTTGCTGTGGTGTGTCGGGGCTGAATGAGACATTTTACTTCGGGATAAAAAAGCCTACTCAGGCCGACGTGGGAACGAGGGTCTTTTGCGCACTGTTTGCGTTTGCTCACTTTCATGTAGTGACTTTTGAGGTACATGTAGACTTTGGCTGTGGTACCCGCCCCGAGGAACCACCCGGTGACAGTGCAGATGAGATAGACGTACGAGTCCTGAACGCGGTTGTCCTTTAAAATGGTCACCTGAGACTGCGTCAGAAATAACAAAAATGGCAAAGCTCGTTTGGCTCACGTGCACAACCGATCAACACACAGATAGTCTAGCAATGGTGACCTAGACTTTTCCAACAGTTCATTGAAATGAGTGAGTGTTCGAGTTGTCTGAACATATAAGTAATGAGTTTGAATTTTCACCGTTAAATCCGTATGTTCTATAAATGTATTCATATCACAGGTTTATCAACCTCCCGTGATCCTTGACCTCTGCCAAATTGGTACGAAATTGGCATGTTTAGAAAGGTCTTGCCACAAAGTGTCACTGAACCTAGTTTTGAGACTTGGCTTGCATAGTATCCGCGAAAATGCCAGCGTTATAGACCTACTGCCATGCAAAACACTTAGAGGTGTCTTTCGCCTCGAAAAACAGCGGAAATACACACGAACGAGCATGCTCCCAGAGTCATGACGTCATAAGTGTACAAGCCAACATGTGTTGGGTCCCAACACCACCCTGACCTCGGCTAACGTGACGTATAATATAGCCAGTGCGTAAAGGCCATCGGGGCCGACATCGGCCGCCATTGGCCCGCGCACAGCTGTGCGCGGGCCAACGGCGGCCGACGTCGGCTCGTTGGCCTTTTGCGCATTGGGTAATGCTCACACAAAGAAGGGGGCATTGGAATTTCAGCTTGAATTACAAAACACGTCGCCACAGAGAGGTGAGGAAGAGCTTGCCAAAGGACAGAGGCCAGTGGAATGAAGCAGTGAAGAACGTCCCATACGCAGCCGCTGTAACAGGGAATGTCATTCCTGTGTGGGCCTGTACAGCTACTGTAGGCGTTGTTCAACAAGACGACCAAAGTGACATTTTCAAGAGAGCAACTCCGTAGTCCCTCGAGAATGATGGATGCTTACTACTACTATCCAATGCGCAAAAGGTCGTCGGCCCGATGTCTTTTTGCGCATTGGGTATTGTCTCAGTTGGCGTGTCCACAATCGTAGACTTAATCCTAGATGAATGCTTCGACTGAGGATGCAGTGAGGATGGTACGAGATATGGCACGGAAATAGGTATTGCATTCCATTAGCCCTTGTGACTGAAGAGGCGCATGAAACTCTTTCGAGCTGGCTGAGGGACTGGGTTGGGTCCCAGATCAAAGTGACTGGATATTTTCCGCAACTGAGCTGGCCCAACAGTCAACGGGTTATTGTCAGATGGCTGCCTCAGTCTGAGGATGCAACGATTGTATCGCTCAGCAAGAGTTACTCTTGTTCAGGAGGCCCTGTGAGCGCAGAGCACATGACCCTCTATGCCTAGTTAAAGTACTGTGACGGGGTGCAGGTCAGCAGTGCCGAATGAAAATATTTGACTAGCCCCAGAACACTCTAGGCCCACCCACCAATTCCGTAAAGGTCATTGCGAAATACAACGTATAAGAAAAGAAGAATAGTGGAACAAAAAAAAAATGTATACAACCAGCTTTCACATCAAATCTTTTTTCTTTTCGTTTCTTTTTTTTTCCCGGGGGTTGGGGGGGGGGGTTGGGGGGGGGGGGGAGGGAGGCAGGGTGACGAGTGGGTTCCGCAGCAAGACATCACTATTGACAGCAGACGACAATGTACATTCATGACGTCAGCCGCGATCATCAGGCCAAACACGGGATTATGACAGATGTCCTGATTACAAGTCAACATGTTCGGGGAGTATAACTCGAGAACTAAACAAGAAGAATAAGAATAAGAGTACTTTATTGTCTCGGAAAGAGAAATTCGGTTGTGGTACATTTATAACAAAAAGTACAAACAAGACAAAGTGAAAACATTATAGCATAATTATGAACATTTTCCTCCCTGCACTTACACAGCTACAAATTCCAAATGGACACAAGTAAACACTACAAAATCTTTACACATAGCTCTTACACATCTCGCACATAAACGTCTTTTCTGAACTGAACTGAGCGGCACTTATACATTCACACCCACCTCTACACATGCATACATAATACGCGTGTTTCAACCTAATCCTAACCCTGACTACTTATTATACAAACATCTCAATACATTATTACACATTATTACACAAGCTGACTAATTAAAATCTACCTTAGTAAAATAATTAGTGGGTAAACACTCAGTAACAACAATCTCAATATGTCCATGTTCACCACCAAATAAAACATAATATAATCACTTCTCTAAAGTCTAACATCAACAAGCTCCATTCCTACTGATTGCACAGGTAAGGAAGATACGGGGAGGAGTTAGGTTTGGGTATGCATGGATGTACCTACAGACATAAAAGCACGGACATAAAAATCACAAAAATACATGTAAATCTTTTGATCTATGCCCATAAATGTTTGCACGACCCTAGGTCTATAAGTTATCATGGACAATAGGTGACACATCTGTCAGCCTCCCGTGAACCGTGACCTTTGGGAGGGTCAACGTAATTATATTATGTATAGGAGGTCACTCACTGCTTGCGCACCTTTTGGCACTTAGTCATATACGGCGCTTTGGCGACAAAAGTACGTTCTCCAGCAAGTTTTGCGCAGCAGAGCGTGACGTCATTTTTGTCTTGTTACCTCTCTGCCAGAATTTGTGTCCCGCCCTCCTATGACGTCATGTCAGTGCATGCACGCGCTCCGACGAGCCCTATCTGAAAGTTGTTCCTATTTTAAAATGATAGTTCACAGTTAGTGCATAAATAGTTTTACGCCGCAAAAGGCGAAAGAAAACAACTAGAAACTAATAAATGAACAAACAAACGAAAGGTAGAAAAAAAGGAAGAAAGAAAGAAAGAAAGAAGACAAGAACGAATTAACCCTTTGCGTGTCGGTGGCGGTTTTTGTCGCGATGATTACTGTGGGAATCATTGCGACAAAAAACCGCTACCGACACCGCAAAGGGTCAGTGAAGGAGGCAAGGAAGAAAATGGACGCGAGAATCGGAATAAATCATTGAATGAACCAACGGTAGTCATTCATCCGTTCGTCTCTGTTCGTCCTTGCGCATACGAACGCCGGTGCAGGGGGTGGCTGCATGCACAAGGATTAGCTCACCTCCATTCTATTTCACTGATCTATGGCTGAAGCCCAAAATTTAACCCCTTCGTGCGTACAGCCGTAGGTACTGTACACAGTATTGTCCTTGTATGAGGACTAAGCCCGAGTGTTCATTTCCTTGGGAAAAGCGGGATTTGCATTTTAAAAACAATTCACCCCTTTACTGCCGAGAAAACGTGATCCAACCGCAAGAGACACAGATCCGCATGAGCCCCGCGACTGCGGGGGCTCATGAGGATCTATGCCGCTTGCTGAGACCAATGTGTATTTATGTTGTTTTGACGGTTTTGGCTTTTGGTCGTTGAATGAGCAAGAAATTCAGAAACAAAAATGTACATCCTGTGGCATCCCTGCCACGTGTTAAAATCTCGAAGGTTTTTTTAAAACTCATTGGAGACGTGCCGACTCAGGATACGCGGCAAAAGCCGCGTATCCGGAGGCGGCACGTCTCCAATGAGTTAACGGTTATAATAGTGGCTTTTGCGATATAAAGGCAGTCTGTATCGGCGGACAAGTAGATTAGCTTACCTTAGTTTTATCACGATGATCCATGGCAGCAGCCAGCATCATGGAGAAAGCAAAAAGTATCCATATTGCAACTACCAGCCACGTCATCATCAGGTCCATGGGCACTATGCACGTGAACTCGGGAGGATCAGTAATGCTCGCCTCTTCGTCGGGCAGTATTTGGATGATTTTCCCGGAGATGGGCGAAAGCTGAGTGCAATCGCAGTGAAGGTGGTTCGGACTAGTCAGGTTTCCCACCTGGTGTCCCGGAGAAAATATAACGCAAGGTAAGGCAAGGTAAGTTGGATGGGGTGAGTGATGGTGAGGTGATGTAATGGTGAGGCAGGTGAGGTGACGGTGAAATAAATGAGGTAATAGTGAGGTAGTGAGGTGAGTGATGGCGAGGTGAATGTTGGTGAAGTGAGTAATGGTGAGGTGAAGCACGGTGATGGTGAGGTTAGTGATGGTGAGGTGATGGTGAGGTAGGTGAGGTAATGGTAAATGATGTTGAGGTAAGTGAGGCGAGGTGATGGTTAGGTAGGTGAGGTGATTGTTGGTGAGGTGATAATGATGTAAGTGAGATGAGTGGTGGTGTGGTAGGTAAGGTGACGTGATGGTTAGGTAGGTGAGGTGAGTGTTGGTGATATCTTATGATTTCACTGTCCGTGTTTGCGGCCTGTCCGCTTATGACGTCATGCGTGTGCCCACCGCGTCCCACAAAAAGTATCTTCTATAAATATCAGAGAATTAACTCATTGTACCCTAAGGCCAAAATCCCCAAATTTCGCCGGTGTCCTCTGAAGAATTGCGGTGCAGGACACAGATCGACCATGATAGTTCAAGGGTGATGCCAAAATAGCTTGGCGCCCATAGGCGCCAAGCTATTCTGGCATTACTTTTGAACTATCATGGTCGATCCATATCTTGCTGTGGTGTGTCAGGGCTAGAATGAGCTAAAAACGCACTAACTTCGCAGCCCTCTGCTTCCCACTGGCTTGAATTCCAGCGAAGACACGTGGCTTGGTATTGCAGCATATTGAGATATGGAGTGGTTTTGTACTGGCTGCGGCTTAATGTCGACACATTCGGCGACACAAGGATCTGGTACCTAAAATAAATAGATAGATTAGATAGATAGATAGATAGATAGACAGACAGACAGACAGACAGACAGACAGACAGCTAAGCTGAGCTGAGCTGAGCTGAGCTTAGATTAGATTAGATAGATTAGATTAGATTAGATTAGATTAGATTAGATTAGATTAGATTAGATTAGATTAGATTAGATTAGATTAGATTAGATAGATAGGTAGGTCGATAGATAAATAAACAAGATTGGTTGGTTAGTTCGGGGTTTAACGACCACGGCACCAAAGTGATAACGGACGGCCCTGACGGGCGGGTTATGGGGGACAGGGAAATCTATTGCCTATGGAGTACGACCTGAACATAGATCAATTCAGAGGCACTGTAACTGTGCCACTTTGATTTACCAGAACCGTTTAACGGACATGCTGTGGAACAAGCCCGTCTTTTTTTCCCTAGATTGCGAGTCCAGCTACCAGGGCCGGGACGGGGACTCGAACCCACGACCCGGCGATTCCCAACTCTCTCTTGCTCCGACGCTTAACCGTCTGAACTATTTCGGACTCACAAATAAACAAGAGAGACGGCACAGTAAGCAAAAGGTCCATGGGTTACAAAGCCAATCATCAGGTTTTCGGTCACTGTATACGTTGTTCGGAAATCAGATAGGTCAACACGGCAAGTGTTTTGACGCAAACAGCGGGTAGCAAGAATGACAAAGCCTTACAACTCACGTGCATTTCTGATTCACGTAATTAATCTGACCTTTGTGACCTTGACCTTTCCCATAGGTCACTGAAATAGGTATCTGTTTAGAGAGACCTTGCTGCACTGTATCCTTGGGCGAGTTTGAGGACTCTGCAGAGATGCAAATAGACATTTTGGCAGATGGGTCCAATGTCCTGGGTTTGCCATCATGAATAGGACGTAATGTCCGCCCCGGCATACAGAAATTTAATACTGACAAGCAAACCAAATGCTACATAATTCGAGTCATCGGAAACACGTGTGTTTCCGATGACTTGAATGATGTCGCATATCGTTTGAACGTCAGTGTAGTATGTACGCATGGTCACTGAATGCAATGCAGCAGACTTAGACTGTTAATGTGCTAAGGTAATACGTAAAGTCCAAGACAACAGTGATCGGACATTGGCTGCTTCGAGACAATTACAATAGGACATTTGACCTACTTGCACCTACTTTTTCGGACATTTTAGCCCTGCAGTCGGACTATGACCGATGTCCGACGCCTATAGGTGCCTCCCTGACTGTGGTTTGATTATAGGCTCCGAGAAAAAGCCGACGTGTGCGGACGATTCTTGGTCTAGAGGCAGACTCACCTTTGCTATCGCACGTGAGCGCAAAAAAACCGGATAAACATGCGATATCACAGAGCCGGGCTGTAACCCCTTTACTGTCGAGAAAAGGAATGAACACCACACTACAGCAAGAGGTATAGATCCTCATGAGCCCCCGCAACTGCGGGGGCTCATGAGGATCTATGCCTCTTGCTGAAACCACTTTGGGTCTATTTGTTCACGGGGCGGGTGGAACTCTTTCGCTTTGAATTCACACAGATTTCAGACATGCAACGTACGTGCAGTCTTTGGTCTGGATTTCTTTAAAAGACTCACTTGTCCCCGGGATGAAAGCTGAAGGCCTTGTGGCTGCCAGCACGAGGCAACACAATTAGCGACGGGTTTTGTTTAATGTTACCCATCCACGCCAGTTTATCCTCAGAGCGAGGAAGATCGGTTTTCGGAAGCTCTGAGAGACAAAATTAAAAAGTGACCACAATACAGTACAAAAAAAAATTCAATACAATACAATACAATACAAAAAACCCAATACAATACAAAAAACCCAATACAATACAAAAAACCCAATACAATACAAAAAAAACAATACAATGCAATACAACACAATACAATACAATACATTACAGTACAATAAAATATAATACAATAGTATACGACACAGCATAATACAACACTCGTACAACACAATACAATACAATAATATTTTATTGTCCCCGTGGGGCCAATTTTGGCGCAGCGGTGTAACATACACAATGGAGACAAGGATAACAAGCTACATGTTCACGTCATCTGCAACACCACCCCACCCCACCCCCGCTCCCCACCCCACTCCCTTACAACCTGGTTCTCAGCCACGATTTCGTACTCGTTCGTTGTCAGTAGTCGTCCGTCGCAAACGAAACTTTCCTAATGCTAATACTAGGCAAGTGCCTAAAACTGTGCAGCAGCTGCAGGGGCTCATGTGCATGTACGCCGCTTGCAGATGGATCGGGCTGGATATATCCGCGGAATGTTCGAAGTTCGTGCATTGTCTGACCTAGTTATCATTTTTTTTTTAATTTTTTTTTTTTTTTTTTTTTTTTTTTTTTCCCCCGGTGTGTTATCACTACACAGAGCCGCCCCCGCGGTGGAAGAAAAGAAAACACCTGAGAAGTCAGCAAGCCAGCGCCAGAGATAGAACGGCCCAAATAGTTCACAATTAACCCCTTAAATGCCGATCCAGCTGCAAGAGGCATAGATCCTCATGAGCCCCCGCGGTCGCGGGGGCTCATGAGGATCCATGCCTCTTGCGAACACCTTTATGAATCCACGTTCCTGGTATGGCCGGCGCTCTTTGGCAGTGAAATAACGAAGGTTGCAGAAGCACAGTCTGCGTCAACCCGCAGTGAAGGGGTTACGGGTAGTGCCGGAATAGCTTTGGCAACCCCGACCCAACCTTGAATCCTTCAAAAGAGGATAGGATTCACCTTAGACGCAATCCAGGGGGAAATGGCGGGCTTGTTCAATAGCATGTCCGTTGAAAGGTCCTGGTAAATCAAAGCGGCACAGTTGCAGTGCGCCTGAGTTGATCAGTGTTCAGGTCGTATTCCATAGGCAATAGATTTCCCAGTCCCCCATAACCCACCCGTCAGGGCTGTCCATGATCACCTCGGTGCTGTGGACGTTAAACCCGAACTAACCAACAAGCCTTAGACGCAGAACGGAGCGGAAGCGCGATGGGTGGTTGTGGGAGTATGTGTGAGTCTGAGGCAAATTTCTCTTAACTCATTCGAGACGAACGGCATCCGGATGCCGTTCGTTTCGAATGGCTTAATGTTATATTTCGAAACAACAACAACAAAACAGACCTACCTTGATAGATATTCGTGCCATTTCGGTCGACGAATACTGATATACTGATAGCGATTTCAGGCACCGAACAGTTGACCCAGAACAGAGTGGAGTATTCAGTCGACACTTCGATGCTCAGGAACACCTCAGCTTTTAAGGAGATGTTCTCTTTCGACTGACGGTAGAGATCTTCCATCTCTTGAGTTGTGTACAAAGCTGTGAGTGTAGGCAAATGTGCAGCGTCACTATAGGAGTGATCGGTAATGCGAGCAGCAAAACTTCACAGAAACATCCTTTTCCGCGAAACTACACCCAATATCTACTGTGCTTTCACGAACAGAATTAAACTTACAATTAAAAATCACTTTATTGTCCATGAAATGGAAGTTTTCCTTCGGCTTTGACATAAAAACACGCAGAAGGACATATGAAAATAATAAACATACGTGCAAATATGATAACCTTGTACATGGTCACACGCGCACACGCTCGAACGCACATACAGACACAGGCACGCAAACACTGTCATCCAAGGACAATTACGTCGCATACGTCACCGCAGTTTTACTACACAATGCATTTTCTGTTGGTAGAACAACGTTACATAATTTTGATAACGAATTTGCACTCTCACTGGATTGTTTTGTTCAGCCTATTACTAAAACACGATAGAATTTTAACAAATGTATCATCAGGGTAACATCGCAGTATTCAGTATTTAAGCTTACACTCTGCCGATTCTTACATACGAGTCACAGGAAAACAATAGCGGCTAACCACAACGGCTAGCCCAGATAGCCGAACGTATTATTCTGCACATGTATTTTTTTATTTGTATTATTTTTTTTTCTAGCTGTGAACCAATGAAGCAACTATAATCCCGTGCCTGTGGTTGTAATTGATAGAACGAAGTGATCACCTTGGTGTTGAACAAGAGGAATTTATCTATCGGGTTTTTTTAAGGTGTCGCACAGACGGGTACCGCCGCAAAAAGCAATCTGCATAGATCTCGATGATCCCCAGTTAGCGGGGATTCGTGAAGATCGATGCCATTGTTTAACATCTATTTTACCTCAAACATATACCTGCTCCAAACTCATCTGCAAGAGGCGTAGTTTTTATGGCGGGGGGTTTATAAAGATCTACAGCCATGAAGATTTATGCCTCTATGGCCCTTTGTCGCCCTGAGGGCGACAAAGGGCCATAGAGGCACAGATCTTCCTGACGGGAGGGGTCATGAAAATCTATGCTCTTCGTGAGCCCCGCGACAGGAAGACCTATGCCTCTATTGCCCTTTGTTTTCATCCTACGTCACACGACCAATCCCTTTAGCGCAAACCGTCCCATGTGACCGAGCTACAAAAACCCTTGTAGCGACTAACGGCGGATTTTTTGTAGCCCTCTTTCTGACGCGTCTTGTGTGCCAGTTTAGTTATATAAAAGATCACCAAAACGTTATAAAGTTACTTAATGTTGTTTCAAACAACAGACACACTACTGGAGACGGCAACGTCATAAAAGATGGGGTTTTTTTTTAATTACGTCATAAGTCTTTTATGTATAAATGTATATTCCTTTGACGTCAGTCATGTCTGGCGTGATCCAGGTCGGAAGATTTCTTCTGGATTTCTTTTACGAAAATAGCGGAGGAATAAAAACAAATACTTTATTGGTAGCAGGGGCTTGCTGCACGGACCCTTGTAGGCCTTCAGGAGATCAAAGAAACTATTGTATCCCTCAGGCCTTCGGCCTTCGGGGTACAATGGTTCCTTTGACCTCCCTCTGACCTACAAGGGTCCTTGTAGCAAATCACTGCTACCAATAACTTATATTGTCGCCCTCAATTCACATTTCTGTTACAATCCTCAAAGGGACAGTTGGACTCTACCTGGGTTGAGAGGGAATCCAAACACAGGGTCATTCCGTGGTTCTATCCGATGGCCTTGCTTGTTACAGTCGTAAACCTGTTGCGGCCAGTCACAGGTGTGAATGGATGGGTTGAAGTAAGTACCCGCAGGGCACTCATGCCTAACCGGCTTTCCCTGCGGGGTAAAATGGCATGACATTCATTTGAAACGTAGACAGTGAGAGAATTCATCGACTGCGATGTTTACTCTTGAGCAAAAGGAATGCGATAACAGGTTATTGTGTTAACCCCTTAGTTATGCAGGAATCATCGCGACTAAAACCGCTACCGACACCCAGAGGGTTCATAAAAAAGGAGCTCACTTTATTAGTTAGTGATCGGTAATCGGAAACTTTCTGTATACCGTCTGTTGTTGTTGTTTTTGTTTTGCTGCTGTTAACTTCGACTTGTTCTACCAAACATAACCGAAGGCTTGTTTACCACGGAAAGAATAAAATAAACGATTATTTTATTTTCAAGCATTTTCTAGTAAACAACGTGATCATTTCCGTTGAGTGTTTTATTACACGGGCATTGCAGATTTATGCAGGAAATATCAAAAACACTGTAAAATGGGGCATTCTTGCACTAAAGCTGAATGGGTCAACATCGCTATAATCTACCCAAAGTGAATTTATCCAGTAAAAATCTGCTCCCCAGTAATTTGTTCTGCGGCTATATTCTGGTCAAAGTTTTAGTTCAGGCCTGTCTGGATTCACTCTTTTTCAGAAGTTACGTTGCGTGGATTCACAATTGCTGGATAAATTTACGTCTGAAATATGAGTGGACGAAATGGCTGCAACGCAGAGCAGTTTAACATCATAACGTTATCCCTTCTTTCACTGATCATTTCATGAATTTTCTTGATATCCTTTCCTTCCCAAACAAACATGCACTATTCGCAGGTCCAAAAGATACACTCGGGATACTTGCATTTGTCACAACGAACGCGCAAAATATGCTTTTACTGACACATTAACCCTTTTCATCCTAATACACTGCTGCATGAAATTAATTTGACTATAATAGTTCAAGGATGGTGCCAGAATAGCTTGGCGCCTAAGGCGCCAAGCTAATCTGGCACCACCCTTGAAATGAAATGTTGATCCGACTTCTAATCTGTAATGTAGCCTTCAAAGGACAATAAGCAATTTTTTTTTAATCAGCCTCAGTATGTCATAGGTTAACAAACTTCTTATGCCCACTAGTATTGAAATACTTCTGGGTGTGTACTTGCTATCGAAATTTCTGTCCCATACACCACACACATGAACGGACTACAGACAGTGGCAGACATGCCAAGCTAATTGCTGCTCTTATATGAAAGGCTTGGAAAAGGTAGTTGATTTACAGTTGACTTCCATTGTTTGCAACTATTTAGCTCACAATCTGACCTCATCAGACGCGAGAGCCGAAACGAACAGCAGGCGCAAGACACTAGGGGAGACTGGGGCAGGGTGAGACACAAAAGTCTCTTTTCATCCTCAGGCAGGCAGTGTTCAAGATAGAGCCGTAAAATAAACTAATAATGGAAAGGAAATCCATGTGGCACATAAAAAAACAAAACAAGAAAGGCAAAGCCCTTATGGCTCGAGTGTATGACCGATCCACACATGTCTGACAATAAGTAAAGGGATGGCTTCTGCACCTACTAAATCCATGTTTTTCTTCAACTTTAATCAGTTTTCACACATCTGTGAAACCCCCGTGCACCTTGACCTTTGCGATGAGTCGATTAAATTAGGATGCATAGGAAGGTCGTATCATCAGCTACCTTTCTGCCCAAATTTGATTGAAAGGTTGGCGAAAATGTTGATAATAACTACAATTATTGGCATTTTATACACCTTTGTCGACCTCTTGTGACCCATCACCTTTTCCGAGGGGTCATTCAAATTAGTATGCATAGATAGGTCTTACCATCAGGCAAGTTTGGGTTTGAAGTTTTGAATAGTAATTGATATAAAACATTTCTTGTCAAAATATGACTATTTTTTTTAAAAAACTATTTCCTGAGCTCTTGTGACCCGTGACCTTTCCCGAGGGGTCATCCAAATTAGTATGCATAGATAGGTCTTACCATCAGGTATCTCTGTAGCAAGTTTGGGTTTGAAGTTGTGAATAGTATTTGAAAAAAAAAAAATCTTTCGTCAAAATATGGCGATTTTGGACCTATTTGAGCTCATGTGACCTTTGATCTTTCCGAAGGATCAACCAAGTTAGTATGCATAGAAAGGTCTAACCATAAGGTATCTTTGTACCAAGTTTGGGTTTGAAGTTTTGAATAGTATCAGAGGGGAGGGGGGGACATCTTTTGTAAAAGTATGGCTATTTTGGACGTATTTCCCGAGCTCTTGTGACCCTTGAGCTTTCTGAGGGATCAACCAAATTAGTGTGCGTATTGAAACCTTACCATCATGTATCTTTGTACCAAGTTCGGGTTTGAAGTTGTAAATAGTATTTGAGAAAATCCAAAAATAACTATTTTTTATTTATTTCCTGATCCACTGTGACCTTGACCTTTGTGAGAGGTCACTAAAATTGTTATGTTTAGAAAGGTTCTTCTACAAAGTGTCCTTGGGCCAAGTTTGAAGTCTAAAGGCCCCGCCACACGGGCCGGTTGTGCCTCGATTTTGAAGCCGATTCCGATCCGTTTGCGATCGGATGACGTCAATTATCCGATCCGGTCCCAATCGGCTGGGAACCGGGTGACTAGAACCTGCTCTATATTTCCGATCCGAATCGGTCCCGACCGTAAGCTTCAACCAATCAGAGCGCGTCTCGCAAATCATGTCCTTTCAGCACGGTTTGCAAATGGCCGAACACGCCTGTTGTGATCAGTACCACCGCCGTTCAGTGCTGATGTTTCGCACGCCTCTTCCCGAATACGATGATGCAAAACTGCTGATAATGCAAGCACATCATCATCACTGTCAAAACTAGCAGTCATTTTGCAGAACAGGTACGACTTTGATCTTCGGTTCAAACCGGTCGGCTAAACAAGTCGGGAAATGTGTGGCAGTACACACGTTTTTTAGTCCGGTGCGATCACCTACCTATTCGAAAACTGATCGGGAATCGGCCTCAAAACCGGGCTCGTAAAGCGGGGCCTTAAGTCTTGAATAGTCTCCGAGAAAATGCCAACGTTAAAGTTTACCACGGACGACTGACGACGCTTGCCGTATTAGAAAGATCAGACTGTGCAATTTTCTTGCTGATTTTCACACCTAGGGCTTACAGGTCACAATTTGACCAAATCCTACCCCTGAGCCGGGGACAAACAAAAGGCTTATGCAAACACTGTTTATGAAAATTCAAGCGGGTATTAATGAGAAGATAGTGGGGTTTTTTCGTAAAAGAAAAATTAAAGTTTTGTTCGCTATTTAAACAAATGACCCCGGAAAAGTGTTACAGAAAATTGTCTGATTTTCACATTTAGGACATTCAGATCGCAATTGACCTAATCGTACCCGACAGCCGAGACAAACTGTAGGCTTATGTAAATACCGTATATGAAAAATCATGCGATTATTAATGAAAAGATTTTTTTTTTTTTTTTTTTTTTTTTGGGGGGAGGGGTGTTTGGTTGTTTTGTTTATTGTTTTGTTTTGTTTTGTTTTTTGGTATATTTTGGTTTTTGTTTTAGTATTTTGTTTGTTTGTTTGTTTGTTTGTTTGCTTTTTTGTTTGTTTGTTTGTTTGTTTGTTGTTTTTTCGTTAACAAAATTCAATTGTTTTAAGATTAATCGTGAAATTAATACCAAAAACGTGAAAATGTTTTTTTTCAAAAAGTATTTTAGAATCAATCAAAGAGCTCTACAGGTACAATGCTGGTTAACAAACTCATTCAATATCTATGCAAAATATCTAGTAAAAAATAAGTTGTCTCGCCAATGAGCATCTTAATCAAACAAGATGGGATGAACAATGTCCCACAAAGTCCCTTCTATATGCGAGCTGTCCTCGCTGTCAAGGGTCTCTACCTTTCGTCTTTGACCTAATTCTGATGTTGAAATATCTCCTTTTGAAAAAGCCTAGCAGATCTGCCAATGCGCCACAGTGAATTCTAAAAAGGGCGCAGTGCATACGCGTCATTGGTTTGTCAAACGTCATTTATCATGACGTATTTTTGTTTTTCTTTCGGGGGTTGTTTTTTTTTTTTTTTTAGGACGGATCGTGGTGGGGCGAATTTAATAGCATGCACATGATGTCAAAGGCTGGCAGGCGTAAACCTTTAACAATTGAAGTAACAAAATAAAAATTACGTCATGTCTAGTTAAGCTAACCTCGCTGCTGAACGTACATTTGGCGTGAAGCGCCGTATGTGCGTATGTATGTATGTATGTATGTATATGTATGTATGTATGTATGTATGTATGTATGTATGTATGTATGTATGTATGTATGTATGTATGTATGTATGTATGTATGTATGTGTGTGTGTGTGTATGTATGTATGTATGTATGTATGTATGTATGTATGTATGTATGTATGTATGTATGTATGTATGTATGTATGTATGTATGTATGTATGTATGTATGTATGTATGTATGTTTGTACGTATGTATGTATGTAAACAAGAGAATCTCCGATATTTCTGTACACACAAGCTTGAAACTTGGCGAAATACTTTTTTTAAAGGGTGGCTAAGAGAGCCTCCCAGCATACTGTAATTGAATGTCTCATTGAAGATATAAACAACCGTTTATATAAAATCGGTTGACCCAGATTAGAGTCCGTAATTTTTGTCATATTTACTTGAACTTTAGGATATAGCTAGTTTTGAGAAAGACATTGGATGAGTTCGTTAGCCAGCTTTGTATTCTTTGTAAAAATTAATTATTTTCAAGAAAGAATTCAAACACTAAAAAAAACTTGACTTCTAGAGAAAGTCAGACAGTGGCGATGACGTAAAAGAGGCAACTCCGTCACCACGCAGACATTGACATAATACTCTAAATAGGCCTTAATTCTCTCTCTCTCTCTCTCTCTCTCTCTCTCTCTCTCTCTCTCTCTCTCTCTCTCTCTCTCTCTCTCTCTCTCTCTCTCTCTCTCTCTCTCTCTCTCTCTCTCTCTCTCTCTCTCTCTCTCTCTCCCTCCCTTTCTCCCTCCCCCCTCCCTCCCTCCCTCCCTGCACAGACGAGCAGCGAAATTAATTTTACCTGATCCTACTTTGACAACGGATGATAAGATTCACAAAGCGGGACTTCTTTCTCTCAAGAATCAGTTTGCATTCAACAAAAGTGTTCTTCTTTTCAAGATTCGGAATGACAACACTCCGGAATATCTAACCCAGCTGCTAGTCCGGTCTCAGTCCCGCTATGGCGATACAAACAGCCTGTATGTAGTACCCAAAACCAGAATAGACTTATTTAAAACCAGTCTTGCATTCTCGGGGGCGACTTTGTGGAATTCACTTCCATCGCAAACGAAGACCACTCCAACGGTATCATGTTTCAAGAAAAGTCTTTTTAAACATTTATCTTCGCTGCCATAACTATCTGCAAGCTTTGCTTTCTATAAGTAGATATCATTGTTAGTAATGTATGATGATAGAAGCGCTTTACAAGAACGCCTGCAGCGCGGTTCTACTTAACAATCAGTCAGGCGAGTTCTTCAGGACGACGATCGGTGTCCGTCAAGGATGCCTGCTCTCTCCTGTCCTTTTCAACATATTCCTGGAGAAGATCATGCAGGAAACCCTCCACGACCACCATACTTCAATCTCTATTGGTGGCAGATCCCTGTGCAATCTTCGATTCGCAGACGACATTGACCTCATGGCAGGCAGCAATAGTGAGCTTCAAAACCTGACAGACAAACTTTCAAGTAGCGCAGGGTCTTATGGCATGGAGATCAGTACGGATAAAAGCAAAGTGATGATCAACACCACAAGCGACAGCAGCAGCAACATTCACATGAACGGCCAGAAGCTAGAAGAGGTCAATAGCTTCAAGTACTTGGGAGCCACCCTGTCCAAAGACGGTAGTTGCATAGCAGAGATCCGTATCAGGATAGGTACAGCAACATCCGCAATGGCCAGGCTGGACAGGATATGGCGAAGTAACTCCATCAGCTTCACCATCAAGTACAGGCTTTACAAGTCCCTCGTAGTGTCTATTCTGCTCTACGGCTGTGAGACTTGGACACTGCTTGCAGACTCAGAAAAGAAAATCCAGGCCTTTGAGAACAAGTGCCTGAGGAAGTTGCTCCGCATCTCGTACCGCGAGCACAAGACCAACGAATATGTACGGAGCATCGTCACTTCCCTGGTGGGCCCACATGAACCCCTTCTGGCAACCGTGAAATGGCGCAAGCTTGCTTGGTTTGGCCACGTGACCCGACACAACACCTTGTCCAAGACTATCCTCCAAAGCACTCTCGAAGGAAGTCGTCGGCGAGGTCGTCAGAGAAAGAGTTGGGTCGCAAACATAAAAGAATGGACCGAACTCGAGATGCCAGACTTGCTTGCCACCGCCCAAAATAGAACTCAGTGGAGAGCACTGTCTGTTGCTGCTGCCTTTCAGTCCCCCCAACGCCCAGTTCGGGCAAGGGACTGATGATGATGATGATGATGAATGTACCCATTCAACTGCTGTGTATGTCTAGTGCTGCTGTGTTGTTGCTTTTTTTTTTTCTTCTTTACCATTGCTCCCCCTCCCCCAACACACCCGTAGGCGTCGGTCCTATACATGTATTAATGTAATGTAATTGTTGTGTTGTAGATGTAGCAACGGCAGATTTGAAAAATGGCATTGCCTCTGGCATTGTTAATATCTTTACCGTTGTAAAATAAAGATTCATTGATTCATTGATTCTCTCTCTCTCTCTCTCTCTCTCTCTCTCTCTCTCTCTCTCTCTCTCTCTCTCTCTCTCTCTCTCTCTCTCTCTCTCTCTCTCTCTCTGCGCCACCAGGGATCCAGCAGCCCTCCACACTGTATTAGCTGCGAGATAATATTTCATTTATTGTGGCTGTGATTCCAAATGTGTACTTCTGTTGGTGCCAACTTCGTCATGTAAATACCGTGCATAAACTGTGCATCATTGGTGACCCTGTCCAGTAACGGTCAGTTGCAATTTTTACCGTTTACTCCTGGACCGCGCAATCCACACACCAAATCTAATTCATTCCAGACTCTAATTGCTCTAGTGTGAGTTCGTGTTCGAACTGTGCATACGTTTCTATCATTTCGAACGGATTTCCAGTGCCGCTCTTCTCACTAGCTGTGATTTGTGTGATAGCCGTATATTTTACTTTTGGTTCTAACCTGTGTCATTTACTGTTGCTCTACATAGTGATATGCTTCAATTGGATCTAAAACATGGTCTCTAGGAGTCGTCTCGTTGGTGCAACAACGAGTTCTCTCCCTATTGTCGATTGTCGCCCTTGATAATTGAGGTTCCCTGGCAGCGCAAAGGTACTATAATTTTCAACGAGTTCTCTCCCAGTTCTTAATTGTCGTCCTTGATATTGAGGTTGCCTGGCGGCGCATGGGTACTGTAAAGAACTGATGAGATGGAATTACTACTCTATTTCACCTAAGCAATACTGAGCATGCTAAAATGAAAGTACCTCCACCTTCTTGCCCCCATCTAACTCGTCTACACCTTACCTATCCCTCCATCCATCCACTATTCTGACCCCGTTCTCAAAATCAACTCCCCCCCCCCACCCACCCACCCACCCCCACCCCGCCTCTTTTTTTTTTTTTTTTTTTCTTTCTTTTTTTTTCCATAGCGATATGGTCTTCACCATGGCATGTTTCTCCCCGGTCCACTCGTGTCAGCCTACCCTCCAGTCCCAAACCCCCTCCCAATCACCTAATCCCAAAGATCCCATTGTGAAAGACACTCTCGATGAAAAACAGAAAGTGTTCAATGACACAAATATCCATGTTCTGAAACGCTGGAGAAAGGCCTTGTCGGTTCGCTATGTTCACCTTCTAGAGTCCACTAACAGTGGGTTTGAAGTGACTTGGAAGGATGTGGACTTTGACAATAACACTATCGACCGCACTGACTTCAGTGTTCGTACAAGGGCAGCAGGAATTCCTAATACACTTGCCAAGACATTCGTACAAGTGAAACGGGCGGGCGTCAACTACATTACTGTGACCCTGTATTACAAACGGAAGCGTAGCATGGGAGGAACCTGTCTGATCCAGGGAATACGAGCTGAAGAGTGGGTGAAGACGGAATTCCACCAGCTGTGTGCCCTGGTCAGGTCACTACAGAACGGGAACTTTAACGAAGATGATGTGCCCCCGCCAACATTCAGTCACCTACCCCTGTGTTCTAGCTGCGAGCCACAGCACCCCCCATATCCGCACCAGTCCTCATCCTCCACTGCAGTGTGTGATTTCACATCCACTGAGGCGAGGGATAACAGGGTTGTTAGCAACCAGACCACATCACCCTTCACAGTCACACCATCCTTCACCTCCCCCACCATCTCCCCTAGTGCATCACGTGGGTTGTTGCTCGACGTCTCCTTGGCAGACACTCCCATCACTCCCACCCGCTCCTCTCTAACGGAAACCTCAGGAGTTTCGCTCCTAATGCTGATACCGAAGGAGGATAACATGCTAAGGCCGATCTCGCCCCAGCACTTGTCATCGTCGGCAGATCGTGTCTCCTTTACAGCCACACCCCCTACAGATTCAGCGTGTGTTGTTCCTGTTATTGCAGCCGTGAATGATTTGCAAGTGTCATCTCCTGGCATGCAAACCCTCCTTCCCGCAACTGACTTTGAGATCAGCCCGTCAGAGGCAGAGTTACACACCGTGACTTTGCTCCCTGCGTCTCGACCAGCTTCCTGTCCACCTGAGATAACCAACAGCAGCGACCCAGGTATGACCCAGGCAGCCGCTCATGTTATCTCCATGAACACCGTGCTCCCTCTCCGACATCTTGCCGCTCTACCAGCACTACAGAATTCATCACAGTTGTACTCCCGCCTACACGATGCTCTTAATATCATCGCGGGTCTTCGTGCTGATGTAGACACTTTGTTTAAAGGGCTGTCAGCGGCTCTCGTCAAGATTGATCAACTTGACAGCCACATCCGCGATGAAGCAGTGAGGAGAGCCAAGGATCTGCAAGCCACTGAGTCCTGCATGGGCGAGATGTTGTCTAGTCTCGACGAAAGGATAAATAGTGTCGAATCAGCTCAGCACGCTATGGACAGCACTGTAAACGGTTTATCCACGGCTAAACAGAATCACAAGCAGCGCCTCCGAGATCTGCAAAAGAAACTGAACAAAGCATCAGCCCATACAAACAGTCGATCAGTGACTGATAACTCTGACAGTACACCTACACCTCTGTCTGCTGACCTTGACAGCAGTACCTCTCAGAGGTGTGCAATGGACATAGAAACAGTGTCATCCCCACTCTCCGCCCCTCCGCTTCTTACACAAGACGACATCATGGCTGTGTCCCTCCAGGCTATGAGAGTGGGTGAGAACGAAAGCCGGGAACGCCGCATTCCTGTCCGGATAACCGCCGGCCAGCCCGAGATCATCAACCAAACTACTGAAGCCAGCGGCGAACAGCAGCAAAACAACAGACCGTCTCACAGGCTGTCTCCAGAGGAACAGATACTTCAACACTCGGTATTCGCCGACACCAATACTCTAGTTATCGGAGACTCCGTTGTTCACTACATCAAGGCGGAGAAGATGTCTACGTACCCAGAGGAAAAGGTGCAGGTCATATCTGTGTCTGGCCTGAAAACTCCCCACCTGATTGGCTGGCTCCGGAGTCAAGAACCCTCTCACACAGTCTCTCTTGTGACCTTCCATGTCGGAGTGAACGACTGTAAGCAGACAGAAGTGACCAGCGCTGTGTGGGACCAGCTTGCCCGGCAATGTCGGCGGGTATTCCCCAGCGCATGCATCCAAGCTTCCTCCATTCTGCCAGCCCAGCGGGGACAACAGCTGAACAGGTCTATTACTGCCTCCAACGGAAACCTATACCACATGTGCAAAAAGCGTGGGGTAACATTTGTGGACAACACGCTGATTTTCTCTACTACAGATGGATTTCCGCGCAAAAGGCTCTACAGGCGCAGTGACCCAATCCACCCTAGCCGGCAGGGCACAATTAGCTTGGCCATTAACGTAAAAAGGGGTGGGGTGCCTCCTGACACCTCCACAGCCATCCGTGCTCCGAGCAGTGGCCGGGACCGTGGTGAGAGGCGTAGCGGCAACTCTCAAGGACTGTATTCTGAAATTGTGGCAGGGACTGCGTCCTCTACATCTACTTCCTACCCAGGATCACAGTATGATGCAAATAGCCACCAGATAACACGAGACTGTTTCAACAGCACATCTCAACAACAACAGCGATGGGCCTGTTCGGCTTTTGTCCCCTCTGGGCTGGCGGAAGGGAGGCAAGCCGGACACATGCTGATACAAGACATGTCACCCCCACAGCAACAGGAGGCACCAGATCAACAGTTCGTGAATATGTGGCAGTCACCTAACATACTGCAGTTCCCGACAGTTCCTGCAATGTACCCGCAGTATCGTGCGGCGCCAACGGACCACTTTTCGGGGAACACTATGGCGCAACCCTACCCATTCAACGTCACCGCACCGGCACACACTCCGTATACGCACCACGACGTCTGGGCTCAGTACAATCGCCCAGCTTGTGTTTACTGAGACTATAACCAGAGCATCCTCCTATATACATCTATTAAACATTATATTCTATGAATTGTCTGTTGGGCCAGTTGTTCAGCAGAATTTCAGTGACTGGACATTGCTTCCTAAGTGATCTCTTACATCATACACATTGCTTCCTACGTGATCTCCTACATCATAGACATTCTCGGCTTCCTAATTAATCTCTTATATCGTGTGCGCACTGTAACGGTGTTTCCTATCCTTCGTCTATTACTACACCAGTAACATTATCACTACGAGAATACATAATTTACATTTTGAGCGATTTGGGACGCTGGTTAGGTATCTTTGTGTAAGCGTACCACACATCGAGTGCACTGTGACACTATTTTTTCCTTGTGTGTTTCCCAGCACACCATCAGTCATAAGCGATTATTGACGCCTTTTGGAAAACTTCGAGTAACTCTTCATCTGCTGGACAGTTGGTCAAGACACATTGAACTTGTAGTGTGTCAACGTATAGACTGCCTTGTTTTTCCTTGTCTGCACTGAAAAACAACACACGTCTATACAATAATATATATCTTTTGCTCTTGGCTCATAGGTGTTGATTTATTGTTATCTTTCTACATCAGTTATGTCTACAGACAAGCCTGATACGCATCATTTGCTTATAGGACATTTAAATATATATCATTTGTATAACAAAGTTCCAGATTTATGTGTGATGTTGAGTCAACCAAACGCTTTCCATGTGTTTGGAATAACTGAATCACGATTGTGCTCTAACATCAGTGATGAAGCCATTTCTATCCCGGGTTTTCATGTATTTCGTCGCGATCCTGTTTCCCCTAAACATACGGGTATAGCCGTGTATTTAAACAATTCAATTAGGGATTGCGCTCGAAGAAGGACAGATCTAGAATCAGACCTAGTGGAAAGCGTTTGGATTGAACTAAAAGCAAGCAAAGCCACCCCGTTATTAATCTGCTTTGTTTATCGAAATCCCTCAGCCACTTTTGAATGGTATGACACATTTACGGAAATGATGGACAATGCAACCAAATGTACTTCTGATCTATTAATCTTAGGCGACTTTAACATCAATTTGTTTTCTTCCAATCCTGCTTGGGAAACTACTCTTACTTTGTTTGGTCTCAAACAGTTGGTCACTAAAGCAACAAGAGTAACTGCCAGTTCCTCAACATTGATCGACCATATCTACACAAACAACAAGACTAGAGTATTAGGGGTGCAGGTGCCCGAGGTTGCTATTAGTGACCATTATCCCGTCTGTTGTAGCTGGGCTCTGAAAGGTGACCGACGCCCCAAAAATCACCAACACATCACTATTAAATTCAGATCTTATAAACACTTTAACAAAGATGTTTTCCTATCGGATCTCTGTCAAGTATGTTTCAGTCACGTTTATAATTACACGGATCCGAATTCTGCGCTTGCAGAATGGTATGAGCTTTTTCTAAGTGTACTGGATAAACATGCACCATACCGAGAAAAACGTGTAAAAAGTGCACAGCCACCCTTGTGGTTAAATAAAAATATCAAGGATGCTATGTCACTTCGTAATGAACTTAAAAAACACAAGGATTTTGATGCCTATCGTAAACAGCGAAATAAGGTAAAATATCTTGTTCGTGAAGCCCAAAAGTGTCACTTTAAAAGGATCATTGATGAGAAAAGGGACACAGTTACAGTGTGGCGCGCCCTGAACACATTTACAAAATCTAAACAAAAACCGGCATGCACCAGTGTTTCAGCAGATACATTTAATAAGCATTTCCTATCTGCTGCTGATGTCCTATTACAAAGTTGTCCAAACATGTCACAGATATCAGACGTACTTGATAAATTCTGTGCCGAAAAGCTCAAGTCAAGTATTTTCAACATTCCTGTTATAACGGTTTATGACGTTGGTAAAACGATATCTCAGCTAAAAAATAAGAGATCAACTGGTCATGACGGCATTAGTACTGCAATACTAAAACTAGCTCTCCCATATGTCGTTGATTCTCTGACGTATATTTACAATCTTTGTATTCGACAGGGAACATTTCCGTCCAGCCTAAAGAAAGCAAAAGTCATTCCTTTGCCCAAAACTAAAGATCTTTCTGAGCCAAATAACTTTAGGCCCATTTCCTTACTTTCGACTTTGTCGAAACCAATAGAAAAACATATTCACCATCATTTACAACAGTTCCTGGAAAATCATCAAGTTTTACACCCCTTGCAATCAGGCTTTCGACAACGCCATTCTTGTCATACAGCGCTGATTCATCTGATTGATAGATGGCTCGATGCAATGAACAAACTGCAAACGACAGGGACAGTATTCTTAGATTTTAGCAAAGCTTTCGACTTAGTCAATCATAATCTACTTATACAGAAACTTAGAGCATATAGGCTTAGTAACAACGCTGTGGCGTTTTTTTCAGTCATACCTAGAGAATAGAACTCAATTTGTTCTTGTAAATGGCAAACAATCTGCAGAGGGTATAATTCGTCATGGTGTGCCACAGGGATCAATACTCGGCCCCTTATTATTTTCTCTTTTTATAAATGATCTTCCTCTACATATTTCTCCCACTGGAGTCACCTGCAGCCTTTTTGCAGATGATGGCACATTAGACTTTTCTGATGCAAATGTTTTCAGTGTCAACCTCACCCTTCAGCAGGGTCTAAATGTTACATCAAAATGGTGTGCGGATAATTTCATGATTCCAAACACTGGTAAAACAAAGTGCATGCTCGTCGCCACCAGACAAAAACATCAGCTCAATCCCCCTCCTTTGAACTTGTTTCTGGGATCAGAAAAAATTCAGCAAGTTAAAGAACATCGAGTACTTGGCACACACATTGATAACTGTCTCAGCTGGCAGAGCCAAACAGATAAGATATGCAAGGTGGTCTCAAGAAATTTGTTTCTTCTTGCTAAACTAAAATATTTCACTGACAGAACAACAAGACAACTATTCTATAATGCACACATTAAATCGCATATTGATTATGTCTCATCTGTGTGGGATGGCTGTAGCGATGCAAATTTAAAAAGATTAAACTCACTCCATAGGCGAGCAGCGAAACTTATATTAGATAAAAACATTCCACAACAAAGCAGTACCGACGAAAAACTTGCTTTACTTCATATGCTCCCTCTCCGTCAACACTTTGTTTTTAATAAGTTAGTAATGGTATATAAGGCCACAGTAGGAAAAACACCAGCTTACATATCTAATCTTTTCAAGACTTGTAGCACACCCTACAACACACGTAAAAACGACCTGGTAGTTCCAAAGCCCAGAATAGACATATTCAAGACGTCTTTTTCTTACTCGGGTACAATACTGTGGAACGCACTCCCCAAAAAGATTAAATCAGCACAGTCTGTGAGCTCCTTCAAAGCCCAACTACTACAATATTTACTCAGAAATAATCGAACAGATTAGATGTACTCTACAAACTTTATTAATAGTATCATAAAGATGATCATTAATTCTGATTCCGTATCATGCTACTTTGATCTGCTATCATACATTCAACTTGCATCATATTTGCACGCTCAAATGTGTGTGTGT
>BTPG01000004.1:218608284-218860784 GCA_036245525.1 Semisulcospira habei | reverse complement strand
CAAGGCACAAGTGATCATTCCTGCTGACGTGCTTGATGTTGTAGATCGGGTTTTGCAAATATTATCAGCGGAAAAAGGACGGCTGAATTATAACATTAAAGGCCTTATTTTGGGGGTGTCTCAACATGCCCCGTGTCTCACCCCAGGGGTGGATCTGGGGGGAGGGGGTCATTGGGGGTTTTGGACCCCCCTCCCCCCCCCCCCGACCCAAAATTCCTTAAAATGCTATAATAAAGTTCCTTGGTGACGTAGTCTAGCGTCGTGGAGACCTTCTGTGTCAGGTTTTAGACCCCCCCCCCCCCTCCACTCTCACCCCCACCCCACCCCTGGAGCTAAGTGATCCGGCCCTGCAACCTGCCCCGGTCTCGCCTACTATATGTGAAAATACAGTCGGGTGTAAATCGGAAGATTGCCCTTTTCATCGAAAAAAAAAGATTTAAAGACTTTTCATTGTTTAAATTTTTGTTAAAAATAACAATAACGAACCTGTTTCACGGGGATTACATACGCACGCCACTGTACCTCAATACACTCCCAGTAGACGACGCAATATTTCGGATCCCGGGTGGTGGAGCTGAATGCCTCTGAGCCGCAGGTCATGTTGGGACCCTCCTTTTGCCCTCCGACACCTGAAGAGAAAAGAATTACAGAACCATGACTACCATCTTTGAAAGGGAATGTTAAGCATCTATAGTTTGTGTAAGCCCGGCGCAGGTCATGTTGGGACCCTCCTTTTGGCACTTTGTCACCTGAAGGGAAAAAAATTATAGAGCCATGACTATCAACTTTGAAAGGGAATGTCAAGCATCTATAGTTTGTGTTGTGCTCTTTTGGTACTAACTTCTAGAGCAGCCTGGACATTCGCTGCCAACGCACACTCGATCGTCGTTTGACCCACTCTGAGATCCTTCCTCGGTTGATAAGGAAACAATGTAGAACACAAAAGAACACATTTTCAACCTTTCATCCTACTCCCTTTTTCCATATAAAACCCTCGCGCCAATAATTTGACGTCATTCTGAAACAACTTTAAGGGCGAGCACGCTACTTTGTCTTTCTTGTTCATTTTCCATTGTATAAGGCTGGGGATGCAGGAGGTGACGGGAAGGGGGGTGGAAGGGAGGCGGGGGGCTTCAGCCACACACGACCCCTCAGTAAAGCAAAAGTCCTCTGGCCCACGACGGCCGCAGTGGGCCCGCGCACAGCTGTGCGCGGGCCCACTGCGGCCGTCGTGGGCCCGAAGACGTTTTGCTACGGAGGTTTGACCGACACTGACTTACCGTCTGCGCTGACCAAGGTGGTGTTGATGATTACGATGCTGGCTATAGGACTGCCGGTGACGCTGACCTTCAGATCCTTTCTCTCCCCCATTCTACGCAGGAATATGCTAAGCAAGGGGAAGTTGATGCTCTCTCCTTGTTCCCCCCATGGGAACATATTCAGGCGTGTCAATTTGAGCTGGTAAACATTATTGTTGTAATTATTTTTATGATGATGGCCATGATGAAGATGGTCATTATCATCACCATCACCATCATCATCATCATCATCATCATCACCCTCATCAGTATGGCTGGTATACATATAGCGTTAAAATGTAGTTCTTAGCTGCAGGTGCCTGACGTTAGTTTCATGGAGCATGTCATAATACATAGAATATTTTGTTTTAAAATCGCATGAGACCAAGATTTTTGTCTTATAAGCGAATTTTGTTATAAGCGAAATGTCAGACTTTTTTTTAATGTAATGACAAAAGTTTGTTTTTAGCGTAAGCTCATTTACACGGGCATGTTAATGCTGAATCATTTAATTAGACTGGTTTGCTATAATTTTACGACCAGAAAATGACGATGTATTTATATTTTTTCTATCATTCTATTTATTTTTCGAGCTCATCACTGGTTTTTTCTTAGCCGTGTGAGTGCGAGTTGTATTAGCATCGACAAGAAAATAAATTTTGTTCACTTGCTTGGAGTTTCTTTCACCATTACGGATATAGCAAGTTGCCCGGGGACCCATCTTTTTTAAACGTTAATAGCGAAGTTGCATTTTTTTTAACATATCTGTGTACACATTTCACTACAAAGGCGAAATAAATTACAGAGACAGAAGCGATAATTATAATGTCTCCACTTTTTATCAAAACCAGAAAATGATACGCGGTAACATATTTCTTGGTGTAGTTGTTGTTGTTGTTGTTGTTGTTGTTGTTGTTGCTCTGGGGAGGGGGGGGGCGGTTGGTTTGTTTTGGTTGATTGATTGATTGTACATTGCTTAAAGTCCCGACAGCAACAAGGCTTTCTCAGGACATGCCTGCACTGCTTGTGAAAAAAAAAAACTAAACAGAACATTGAATGTATGTCGACAGCCGGTCAAATACGTTAAATAATCCTAACGCATGGGGCCTAAATAAAGCTAAGACCATTCTTTAGCAACACAGATCCAATATCAAGAGCTACAGGCAGTGCAGACAGTAGGGAGAGTTTAAAAAGGCAAATACAGGTAAATGCACCACCAAGGGTAGACAGAAACACATGCCCCAGAATACAGAAGAAAACCCACCCTGTGGGGCTGACCAGGGTGACCCTGGGAACTGGTTTGTTTTGGGTTGTGGGATCTGCATGAAATATTGAAACGACGTGCCCCCAATAGCAAAACGTTTTCGGCCCCACGACGGCCGCCGTAGGCTCGAGGACCTTCGCTTGCGCATGTGTCCATCTTACCAACAACTCTACTTCGACGAGGTCGCTGATTTTATCGGTGGTATGGCTCGGGATGCACCTTGCCGTGGCCGAGTACATTTCAGCAGAATACACGCTCACGTTTATAGCCGTGGTGTCTTCAACGCCTCTCACCCAGGTCATTGCAACGGAAACAGGACCCACAGCGGCTTCCGTTTTATGCTTCGGGACGAGTTGTTCCGCTCTCAGAGTGCCCATGGCATTCCTAGATAGGTGCTCGTACAAGGCAAATTTCGGTATGTACTCCTGTGGAGGGGGGGGGGGGGGGAATAATGCAACGCTGAGTTAGTGAAAATTACTCTATCGTCATCGTTGTCACCACCACCACCAACAGCAGCAGCAGCAGCGTGGCCATCATCATTCATAACTTACCATTGAACAAACAAACAGGCTCGTTGACCCATTTATGAACCTTTTGCGTGTCGGTAGCGGTTTTTGTCGCGATGATTCCTACGGGAATCATCGCGACAAAAACTGCTACCGACACGCAAAGGGTTGAAGGGCACCAAATCTCCAGGACAGGACGAATACAAAGCATAAACTACTTGACAATAAGCATCCATTAACCCTTTCATTGGCGAGATAAAATTGAACTCCACCCAGCTGAAAGAGGTATATGCGAAGACCCATGAGGATCTATGCCTCTTGCAGAAACTACTTTGCCTCCATGTCCCTGTGACGACCGGGGATCTTCGACGTTAAACCTACAATACTTTTACAAACACAAATAGCAGCCATCGGCAGTGAAGGGGTTGAAGGGATCGGATCAGGGGATCTCACTGTGTGTCAGGAGTTGAGTGAATCCCCGTAGTAAGTTCATCATCGTCATTATTGTTGTCAACGTCATATTATGGCTTTGGGCCCTAAGCCCCGGTGTTTCAATGCCAACTTAGTCCTTAGATACCGACAGATATATCTGTCAATATATAAGCACTAAGTTTACACTGAAACACCAAAGATTCCTTTTTAGTTTCTTCATCTGTGAAACCTGTGCATTATCTTGCACAGCGAAACACAGGAGCAAGAGGACTGACACAGGTTCACATGGCTCTCAATACGGTCTACCTCCTGGTGGCCTTCCATAGTACCTTATCTACAGGTGACATTTCTGAAGATTGCACTAGCACTGCTGTTCGTTTCTTCGCACAATCGGCACTTCTCACGTTATGAAAGTGCCATCTTGCGCTGCCCATTCCTGCCTCGATTTTCAACAGAAGGCATTCTGAATGTGCGAGAATGATGGCGTCAGCCATCATTCTCGCGCATTCACAATGCCTTCTGTTGAAAATCGAGGCAGGAATGGGCAGCGCAAGATGGCACTGCGAGGATGTATGTGGATCTGCTGCACACGACATGCTGAAGTCCAGAGTAAAGATCGAGCGAACATACTCACTGGCACGGCGCAAATAACACATGAGCAGATCAGACGTTGTGAGGTTCAGAGAAAGAATTTCCATGAACAGAGAGAACAAAATGGCGCTATACAATCGATCACCTCGGTAGCAGATGTACGAAGAAAAGCAGTGGGCGCACTTTCAGACTCGAAAGGATGCAGCACGTCTCAAATGCATTAACAAGATGGACAGTCGCAAAACAAACGTGCCAGGGACCTCGATGAACAGCTCTGCCACTACCGCGTATCGACTTTTCTACAACCAGTCTTGCCTTCTCTGGACCTTCATTGTGGAATACCCTGGCATCAGATCTTAAAACTATACCCTCTTTACAATCATTTAAATGAAACTCATTTAAAGATAAACTACATCAGTACTGTATTGAACATGTTTGGAATAGTCGAGGACCTTTGCTTGCTGGGTATGAGGCGCATTGATACACATCGTGAAACGGCATCTGAAAAGACAAATCACTGTACCTTGGCTATCTCGCTTTTCCCGCTCGCTTTAATCTCATCACTCTGTCCTTCTAAGGCGAGTAGTGCCTCACGCTGCGCCCGGTAGGCCATGATTCCTAAATGGCTCAGGATCCTCAGTTGTCTTCTATTTAAAAAAAATCGATTTTGTGGTTGTCGTAATGTTGTTTTTGTTGTTGTTATAGCGGAGTTGTTGTTGTTTTGTCACCACTGTCGTCGTCACCATCAGCAACCTTATCATCGTCATTCTCATTAGCGTTATCATCATCGTCGTCAATCACATCTTTACCTGCATGACCATTGTCGTCGTCGTCATCATCACCACCGACGTCGTCGTCATCACTCATCGTCATCGCCACCAACATCATCAATAGCGATATTACTGGCATTGTTATTGTAGTCATCGTCATCGTCGACTTTATAATCATCAACGTTTTCGTCTTCATTCTCAATATCCTAGTAAGCAAAGGTCCTCCGACCCACGCGGCTGCAGTGGGCCCGCGCACGCTGTGCGCGGGCCCACTGCGGCCGTTGTGGGCTCGAAGACGTGTTGCCACTGGGGATCCTTTATCTCGTCGTCATCATTACCGTCATAATCATCCTCGTCCCTTGTATAGTCGACGTCATCAACATTATCATCGCCTTGATCTTCATTATCATTATCGTCGTCACCATCAACATTCTTATAATTTGTACTTATCAGATGGCCATATTTTGGTACCAGGCCACTTTCCTGTACAAATCATAGCAACTAAAACCGAAACCGACACACAAAGGGATAATAAAAACAAGAAAGGAAAAGCCACTATGGCTCACGTGTATGACCGATTTACATATTGTGACCTTTGTGACAAAGGCTGGCTTCTGCAGCAGCAAAATCTATGTTTTCTGAAAATGTAAGCATTGTTCACACATTTGTCAACCCCCGTGACCCTTGACCTTTGTGATGAGTCGACTAAAATAGTGTGCATAGGAAGGTCTTAAAATCAGCTATCTTTGTACCAAATTTGGTTGAAAAATTTGCACAAATTTGGGAATACCTACAATTTTATTTTTAAAAAAATCAGCATTTTACACACATTTGCCAGCCTCTTGTGACCTTTGACCTTTTTCAAGGGGTCATCCAAATTAGTATTGCGTAAATAGGTCTTACGATCAGGTATCTCTGTACCAAATTTGGGTTTTAAGTTGTGAATAGTATTTGAGGAAAAAAAAAACATCTTTTGTCAAAATATGGTTATTTTACACCTATTTCCTGAGCTCTCGTGACCCTTGACCTTTCCGGGGTATCAACCAAATTTGTGTGCATAGAAAGGTCTTCCCCTCAGGTATCTCTGTAGCAAGTTTGGGTTTGAAGTTGTAAATAGTATTTGAAAAAAAATACTTTTGTCAAAATATGGCTATTTTGCACCTATTTCCTGAGCCCTTGTGACCCTTGACCTTTCAGAGAGTCATCCAAATTAGTATGCATAGATAGGTCTTACCATCAGGTATCTATGTACCAAGTTTGGGTTTGAAGTTGTGAATAGTATTTGAGAAAAAACATCTTTTGTCAAAATATGGATATTTTTCACCTATTTCCTGAGCTCTTGTCACCCTTGACCTTTCCGGGGTATCAACCAAATTAGTACGTATTGAAAGGTCTTACCATCAGGTATCCTTGTACCAAGTTTGGGTTTGAAGTTTTGAATAGTATTTGAGAAAAAATAAATTATCTCAAAATATAGCTATTTTTGACATATTTCGTGATCCCCTGTGATCTTGACCTTGTGAGAGGTCACTCAAAGTGATATGCTTAAAAAGGTCTTACCACAAAGTATCCTTGGGCCAAGTTTGAAGAATGTGGCTTGAATAGTCTCCGAGAAAATGCCAACGTTAAAGTTTACAACGGACGATAGACGACGGCGGACGGACGACGGACGGTCGACCACTGGCCCAAAACATAGACTCACTTTTGCTTCGCACGTGAGCCAAAAAAATGCCTTTTTGTCTTCATCTCTACCTCGGACTACCAATCTCTTTAGCGCAAACCGTACCATGTGACCTCGCTACAAAAACCCAAGGTTGTATCGACTAATGGCGGACTTATTGTAGCCCTAATTCTGGCGCGTCTTGAATGCCAGTTTTGTTCTATAAAAGATCACCAACACGTTTTAAGGTACACAGTTACTTAGTCTTGTTTGAAACCACAGGCACAATACTGGGGATGACAAAGTCGTGAAAGGTTTTAAACTACGTATAAGTCTATTATGTATAAACGTTTATTCCTTTGACGTCAGTCATGTCTGGCGTGGTCCAGGTCGGAAGAGTTCTTCTTGATTTCTTTTACGAAAATAGTAGGGGAAAACAAATACGTTATTGGTAGCTGGGGTTTGTTGCACGGACCCTTGTAGGCCTGAGGGAGGTCAAAGGAACCAGTGTACCCCGAAGGCCTTCGGCCTCCGGGGTACAATGGCTCCTTTGACCTCCCACAGGCCTACAAGCGTCCGTGTAGCAAATATAATGTTTGCGTGTTCAGTACGTGAGTGGATGTGCGTATTTCGTGTCAGCGTTAGTGTTCAGGTATGTTTCCACATAGCGACACGGCGACGGAGCGAAAGTGGCGGTGACGACGACAAAAATCGACAGCATAGAAATATAGAATGTGTGTATACGTATATCCAATACTAAAGTGGAGCGCGCAGTCAGCCTCTAGAGACGCGACAAAATTTTATCGTACCATGCAGCGAAAAAAAGATTGGATGAACCATAACCCACAAAGTCCCTTCAATATGAGAGCTGTCCTCGCTGTCAATGGTCTCTACCTTTTGTCTTTGACCTGATTTTAATGTTGAATATCTCCTATTGGAAAAGTCTCGCAGATCTGCCAATGCGTCAGTGGGGCGCAGGACATACGCGCATTGATTTGTCATTTATCATGACGTAAGTTTTAGTTGTTACGTAATTTTATATTTTACGTGATATGAGTTTCACTTTCGCTTCATAGGCTTGAGAAAATGGTGACAAAACTAGAACTTCACGGTACAATTCAGTCTTGCTATAATTTGTGTGAAAGCAGGTTGATTTTACCTAGCTACATGATATACTAGGTACACGGGTCACCTGCATGCTCTAATGAAAGCGCGTCGATGTGTGTGTGCGTGTTAGTGCGTGCCTGCGCGCGTGCTCCAAACATCTCCGAGGCATAGATCCACATGCACCTAGAGGGCGCATGAGGATCTTTTTTTTTTTTTTTTTTTTTTTTTTTTTTTTTTTTTTTTTTTTTGTGGGAATCAGTCTTAAACCGGCCCAGCAATTGCCGTATAGGAAGGTTTTTTTGTGCCTGTTTTCCATTCTTTTTTTTTTCTTTTTTTTTTTTCTTTTTTTTTTTCCCCAATTCTTCTTTAATCCTTCCGACATCATCTTCCCGTTTATTCTTCACATTTTGTCTAGTCAAATTTTATTTCAAAATTCTGATGATGCATGCCCAATACAACAGTGAACACTACGTGAACTAGTAATGGACATAAACCCGTTGTTTGCGGTGTCTTGATCAGGTACACATGTATACTATATATAGCAATTAAAGATTATAGATTATTGGGATGGACAGAAAACAAAGTGGGTTTGCTGCCATGCACTCTCTGCTATTGTCTTTTGCTACTGTCTTTAAAAGATGCACGAGAGAGAGAGAGAGAGAGAGAGAGAGAGAGAGAGAGAGAGAGAGAGAGAGAGAGAGGAGAGAGAGAGAGAGAGAGAGAGAGAGAGAGAGAGAGAGAGAGAGAGAGAGAGGAGAGAGATAGTTATAAATGTGGCATCAAATGGTTTCTTAGCATCAGTTCCTTTTCAAAAATCATGCAAATATTAGCAGCGTCGCCGTATCTAAATTTGCTGATACACATTTTCGCTAGGATAATGAGATGGTTTATTAGGTTCTTGTTTTGGTGGTCGACGTTTCGTTCGTGGATTCCCAGAAGGGCAATGTTTTCAGTTATTTTGAGATGCTGTTGGGTTCGCACGTTGATTTCTTTTTCGACCATTTGCCATAAGGGTTTGGTTTTGGGACAGGCAAAGAAAAAATGCTCTATAAAGTCTGTTTGATCTAAACGGCATGCGTTACATTTGTCCGAGTTTGCAATTCCCATCTTTTTTAGGAGTATGTTTGTGGGGAAGATGTTGTGAAGGATCTTCCAATGAAGAACCCTTAGTCTGGTTTCTCGGGTGGCGTTGATTACAGCCTCCCAGTGATGCTTGTTGATAGATACATGCAACTTTCTGTTCCAAAAGTTTACCGCGCATGGTTGTGTTTCTTCCGTGAGCAATCGTCGAAAGTGTTTAGCGGTGAGAGTGTCTACTGTGATGCCATTTAGTGTCATGCGTGAGGGGTTTTGTTCTGGGTGGTCAAAGAGTTTAATTCGGTTGCTTGCAAAGGCCTGCTGAATTGCAGAACGCATTGCGTTGTATTCTAATATTCTATGTGGGGCTGGGCCTACCAGCGCCTCTAGATCGCCAAATGTGATTATTTCGAATCTGTCGCTAAGGATATCGTTGAGCTTGTGTAATCCTTTTGCAATCCAATCTTTCATGTACAGGCTTTTACGTTTAAATTGTAGATTGGAGTTATTCCATATAGCGGAGTTTAGGTAAAGTTCTCTTGCCTCGTTCTCATCAAATTTAGATCTCAAGTTTAACCAGGCACGGAGGACGTTTTTTCCAAAAGTTTCCTATGTTTGGGGAGAGTCCATTTAAGTCCGTTGGGTTTGAGGGAGTTGCCAATATGTCCAGGTCGTTAGATAGTTTTGAAAAGACGTGAACTGGGTATGCCTTCCATGCGCTGCTTGTGTCCCCTTTTACGAGTTTGGGGACCCATGTGAGGTACAGAGCTTCTTGGAGTGTTTTCATATCTATCATCTTGAGACCTCCAAGGTCGGTACCTTGGGTAAGTACCTTACGTTTGACTTTTTCAAATGCTTTTTTATTATTATATTTCTTTTTCCAGATGAAAGTAAATAGTTCTCGATTAATTGCAGCCAAAATGTCCTCCGGGAGGCCGATGGCTTGCATGATGTACACAAACTGAGAGATAAGACATGTTTTAGCTACAACAATTTTACCTTGTATACTTAAATTTCGTCTTGACCATTGCTTTATTGCCTTTTTCATGTTTTCGATTTTTTTCGACCAGTTGTCTTCAATTTCTTGTGCACTCACATTGCTGTTAAAGTAAGTGCCAAGAATTTTTATTTGTTTTACCCATTTAATGCCGTGGGGGGAATTTTCGTTATTTTTGTCTTTTCCTAGCCACATTGCTTCTGTCTTTTCCTTGTTCATGTTGAGGCCAGAAATCTTTGAGAAGTTATCAAATATATCGATTATCTTGTCCAGGTCAGTACCGTCTTTAAGAAAGAGTGTAGTGTCGTCTGCAAACTGTTGGATTTTTAGTATCAGCTCTACATTGTGGTTTCTCTTGATCGCTATCCCGTTTACATTACTATCCCTGATCTTTATTGCAAGCACTTCTACTGCTAAGATGAACAGCAGCGGGGACAGTGGACATCCTTGTCGTATTCCTCGTTCGATTCTGAAGGGTTCAGAGATCCATCCATAATGGTTTATGGAGCTTTCTGTTTGCTCTATGAGAGTGCTTATCCACTGTTGAAAGTTGGGGCCGAAGCCATACAGTTTGAGGCTGTCCTCTATGAGTGTTTTGGAGATTGTGTCAAAAGCTTTTGTAAAGTCAATTCCGACCAAGATTCCTGGGAGCTTTTCCTTATTCAGATAGTTGACTGTGTCGTCGATTGTTCTGAGGATTGTTGCAACGTTCCTGCCTTTTACAAATCCGCACTGATCCTCAGCTATAAGCTTGTGTATAACTGTACCAAGCCTTCTGGCTAGCGTTTTTGCGAGTAGTTTATAGTCAGTGTTTAGGAGAGAGATTGGTCGCCAGTTTGACAGGTTATCCCGCGGGAGGTTTTTGCCTTTATGGAGAAGTATTATAATTCCTTTATTTTGGGTATGGGATAGGTTCCCACTTTCGAAGGAGTAACAATAGGAGTCCATAATCATGTGTTTTATTTTTGGCCAAAAACATTTGTAAAATTCCGTTGTAAGTCCGTCACATCCCGGCGCCGAGCCGTTTTTCATGGATTTGAGGGCTTCCTCTATTTCGTTTTCCGTGATGTCCTCTTCGCAGTTGTTTTTGTCAAAATCGTTTAATGTGGGCAGAGAGGAGTGAGGGCCAAGAAAATCGGACGTGTCATTTTCGTTTGAAAGACTAAGGTCGTTTTTGTATAGTTTAGCATAGAAGTTCACTTGTTCTTTCAATACGTCTTGTTGTTTTGTCAGCAATTTTCCGTCTTCGGTTTTGAGAGCAGATATTGTGTTTTTCGAACCATTTGCTTTTTCTAGGCCAAGAAAGTACCGTGTGTTTTTCTCGCCCTCTTCAATGAACTTTATTCTTGACCTTATTTGTGCCCCGCGAGCTTCCGCGAGGGCGTTTATTTCTAGATCTGTTTTTATCCTTATTATTTCTGATATGAGTCTTTTATTGTCTGCTTGCTCAGCGAGTTCGTTTTCTAGGAGTTGCAGTTTAGTTTGCTTGATTTTGATATTGTCTTTTTGTTTTTGCCGCTTGTGCTTCGAATAGGCTATAGACTGTTCCCTGATTCTTACTTTGCATAGTTCCCATTTAGTGTGCGGGCTGAGCTCTGTTTGATCGCGATAGGATTCTTCGATAATGTTGTTAATGACGCTAACGTACGCTTTGTCTTTAAGAAGACTGTTATTTAATTTCCAGTACGATGGTCCCCTTTGGTAATCATGGAAGGACATTGCTGTAAGCACTGCTCTGTGGTCAGAGTGAGCGAATGAGAGTATTTCACTGTGTACAGTGTTTGGGGTGAGGTTGTTGGAGATAAATATGTAGTCTAAGCGTCTGGCTGTGAATGGGTGATGTCGGCACCAGGTGTATTGCTTACAATCGGGGTTAAGGGACCGCCAGCTGTCGTGTAGATCTAAGTCTACTGCTAGCTGTACGAGTGCTTCGATTTCTCTCTGATTGTGTTGCTCTCCACTTATTATGTCAGTCTCATTGCTCATCACGGAGTTAAAATCTCCTAGAATAATTATGCCGTTGTGTTCCGTGTCGTGATCTATGATGGTCTGTCGGACGTGGGAATAGAAGTTAATTTTGTCGACGGTGGATTGTGGAGCATACACATTAGCAATGAGTATCTTTTTTCCGTCTATTAATATTTCTATGATAAGAGTACGAGTGTCTTTGTAGATACATTTCGAGTTTTCCATAAGTTTTCTGGAGACTAAAGTGAGTTGGCCCAGGCTGCGGTTGTTTCCCAGAGAATAGAATAGTTTCCCTCCCCATTGGAGTTCCCACTGCTCCACTTCTTCTAGTGTGGAGACGTGACATTCTTGTAGAGCAATTACGTCATATTTTTCTTTTTTTAGGAGTCTGAAAATGCTATTGCGTTTTTGCTTGTTTTTGAGTCCGCGTACATTCAGAGTCACACAATGTAATTCAGCCATATCGAGAGGAAGGAATCATAGTCCGTGGCCGTAAGCAGTTCGTCATTAGAGCGGGATGAGGTGACGCCCGGTTCAGGTATTTATGGTCGAGTTGTCATCATCCATATTGTTTCTCTCTCCACAGGGGTCAGAGTTGGGGTTTGCGTTCTCCTTGTTGAGTGCGGGGGTGTTGTTCACTCGCACGTTCTTTTTCCCGGCAGATCGCGGCGAGCGTTGCGCGGAAGGGGACCGCGCACGCTTCGTCAGCTGCGCCGGTGTCAGAGATCTGCTGCGAGCAGACTCGGTGGCAGTGCCGGCACCGCGAGCAGGCTGACGCGGCTCGCGGGGGTTGAAGCTAAGCGTACTTTGCTTCTTTCTTTCTTCCGATGAGGAGGGCGGAGGCATGGGTGCAGCGAGTTCACACTCGCTGGCCCCAGCCTTATGACCCTCACCCAAGCATTGCTTGCACCTGACCGGCGCAGAGCAAGTGCTCTGGTGGTGGCCTGCAGACAGGCATTTTGAACAGATAACCGTTTTCTGTTCTTTGTGGAATAGTGTAGCTGTGCAATTCCCAATTTTTAGTGATCTGGGGAGAGGGGTTGCAGGCACATCTATGTAGATGAACCTACGCCCCGTTTTCCAATGTGACAGCTTCCCATTCTCATCTCGGGCCCTCTCGTCCATGAGTCTTGACCGAGTTTTCACGGGGAGTTTTTCGATATATTGAAGTATTTCCTCGTTCGAGAAAGAAAGAGGAATATTTCCAATGGTGAGACGTGTGGCTGGGATTTCTCGCTCTCCTTGCGCGTCCATCACGATATAGGGGTTTTTGTCACTTGGGGTCACAAGCCGACCCCTCAACACTATGCCCTTGGTTAGGAGGGCCACTCGTGCGTCCATGTTTTTGGGGTATATCCTCCACAGATTTCCCAGTCTTTGGCTTCCTTCTATGTTGTTGAAGCCTGTACATTTTTCTGCTGCTGAGCAGAGTTCAAAAACTGTGTAGTCTTTATCGTCCGCAGCCGGCAGTAGCTGCGCCTTGATAAACACCGGTGGCACGTGTTCCGCCGCCATAGCGCAGTACTGCTGCTGCCGGTGTTTATCTTTCTTGTCCAATTAACAGATGGCACTGGCAGATGGTGTCACGATGGATGATACACAAGGCACCAAACACAACACTTGCACCGTACACACTATTTTGTAGAGCCGATGTCACACTTTAGATGGTGATTTTTAGCGATTTTGGGGGATGACAAGAATGTAGCGTCTATCCGACATCGGATAGCAACCGGAAGTCGCGCATGAGGATCTATTCCTCCTGGAGATGCTCGCATGTTTGTGTGTGTGTGAGAGAGAATGAATTAATCTTTATTTTACAACGGTGAAGATATTAACACAGTCAGTGACTATATCATTTTTCGTACCTGCCGTTGCCGAGAGAGAGAGAGAGAGAGAGAGAGAGAGAGAGAGAGAGAGAGAGAGAGAGAGAGAGAGAGAGAGAGAATCAATGAATCAATGAATCTTTATTTTACAACGGTGAAGATATTAACACAGTCAGTGACTATGTCATTTTTCGTACCTGCCGTTGCTACAACTACGACTAACTAAGTACAAAATATACATAAAAAGGGACATCAAAGCACAGTGATACAAAATATATAGTCCACTAAACACAAACAGGCGCATACGCCGCGCACAAACGCACTCACGCATCCACACACACACACACACACGCACACACACATGAACACAAAACCATCAGTCTGGGTTACCTACCATTTTATGTGAAAATGGGTTCCCATATTTCTATTTATTCTAGGGCTCTGGAGTTGATGCGAATGTTTAGAACTCACCTTATAACTAAGCTCTACAACTTAAAATAAAATAGACATTTTCTAGAAACAGAGCCACTGGATGGAAAAAAAATGGGTTTTTACCCAAAAAGTGGGTGCCTCTTACACAAAACTGGGATTACAGTGAAAATACCTCACTAAAGATACCTTTGGTTGATTTTACTATTATGATTGTTTGAGTGGGGTTGTAAGGGGGTTGGGGGAGGGGGGGGGGGAGAAGTGTGTGTGGGGTGGGGGGGGGGAGAGGGGGTCATCACTTTTGGTTTATAGAGCTGCTCAATGCGCTCTTATGAATGAAAGATTTTCATTATCAGTGGAATCAGTAGGTCATTTCAGAGGCGCACACTGAGTTGCACGTCGAACCACTCACAAATACTCATTTGGAGTGCACCAGATGGATCCAGTTGGCAAAGTCCCACATTCCACACTATAGGACAGCTAAGACTGAAAAGCAATCGTGGCGTTTATGGCGCGGTACAAGGTTTAAAACTAAGGAAATGTTGTTTTTAGAAGCGTGTCGGGCAAAAGTTTTTATGAAAACTGTTTTAAAACCTCTTTTAACTCAACTTTTCTTAATGTTAAAAGTGTTTTATTGTACATTACTTAACGTCCCGACAGCAACAAGGCTTTCTCAGGACGTGCCTGCACTGCTTGTGGAAAAACAACAACATACTAAACAGAACATTGAATGTATGTCGCCAGCCGGTCAAATACATTAAATAAACCTAACACATGGGGCCTACATAAAGCTAAGACCATTTAGCAACACACATCCAATATCAAGAGCTACAGGCAGTGCAGACAGTAGGGAGAGTTTTAAAAAGGCAAATACAGCTGAATGGACAAAGGGCCGACAGAGACACATGCCCCAGAATAGAGAGAAAAACCCACCCTGTGGGGCTGACCAGGGTGCCCCTGGGAAATAAAAAGTAGTTAACCCCACCCAAGTCCCCCAGGGCAGACCCGGGTGGGGTTAAAAGTGTTTTAATTTACAAGCGTGTCGTAACTGATATGCATCTATTCCAACCAACGTATAGTGCTGGATATTTTTCCCATCCTCGCCTTTTCTCTTCGCTCAACACTCGACTTTCCAGTCCTTCCCTGAAACACCCCCAACCGGTCTGCCCTCAACACTCGACTTTCCAGTCCTTCCTTCAAACACCCCCAACCGGGTCTGCCCCGGGGGACTTTTTAGTTCCCAGGGGCACCCTGGTCAGCCCCACAGGGTGGGTTTTTCTCTATATTCCGGGGGCATGTGTTTCTGTCTACCCTTGGTCCATTCACCTGCATTTTCCTTTTTTAAACTCTCCCTACTGTCTGCGCTGCCTGTGGCTCTTGATATTCGATGTGTGTTGCTAAATGGTCTTAGCTTTATTTAGGCCCCATGTTGTAGGTTTTATTTAACGTATTGGACCGGCTGGCGACATACATTCAATATTCTGTTGAGCTTTTGTCACTAGCAGTGCAGGCACGTCCTGAGAAAGTCTTGTTGCTGTCGGGACGTTAAGCAATGTACAATCAATCAACCTTCCTTCAAACGGACAGCATTCACACAAATAATACTTTACTATTACATCAGAAAATGGCCCATCCAAGCCTGCACTCTTTTAACTGCACTAAACGCCTGACTGTAGCAGACGACGCATGAAACGACGCTGACTCTGTGACGTCATTTCCATTCAATCAATTTGTGCATATAATCCAAAAGGAGATGCGGCATTGATAACATCGACAAACCTACAAAATAAAGCAACAGGTTCAACCAAAAGGTCGGGCAGGACAAAAGACAACAGCAGCCTCACCCAAAGTCTAAACGTCCTCTCTTACAATGCGCACTCATACAATCACTTCACTTCTTAGCAACCGGCGCACGAATATAATTATAGGCCAAGTCAAACTAAAACAGAAGATAGTGGCGGAAAACCCTTTAAAATAGAAACAAACAACGACGTTTCAGATCAAATATTCTTCATCTGACATGGAAACAAACGTAGAAAACGAATAGGCTAAGTCCCTGGTGAACGTATACATGAATCTCAAAGTTGTCACTAGACATCACCTTTCTCCACATCACCCCGGAAGTACATTACAACTCAACACTTTTTTTTAATAAAACAACCACACCCTCAAATAACAAACCTAATTTTGTAGAAACATCAACAATTTACACCCTGAAACAACAAAATATCCCCCCTGACCCATATCAGCTATGAAGTTATTTATAGCTGAGAATTGATTGTACATTGATTGTACATTGCTTAACGTCCAGACAGCAACAAGGCTTTCTCAGGACATGCCTGCACTGCTTGTGAAAAAAAAACAACTAAACAGAACATTGAATGTATGTCGCCAGCCGGTCAAATACGTTAAATAAACCTAACACATGGGGCATAAATAAAGCTAAGACCATATAGCAACACACATCCAATATCAAGAGCTACAGGCAGTGCAGACAGTAGGGAGAGTTTTAAAAAGGCAAATACAGGTGAATGGACAAAGGGTAGACAGAAACACATGCCCCACCCTGTGGGGCTGTCCAGGGTGACCCTGGGAACTAAAAAATATCCAACCCCACCCAAGTCCCCCAGGGCAGACCCGGGTGGGGTTATAGCTGAGAAGGGTGATGTAATACATGATACATGCTCATTTTCAGGGTTCTGTGTGCACAACACACACATTGCTGGGAGGGACAAGTTTTCAAACACACTACCGGCGTGTCTGTTAAACACAAAAGTGCATGTGTTAACGCCAAAATGAGAAAAACGGATTTTTTTACTTTTTATGAATCTTTACCGCAAGACAATGCAGAAACAACCCTCAGAAAAAATGGGTGTCTGACTTGGGAACCCAGAATTATACACCCCCACCATTTTCCATAAGGATGGTAAAGACAGTCACCCATTTTACCTCTTTCGTCTACACACACACACACACACACACACACACACACACACACACACACACACACACACACACACACACATACATACACATACACATACACATGATTGTTAGAATATACACGTACATTCGTGTGTCTACAAATAACTAGATATTATTATTTGAGTAATGTCAGATATTTATAAAGACTTGCCTTGAAACGAGATAATGTCGGAGTGGCTTTAACGTGATGTGGGAGTGAGTTCCACAGTGTGGAACCCGCAAATGACAAAATAGATTTAAATATATCTATTCGGGGTTTTGGAACAATATAAAGACCTCTCATGTTCCCAGGAATCTGATTTTTTTTAAACAACTCTGTTAGATATTCTGGTGCGCTATGGTTCCGCACTTTAAACATCAGTACCCCTTTGTTATATTTAAAATGATTTTGAAGGGACAGGAATCCAGCTTTACTGAGTTTTTCCTCGGCCGTCAAGTGCGGGTCGGGAAGAATTAATTTTGCCATTCTCCTATGTAAAGAATTTAGTCTTTTTAAGTGGACATCACTGCAACAATCCCACACCGTCGATGCGTAGTTTATATGTGACATGATGTGTGCATTACTGAACAATTTTCTGGTTTCACTATCTGTGTAATACTTTAATTTCGATAACATAAAGACAGTTCTAGAGACCGTTTTACAAACATTGTCAATGTGCATCTGCCACCTCAGCTGATTATCAATTGTGACCCCCAATAGACGATGTTCGGCTACCTGTTCTATGATGTCGTCGCCGAGTGATAGATTAAGCTTTAAAGGCTTTAACTGGTGCTTTTGGCGTGTTGCAATAATCATAGATTTTGTTTTAGTAGGATGCAGAATCATTGAGTTGACTTTACACCATGCTGATATATCGTCGAGACTTTTTTGAAGGCCGTTTTCAACTTCACGTATGTCTTTGTTAGCTGTGTGGATTGAGGTATCATCGGCAAACATATCACACTCTGTTGCTTCGTAAGTGAGACTTAGAGGCAGGTCATTGATGTAAATACAAAATAAAAGAGGACCTAAGATTGACCCCTGCGGAACCCCGAGTTTAACATCTTTAGTAGAAGAGTAGGCTCCATTAGCAATTACTTTCTGTTTTCTGTTTTCGAGGTATGACATAAAAAAGGAAACAGCCATGTCGTTTCGAAGATAATGCTTAAGTTTGGAAATCAATATTGTATGGTTCACTAAGTCGAAAGCCTTTTTAAAGTCAAGATAAATTATACCTGTCATCTGCGAATTATTCATATTTGAAAGCCATGTGTCTGTTAATCTGCTCAGAGCCGTGTGACATGAGTGCCGAGGGCGAAATCCTGACTGAGACGAATGTAGCAACTTTCGCGATTCTAAGTAGTCAGACAGGTGTTTATGTATATGCCTTTCGAGGGGTTTAGATAATACTGACAGCAGAGAAATGGGTCTATAGTTGTTAGGGTCAGTACGATCTTTTGATTTTGGCAGTGGAACGACTTTTGCAACTTTGAGGTCTGTAGGGAATACATTCTTTTGAATACATAAGTTGTAAATATAAGTAAGGCTCTTTATGATGTATGGTACAGACAACTTTAATATTTGTGGGTTGATATCATCATGGCCGGAGGACTTCTTATTAGCTAGGTCACTAATTAGTTTGCCCACTTCGTGCACAGCAAGTATGGGGATATTAAATGGTAGTGTGCCAGTTGTTTTTTCTGTTGCAGAAATTAACTAAGTAATCGGGGCATATGTCAGCCTCTGTATCACGACTAGGAGTAGTTATCAAATCCGCAACAGACAAAAAATGTTCGTTGAATGTGTCGGCGGAGAGATTACTGGCGATGGTTGTTGACCTACTGCTATTGCCTCGAGTGATCGAATTCAGTGCCCGCCACACTGCTGACACATCTTTGTTGTCCTTGACAGTGTTGCGGATAAAGTCTTTCCTCGCGGCTCGCACCATTGACCTCACACGGTTTCGCTGCTTTTTAAATTCATCAAAGTTCTTTTCTCTTTTTATGTCATTTCGCACCGACATGGCATGCATTATTTCTTTTGTCAGCCAAGGGGGAAGTATCTCACTCTTTACTCTTTTTGTTCTAATCGGCGCATGTCTGTCTAATACTCCAAGGAATAATCTGTACCAAGTGGACAGCGCAATATTTGGATCATCTGTGAGAAGGACCTCGTCAAAATGAGTTTTACTAAGGTCGTGTAGAAACTCATTACGACTGAAATGCTTAAACGACCTGTAGGTTGTTGTGGTATGACGATGTTTCTTTAATTTGGGGAGTTTTATAGACCAGCAACAAATCACGGGGCAGTGGTCACTGACACTAAGATCTGAGACACTAACATCGGACACCGCCTGCGGTTTGTTTGTATAGACGTGGTCAATGAGCGTAGAGCTCGCGGCGGTAATTCTGGTGGGGGATTTAACTAGTTGTACTAGGCCAAATAAAGAAAATGCAGTGTCCCATGCGGGATGGGGTTTAAGCATATCTATATTAAAGTCACCAAGAAGAATGACGTCATTTTGCCCTTTATACACTTTGTCTAGGTTAGTAGTAAAATTATCATACCACTCGAAGTTAGACGCCGGATTGCGGTAAAGAAAACCAACAAATGACGGTGAGCAGTACGGGCTTTTGACCTCAATCCACACACACTCTACTTCAGCAGTTTCTAAGTCTTTACGCCTACGGACTAAGTGTTCGATAGAGTGATGAACGTATACAGCAATGCCTGTTTGACCGTGACAGGAGGAATCTCTTCTCATGATACTAAAATTAGGAATTTTTACGGCATCATCACTAATATTTGAATTTAGGCGTGACTCGGTAAGGCCGAAAATGTCGAACGGTGTGGGACTGTTAAAAAACGCCGACAGGTCAGATACCTTATTATAAAGATGGAAAACGTTGAGGTGACCCACTCGTAATTTATGTTCTTTTTGTTTGCCTCTAGCCATGAGTATTTCGCTAACAGATGTATTTTGTTTTACAATAAAATAGCAACTGCAATAGCGGTGGTTGAGCAAACGTCAATCAAAGATGGAAAGCCAATGTAAAGAGAAAACAAAACAATCAAAGAAAACAATAACGTATAAAGACAAAAATTAATGTGATAATCAAACGTTCAGGGATTACAAGAGCTGAGCGTTGCGAAAGAAAAAAAAACTCTCAATGTAAAGAGAAAACAAAACAATCAAAGAAAACAATAACGTATGAAGACAAAAATTAATGTGATAATCAAACGTTCAGGGATTATAAGAGCTGAGCGTTGCGAAAAAAAAAAAAAAAAAAAAAAAAAAAAAAAAAAAAAAACCTCTCCCACATCTGAAGTGTATACGGGAAGTATCAATGTACGCTACCCGGAAGGAGCAATGTCAAAATACTCCACGTCTGTTTATGAATTGTTTGTGTTGCCGCGGATAAATACATGCAACGACGACGAAAACAGAACTTACGCCGCGGAGCACTCACAATAAGACAAATCGCTGTAAATAAAACAGTCCATCAGTGTTCACAGTCAAATTTCCTGCAATGTCTATAGTACGGCTTAATAAACGCCGATTTAGGTGAGAACGCTTAAATAAAGCTTCGACACGGAGGTGCTCAGTGGAATGTAAGTGAAAGCGCTACACCAACGCAGCGTTCACTCAAGACACTCAGTCTAGTCCGCAAAGAATGTGAGAGAAGTCGCGAAGTCCGGGCAAGTCAGTCGTGTATCAACAGAAGTAATGAAGATACGGCACCATACACACTTTTATCATGCAGTACTAAAGGTACTAATTTACACTCGTGAGAAACACAGATGTGAGTATAACCTGCATGAGGCATCTATCCTTACGAGCACATGCACCTGCAGGAGCTCATGAGGATCTATGTCTCTTGCATTTAAGGCTTGTAGATGGCATGTGGTATTTATCCTCATGAGCCCGTGCATGTGCAGGGGCTCACGAGGATCCATGCCTCTTGCATTTGAACAGGTAATCGCGGCCAGCATGAGGTATCTATCCTCCAGAGACCGTGCAACCGCAGGGGCGCATGCGGATCTATGCCCTCTGCATTTAAAAAATGCGGTCAGCATGAGGTATCTATCCGCATGAGCCAGAGCAGCTGCAAGGACTTATGAGGATCCATGCCTCCTGCATTTGTATTTTGTAGTCAGCATGCTTCCTCATGAGTCCGTGCAGCAGCAGGGGCGCATGAGGAACTGTGCCTTTAGCATTCAGATTGTCAAGTTAGTTTCGTTCCGCAGAGGTCACACTCTGCGTTCCGGTATTGACGAATAAACAATTAAACACATGCAGGTAGATACGGCAGCAGCAGCTGTGCCATAAGCTGCATTGTCTGTAGGGGATTGGGAGGGGTTGTCTCGGCTGGTGGCGATTGTTCCCACCCTCTGGGCGGCGCTTTTGCTGTAACTGCGGCGGGCGCAGCGAAGGGGTGACCGGCTGGTATGTAAGTACTAGCCGCTGGCATGTTGGGGAATTCCCCCTGTGACGTCACGACTGGCCCGCCCTGACCTTGCTGAGGACGCGGGGTAAAGGCGTGGCCGGGCTGGCGGGTGTTGTGGACCTGAACCTAGTCGCGCTGTGGTTGCTCGTAGTTCTGCAGAGTTCTACCACGTCTCAGGTCCTGCTGTTGGTGTCTGGCTCCGCTAAATGGCCTGAGGGACTCTTGCTTCTGGTTGTAGATGTGAAGAGGTTGGCTGCTGGCACGGCGGCTCGCCTCCATCCCGTGTCCGCTGTGGGGCTGGCGTGGAACACCTGCAAAGCGAATGTTTAGTGCCAGCTTCATGGCACCAGCAGTACTCGGGTGGGTGCCGTCCTGGTAGAGCTTCTTTCGGGGGGCTCTGTTGGCTGTGAGGAAGATGGAGGTGTGGTCCGTGAACAGAATCCTCATCTGCTCACAGGCCTCCCTTAGGGCGTCATTGGAGATGGAGGCGGAGGCAAAGAGGGGGTGGTTCTGACCTATCGGGGGCATGATGGCAGAGGCCTGAATGCGGGCATTGGGGAAAACGGAGGTCAGAAGACGGAGGAGCTGTATCCACGCAGGCTTGGTGACAGGGCCCTGTTGCATGCAGCTGTTGATGCCAACGTGAAACACAACTCTGCGGATGTGTCGTGACTGGCGCTGATTGCGCAGCCATTCCGCCAGCTCGCTGACACTAAGCCCCGACACCGATATGTTCTGCACGACGGCGCCGTCCACAGACATCCTCCTGGCATCGACCCTTTTTAGGACAGAGTCGCCGATGAGGAGCGTGTTAACGTCGGGCCTGATGGTTTGGGCTTGAAGGTTGTCCAACGGGGTGACTGGTGATCCTGAGGTATTGGTCTCACGGGAGTCGGTGGCAGCGTTGAGTGCGGCACCGTCGTCAGTACCAGCACCTGGAACCTGCTCCTTCCCGAGAGAGAGAGAGAGAGAGAGAGAGAGAGAGAGAGAGAGAGAGAGAGAGAGAGAGAGAGAGAGAGAGAGAGAGAGAGAGTTACGGTTGTTTATGTCTTCAATGAGACATTTAATTACAAAATGCTCGGAGGCTCTCTTAGCCACCCACTTAAGAAAGTATTTCGCCAAGTTTTAAGCTTGTGTGTACAGAAATATCAGAGATTTTCTTGTTTACATACATACGCACACACATACGCACATACGGCGCTTTGCGCCAAATGTACGTTTAGCAGCGAGGTTAGCGTAACTAGACATGACGTAATTGTTATCTTGTTACTTCAATTGTTAGAGGTTTAGCTTGCCCGCCTTTGACATCATTGACATGCGATTAAATTCGCCCCAACGCGATCCATCCTAAAAAGTCACTTCTATAAATAGAAGAGACTTAAAAACGGCGATTCTGCAGGGAAGGGTGCTTGGCATTAGAACGCGACAATTTATTTTGTTTCAATTGAAAACAAATAGGCGCTATTCTTCAAGTCGCACCACTATGTGTATACACACTAGGCTTTTTACCGCTTGCCGCTCAGATACGTTTGTGTCACGCTGCTTAAGGCTGTTTCCATTATAGCACAGACGTGGGGAGTTCGAATACTATCATTTCTAGGCAGACCGATCGACTCCCATTCTCAAACTGTTTGATTTATAGTCGCCGAGATCGACTATGAATCAAACAGTTTGCGAATTGGGGTCGCGAGGTCTATCTAGAATTGATAGTATACGAACTCTCCACTTCTATGTTTCATAAACCTTTCACAACTGACATGAACTCAGTCACAAAAAAAATCAAACGAAGCGGACGACAAGTTTTGCTTTAGCCTGTTTGTCGGTTGCGCCAGTCTGAGCCGCTACTCGCTGATTCTGTTGAGTTTCGCTGCTTTGTAGAGCAAACAATGTAAACGTTGGATATCTACTGCATCGACGATGAATCCTAAAGGTTTGTCTGTTTCAGTTTCAGATGCTTTTATCGCTTTCTTGAGGAGCGCGATGCCATTGATTCTAGTGTAAGCCGTTTTTGTTTTGCCGGCTAAAGGTGTACTATGGATCCCAGGAAGCATGCACCGCGCGATAAGACTAAAATATGTGGTGCGGGGTTAGTTGCCATGTAAAAGTGGTCCTGAAAGGTTCTATGGAACGATACGACAGCGGTGCGGTTGGCGAGATGCAGGCTGGAAAAAATGTTTCAAGAGTTTCCGCGCGACTTGATTCAAATTGCTACAACGTTTGTCGCGTACTGCCGAACGCAACGGTCTTCGTCGCAGTGATTCCGTGTAGGTAGCGGTTTTAGTCGCGATGATTTCTATAGGTATCATCGCGACTAACCCGCTACCGACACAAAGAAAAGGGTTATGGAAACAGACCTTACCGACACAAAGAAAAGGGTTATGGAAACAGACCTTACCGACACAAAGAAAAGGGTTATGGAAACAGACCTTACCGACACAAAGAAAAGGGTTATGGAAACAGACCTTACCGACACAAAGAAAAGGGTTATGGAAACAGACCTTACCGCGCCGACGTGGCGTCGCTATATGAAAATATACCTTTCGATCAACCAGAGGCGGCCATTTTCAAATGGGATAGAGCGCCAAATGTAGCAAGCCGTTTTATTATTACCTTGCAACCTTCAGTTCTGTCGCGGCATTCTCGTAGTCGCCCAGGGCATCTAACACGGCGTCGATAACAAGGTCCGCAGTTTTCTTAAATTTAAAAGAAACAAGAAAGGCAAAGCCATTATGGCTCACATGTACGACCGATTTACATATGTGTGACCTTTGTAACAATAAGTAAAGGGCTGGCTTCTGCACCAGCAAAATCCATGTTTTCTCAAAATGTAAGCATTTTTCACACATCTGTCAACAACCCGTGACCCTTACCTTTGCGATGAGTCAACTAAATTAGTATAGAAATGTCTTATCATCAGCTACCTCTGTGCCAAATTTGATTGAAAATTGACAAAAATGTTGATAATGCCTACAATTGTATAAATAATTGGCCTTTTACACACATTTGTCGGCCTCTTGTGACCCTTGACCTTTCCGATGGGTCATCCAAATTAGTATGCATAGATAGGTCTTACCATCAGGTATTTTCGTACCAAATTTAGGCTTGAAGTTGTGACTAGTATTTGAGAAAAAAATGCATTTTTCTCTAAAAGGTATTTTTTCGAAAAATACTTACCGATGACATGACTGATAGGGAAGTGTCTACTTACTCTCAATTTTAGCCTAGGAACCCGTTGTGCCCCTGCACCAACCGGGAGGCACTCGGGGAACCCACAGAGGGGCCGAGAGTGATCTCCCGTGACTGCCCATCCGGTTCCGAGTCGTGTGATGCTTACTCAGTTTAGGCTACTTAGCTTCCCAGCGGCAAGCGGGGCAGGAGGGAGGGTCCTCCGAGTCATGTCATCGGTAAGTATTTTTCGAAAAAATACCTTTTAGAGAAAAATGCATTTATTTCCTCAAAAACATTACCGATGACATGACTGATAGGGAGAATTACGAGCAGGATGAGGGTGCCGCTGTCCGCAAAATAACCCAGGGGGCCTGCAGAGCCATCCTCCCAGTCGCAAACTCCCGACAATTTTAGCTAAGTAGCGTACCTACGGCGCCTGTGGCGCCGGGAGGGAGTGTTGCGCTGCCGTGATGTCCCCCACCAGAGCGAGGTTGTCTCGCTGGCCTGCCAGATCCCGGAGGTAGAAGCGGGCGAAGGTAGATTCCGCTCGCCAGCCTACTGCCGCCACAATGTCTTTAACAGCACAGTTCCGGTCAAAGGCAAGACTCGTGGCCATGGCACGTACCTCGTGCGCGCGTATCTTAAGCCTCTTTGCTCCCTGTGGGGAGAGGTCCTGGTAGGCGGACCGAATGACCCAGCGTAGCCAGGAAGAGATCGTCTGGGCCGAAATGTCATGTCGGCCGGGCCTAAGAGGCAGGAAGAGGCGTGAGCGTCCTCGACGGACGGCTTTGGTTCTGCGTAGATAGACGCGTAAGGCGCGCACAGGGTCTTGTTGCCTGGTCTCTCGAGGGAAGTCCATTCCCCGCAGCGGTCGCAGTGTGATCATTTGTGGCGCCGTCAGTGGAGACCTGGTCTTGGCAAGGAAGGAGGGATCTGGGAGAAGGTGCACGGAGCCATCCGCACGAAATTGCCGGCAGGTAGGGCGCGCCGAGAGCGCGTGCAGCTCGCTGACTCGGGCCGCTGTGGCAAGGGCCAAAAGGAAGCAGGTCTTACGAGTCACGTCCTGAAGGCGGGCCAAGGGCAGTGGTTCGAATTTGGATGAGTTCAGCCACGTCAGGACCCAGGGAAGGTCCCAGCGCGGGACGAGAGAGCGGAGTACCGGACGTCGCAAGCCGAAGTGCGACATAAGGTCGGCGATGTCCTTACAGGCGCCGGGGTCCGGACGTCCAAGGTGTCGATAAGTGTCGGCAATCATGGAAAGGTATCCTCTGATGGTGATAGGGGCGAGACCCTGGTCTCCAAAGAGCCAGAGGAAGAAGTCCGCGAGCTGGGGGTGAGTCAAACCAGTGGGGTCGAGACGGAGGTCCTCACACCAGGCGCACAGCACTCGCCACTTTCCCTCGTAGACGCGTCGCGTTGAGGGTCTGCGGGCCGAAGAGATCGCCTCCACTGCTGCACTCGAGAAGCCTCTAGCGGTGAGGGCACGCCGCACAACCTCCAGGCGTGAAGGAGGAGACGCTCCGGGCACGGGTGGAAAAGGGCCTGTCGAGGCTGTTTGAGCATCGTCCGGGGCGTCGGTAAGCGCAAAGGAGGGCCCGTGGCGAGGCTGAGGAGGTCTGTGGTCCAAGAGCGGTTCCAGGAAAACGGGGCGACCAGGAGAACAACGGCGTTGGATCCCCGGAGTTTGAGTAGGACTTTGGGGACAAGGACTGTCGGGGGAAAGGCGTAGGCGATCAAACCGTCCCAGGGGATGGAGAGAGCGTCGACAGCCCAGGCCAGGGGATCCGGGACCGGGGAGACAAAGAGGGGAAGCTGATGGTTCCACCTCGTGGCAAACAGATCGATCTGAGGAGTCTCCCAGTGGGCGCAGATCATCTGGAAAATGTCCTGGCGAAGAGTCCATTCCGTGTGTAACATCTGACCACGACGCGAGAGCGAGTCGGCGAGGACGTTCAGGTGGCCCGGAATGTGTCTCGCTCGAAGGAAGATGCCGCGGGTCTGGCACCAAAGCATCAGCCGGTAGGTGAGCATGCACAAGTCGGGAGAGTGTGTGCCGCCTTGCTTCTGAAGGTACGCCACCACCGTCGCGTTGTCGGAAAGGACCAAGAGCTCCTGGTGCAGCAGACTCGATTCCCAAGTGATGAGGGCTTGCCAAACAGCCTGAAGCTCCAACCAGTTGATGTGACGGGCAGACATCTCTGGCGGCCAGGCTCCCGACGTCGTTCGGAAGTCCGGAAACAGGTGGGCACCCCACCCTGAGAGGCTCGCGTCGACACACAGGGATAGGCGAGGAGGGGGAGACGCGAGGGGAACTCCCGAAGCCAGCCACGCCGGATCCATCCAGCGCAGCAGATGGGGACGAAGAAGCGCAGTGACCGGTACCAAGGCTGCCAAGTCGGCGGAGGACGGGCGCCAGTGAAGGAGGAGGTGCAGCTGTATGGGCCGATAGTAGAGACGCCCCAGGGGCAGGAGATCTGCAGCGGCGTTCATCGTTCCTAGAAGCTGTAGCCAAGTCCTGGCAGGTGCTGCGTCTAGCCGGCAAAGATCGGCGGTCAAGGAGGCTAACCTCTGAATCCGCTGTTCCGAAAGACGAACCAAGTTCAGATCGGTAGCGAAGTCCATGCCTAGGTGGACGAATCGGCGACTGGGCAAGAGATCCGATTTCCCTCTGTTGAGGAGAAAACCGAGTCGCGCTAACAGCCGGATCAAGGCGTCTCTGTCCGCTGAAAGAACGGTCGCCGATTGGTTGCGTAGGAGGAGGTCGTCGAGGTAATTGGAAGTAGGGCTGGACGATGACTGACGAGCCTTGGCCACTACCGCGTCCATCAGGCGAGAGAATACCCAAGGGCTGAGGTTGAGACCAAACGGAAGGGCCCGGAACTGGTAGACTGCTTCGTCGAAGGCGAAGCGCAGGTACTTCCTGGAGGCAGGGTGAATGGGAACATGTAGATACGCATCTGACAGATCCAAGCTCACGGCGAAGTCCCTTGGCTGCACCGAGGCCCTGAGGGACCGAGCGGTTTCCATGCGGAAGTGAGGAGCCGAAATGAAGGAGTTCAGCTTGGAAAGATCGAAGATCGGGCGCCACCTGCCGCCCGGCTTGGGCACCAGGAAGAGGCGACTGTAGAAGGCCGGGGAGCCGTGACGCACAACCACCTCTGTGGCACACTTCTGCAGAAGAGCGGAGATCTCGGAACGCAGAGCGCTGGACTTTAACGGGTCGGAGGGCATGGCGGTCCACAGGGGGGCCCGTCGCAGCGGAGGAGGAGAGCGAAACGAAATCCGAAGGCCGTCGGAGACGGTGGTCCTGATCCAGGGGTCGTCTGGGAACAGCGAAAACCACTCTTCGCTGAACCGGGCAAGCCTCCCGCCGACTGGAAGACCCAAGACGGTCGGCGGGGGCGGAGCTAGGGAGTCAGTGAGCCCGCCCGCGCCCAGGGCGACGGGCAGGTCGGGACCGGGCGGGGGCAAAGGAGCTAACCTGACCGGGTCGACCAAAGGCAGGGCGGCGGCGGGGGTTACGAGGAGGGAGGGGGTCTGAGGACGCAGGAAGTCCGGAGCCCCGCAGGGCGCGACCCGCGGCCTTGCGGGAGGAGCGAAAGCGAGAAGGCGCAGATTTGGAAGGCCACCGATCCGAGTTCGCGATCTTAACCGAAGACCAGGTATCGCCAAACAGAAGTGATCCACCTAGGGGGGCACGACGCAACTGGTTCTGCAGGTCCGAAGGCAAACCCCGGCAAGCCCGCAGGACAGCATCTCGACGCATGAGGTCACAATTGGAGGAAGCCGCCATGGCGTTGACAGATGAGTGATACGCCGCACGATTAGCTACCTCCGCGAGGGCGAGAAGATCTCCTAACAGGGGAGTGATGGAAGGATGCCAAGCTTCCTCTAACCGCTGTACCGCCGCTCGGGTGACAAGCTCGAGGAAGCCCGAACAAGCAAGGGTGTTACGAACCAGGGCCGCTGTAGCATCCAAACCTCGAGGAATGGCGCGTTTCAGAAGCGAAGAGCCGCCAGCCTGAAGAACAGCCGCCGGATCCACTGGAGGAAGAGCGCAGACAAAGGACTGGGAATGTCCAGAGTACCACTCCTGCCGGAAGGCGATGTCGAGGCCGGGGAGCCATCTGCGGTCGCCGAAAAACTGATGTTCCCTAGGGGCAGCGAGGAGGTGCGCGGAGAAGGCGTCCCGCATGTCGCTGAAACCAGGAGGCTGAGGAAGAGACTTAAACTTCTTCGTCTGCCGACCAGCATCGACGAAGGCCGATACCTTGCGCTTGAGGGGGGGAGACGGAGGGCAAGCGTCGACTGGAAGGGAGGCGGAAACGATGCGGGCGGCCTCAACCAAGGCGAGCAACGTAGCCGCGCGAGAAGAAGAAGGCAGCGGCGAAGAGTCCGAGATGTCCGAAAGGGACGAGCGGGAGGCGGGGGAACGGCTACCTGGGCCTAGGAGGGCAGAAGCAGAATCCTCAGCCAGCAAACTCAAGGCGTCCTCGTCCCGGGGAGGAGGGGGAGCGGCAAGCGGACTGCCGCGGCGAGAACGGAGAGGTCCCCGAGAGGCGTCCAGCCGGGAGGAGAAGGGAGCGACTACGAGGACGGGAATGAGAGGGACCCTCCCGGCGAGGGCTCCGCGCGGAGCGACGCCTAGGGGAAAAAGACGGCCGACGCGAAGAGCGATGGGGCGAAGACCGCCGGTAGCGCGAAGAAGACCGCGGCAAAGCCGCAACCAGGCGAGGGGGGCTGGAGGGCGTCCGACGAGAATGATGATGCCGACGACGAGAGTCCCACGGCGAGCGAGATCGCGGCGAATAGGGAGAAGCCCTAGAGTCGTGAGTCCTTGGTCGCGTAGCACTTCGTCTCTGAGAGCCGGGCGCTAAAAGGCGGGCTCCCTGCCGGTAACTTGACTCCTCGTAGGAGTGCGCGGGCGTGAGAGACGAGCGAGAACTGACCGCAGACAAGAGGCGGCGAGGGTCGCGTCCCCTTGGGCCGAGCTCAGGGAGGACGGCACTTGGGGTCTGCAAGGTAGGGTCAGTTGTCCGAACAGTGCTGGGTGTACGCGTTCTAAGCGGCGTCGTATCCATGGGGTCCGAACGGACAAGCTTGGTCCCTGCTCCTGACACACTGGGAGGACGGGAGGGTTACTCACAGGTAACGGCCGGTCCCGCCTGTAAAATCTCCAAAGCTGCGACCACTTCAGTTCTGGCCACGTGGAGCAGAGGTCACAAGAGCGGCCCGAGGCACAGCCAGAGCAAGGGAGGCATACAGCGTGGTTGTCCGTTGGCCACTGGAAGTCGCCGCAGAGGGTGCAGGTTCGCACTTGGCAACTGCAACACACAAACAAACAAGCGTACAAGCGAGAGCACGTGGCGGCGCCCAACAAGGGGAAAGGGGAAACTAAGGTGACAAAGTCAACATACCCAAAGTGAACACACAATTCACCCCCCCCCCCCCCCCCCCCCCCCCCGCAAGGTGCGAGCGCCGAGGCACGAGGCCGGCAAGCTAAGAGTCCGGAGCGCAGCAACGCTCCGCCAGCACCCGGCTACCCAACGTAACCGCAACAAAAGACGGAAAGCCGTCTTGCACAACACATGTTTCATTGGTCAATCTCAGCATGAAAAACAAAGACAGTTTATGCGCCCGCGCTAGGTATTAAGCGACACGGCGTAGGCCGCAAGGGCCAAGCTGAGAAACAAAGCACGGCGCCAGGTTAAACAAACAAAGGCTGAGAAGAGCTCACGACCGGCGACCCGCTTGGAGGCCGGCCGAAGGCCAATCAACTACCTTACCTCTCCGCAGCAACAGGGGCGGGGGACGACACCTCCATACCACAACAGCGCCGAAGGCGGGAAAGGAGGCCAACCGAAGAGGCGAGAAGGCAGCAGAGGCAGAAGAAGAAGCAGCTGAAGGTAGCAGCACACGGCAAGAGTCCGCAAGCGAAGCAAGTCCCAACACAGGACAAGGACGGGTTCCAAACCGGTCGAAAGTAAGCGAGGCCGGAGGCTAGCAAAACACGTCTGCACTAGACGAGCTAAGTAGACTAAACTGAGTAAGCATCACATGACTCGGAACCGGATGGGCAGTCACGGGAGATCACTCTCGGCCCCTCTGTGGGTTCCCCGAGTGCCTCCCGGTTGGTGCAGGGGCACAACGGGTTCCTAGGCTAAAATTGAGAGTAAGTAGACACTTCCCTATCAGTCATGTCATCGGTAATGTTTTTGAGGAAATAAAAACATCTGTTGTCAAAATATGGCTATTTTTCACCATATTTTCTGAGCTCTTGTGACCCTTGACTTTTCGTAGGGATCAACCGAATTAGTATGCATAGAAAGGTCTTCCAATCCGGAATCTCTGTAGCAAGTTTGGTTTGAAGTTGTGAATAGTATTTGAGAAAAAATAAATTATTTCAAAATATGGCTATTTTTTTCAACTATTTCCTGGTCTCCTGTGACCTTGACCTGCGTGAGATGTCGCTCAAATTGGTATGTTTAGAAAGGCCATGCCAAAAATATCATTGGGCCAAGTTTGAAATCTGTGGCTTGTAGTCTCCGAGAAAATGCCATCGTTAAAGTTTACGACGAACGAAGCGGGCGGACGGGCGACAGACGGACGACTACTGGCCCAGAACATAGACTCAACTTTTGCTTTGCGCGTGCGCCAAAATGAAATCCTGCCAGGAAAATGCGACGACTACTACCCAACTGCCAAATACAAGAGGCATGAACACAAATCACGAGCCCAAGCCGCCTCTCTTTCAACTCATTCAGCCCCGACACACCACAGCAGGACACGGATCGAGCATGATAATTCAAGGATGGTGCCAGAATAGCTTGGCGCCCATAGGCGCCAAGCTGTTCCGGCATCACCCTTGAACTATCATGCTCGGTCTGTCTCTACATTTGTAATACATTCCTGCAGAGGACAACTTCCAAATGTGGAGATTTAGTTCCTGGGGCAGAATGTGTTTAAAAAAAAAAAAAAAAAAAGTCCTCCATGGTGGAAGAAGTCCATAATTATAGCGGCTTTACTCAGCAATGCGAATGCGTCACGTCGCGAAATAGGTAATCAAGTGTTGTAGCGATCCACAGCTCATTCAGTGTCGGCTTCTCGATTTGACACGTTTTTAACCGTACGCCGGTGATACTGAAATATACACGCGAAGAGCGACACGAACCAAACACTAAACCAGAAAATAACTTAAATCTTAACTCATTCATCCCCGACACTCCACAACAAGACATGGATCGAGCATGATAGTTCAAGGATGGTGCCAAAATAGCTCTATCATGCTCGACCTCTCTCTAGAATTGTAATACAGTCTTTCAGAGAGCTACTTCAAAATTTGGGGATTTCGGTCCTTGAGTAAAATGTGTTAAGAATAAATAGCCTCCGTTAATTGTCCTTCTCATGCTGGCGACTAACGAATACTGCAAATGAATACATTCTGCAAAAAAAAAACATGTGAACATTATGACACTTTCGTTGATTTAGTGTTTTGGTGTCAGAAGATAGGCCCCATGTGACACACACACGGAAAGTCACGTGCCCTTATCTGGCATTTTCTGCGAATAACAAACAGTTTGGTAACAGATAACTCTACACCTATTGCCGCTTACAGTAATACAGTGCGTAAACGGTGGCTCAATTCTGGTTATGCTACGCACACCTAAGTCCCAGCTAGTCATCCATATTATGAGCGCGATGAAATGTGAACAGATACATACGCGCGCAGCATCTGTGAGTTCCAAGGAACGTCGCGTGGCCATGTCCAATATATAGGTCAACAGATGGATTTCGTGAACATCGGTTGAATTGATCGCATCGGACCGGAACAAATATGCTATCAAATCCTCTCGGATCTGCAACACACACAAACAAGAAAGGCAAAGCCATTGTGGTTCACGTGTATGACCGATTTACATATGTGTGACATTTGTAACAATAAGTAAACGGCTGGCTACTGCACCAGCAAAATCCATGTTTTCTAAAAATGTAAGCATTTTTTACGCATCTGTTAATCCCACGTGACCCTTGACCTTTGCGATAAGTCGACTAACTTAGTATGCATATGAATGTCTTATCATCAGCTACCTTTGTGCCAAACTTGCTTGAACAAAAAACGTAAAGCCGTTATGGCTCACGTGTGTCGACCGATCTACACATGTCTGACAATAAGTAAAGGGATGGCTTCTGCTCTAATAAAATCCATGTTTTCTCAAAATTTAATCCGTTTTCACACATCTGTGAAACTCCCGTAACCCTTGGCCTTTGAGATGAGTCACCTAAATTATGATACATAGGAAGGTCTTATCATCAGCTACCATTGTGCCAAATTTGATTGAAAAGTTTGCAAAAATGTTTCGTCAAAGTATGACAATTTTGGACCTATTTCTTGAGCTATTATGACCCTTGACCTTTCCGAGAGATCAACAAAATTAGTATGCGTAGATAGGTCTTAATATCAGCTATCTTTGTAACAAGTTTGGGTTTGAAGTTGTGAATAGGATTTGACAAAAAATACATTATGTCAAAAGTATACCTATTTTTTTTTTATTTATTTCCTGATCCCTTGTGACCTTAACCTTTGTGAGAGGTCACTCAAATTGGTATCTTTAGAAAGGTCTTGTCACAGAGTATCCTTGGGCCAAGTTTGAAGACTGTGGTTTGAATAGCCTCCGAGAAAATGCCAACGTTTAAAGTTTACCACGTACGACGGACGGACCTTGGGCGACGGACGGACGAACACAGGCCCAGAACATAGACTCAATTTTGCTTCGCACGTGGGCCTAACAGGTTTACATTATACTGACGAGCAGCAGAAAGCAACATTTTGGGAATCACCGAAAACACTAAAGTGCATAAAAAAAACCAACATGAAATAAATTAAAAAAATTCCGCGAACACTATGAATACTCACGTGCAAAAGAAATGCGACATTTTGTAAATCATCGGAAACAGTAAAGTGTTTTTGATGATTCTGAAAAATGTCGCATTTCTTTTGCTCGGGAGTATGTATAGTGTTCGCACACACACGAGCAAAAGAAATGCGACATTTTTGGAATCACCGGAAACAGATTCCGAAAATGTCGCTTTTTTTTTTTTTTCGTCGTGAGTATACATAGTGTTCGTTGTTTTTATAACGCAAGTACTGGAAACGCGAACATCAGCAAGGGGCAAAGATTCTCACGAGCCAGCACAAGTGTATGGGGCTCATCATTTGTCTTTGCCTCTTCGCAGTGAGCAAAGGTCCTCGGGCCCACTGCGGCCATCGTGGGCTCGAAGACATTTTGCCACTGCGGTTGCTGGCTCCCGTGATCTCTGTCTTCTGCATTTGGCTGAAAATGAAATAAAATCAGAAGGAAAGTGACAGTCCGCAGACGGTAGCGTTTGCGAAGGTAGAAATACTAAGAGACTATGAGGTATACCAGAAATTGCGAGGAATCTGCGGCTTATAGTGAGGGCTGTAAGCAAAATGATGGGGACAGGGTTGACAAAAGCACCAAAGTTTTAGGAGATGTTTGTTATGTCCTGTAGCAACAATTTTTGATATGTTCCACAAAATCAGCCTCAGCTGATGTTCTCACGTGACAAGTATAACAACATGATGACGCGACAAATGTAAAAAAGTCAAAAAAAGTTTGTTTGGCTTGCTAATGGTTAATTTTTATTGATAAATTTGTCTAATTTTGACAAAATAAATACACAGAACTCATAGTAGACATAGCATACGCTATCACTTTCAAACAAGTATGGTAGAAAGGATTAAAGGCTTAATGTTCAGTCAGCAGCAGTTTTGCCGCAAAACGTTTGAGTTTGTCTAGTCAAATGTTCATATGAAATTAACATCTAATCCTTCATGCAGTTACACATGCAAAGGTCTGTACATCTCCACGTGTTTTTTTTTTTTTGTTTTTTTTTTGTTTTTTTGTTTGTTTGTTTTTTTCTTTCTTTTTTGCAAGAACATTTTCCGGTACAGCCAGCAGCAGCTTTACAGCTACACTTGACAAGTTCACTACATGCTTCTGAAGCAATTGGTAAAGTTGTCCACAGTGGAATCCAACAAGTGGTGGCGTCCATTTTCCAGCCCCACATTTTTGGAGTTGGTATTTGCTGTTGAGACTGATCGCTTGTTGACCAGATTCAAGCTTGGTCGACACAACGCTTTGTGTGTTGCAGGAGAGCACCTTGTGTGGGAAGAATAGTGTCCATGGTTTTGCTTTGTTGGCAAAACATTTCCCTACGAGCCTCATTCACAGTCTCGAATCCGCTTGTCTTCTGGTACATGAGGACGGTGAAGCGCTCCAGAAGTTTGAAGTTCTCATCACTGATGCTCTTTGAAAGGGTGACTGGCGATGTCGTTGAAGGCCTTGGTCACATCAAGGAAAGATTTCCAAGTCTCCCAGGCAGACCATTTTCTCTTTCCGAGAAAGGCTGATACTGTATCACAACCTGTGAAGCTGTGGAAAACTGGCAAGGCAGTTGACATTTCTTTGCCAAGGGTTAGGGCAGAGTGTTGATATGAATGTAGGAAAAGATCCTTCATGTGCCAAATCCAACCCAATTGCTCAGTGTCAAGCATATGTCTTGCAGGTTGTAAAACTTGCCAATCAATATGACAATAACATCGGTGACCACGGTGCGAACAAAGCAAGTCTTTGAACCCTGCTGTAATGCATCTTGCACGTGGAAGAGTATCGGCCTCTTCATGGTTGCAGGCAGGTATGACGTGATCACTTCCTTTGATGATAACATTTGCTCCTTGTGTCACCAACACTGTTTTGCCAGGAGGAAAATCACTGCTTTCAATCTTCTTGGACAGAAAGTCAAAGAATTTTTCCTTGTTTTCTGCATCACGCAGGAAGTCCTGCCACTGTCCTGTTATTTTGTTCTGGCCGGACACCTTTCTTCTCATGCCTTTTCCTCTCTTTTCTCTGGCAGAACCTTTGATGCTGTTTCTTGAGATACCTGTCACAAACAATGTCATTCCTCTCTGCCGTCTCAAGCTGATGCCGCACATGAGGCAAGAACACGTCGGCAGCGTAGTCGTCAAATGTCTTCATGCCACTAACAGGTAGAAGAGCCGTCAAGCACCTTCACTTCAAAAGTATCGGGTAGATATTTCTCACATGTTTTCTCCAAAGATGAGAGTAGCTCAGGAGGAGCGTCTGGGACTTTCATTTCTGAATGTTGCTCATCCTCATCGAGTTGCTCTAAGGGTTCTGCCAGTTCAGTTGTGTCATATGGTTCAACATCGTCCAGTAACTGTGGAGCAGATGCCTCCACTGTCTTTGTTAAACATGTAAGTACATCAGATTTCTTTCCGATACAAATTTTTCCTCTGTCAGACAAGAAGGAAGGAAGGGGTGGTTTTCATGGCTGAAAAAGGAAGCGATATCAGACTCTATGTGTTGTGCCACGATGTATAGTCTGGAGAAAAGGCTGACATCAGTCTTCAAATTTGCAATCTTCTCTGCTTGTTTGCTTTTGTCTTTAGGAGTTGGACACTTGAACAGACAGAAAGAGTTCTTTTTGATTGGATCATAAATGGATCTTTCACAATCAGTCAGAACTGAGTTGCTGTAGTCGTTGTACTGTTGTTCGCCAAGTTACTCAATTGTGCGGACTGTATGTATGACAGAATCATTGAGGACATCATGAGAATCTAATGTCATTAATTCTCCACTGTCTGTCAAGAAAGGATTGCCCATTTCTTTGAACACTCTTGTAAGGCTGAAAGTTTGTTGTTTGAAATACTCTTGAGATGACAAACCTTCTTCATGATGAGAGTGTTTTGCACAGTTTAGTCTTGAACAGTCTTCAAACTCAGTCAGCATGCGTGCTTGTTCTGGACCTGCCAGTACCCATTTTCGGAGAGCAGATGGGTTTTCTGTAAGCCCTACGGCTCCTCCAGAACCTTTCTCCAAGTCATTATTTTGTTCATGAACCTGATCTAATGGCATACTTGAGAACTTGTTTGCCGTTTTTGAGACAACCCAGTGACCATGCTCAACAAATTCTTCCAGTGTAGAAGGTGGCAGATTTTCAATGTCTCGAATGTGAACAGGAACCCAGCAGGCATAATTCGGATAGTCCAGGGCAAATGACCACTTGGCCAGAGCTTTCAGGGAACCCACATACAACCCAAAGTCACAAACCAAGGGGAATTACTCAGCGCTGGACAACAGTTAGATCCCCTGCCCCCGCCTCTCAGGCACCCAATCGCCAGCCCACAGAGAAATACGCAGGTATAGAATAAGACGATCATTTGCATCTTCAATAAGATGCATCAGGTCTCTTATATAACCCATGTCTTTCTCCGGAACTTAGGAAGTAGGCAGGGGAAACATACATACACAAACACGAAGGTGCATTACTATATGTGGTCGGGTAAATACCCTGTATTTCCACAGTAGATGCACAGAACATTACACAACAATGTAACGATACAAATTTGCCTCGAGTTATACTGAGATACTCACAAACCAGATAGGTGAGGCTAGCGCTGGCAGAATTGTACAACAAACCAAGGGGAATTACTCAGCGCTGGACAACAGTTAGATCTCCTGCCCCCGCCTATCAGGCACCCAATCGCCAGCCCACAGAGAAATACGCAGGTATAGAATAAGACGATCATTTGCATCTTCAATAAGATGCATCAGGTCTCTTATATAACCCATGTCTTTCTCCGGAACTTAGGAAGTAGGCAGGGGAAACATACATACACAAACACGAAGGCGCATTACTATATGTGGTCGGGTAAATACCCTGTATTCCCACAGTAGATGCACAGAACATTACACAACAATGTAACGATACAAATTTGCCTCGAGGTATACTGAGATACTCACAAACCAGATAGGTGAGGCTAGCGCTGGCAGAATCGTACAACAAACCAAGGGGAATTACTCAGTAATTCCCCTTGGTTTGTTGTACAATTCTGCCAGCGCTAGCCTCACCTATCTGGTTTGTGAGTAACCCAAAGTCAGCCTCACGATGTGCTCTGACAAACAGAAGAACAAGGACTTCAAGTGTGAGTATGGTGTCCCAATACTGAAATGTGGGGCTCTTTCCAACCATTTCTTGTAGCCAAGTTTCTTTTGATTCTTCTTCTGCCTCCGGCTGCAAGGTGAGAAATGCTTCTTTTTGGAGTTTTCTCTAAACGACAGCGTTAACTTGACGGGCATGGCGTGTTCTGGTTACGTGAGAACAGATCAGAAACGACTCTGCTGTGCCTGATGAAGCAATTCCCGCTTGTTTTAGTGCATTGGTCCACTCAGAGCAATCTAGGTAATCACCGACATTTTTCCACATCAGTAGCCATTTCAATATGCAAGCCCCCAAACATGACTACAATCTTGTCCTCACCATGTGTTTCAGGCCATTTCCTTTGGACGTACTTGGCAAGAGCAAACAGTGGAGCATCTATTGCAATCATTGGGATTTGTCCATTGTTGAGAAATTCTGTCGAATGACGCACAATGTCCATGCCGTGCGCCATTGCAGCTGTAGCTGCCTTTTCATAGAAGAAAGGCAACAGTTGGGACAGAGCAGATGCTTTCTCCTCGAAAGATGTCTTATCTTGCTGAGATGCATGATAAGCTGACCAAGACACGCAGTCCCCATTGTCCAACTTGTTGTCAAAGACACAATCACAACCAATAATTTGTTCGCGTTCGCCACGCTTTGCGAATTAAATAGTCTGTTTCTCGGAACCTATTGCTGTGCTACCTCGGAACATATCAAAATCTGAAAGCATAAAGCATGTAGGTCCTCAGGAACAATTATGGTACTTTTGTCAGCTCTGTCCCCATCTCATCAAATAATGGATCTTACAGCCCTCACTATTAAGTTTCTGCGTCTTTGGTCCGATCGACCCCTAGCCCCACCTCCACCGTGGTGGAGGTGGGGCTGGGGGCTGAGTGGACTAAAGCCGCAGAAAGTTACGCCGTCCAACCACCCACTTCATATCGTTTTATTGGTGTTCCTATTTATAAAATAAGTGCAACGTTGAAACGGTAGGCACGCACGCACACACACACACACACACACACACACACACACACGCACACACACACACACACGCGCACACGCACGTACGCACACGCACATACACACACACACACACACACACACACACACACACACAGACGGAGCTCAGGGCGCCAAGTGTATGTTCTAAAGATGGTGTACGGCGACACGACGTCATGTCTGACGTTTTCAAAAAGCGTCAAGCTGCGTCTCCCCTGACGGTATTGGCAATGGGCACTCTTGCTATTGAACGCGCTCCGCCGCGTCCCGTTTTAAAGTTATTTAACCCTTTCAGCCCTGACGCACTACAACAGGAGATAGGTCGACCATGATAATTCAAGGGTAGTGCCAGATAAGCTTGGCGCCAGATTAGCTTGGCGCCTGTCGGCGCCAAGCTTATCTGGTACTGCCCTTGAATTATCATGGTCGATCCATCTCCTGCAACTGGTGCATAGTCGTTAGATGACGCCTCCAAAATTTGGGAAATACCTGCGTCGGGCTGAATGAGTTAATATATAGGAAAAACAACAAAATCTACATCAACTCGAATTGCACCTTTTCAACTTTTCTCGCCCGTGTATGTATTGGGTACAACAATTGCAACAATTCCAATACATACAAGGACAAAGGAACCTAAAAGCAGCAACATCGAAACAGCGCCAGCAACGTATCAACAACAACAGAAACAACATGAAAACCAGATTGCACCTTCATGTACTTTTCGATAATCTTCTGATCTCTTGGGACACTCTCGTCCAAGATTGCTGCAACTGCGTAAGCCCTGGTTCCTCTGTCTTTAAAAAAAAAAATGCACACCATAACAGAGATACGTTAAAGCACAGGCTGAATTTGCATTTACAGTGGTTTCATCCGTGCGGGCAAACAAGATCCCAGAAAACTTCCTCGGAGGCGTAAGGACTAAAGTTTCAGGATTGTATATATATCTACAAGCGCCGGCGCTAGTAGTTCTCTCTCTCTCTCTCTCTCTCTCTCTCTCTCTCTCTCTCTCTCTCTCTCTCTCTCTCTCTCTCTCTCTCTCTCTCTCTCTCACACACACACACACAAACACACACACACAAACACACAGACACACACGCACACACGCGCACGCACACGGCACGATCGACACAACACTTAACAAGAAATGCAATACACATACATCTAAACACACATACGTACAAAAAGATGACGTTCTGTCCTTATATGTATATTTCGCCAGTTCTGCCGCCACCTCTTCCAGTTCGCCGATACCGCCTTCAGGCGCATCAGAAAAGTACAGCGGTTTCATCTGTGTCAGAAAAAGTTAAACGACTACTTAGAGTGCCTGCTACACGAACGGATGCAAGCAAGATCACAGTGGGGTTTGTCGCATCGTGTCGCAGCCAACCTGCGCGATCCACTTAATCTGGAAGAAGCCTCTGATACCTCTTTATAACGTCCACATAATTTTTTTCAGTGGTTTTCACTTCTCTGATGCATACAGATTACATATCCGCCTGATGACACTCTGTCATCCTTGAGTATTTTTAATTAAAATTAATTAAAGAAAAAATAAAACTCGCTGTTTGGTTTCAGCCTACGCGGTACACCATACACCAGCCTGTACCGAAAGCGCTGGCAAGATGCTCAGCATCTGCAAGATGCATAGAACCTCATGCACTTCCGCTGAGAGCGGAGGCTTACAAAAAAGAAATTAATCTCTTGCAGTTGATATTGATGTATACGTAATAAAACTTTGGCAAGCTTATGCTGTTGCGGGTCCTAATCGCGATCCGTGTCTCGTCAAACAATTTCAACAACATATAACGCATAATTTGATTTATGCTGATCGAATTTGAATTCGCCGTCAGACCGGGTTTTAATGTGCCTAAATACAGTGCATGCCTTCATTATTTTTTCGGGAAAAAAACAAACACCGCCTAAAAGAAAGAGACAAAGATCCTCATGGGCCCCCGCACCTGCGGGGGCTCAGGAGAATCAAAGGCTCTTGCTGATCCCACTTTGTACCTACTTTCCTCGGATGGCTTGAGTTCCTCGGGGTTTAATTACTAAAGCTTTCAGACCGCTATCAGTGAAGGGTCAGCACATAAAGATTGTTATAGAGTACATCGCTTTTGGACTTTAAATTTCACGCCAACACGCAAGACAACCCGATAAATACCTGTTGAAATTTTTTGGGTTGTACTTCCTGCAGATGATTTAAGGATTGACCAGTAGTTTTAACGGCTGACCGCCGGTGACTAAAGAGTAATTGCACGGCCAGTCTGATCGTCACACAGTGTTGTTAATCTTTCCAGGATATTTTATTTACTTTTCGTTCAAAGTACTTCTTCTAATTACGTTTTCTTTGTCTTGTTAATATTTTAAGGACAGGAGATGTGTCATTAATTTTTAGCCCCACAGCGATGCACTGGCCGCGGCCTGGGCCGTCCCGGACTAGCCGGTCGAGATCTAAGTCTAAGTCTCAGTTCCGCCATTATTTGTTAGTTTGGTCTATATTATCAATGTCATGTTGTAAAACGTACTAAATAATGCTGATGTTAATTTGCGTTGTAAATGCAAATCTTTTGTTGGAAGTCGTACATCGGGGTTATCATGGAAGTAGGAGACAAAATACACATGTGCTACGTTGTCTCTTGGCTTGACTTCGCGTACGAAGATTTTATAGGAGTTGCCCACGACGTCTGCAGGCTTGTTCGTGGCTGCGGAGGCCAATCCGGGACAGGCAGGTTCGACCGCAGTGGCTGCAGGGGGAGGTATGGCCAGGGTTCTGAGTTGCGGCATCTCTGTTTTTCCTCCTGAGCCGCTTGTCCTTAAGGCTAGCTCTGCGAGAGTCCTCAAAGGAGACAGCTGCCTTGTAAATGGTGGAGCGCCAGGTGTCACGGTCCACAGCAAGCGAAGACCACTGGTGGTGGTCGATTTGGAAGGCACTAAGTGACTTCTTGAGACAGTCTTTGTATCTCGTCTTTGGTGCCCCTCTGTCACGGTGTCCAGTAGCAAGCTCGCCGAACAGGGTGATCTTTGGTAGGCGATGATCCTCCATCCTGGAGACATGCCCCGCCCAGCGGAGCTGTGTCCGCAGCAGCAAAGCCTCGATGCTCACAGTTTCAGCCTGTTCAAGGACCTCGACGTTGGTGACATAGTCACTCCAGTGAATGCCCAGGATAGTGCGCAGGCAGCGCTGGTAGAAGCGTTCGAGGAGTCGTAGTTGGCTGCGGCAGAGGGCCCAGGACTCGGAACCATACAGCAGGGTGGTGAGGACCACAGCTCTGTACACGCTGATCTTGGTGCCTGTTTTCAGCTGTTGATTGTGCCACACCCGCTTGAAAAGTCGCCCGAAAGCGCTGTTCGCTTTTGCCAGCCTGCTGTCAAGCTCCTTGTCCAGCTTGGCGTCCGACGTGATAATGCAGCCAAGGTAAGTAAACTGGTGCACTGACTTTAGTTCAGACTCGCCAATGGTGATGTGAGGAGGGCGATACACTGTCTTGGGTGCCGGCTGATGGAGGACCTCTGTCTTTTTCAGACTGACCTCGAGTCCAAAGAGCTGGGCAGCGTCTGCGAAGCAGGACGTGATGCGCTGCAGGGCTCTCTCTGTGTGTGCAACGAGGGCAGCATCATCAGCAAAAAGCAGCTCACGAATCAGTTGGTCTAGGGTTTTCGTGTGGGCCTGTAGTCGTCTGAGGTTGAACAGGCTGCCATCGAGACGATACCTGATGTACACTGCATCGTCATCATCGAGGTCCACTGTGGCCTGCTTCAACATCATGCTAAAAAAGATGGTGAAGAGGGTCGGTGCCAGGACGCAGCCCTGCTTTACGCCGTTGAGAATAGGGAATGGTTCTGAGAGGTCATTGTTGAGTCTGACCTGGCCTTGCTGGTCCTCGTGTAGCTGGACAATCATGCTGAGGAACTTTGGGGGACAGCCAAGTCGCTCCAGGATCTGCCATATGCCTTGCCTGCTCACAGTGTCGAACGCTTTTGTTAGGTCGACAAACGTTACGTACAGCCCTTTGTTCTGCTCGCGGCACTTCTCCTGAAGCTGTCTCAGCACAAAGACCATATCGGTGGTGCTCCTGTTTGCTCTGAAGCCACACTGGCCCTCTGGGAGGTGGTCTTCAGCGATGGCAGGTACCAGCCGATTCAGGAGCAGCCTTGCAAGAATTATCCCAGCAATGGACAGCAGGGTAATTCCCCGATAGTTGGAACAGTCAGACTTTTCGCCTTTGTTCTTGTACAGGGTGATAACGACAGCATCACGGAGATCCTTTGGTAGTGTTCCTTCCTCCCAGCAGCAGAGAAAGAGGTCATGGAGCTTGTTGTGCAGTGCTGTGCCTCCATGTTTCCAGATCTCTGGCGGTATTCCATCAATGCCTGCTGCTTTGCCACTCTTGAGCTGGTGGATGGCTGTGAGGGTCTCTTCAGCGGTGGGCGGTTCGTCCAATTCAACCTTTACTGGGAGTTGTGGGATTTGTAGGATGACTGCTTCTTGAACAGTGCGCTAAGCGCTGAAGAGGCTCTGAAAGTATTCCGACCAGCGGTTTAGGATGGAGGTATTATCTGTGAGGAGTGCCTGGCCATTCGCGCTTCGCAGGGGACTTTGTACCAGGTGCCTGGGGCCATACACTGCTTTCAGTGCTTCGTATAAGCCCCTGTAGTCACCATTGTCAGCGCAAAGCTGGGTCCTCTGTGCAAGTCTGGTCCACCACTCATTCTGGAGATCTCTGAGCTTGCGCTGGAGACTGCTGCAGACGAGGCGGAAGGCAGACTTCTTCACAAGGCAGGAAGGCTGGGCTAGGTGGGCCTGATGGGCGGCTCTTTTTTTTTTTTTTGTTGCTAGGTGTTCCTGGATCTCAACATCGTTTTCGTCAAACCAGTCTTTGTTCTTCTTTCTAGCGAAACCCAAGACTTCTGCAGAGGATTTTGCAATAGCAGTTTTCAGTTGTTCCCAGAGTGTTTCAGGGGAGGAGTCTGCTGGGTCCGCTGTGTCTTTGAGCCTGCGCTGTAAATCTGTCTGAAAGGCAGCTTTCAGGTCGTCACGCAAACTCAGGCTCCACGTCAAGCCAAAACCCAAGAAATGGGGGCCCCCCAAGAAAAAGCTTGATGTTGCCAGCCTTCAGCGTGTGCTACGTTGTAAAAAGTATGTAAACCCATAATGGTCATAAGTTCATAATCGGGTTTTTTTTGGTACTTTTTAGTCATAAAGCACAAACTTCCGTAACGTACAGAAATATGACTAAAATATGCAGAGAAGCTGCTACAGAAGTAAGAAATAGTGTCTGTGTGTGTGTGTGTGTGTGTGTGTGTGTGTGTGTGTGTGTGTGTGTGTGTGTGTGTGTGTGTGTGTGTGTGTGTGTGTGTGTGTGTGTGTGTGTGTGTGTGTGTGTGTGCGTGCATGCGTACGTGCGTGCGTGTGTGCGCGCGTGCAGGTATGCACGGTGTGTGTGTTGCCGCTGCTCATTGGAACTATGCGAGGTACAGCCTGTACTACCTAAGGTCTATGGAGGGTCTGCCGAAGAACGTATTGGACAGGTTTCTCGGAAGAGAGCACGTGATGCGCCACAAGCCTGGACTCTAGAATTGCACTTGATCTGACATGTTCATCGAAACAACTTTCATGAGATATAGGCACGGTCCAGGTGGCTTGATCGGCATCACGCTCAACCCTGGGGCGCAGAACAGATGGGCACTGAGTCTCCATACATGCAGTCAGCTCACCAGAGACATTGCTAAAATCCGAGAACACACCACTGCATCACAGAGTGTGGCTCTTCACAAAGAAGAGATGCAAGCCGAATACAGTCTGATGGAAAAGACAGAGAAGAAATCCGAAAGAAACTTCAAGTCTGCATCAACCCACTCACTCCAGATGACCACCCAAGCAATGAAATTGTCAACATTGCGACGAGAATGATATCCAGCCAGAACGTCAGTGTTAGAGCTCTCAGGCTTGAGTTGGGAATTTCACAAATGTAAGATTTTGAAAGATCATGGCCTGACGGATTCAATGCCTCGGCCCTGAGCAAAAAAGTTGTCAACATGGCAGTAAGCAAGAAAAAGATGAAACAAGGTTCTGGAGCAACGTATGACACAGAACTGATCTACAGCAGAGCTTTGGGCCTGACGAGTACAAGACATCTAAGCCTTAAAAACCTGTTCCAACATGAATTGGCGCCAATCCCGATATCTACGTTCAGTTACGGACAATGGATACATGAGACTTGCCACAACAAAGTCAGTACTGAACGAAACTTGCAGTGCGAGATGTCCGTATGTACATGCCAGAAGGCAGATCAGTGCTGTCATCATAGATGGATGTGCAGTGATGTGGACAATATACTGGCCATGGCAAGGTTCTGTGTAAAAATGTATGTGGACAGCTTTCTAGGCTGCATTATCACAAAGCTCCGAGATGTGTGTACCTTGTCTTTGACATGTACTATCCGATCAACATCAAACGTACTACCAGATCCTCTCGTGCTGTGGAAACAGCCACAAGGCGTCACCAGCTGAGGCCAGATACTCCATTACCACCTCAAAACGTTGCACTAGTTGTTACGGAAAATAAAACACAGCTCACCGCCATCATCTGCCAGCAACTGCTAGACAAAGTGGCTGGTCTTCAGGCCAAGGGAAACATTCAACACAAGCTGCTACTGACCGGTGATGGTCCCGTCCTAACAGAAGTCATGAAGGGCATCCCCTCCCCAGCAGATGATATGCGGACAACTATGAAGACGCTGACATCATTATTGCCCAACAAATGGTCCAGGCAGCGGAGCAAGTGTACACATCCATCAGGATAATGTCAGATGATACAGATGTGTTCATTTTGCTCTTACATTATTACAGGTCTTGCAAGATTACTGCTGCCGTTGTGATGGAAGGCACCAGCGCTCAGAAGACCTCTGTTGACACAGCGGCAAGTGTGAAGAAACACAAGGTTATTGTGCCTGAACTGATTGCAGCACACGCCCTTTCAGGGTGTGACACAGTCGCCTATATGTGGGGCATTGGCAAAGGTACAGTCCTAAGGGTGCTTCTCGTCTTCAAAGCCTGGGGGACCCACATGCCAGTTTCAGTGACATCATCCACCAGGCAACCCATTTTATTGGTGCTTGTGGGTGCTGAGAGCATGTCAAAGATCAGGTACGAAGCAGGGCTAGTAAGAACGTCCAAGAAGGTGGTGCCCACTCCCAAGCTGAAGTCACTATCACCAACGACAGCAGCCTTCCAAGAAAACGTGAAACGTGCCCATTTGCAAGCATGTCTCTGGAAGAATGCTCTCAACCCTGATCCACCAGATCTCAGTCCATCTAGCTTTGGGTGGTACAAGGACAACTTTGATGCATATCAGGTTGTCTCCTGGCATCGAAGCCGCACCTGCGGAAGTACTGAGGATCTAGGATGTTAAAGTGTGGTTGTGGCACAGATGAACCCTGTTCAACAGCACGGTGTGGATGTACACAGCACAAATCACATGTACAGTCTTCTGCATGTGTCATCTCAATGAGAACTGCCAAAACATGTGGACAAAAAGTGCAGCTGTGCAAGAAAATAAAGACGACGAAGAAGAGGAACGCGAGATGTAACTGACTGTGTCCTTGACCCATAAAAGACTGAACTTTCACATGCTAAGTACTCTTGCAGGTCTAGAAATACTTCTCTATACATTCACGTCACAAAATATCAGTGACCTTTCCTCTGTTTACATTTTCTATTCAGATTAGACAAAAAGTGTTGCATTATGACTGGTGTAATGGAGAGCCCATGTTCCATTTAAATCATAATTTCCGGTAGCCATCTTGGATGCCCTATGGGATAATGTACACCCAATCAAATGTTAGAACTATTGTGTGTTTCACTCGCTACAACTGTTATACTTCTTGCTGTTTTCAACAATAATTAGCATTCTGTCTGGTACAGAACATATAATTATTAGGGTCAGTTTTTAAAATATACTGGTCGCCTTATTGAGAGACATCTTGAATAATCAGCATCTAATTACAGGTCATCATCAATAATGTATCTAAACTGTTGCAATACATTATATAAATCATATATCCTGGTTTCTGTCCCCAAAATGAGCGCTCTGTGTGGCGCAGAACATGTTTCACGTCATTTTTAATGTTTTGGCGGCCATCTTGGCGACCATCTTGAATAATATATGCATGTAAACAAACATCAAAAGTGTACTTATTCATTTCAATGTCACATAAATTATATTTCCTGTTTATTTCATTAGAATATAGCCCTCTGTGTTGCATGGAACATTTTTTATAGTTTGGCAGCCATCTTGGCGGCCATCTTGAATATATCAAAATGCTCAACAGTGACAGAGTGCCATCAGTTGGAGCTGTAATCTATGGGTACCAAAGAGTTGAAAACCGCTCAAAACAATTATGAGGTACATTTTTTTACGTTTCGAAAGCATTGAAGGCCCACTACCGCCGTAGCTGTTCAAAGACACACTTCTGTAACGGCTGGTTACGACACGCTACATACTGGCCCAGCTATGGTTCATTTAGACACAGGACAGTCCAGTTCAGCGCACGCCGTCTTTCACATTGACTCACTCCGGTCTAGAATTACAACGTTTTCAATACGAGAAACAGCTAAAAATAGATTGACACGCTCAAGGCAGCGCAGAATAAATAAGTGCGATTACTCGTGTGCTTATCCTGCGTGTTCAAACTGCTGTTAAAGTTCGTTAGGTTTTCGACAAGGCATAACACACATAAATGGTGCTGAAATGTGTCTTCAGATTTAGATTTATGCGTAATGGTACTTTAAACTCTAGCACAAATCATGGCAGATTTCACTGTCGGATAACCTTCTGTCACAGACAACAGAATGCAAAGAAAATCCCAAGAATTAAAGAAATATGCCTAGAAAGGTATAATACAACACTACTGTGCTGGAATTGCCCTTTCGTATGCGTATTTTATTATTTGTTGCCATTTCTTAGCATTTTACACGCTAAAGATTCACATTTTTGGTATTAATAACTGAATACAAAGTGTGTGTTTATGTAATTTACTGACGAGCAAAAGAAGTGCAACATTTTTGGAATCATCCGAAACACTGAAGTGATTCCGATGATTCCAAAAATGTCGCTTTTATGCATTTTTCACACTTTTGCTAATCTCCCATGGCAGTTGACTGAGCGAGTAGTGAACAAAAAATAGTACGCATAGAAAGGTCGTATCAGGCACATTTCTGCCAAATTTGCTGGAAAGTTTTGCAACCAAAAGAAAAATTCTGATAAAAGCTAAAATTGTACTTTTTTCAAGTAATTTGCCAATCTCTTTTGACCCTTGATCTTTCCAAGGGGTCATCTAAATTAGCATGCAGACAAAGGTCTGGACCAAATTTGGGCTTGAAACTTTATATAGTATTAGAGGAAAAAAAAAGTCTGGTTAAGAAAGAACGAGTTATGACCTATTTCCTGAACTCTTGTGACCCGTGACCTTTCGAGGGGTCATTCAAATTAGTATGCATGGGAAAGTCATACCATCGGGTATCTCTGTACCATTATTGGGTTTGAAGTTATGAATAGTAATTAATAAAAACATCTTTTGTCAAAATATGGCTATTTTCTAAGTCCCTTCTATTTATAGACTTTTTAGGACAGGTCGCATTGGGGCGAATTTATTAGCATGTCCATGATGTCAAAGGCGGGCAGGCCAAATCCTCTGACAACTGAAGTAACAAGATAAAAATTAAGTCATGTCTAGTTACATATGTCTGAACGTACATTTGGCCGCGTGTGTGTGTGTGTGTGTGTGTGTGTGTGTGTGTGTGTGTGTGTGTGTGTGTGTGTGTGTGCACAAGCTTAAAACTTAGCGAAATACTTTTTTCAAGGGGTAGCTAAGAGAGCCTCCGAGCATATTGTAACGGGATTTCTCCTTGAAGACATTAAAATTCACAAACTAGATAGGTGAGGCTAGCGCTCGCAGAGTTGTACACATAATTAATAATAATAATAATAACTACGGTATTTATAATGCGCTTATCTTATAATAATTATAACTCTAAGCTCGCACTCACAACTCGCGCACTCATGCGCACGCTTTAGACAACGACTCACGTACCACAAATAGTGAAATACATTACGACAGTCAGCTTGGGGTGGGGTAGTGATATCGTCCTAGAACTGTTGAAATAGGTGAGTTTTGAGGGCGGACTGGAAGGAGAAGAGAGACTGTTTCTGACGGAGAGAGAGTGGGAGAGTGTTCCAGGTGGATGGACCGTTTACTGAGAAGGAGCGGGGGGCCGAAAGTGCTGAGTTCGGTGCGGGGGATGTGGAGGCGGAGAGGGTCGGAGGCGGAGCGGAGGGAGCGGGCAGGTTTGTAGGGGTGAAGTAAGGTGAGAGATAGGCAGGAGCGCGGTTGTTCAGGGATTTGTAGCAGAGAGACAGAATCTTGTATTGGATGCGTTGGGGGATGGGAAGCCAGTGAAGGAGTTTGAGCAGTATGTGTACATTAAAATTCAGTTTATAGAAATTCGGTTGACCCAGAATAGAGTTCGTAATGTTTGTCATATTTACTTGAAATTTTGGATATAGCTAGTTTGGAGAAAGAAAAAAAAACACGATAAGTTCGTTAACCAGTTCTGTACCTCTTCAACTTTTTCAAGAATAATTAATTCATTTTTGCAAGTTTTGGATCCACTATATACTCTCGTCAAACAGTCAGCCCTGGAAGAGGTTGCGTGCCTTTCGGATGAGTGACGTGAAACATCGATTTCGTCACTGTGTACACGGCTCGTGAGACTAGCGATGCCACGACGTCAAAATTATAGTGACGTCATTTTGCTGCTCGTGCTATTATTCTTCAGAATTCCTGTCGCTACTCCAGCCCACAGAGCGTACTAATGGCGGGAAGCGCCGTGTGTCCGTCTTTATTTGTGTGCCGGCGCGTGTGTTGATCAGAGGTTGGGTTAGAGAGGAAGGAACTGGATCAGAAAGATAAGCTTCAAAATATGAACAACTCTGAATGTTCCTAAAAGCAAAACGCATGTGATCTCCAAACAATACGGTAGTCTTTGGGATGAAATCCTCATCTTGTTTAATAGGAGATATTGCAACATTGGAATCAGGTGAAAGACAAAAGGTAGAGACCCTTGACAGCGAGGACAGTTCTCATATAGAAGGGCTTTCCTGGTCCATTGTGACTTTGACCTTTGAGAGAGGCCAATCAAAATGATATGTTTAGGAAGGCCTTGACACAAAGTATCCTCGGACCAAGTCTGAAGACTGTGGTTTGAATAGCCTCCGAGAAAATGCCAACGTTAAAGTTTACCACAGACGACGGGCGACGGCGGACACCGGACGGACACCGGACGACAGACCGACGTCCACAACCGAGGAGATAAAACCCATTTTTTTGCTTCGCCGGTGAGCCAAAATTGATTACATGATGATGATGATGATGATGATGGTGACGGTGACGACGACGACGACGATGATGATGATGATGATGATGATGATGATGATGATGATGATGATGATGATGATGATGATGATGAGATGATGATGATGATGATGATGATGATGATGATGATGATGATGATGATGATGATGATGATGATGATGATGGTGATGATGATGATGATGATGACACCAAAACGACGACACTAATGGCGAGCATGCTCACGCTGTCCTTACCGTTCCTGTGAATGATTTTTCCTGGGTTGTCATGCTGTTGAGGTCGGTCAGAAAGAGTTTGACGGTGTAGGTCCAATTATTTTTGGCGTTCCCAGGCGGCACCGTGAACAAGAGACCGTCAACACTTTCCTCTCCAAGCAGACCGTGGGCAAGCGGCAGACCTTGCTCATGAGATGATGTAAATATGGGTCAGACCATGCTGTGGCTCTTACGAGAGACACAGTGCGGCTCGGCAGAAAGCTTTGAATCTTTCGTGCGCTGGAGTTCTCAACACATTCAGCCCGACGGCCGTATCTCCCAAATTTGGGAGGCGTCATTTAACGACTATGCACCAGTTGCAGGAGATGGCTCGACCATGACAATTCAAGGGTAGTGCCAGATTAGCTTGGCGCCGGGCGCCAAGTTAATCTGGCACTACCCTTGAATTATCATGCTCGGCCCATCTCCTGCTGTAGGGCGTCGGGGCTGAATGGGTTAATGCACTGACGAGCAAGAGAAACGCGACATCATTTGAGTCATCGGAAACACTTCAGTTTTCATGTTTGTGTGAAACGTGGCCATGTGGTTAAATGGGTTAATGTGATAGCACTCTAATTTCAGATACTTGAAAAAAGCTTTAGGAATGACTTCAGTGTTTCAGTCCGACGACTCGAATAATGTCGCATTTCTTGTGCTCTTCAGTGTATTACTCTCCCACTCTCTCTCTCTCTCTCTCCGTCAGAAACCCTCTCCCTCCTACTCCCAGTCCGCCCTCAAAACTCACCTCTTTCAATAGTTCTAGCACTCTAACGCCACCACACACCTCACCCCCAGCTGACTGTCGTAATGTATTTGTGGTATGTGAGTCATTGTTAAAAGCGTGCACATGCGTGCGTGAGTTGTGAGGGCGCGCGTAGAGTTATAATTATTATAAGATAACCGCATTATAAATACCGTTATTATTATTATTATTATTATTATTATTATTATTATTATTATTATTATTATTATTATTTAACGAATAAAGCTCTTAGCTCTGCCTCACCCCCCAATCCTCGGACCCCTATTTCTAAATTTAGGTAGTTAACCCTTTGCGTGTCGGTAGCGGATTTAGTCGCGATGATTCAAGTAGGAATCTTTGCGACTTACAAATCCGCTACCGACACGCAAAGGGATAAAGAGAGACGCCTTTCTGACGGATACTTAACCGTTGGGTGGATCATGACACTTCAAGGGTGGCACCATGTAAGGTTTGCCGTCTTGGCGGTGCTCGGTACCTCCCTTGAGCTACCATGGCCCATTGATCTATCTTCCAATTTTGGCACCATGTAAGCTTTGCCGTCTTGGCGGTGCTCGGTACCTCCCTTGATCTATCATGGCCCATTGATCTATCTTCCAATTTAGCCCTGGGTCTGGAGACCAAACTGCTGTTGAAGACGACGTCTTTGCTTTCTGGTGCCGTGACGAGGACAGGGTGTGTTTGGTACACCTTTGTTCGGGAGATGATGAACCCTTAGGTTGTCGGTAGCGGTTTTAGTCGCGATGATTCCTGTAGGATGTCAGGGTGTTGTTATTCCTATGGGAATCATCGCGACTAAAACCGCTACCGACACGCAAAAGGTTGAAACACGGATCAGGACAAGGTTTTGCTCTTTCTAACACTAACAGCAAAAAATAATGTCATGTCCACATTGCAGGAGAAGCAACCGGGGCGTATCTGGAGGTGGGGTGTGGGTAATCCTAGGGGTTCCGGACACCCCCCCCCCCTCACCCCCCCCTCCCACCCCCTTCCCAAACACACACACCAAATTTGTTTAAAATCCTATAACATTGTCCCTTTTGGGGATGTTTGGATCACCCCCCACCCACCCCCCCTTCCCCATTTGATTTGATATTTCGGCCACTGGAAGAAGGTCTGGCGTCGGAGAGGCCTTTTGTGTCGGGTTGAAAGTCCCAAACAAAACGTTGGACCCCCTCCCCTCGAGGTAACTGATCCGACCCGGAGAAAATAAATTGCTTGAAAAGATGGAATAAATAAATAAATAAATAAAACACCAGTAGCACCTCGAGCCGAGGTGACTCTGGCATCTCCGCATTTTTACAACTTTCACTCGACTGCGCGCAAGAGGCACAGATCCTCATGGGCCCTCACAGATGCGGGCGATCGTGAAGAAAAACGCCGTTTGACATGATGATCAGATCATCACTGTCGATCATCATCATCATCCAACCTTTCAAAGCTGCTGCTTCCATCCTTGCGGAGGTTTGAGCTTTTTTTTTTTTCTTTAATTAACAATAAAAACAAAGATGGGTGTGTATGACTGGGAGGGCCTGGTGAACCAAGTGGTACAGCTGCAGTGCGGCCGAAATGATCAGCGTTCAGGTCGTACTCGATAGGTGATAGCTGTCCCTGCCCCCCCCCCACCCCACACCCCCAACCACCCCCCACCCCGACACCACCCCCCCCCCCCCTCCACCCATAACCCGCCCGCCTAGGGCCGTCCATTATCACTCCGATGCCATGTACGTTAAACCCCGAGCTAACAACATATGACTGGGAGACGACCCCCGCCATCTAAAACCCATTGCGCACAGGCCATCGGTCCGACGTCGGCCCGATGGCCTTTTGCGCAGTGGGACCCTGACTTACCTTCGTCAAAGTGTCTAGCTCCCGAAAGGTACAAGGTGAAGTCGTACTGTGCCGCGGTGTTTTCACAAGTCAGCTTCGGGCGCTGCCGTATGGTGAAGCCGTCCAGATTTGAAATTTGACAAACGGGGAAGATCTGATTGAAAATGTTCTGTATATTCACCTGGTATATGGCTCCACCCTCTTCTTCGGAGCCTGCAGCGAGAGACATTTTCTGCTCTGATTTGGCAAAACCACCCAACAATATGCACATTTTTCTTAGTAAAGCGAGATTTTCACAATGTAACGGCAATGATAACTCGTCTTTTCGTCGAGGCTTGCCATACTGCCTTGTCCTAAATCACGGCAGAATTTACCCATTCACTGCCAAGAAAAATGAAAACTACTCCACTGCAAGAAGTGTGGATGCGGGGCCTTATGCGGATCTGTGTCTCTTGCTGAAACCACTGTGTTTCCATGTCTCTCTGACGGCGGAGGATCCTTAGCGTTGAGTGTACAATCATTTGGAAAACACAGTCTTCGTCCACCGGCAGGTAGGGGGTTAACACTCTTACCAGCGATATGTTGTGTAATGTTTCATGAGGTTAACCCTTTGCGTGTCGGTAGCGGTTTTGGTCGCGATGATTCCTGTACCGCTACCGACGCCCAAAGTGGTAACCAGTTACCTGGCATTGGACGCGAATATTGTTCCTGAAATCTTTGTTAATTCTGCGCCGAAGCGCCCACGCCGTCAAATATAATGTACGAGGTGTATTTTCAGTATCCGATTTGTCAGACTCTTTTTCCCACTCAAAAGCTTTAACTCATTCTACCCCAGACACACCACAGCAAGATACGGATCGACCATGATAGTTCAAGGGTGATACCAAAATAGCTTGGCGCCTTTGGGCGCCAAGCTATTCTGGCATCACCCTTGAACTATCATGGTTGATCTGTGTCCTGCACTGCAATGCAGTCGTCAGGGGACAAGGGCAAAATTTAAGGATTTCGGTGTTGGGGTAGAATGAGTTAAAGGCCGAATCATCATTGAAGTAGAATCCCACCTCTTCTGACTCCGATGGGCTCACCAAAGAGCAGTCACAATTCTCTTGTTAACTCATTCGAGACGTGCCGCCTCCGGATACGCGGCATAAGCCGCGTATCCGGAGGCGGCACGTTTCGGATGAGTTAAAGCGCGTGGAGAATGAAACAATGGCGTCACTCGGCGAGCCGAGCCAAAAGCATGCGAACAATTTTTAACAAGTCCTAACAATATGAGGATTTGATCCCAAAGTCTACCGTATTGTTTGGAGCTCACGTGCGTTTTTCTTTTAGGAACAATCAGAGTTGTTCATATTTTTAAGCTTATCCTTCTGATCCATTTCCCTCCTCTCTAAGCCAACCTCTGATCAACACACGCGCCGGCGCACACAAATAAAGACGGACACACGTCACTTCCCGCCATTAGCACGCTCTGTGGGTTGGAGAGGCGACGGGAATTCTGAAGAAGAAGAATAGCACGAGGCAGCAAAATCACGTCACTTTAAGCTTCACGTCATGGCATCGCCGGTCTCACGACACCGTGTACACACTGTGACAAATTTGATGTTGCACGTCACTCATCCGAAAGGCACGCAGCCTCTTCCAGGGCTGACTGTTTTGTTCCACACAGCCTCTTCCAGGGCTGACTGTTTGTGGGAGTAAATAGTGGCTCCAAAATTTGCAAAAATGAATAATTTATTATTGAAAAAAATTGAAGAGGTACAACGCTGGATTACGAACTCATTCAATATCTCCTTTTAATCACCCCAAGCAAGGTCAGAGTGGCTGGACGTGACGTCATTTTTATATTGTTACTTCTTTGCCAGACCATGACCAACGCCCGCCTGTTATGTCCTTTTGCATTCTACGGAACGCGCTCCGACCAGCCCCATCCTAATGTCTACCGTATTTTCAATACGGTAGACAAAAATGAAAACGCGCAGTTTCTAGAACAAGTTGTTTTTAGCTCCAGTTTCAGACGAGTTTTTATCACGATTTCATATTTAACCCATTCAGCCCTGACGCACTACAGCAGGAGATGGGTCGACCATGATAATTCAAGGGTAGTGCCAGATTAGCTTGGCGCCTGTCGGCGCCAAGCTAATCTGGCACCGCCCTTGAATTATCGTGGTCGATCCATCTTCTGCAACTGGTGCATAGTCGTTAGATGACACCTCCAAAATTTGGGAAATACGGCCGTCGGGCTGAATGAGTTAATAGGGCGGGGGGGGGGGGAGGGGGAAAAACCGTTGTCGCAAGATACCTTACAATCGACAGGAGATCGGTACCCTTTAATGACTTAACCCATAACTAATTTTATTCTAGCGCCGACACTGGGGACACACAAGTGTTGATTTGAAAACGTGGTTGGATTGGGTTGGGTTGGGTTGGGTTGGGTTGGGTTGGGTTGGGCTGGGCTGGGCTGGGCTGGGCTGGGCTGGGTTGGGTTGGGTTGGGTTGGGTTGGGTTGGGTTGGGTTGGGTTGGGTTGGGTTGGGTTGGGTTGGGTTGGGTTGGGTTGGGTTGGGTTGGGTTGGTTGGTTGGTTGGTTGGTTGGTTGGTTGGTTTTTGTTTGTTTGTTTGTTTGTTTGTTTGTTTGTTTGTTGGTTGGTTTGTTGGTTTGTTGGTTTGTTTGATTGTTACTTTGAATGTTGACGACCATCCTGAAAAACAGCGGGAGCGTCAGCAGGTGATCCTTGTCGGCAGGGAAGAAGCGGATATATTTGCTGTTGATGTCATCGCTGTACGTGTACGATGAGATGTCAACTGTCGGTGGCTCTGGGTGCCAGGAGTACCTCAAGGACGTACCCTGAAAGGCAAAGAAAATTCCGTCTTTCAAGCAGACCATTAGCGCCAGTCTAATCAATTATACTGACTTTGTGAAGAGACCTTAACCCATTCTACCCCAGACACACCACAGCAAGATAAGGATCGACCATGATAGTTCAAGGGTGATGCCAAAATAGCTTGGCGCCTATGGGCGCCAAGCTATTCTGGCATTACCCTTGAACTATCATGGTCGATCTGTGTCCTGCACTAGAGTGCAGTCCTCAGAGGACAACGGCAAAATTTGGGGATTTCGGTGTTGGGTTAGAATGAGTTTTAAGCACAAATCCGATATGAATACGATCCGAACCGGACGCGGAGATGAAATGTTTCCTTTGAAAGAGTTGCTTCAGTTTCGTTCGAAGTCGGGCGAGAATTTGTTTCCGCATCGGGCATATAGAAACACATACACATGAAAAGGACTCGCACCAACTTTACTGTCTCGGACCCGCTTCGGATTCGGATCGAGTTTGTATCGGATTCGTGTTTATGGAAGCGTAGCTTCAGTCAATAGATCCGACTGAGTAATCATGTGGTATGTCACGAGGATGCTTAACCCATTTAGCCCCGAAGCCCTACAGCAGGAGACGGACTGACCGTGATAATTCAAGGGTAGTGCCAGATTAGCTTGGCGCCGTCATCGCCAAGCTAATCTGGCACTACCCTTGAATTATCACGGTCAGTCCGACGCCTGCAACTGGTACCCAGGCGTTATATGTGACACCTCCAAAATTTGTGAAACGAGGCCATGGGGTTTAATGGGTTAGTGTGATAGCAGTCTAATTTCAGATCTTTGAAAACAGCTTTAGGAATGACTTCTTTAAGTTGCCTACTGTCCCTCCCTGCCCTTCACTAGACACAATGCCTACCCTGCCCAAGCTCTCCTAACACCCAGTTATTGCCGTTTAAAGTACGTAAGTATAGATCCACATTTTTGTGCTTTGGTCTGCATCCTTAGTGTGTTTTTGTGTGTGTGTGTGTGTGTGTGTGTGTGTGGTGTGTGTGTGTGTGTGTGTGTGTGTGTGTGTGTGTGTGTGTGTGTGTGTGTGTGTGTGTGTGTGTGTGTGTGTGTGTGTGAGCGTTTGAGCATATTGTAAGCATTATTAAAGTCTACCTGGCTTCTTGAAAGTATTTATTCTGATGTATGTAAGTGTAAAACTTAAAGAAAGGGTTTATCACTGTACAAGTCCAAAACGCGTGCGCTTACACAGAAGAACAAATACGGTGTGCACAATCAAACTCTTAGTCTTTGGCAAAAATCTTCAAAATGCTCGTTTGTTGTACACAGACAATATGAATAAAAATGGAAATTCAATCAAAACAATATCTGCGCGTTGGAAACAAAGAGAAACTATTTAAAGACGGTTGTACACTGCTTAAAGTCTCAGGCTTGAATATTAGTGAGCTTTTGTTTTTTAATCGCGGCTAATAACCAGTTTGTGTCATAAGCATTGACAACAGACCAAACATCTCCAAGAGGCATAAATCTTCATGAGCCCGGAGGGCTCATGAAGATCTATGCCTCTTGGAGAAGTTTGGAGCGTCGTCTATCCTTTAGTATTACAAGCTGGTTATACGCTGAGATTTTGCTCTCGTTCAGTGTTGGGGGGAATCGTTCGTTTCACTATTCTCCTGTAAATTGCGAGTGTTAACCCATTCAACCCTGACGCCCCACAGCAGGAGATGGGTCGACCATGATAATTCAAGGGTAGTGCCAGATTAGCTTGGCGCCTTTCGGCGCCAACCTAATTTGGCACTGCCCTTGAATTATCATGGTCGATCCATCTCCTGAAATTGGTGCATAATCATTAGATGACGCCTCCAAAATTTGGGAAATACGGCCGTCGGGCTGAATGAGTTAAGGTTATAACGAACAACCGGCGACGGACGGACGACGGACAAATAACCGTTGATCCCACACTACATAGACTCATAGGGCAAAACGCTTACTGTGCATGTTCACTGGTCTCAGATGTTTAGTCCACAGATTCAAAAGCCAACAGAGCCAGAACAGCACAGGTTCAAATGTGTACTGACCTTACATTCTGGGCAATCAGCCCTCAGCACAAATGGTTCATAAGGTCGTTTGTTATTCAGGCAGTTATCCGAAAGACATCTGTACAGAGAAAAACGTCACGTCACGTCACACACACACACAGGCACACACGCACACACACACACACACACACACACACACATTTATTATTATTATTACATGGTATGGCGCATTTCTCATATTTATAATATAACTCAATGCGCAGAATGTAGCCGCGAACTGAACCCAACAAGCACGCTCACGTGAATCACGCGCATTCACTTACACACTGTACGTAAACACAGAACATTCACGTGGTGCTAAGGGCCAGCTCAAGCGAGCTACTGACGGTATTTGGAAATCGTTTTGTATTTGAAATTTTATTAAGTTGGCTGAAACTGATACCAAAGTGAAAGGGGAGGAAGAGCCGGAGTACCCGGAGAAAGAACCCCCGACGGTCCGCCCGAATTAACGGTGACACTTACCAGAGGAGAAAAATCTGACGCCGGAACCCGGAATCGAACCTCGCATCCTTAGCATTGGTGGCAGGCGCCTTAACCACTGCGCCACGGACCGCCCCACACACACACATACATACATAGGCCTACATACATACATACATACAATAAAACGCACATGCACACGCACACACACGCACTGGCACACGCACACACACGCACACGCGCGCACAAGAACAAAATCTGCCATCACTAGCATGCAGCGAAAGGGTTAACTCATTCGAGACGTGCCGCCTACGGATACGCGGCGAAACGCCGCGTATCCGTGGGCGTCACGTCTCGAATGAGTTGCAAGTACCTGATGAAAGGCGTGACAGGTTTCGTCGAATCGTCCACCACCTTCACGAAAACATCTCGTGATAAAGCGTTTTGGGTGGTCGTTCCATTGCCTTTGTACTGAACGTTTAGTATGTAGAGATATCCGGTCTTCATGCGAAGAAGCTCATTTCTAACACATTCTGAGGTAAAAGCAAAACTCGGAATCAAAACAGCGATGATAACGTAGGGTTCTATTACCCTGGCCTGAGGGGCCTGACGGCCGGCTGTTGCACGAGTAAGCTTCATCCTGCGCCAGCCAGTAAAGGCCTTGTCAGACGGTACAGTTTCTGAAAACAGTTTCTGGAAACAGTTTCTGAACACAGTTTTCTAAAACAAGAGTTTTCGAAAACTGTTTTGCTTCGAGCATGTCGTCACACCGACGGAGAAACAGCGTTGTTGTGTTGCGTGTATACAGTTTCCTACAGTTGTTTCCCTTTGGCGATCTTTTGCCGTAAAGGGAGTTGTGAAAGGTCTTTGTGTATCAAAATGGCCGTCACATGATCTTTTGGTTTCACGATGATTGGTTCAAGTAGCAGTGTTTTCCGAAACAGTTGCGAGATTTTACGATCGGTTCTAAATTCAGGAAGCAGTAGGAAACTGTTTTCAAAAACAGTTTTGTGTGCCATGTCATACGGCGTGTTGTCAAAACAGCTGTTTTTGTTTTTGAAAACTGTTTTCAGCCCCCCGCCCTTATCCATTCGGCCCTGGCGCACTACAGCAGGAGATGGATCGACCATGATAATTCAAGGGTAGCGCCAGATTAGCTTGGCGCCTGTCGGCGCCAAGCTAATCTGGCACTACCCTTGAATTATCATGGTCGATCCATCTCCTGCAACAGGTGCATAGTCGTTAGATGACGTCTCCAAAATTGGGGAATTACGTGCGTCGGGCTGAATGAGTTAAGCAAGGCGCTCCGCTATAATTCATTATAGCCTTGCTTAGTGGCTGGCGCAGGACTCAGCTTTCTGGTGCAACCGTCACCTGGGAGCCTTTAAAAAAAAATTATTTGAGTGCTGGTCTGTGATTTTGAACCTTACGATTCCCAGCCGTAAGTTCCAAAATCACGGATCAGAATACATGTGAATTTTACTTCTACCACGATGCTTTTCACATATCGCGTTTTCGTTAACTTCCTTCTTTCCTTCATTCCTTCATTCCACGGTTGGTTTTGTTCATTCGTTCTTTCGTTCGCGCATTTCTTCGTATAGTCATTCATTCATTCATTCATTCATTCAGTCAGTCAGTCAGTCAGTCAGTCAGTCAGTCAGTCAGTCAATCAATCAATTAACCCTTTGCGTGTCGGTAGCGGTGTTAGTCGTCATGATTCCTACAGGGATCATCGCGACTAAAACCTCTACCGACATCCAAATGGTTGGTCAGAAAAGCCAGCCAGCCAGCCAGCCACTCAGTCAAAGTTGAGATCTAACTGTGAAATCTAAAACACGACTTTATGTGTGAGACGTCTGTGATTTGGCACCTTCCGCCTTTATCGCTTTAAGGTTCAAAGTCACACGCCAGCAAACAAATCGAGCATCGATTTCATATTTTATATATATATATATATATATATATATATATATATATATATATATATATATATATATATATATATATATATATATAACTCATTCTGCCCATGACACACCACAGCAAGATATGGCTTGACCTTGATAGTTCAAGGGTGGTGGCAGAATATCTTGGCGCCTATAGGCGCCAAGATATTCTGCCACCACCCTTGAACTATCATGGTCGACCTGTCTCCTGAATTGTACATTGTAATGCAGTTCTCAGAGGATAACTCCAAAATGTGGGTATTTCGTACCTCGGGCACAATAAGTTTAAAAGTGTACGTTCACCAGTGCAGTTTGCCCTAGCCACACGTCGTAAATTTCAAGTACACGACTAACGTAAACATGACCAGACTTGTGCTGGTCTGTGATTTTTTACTTTACGTCTCTAGAGCCGTAAAATCACCGCGAGTAGAGGCATACAGACAAAATTCACAGAACAGCACACGCACACATGGAATAACGGTAAAAACGGGTGTCATGCTCACCTGTGCAGTTTAGTTTTCCGAAACATATCGCTTCCTCGCCGTTTTTCCTGCAGTCTGTGATTCTCCAGGTAAACCTGCAAGACATCAGGGGCGTTCCGTTGTTGTCTGTTTTGTTCCGCGTTATCATCATCTTCATCGTCATATCATGTGTCTTTCTCTATGGTTGTTTAGAATCATACGTTTCCCAAAAATTAAAAAAAGGGGGGAAAAAAAAGAAAGAAAGGGAAAAATAAAGGGAGAAAAGAAAGAAAACAAGATTGGGATGAACCATAACCCACAAAGTCTCTTCTATATGCGAGCTGTCCTCGCTGTCAAGGGTCTTTACCTTTTGTCTTTGACCTGATTCTGATGTGGAAATATCTCCTATTATCCCAAAGTCTACCGTATTGTTTAGAGCTCACATGAGTTTTTTCTTTTAGGAACATTCAGAGTTGTTCATATTTTAAGCTGATCTTTCTGATCCATTTCCCTCCTCTCGAAGCCAACCTCTGATCAAAACACACGCCGGCACACACAAATAAAGACGGACACACGGCGCTTCCCGCCATTAGTATGCTCTGTGGCCTGGAGTGGCGACAGGAATTCTGAAGAAAAATAGCACGAGCAGCAAAACTTAATGTCGTCACTATGAGCTTGACGTCATGGCATCGCTAGTCTCACGACGCCGTGTACACAGTGACGAAATTGATGTATAACGTCACTCATCTGAAAGGCGCGCAGCTTCTTCCAGGGCTGACTGTTTGTTCCACACAGCCTCTTCCAGCAAGAAGCATAGATCCTCATGAGCCCCCACAATTGAGGGGGCTCATGAGGATCTATACCTCTTTCAGTTGGGCGGCGTTCGCCTTTTCTCGGCAGCCCAGGGATTAAGAAGAACAAGCATTGTAGAAGTACTTCTCAAACCGTTACCAGTCCAAACGTCCGCACTACAGCATTTTTTTCTTTTCTGAAGTAGTTTAATCGAAAACGTGAAAAAGCAGGAGTCTCAGAAACCACACTTTATTCACCCATTCAGCCCTGACGCCATACAGCAGGAGATGGGTCGATCATGATAATTCAAGGGTAGTGCCTGATTAGCTTGACGCCTGTCGGCGCCAAGCTTATCTGGCACTGCCTTTGAATTATCATGGTCGATCCATCTCCTGCAACTGGTGCATAGTCATTATATGACGCCTCCAAAATTTGGGAAATACGGCCGTCGGGCGAAATGAGTTAAATATATTTGAAAACAAGAATGGCAAAGCCCTTAAGGCTCACGTGCATGACCAAGTCACATAATCAGCCTGACCTATTTCTGACAAATCACCGACAAAAGCAAATGCTCAAGAGTTCTAAATTATAATAAGTAAAGGGTTGTACCTTTTGTAGCTGTGAGTTCCATGTTTCTAAAAATGTATGCATCTTTCCAGCTTTTGTCAATAGGCACAGACAAAAGCAAAGCACACTTACGTGCCCCCAGCGCTTCTTTCACCAGGTGGTAAGTTGATAAGAACAGCTGCAGCATGGAACCCTTTGCTGAGGCTGACGGTCACGTGAGGCTTGAGGCCGTGCGGCACGAGCATAATTTGAACAGGCGGACGGGATCTGGCGAAGGCCTGTCAGCCAAAAATGCCAGCACAGTCAATAACACGAATGGCAAAGCCTTAGTGCTCACGTGCATGACGAATCTGTATTACTCCAAAAGGCCACTCAAATAAGAAAGTGCTACACAGCTTGGAAGTGCATACTCTGGAGCAAAAGAAATGCGACATTTTTGGAATCATCTGAAACACTGTTTCTGATGATTTAAAAAATGCCGCATTTCTTTTGCCCGTCAATATACCTGCATAATCCTATCTTTTGTAAACATGTGTATTTTTCACACGTGTATCCGCCTCTCTCGACTTTTGATCTTTACGAGTGAGTTTGTGTTCCGGCCCGTACAATGAGGTTATAAAGTCGGTTGCATCTCTCTCTACCGTCTCTTTCCATCGTGAGAGGTGAATGCTAGTACATGTATTTTGAGTTGGTGGTGCGTCATTTCCTAGTCATGGTATCCCCCTCCTCTCTGATGCAACATGGCGAGATAACATTTGGACAAAAGAAAAAAATCAGGAGCCCAAACCCCCACAGCCCATGACAATATCAGGTTCCTTGAAAGACAGACACAAACAACCGTCTTACGCCTGCGCACCGGTCGCTGCCAGCTTCTCTCCCATCTACACCGAATTAACCCACTTAGTCCCGGAACTCTGCAGCAGGAGATGGATTGATCATGATAATTCAAGAGTAGTGCCGGATGAGCTTGGCGCCTTCAGGCGCCAAGCTCATCTGGCACTACCCTTGAATTATCATGATCAATCCATCTCCTACAGCTGGTACATAGTCCTTAGGCAACACCTTCAAAATTTGAGAAATGGGACCTTGGGGCTGAAAGGGTTAAGGTGGCTCACACAAGCGGCTGTCCCTGTGGAACAGGAGCCCAGACTGCGGAGCATGTCCTTTAGCATTGCCCGCCGCTACACCACGTGCTGCGGAAACTATGATCAACATGGCCGCTGCCATCTTCTCTCGCATCTACACCGAGCCAAGGCGGCTCACACAAGCGACCGTCCCTGTGCAGCAGGAGCCCTGACTGTGGACGACGTCCTGCCTGCAGCATTGCCCCCACCCACACCACGCGTTGCGAACATCAACATGACCCCAAGGAGCAGACGTCCAAGAGAAGCTGTGGGGTACCAGTACCGCCCTAAAACTGACCGCACGCTTCATACACCAGACGGGACTGAAAATCCAGGCATGACCAGTCGACTGTAACGCATAAGAAGAAGAAGGACAAAGAAAAAAAGAAAAGAAGTGAGACTCACAATCGCGACAACGGGGGCTGATTCCCCTTCCCGGTAAATCGTGGTTTGCACGAAGGCGGCCAGCACGCCTCCAGACAGCCCGTCAGTGTTGACCACAGCGCGGCTGCCGGACGCATGGAAAGTGCGCACGTTTTTCCAGTGCGCAGAGTCCATGCAAGTGGTGCCGTTGTAATCCGTTTCGGCGACGACCCACGTCAGGTGGTTCCACTTCAGTTCTACGTTGTCGCACTTTTCGAACCTCAGTTGCAAGAGCAGGTGATTCCCGGTTATCAAGATGTCCGAGACGGTATCTTCAAGATTCAGATTTTCATCAAAGTAAGCAAACGCTCATCAGGGACGACGTCAGTCACAGCTGGCCCGCGCGCGGCTGTGGGCGGACCGTAGGCGGTCAGTAGAGAGGGTACGTTTACGCTGGACGACTCCCAACAACGAACGAGCGCGAAGTCACGGCGGATAACCAGCTTCTCCCATAAGCGCAGACAACACTCCGAACATCTCCAAGAGACGCAGATCATTATGAGCCCAGAGGGCTCATAAGGATCTGCGTCTCTTGGAGATGTTTGGAGTAGCGTCTATCTTCATGATACAAACTGATCGGTATCCGCCGTGATTCGCTCTCGTGCGTTGTTGGAAGTTGTTCGTCGCAAACGTCACCTCCATATTGTCGGCCTGATGGGCGTTCGCTAACTGGGATCAGAACAGATCAGTCGACAAGAATCACGCCAACCCTTTCCACGTCACAAGCTTAGTCAAGAACCCGGAAGTCTCTTTTCTGCTTGCAAATGGCTGCAGCTGTGAGCTGTTTGAGGAATACTTTGAGCTGTCTAAGTATTCACCCAATCAAGCAGCGCACAGCTGCGGCCGTTTTTCACAAATGAGGAATACTTTGAGGTGTCTAAGCATTCACCCAATCACTTTTGAAAATGAAATGATAGTCGAACGCTTTTCAACACCTACAGAAAACGACTAGCAGTGAAGATCCAAATAATATGCATATTTTAGAGACCGGAGTTATTTTGTACCGAAGCTTGGGTGTGGATATGGTTGGGGGTCTAACACAGTCCGCATGCAATCACGACAACAGATCAACCAAAATAAAATCACGACAATAGATCGGCTCACTTCACACTACGAAAGAATATCTGTCGCGCGTTTTTTTTTTTATAAATCAGATAACGTGGATTCGACTCGATAGAAAGCCCTACCGTCAACCAAAGCGAATATTCGAGCGAATAAAAGTCACAAATGTGATTAATGTGTGCAGAATTTCGAGCAAACTAACCTTTTTGCCGTCGGTAGCGCCTTTCTTAAAAGTCCGATAACATAGATTCGACTCGATGAAAAGCCCTACCGACAACCAACGTTAACATTTCGAGCGAATAAAAGTCACAAAGATGATTTATGTGCGTAATATTTCGAGCAATTCAACCTTTTGGTTGTAGGCCTACAGCCAAAGGTTTAAACTTACCAGAAGGTTTTTTGTGCATAATATTTTTAGTATTTTGGAGAGTTTCGCCAGGGACTCCATGTATAGTCAAACTTTGTTCACAAGCATCAATGGGCCGGCTGGTTGAGGTGAATATCTCACTGCTCCCGATGGTAAACGTGTCAACTGAGGCAAATAATGGTTATCAAATGAAGTAACGCTTTGCTTTCTAAGTAACTGCACTTCTTCCTTCAATTTTCACATTCAGTTAGCATCAGTTACTCTAACTGCAAAACCTGGTCGATCCATTACTTTGTACTGACATCCTAAGAGGTCACCGTCCAACCTTGTAGACTTCTGCCTTACTAGTAGTATAGGAGAGATTGTGGTATTGTATTGCATTTTATTGTGCAGTGACACTTTGTGATGTTGTTGTTGCTGTTGTTGCTGTTGTTGTTGTTGTTGTTGTTGTTGTTGTGTTGTTGTTGTTGTGTGTTGTTGTTGTTGCTGCTGCTGCTTCAGAACTTTTTTTCACTGTTTTAGGGGTTTCTGTCAGCTCAGACCTTTTCATCCTGATACAGTATTGCCTGAAATAAGTATCACTATGATAGTTCAAGGGTAGTGCCAGGATAGCTTGGCGCCTCAGGCGCCAAGCTATTCTGGCACCACCCTTGAACTAAAATGGTTGATCTGTCTCCTGATCTGTAATGTAGCCTTCATAAGACAATAAGCAAATTCTAAAAATTCAACCTCAGGATGTAGTGGGTTATGGAGAGCTGGGCAGGCGGCACGGGATTAGCATTACGTCACTGCTCACCTCCTAAAACGTGGCGGTAAATAGACAGAAGGTAGGTGGCGTCTGAAAATCCAGGATGCAGTCGAGTGGCGTTATTTAGATTATCCTACACAAAACGCAAAGACCTTGTACGACTCCCAGAAGGTATTTGTTTCGCTTGTCACCAGCCCGTTTCCTTAGCTACAACGCAACAACTACAACAACCAGTAAGAATAGGTCCTGAAAAACTTAGAAGATAGGAATGTCGTGAGTTTTGTGTAGTTGCGTGTAGGATAATCCAAATAGCTCCACTCGACTGCACGCTGGACTCTCAGACGTGACCTGCCTTCCGTCTGTTTACTTTATACAACCCGTGTTAGGAGGTGAGCAATGACATAACGATCACCCCAAATTTGTTCAGACTTCTTTCAGATGTAATCGATGTGGTTTTACACGAAGATGATTTCAAGGACGGGAAATCACCATCGTGTAGGACCACATCGATTGAAAGCCCACAACCGCCGTAACGGTTCAAAGATACACTTCTGTAACAGGTGGTTACAAAACGCTGCTCGCAGGTCTAGTTAGGGTTTATTTAGACACAGGACAATCCAGTTCAGCACACGTCGTCTTTATATCAAGTAACCTGACAATGACTCCACTCCGTTCCTGAAATACAACGCCATTAGTACGAGAAAGAGCTAAAATAGATTGACTCGCTAACGGCTGCGCGGAATAAATAAGTGCGATTACGCGTGTGCTTTTGCTGCGTGTCCAAACTACTGTTAAAGTTCGTTAGGAGTATCGACAAGACATAACAAACACAAATGGTTCTGAAATGTGTCTACAGATTTATGCGTAATGGTACTTTACCATTTTTGGTACTGACCTAATTTGTCACCAGGATTGGTTCCCTGGGTGGTGCGTTTGATCTTTAATCCCCAGGGTTTCGACCTCTCCACCATAGGCCTCCCGAAACGGTACCAGAAATTGGGTTCGCTGATCTTGAGCCCCAGTTTATGAAGGTCCTTCCTCGGGCGCTGCACATTCCAGTTGACCATGGCGGATGTCTCCGCAGATGAACGCCACACGTTTATCTGAAAGAGTGAATACCGAGGTCGCGAGTTCCCTCAAACTAGTGCGCTCTGTATATTATTGCGAGAGTCGAGAAAGCGCAGTGGGCTGCGGGCAAAGACAGCGCGTCACAATGGACGATCAGTGTTGAAACGACATGCGATACCGCATGTTTGTTCTGGCTTTTTAATTCTGCACGTGCAGTTTTGACCTACTTTTGATTTAGGCCTAGAAACATCGAGGAGTAATTACAATTAAAACTCATGCTAATAATTACACCTAGTAGTAACTAATCTCGTGTTACCGCTACATGAGCTGTGACTGGTTGCAATTACTGTACTGACGAGCAAAGGAAAAGCGACATTTTTGGAATCATCGGAAACACGAGTGTTTCCGATGATTCCAAAAATGTCGCACTTCTTTGTTCGTCAGTATAATATGCGTAATTATGTACGCTTATAAATCCTACAACCCCTAGTACTAATTCTGCACAAGCCTGTTGCCGCCGAGCATATCCCTCGCCTCTCACTCACCAGGCAGTCATATATCTTGTCTGTATCAGTGTATGTAACTTCGTAGGAGATGTCGTTCGAGTAGTTGTAGGATATTTTGAAGACCAGGTACACCTCCAGGTACCGCAGAGTGCCCAATGTCTCTGTCCCCCAGACCATAGCAGATTCAGCGGCTGGAAAGAGAACAAGAACGCCAAAGTCATCATGGCTCACGTCCATGAACGAGACACAGTTCTTAGACCTGCGACTTTGAACAAAGGCCAGGTTAATGAGTAAGTGTTAACCCTTTGGGTGTCGGTAGCGGTTTTAGTCGCAATGATTCCTGCAGGAATCGTCGCGACGAAAACCGCCACCGACACCCAAAGAGTTAAAATCTCTTGACGTAATTATAGCGGATGGTCTTGATATCGGGAAAGTCCTACATTCTATCAACGTGTGCATTATTCACAGACGTCTTGACATTTTGAGCTTTGACCTTTACGAGTAGTCAACCAGATTTAGTAGGTATTGAAAGCTCTCATAAACAGCTAGATTTGTGCCAAGTTTGACTTTTTAAAAATCAGTATTAGCAAACATACTGGAGGCTTTTTTTAATCTAACATTCTTTCACTCTTTTTTTTTTAATGAGAATATCTGAGGTCACTAGAATAATCGCGCCCTTTCCAAAACGTTCAAGGTCAAATGAGGTCGGACTTCAGCAAAATGTAACAAAATGTCGCAACATTTTAACTACACAACAGAAATCGACCGCGATTCTCCAAGCAAAAGAAAATGAATCCTACTGAAAAGGTATATAATTCTTATCCAAAATAACTCAAATGAATATCGGATCTTTCCTATGATCAGGGGGAGCTGGGTGGCTCGGTGGTAGAGCGTTCGACTCTCGTCCGAAAGGTCAAGGGTTCGAACCCTGCTGGGGCCAAAATTTGTACAGGCCTCTTTTCGGCGCCCCGTCTTTGAAATCACCTTCGTGTTGGACAAAAGACGTTAAGCTCTAAACGTTTAACGTTTTTTCATGTGATCAACACACACATGCTCTCAAAATAATAACACAACCACAAACGTAACAAAGGTCTCCGTGTGCCAACTTTTAAGCCTATGGCTTGGATAGAATCCGAGAAAATGCCAACGTTAAGGTTTACCACCGACAGACTCTATCGCACGTGAGCCCAAAATGGAAAATCAAAGACAGATATTCAGCCGCCTTGCGAAACGACTCATTGCTTTATTCATGTCCCACTAGACGCAGATCGTGTTTCTGAAATCTTGGTTGTGCTAGCAACAGTCATAGATCTACATGAGCCCCCGCAACTGCGGGCGCTCGTGAGATCTGTGTTTCTAGAATTGCTGGATTCTATCGGTTGTGTTCTGGCAGTCACGGGTTAAACAATAGTACTGGCAGCACGTTTATTTGATTTGACTTGATTTCATTTGATTTGACGGATCTGACTGGTCTGGGGTTGACTGGACTGAGACTGACTGGACTGGCGTGGATTTGACTGTACCGGACTGGTCCTGACTGAATTGAATAGAAGGTTCCAATGAGATACTCTGGCTACTGGGTAGCCAGAGTATCTCATTGGAACCTTCTATTCAATCCAGTCAAATTCAGTCCAGTCCAGTCAAATCCACTCCAGTCCAGTCCAGTCTGTCTCAGTCCATTCAAGCCCATATCGGATCAAATCAAACCACACTAAACCAAATTAAATTAAATTAAATTAAATTAAATTAAATTAAATTAAATTAAATAATTAAATTAAATTAAATCAAATTAAATCAAATTAAATTAATGTGATGAAGCTCTATGCCCACGCATAGAGTTCACACAGGGTTTCTGCATTGTACTGTTTTCGAGCAGGCGATGGCGCTTAGAAACGATCTACGTAGCAATAAAATGTTTACAGATATAAACAACAACCTAACCGTGTTAAATGCATGATCAGAGAGGCAAGAAAAAAGTTAGTTCGTGACACGGTTAAAAAACAGCAAGGATACCTCTGCTATATGGCGCCTTCTAAACACACTTGCTAGGGGGTCTCCAAGTACCGCAACTACCATTTACACTAATCTTACTGCTGACACATTCAATGACCATTTTCTTTCTGTTGCCGAATCTATAATTTCGTCAAGCCAGGATAACACTTATTACCGTTCTAATCTGCTGTGTGAGTTTTGTCAACAAAAATCAATGGGCACAGCCCCCTTCAACATCCCTATGCTAGCTTTTCATGAAGTGGGTTTACTCATAAGTAACCTTCCAAATAAAAAGTCCTTGGGGCCTGATGACATCAGCCCGAAAATACTTAAGCTGTCTCTCCCATACATTGCAGAATCCTTAACTTACATTTATAATCTCTGTGTCCAGCATAACACTTTTTCTAACGAACTTAAATATGCGAAAGTAATTCCACTTCCAAAAACAAAAGATCGTTCTGACCCTAATAACTATCGGCCTATTTCTTTATTATCTATTTTGTCCAAACCACTGGAAAGACACGTTCATAAACACCTCCTTGTTTACCTAGAAAACGGTAAGCTCCTTCACCCTTTCCAATCCGGATTCCGACCGCAGCATTCATGCCACACAGCACTTACACGCCTTATTGACGCATGGCTCGAGGGTATGAATAAGTCACAGTTAACAGGAGTAGTCTATCTAGATTTTAAGAAGGCTTTTGATCTGACTGACCACACTATTTTGACTGCTAAGCTTTACAAATACCCTAATAACAGAGACGCAGTTGCTTTTTTCACATCTTACCTTACTAAAAGAAACAAAAGGTTATTGTTCAAGGCTAATACTCCTCTCTCAAAGATGTACGCTTCGGTGTGCCCCAAGGGTCTGTACTGGGCCCCCTGCTATTTTGCTTATTTATTAATGATTTGCCCAGATGTACAATGCGACCTTTTTGCTGACGACACCTCAGTTGATACTACTAGTAAAGATATACAGGTAATTTCCGACAACTTACAAAAAAGTGTTCATGACGTATCAGCTTGGTATATAAACAATTCTATGGTTGTTCATCCAGTCAAAACAAAATCGATGGTAGTCGCCACGCGCCAAAAACAGCAGATAACGCCTCTATTACTTAACCTTTCACTTAACGGTAGTCAGGTAGAACAGGTAAACGAACATCGCGTACTAGGGATTACAATCGACAGTTAGCTAAAATGGCAAGCTCATACAGACGCCTTATGCAAGATAGTAGCAACAAATCTCTTTATGTTATCAAAACTTAAATATTATACTGATTCAGATACCCGTGAACTATTTTATAATGCTCACATAATTATGTTCTCACGTCGATTACGCGTTAACAGTATGGGATGGATGTAGTGAAGTCCATTTAAAGAGACTCAATTCCCTACACAGACGGGTGGCCAAAATAATCTGCCCTGATCCACACCTAACCACAGAAGAAAAGCTCACAAAAGCAGGTCTCCTGCCTCTTCAAGGTCATTTCAAATATCACAAAGCAACTTTTATGTTCAAAGTGTGGAAGTGCAAAACACCTGAGTACATCTCCACTTTGTAACGCAAGTCTGAGTCCAATTTTGGAAACATCAAAAAGCTTTTCATAGTCCCAAAACCAAGGATCGATCTACATAAAAACCAGCGTATCCTTCTCAGGGACACATATCTGGAATGCGCTTCCCGACCATGTAAAATCCGCCTCCTCGCTAGCCTGTTTTGTAAAATAAAAAATAAAAAAGGGTATCTGCAAGTATCTCGTGGATCACTCGTAGGGCCTAGGGATGCCTTAACTACGTATCATATGTCTCTTTCGATGCTGGGTCCAATTTATTCCCAATTAAGTCTGTTATCTTTTTCACTTATCATTGAACTACTTAGCTCTGTGTGTGTGTGTGTGTGTGTGTGTGTGTGTGTGTGTGTGTGTGTGTGTGTGTGTGTGTGTGTGTGTGTGTGTGTGTGTGTGTGTGTGTGTGTGTGTGTGTGTGTGGTTGAGAGGGGGACGGAGGGGGTGGGGGGTGGGGGGGGTGGCGGAAGGGGGTGTCTGAGAATCTATGAGTATGTCTGCCTATGTGAACAGTGTTGTCAATTGTCTGCAAGTATTATGTTTTAACTATATATGTTTGTGCATGTGTAGATAGTATTGTAGTTGTTAGCAACAGCAGGTTTGTAAACTGACTGTCAGTGACGATGTCAATGCCTTAACCGTTGTAAAATAAAGTTTCATTGATTCATTGATTCGTTGTCTTGTCAGCGGTTTGTCTAGTGATATATAGTCCATCTATGTACGAGGTTATGTGCGATCTCAAGGAAAACGATCCGCACGGAGTTTTAGAGAGATCTCAGTCTAACAGAGCTCTAGATTATTCAGTACGGGCTATTCTGTCAGTGAGGACGGACGTATGTCAGATACACTAGCAGTATTCCAAGACTCTGAAACCAAGATTTCAGGTACGTTTTTTATATGTATTATCGACAGCTACTGAGTTAAAGGTAGTATGCGTTAGTAAGATTTAGTTTGGTTGTGTAGCGTTGATTTGGTTCAGTTATGTTGGTTCAGAACTTGTTGAGATAACCGGTGATTTTCCTATGTAATTTACCGAGATGGATAACTAAGGGCTGTGAGGTGTGTATGCCCAAGTCGTTTATCAAGGTAGTACGTGAGTGTGTTAAGTATAATCTTTTCCAATGTACGAACCCAGGTATGGCGCGTGCGTCATGTTATAGTCTGTTCCAGTATAGTGACTGAGTTATGGTATGTTGCGAATCTAGTCTGTTTTATGAAGCACGAGTGTGTGAATGAACGTGTATATTTATTTGTATCAGCCATGTTACGTATTGTACCTCATATCATCCAATATGTGTGTGTTAAGCAAGTGTTACGATATTATAACTTTATTGTACAGAGTTCTTGTGCGGAGCGACTGACGTGACGCTGAGAAGTCAAGGTCAACAGAGGCTGCAGGTGGAGGAACGCAAGAGGCTTGGTGCCAAGACATAGAGGCTGCGCTAGAAGAGCGAGTCGAGAGGACGTCCACAGTTCGGGAAACGTGGGACTGCTTCAAGGAACGCGTGACGCGAGAAACTACACTCCTAGACGTGAAGGAACGTGCAAAAACGATACAGAGTGATAACAGCAGTGAACAGGTTGGATAATGAGGACCTGTACCTAACCTGGCTTTTACGATTGTGATGAAACTCTATGCTCTTGCATAGTGTTCACACAATAGGGTTAGTACGGTACGGTTTTTGTGCCGATAGTCCGTGAGGCCCGTTGTACACGTGAAACCTTTAAGGCACGGTTAATACGGGGAGTTTAGTGAGTTGTAGGCAGAAGTTTAGTCTGTCAGAGCAGTAATAAGTTAGTACGGGCTTTCTTGTTGGAGGAAACAGATGTGTTTGAGATACCTAGCCCGTATTCCAAGACTCTGAAACCTAGAATTCAGGTATGTTTCTATATATGTATTATTGATAGTTGCTTAGTTAAAGACAGTATGCGTTGGTAAGAGTAATTTGGTTGTATAGTGTTGACCGGTTTGGTTCAGTTAAGTTGGTTTGGAGTTCAGTGAGTTAACCGGTGTTTTTGGTATACAGTTATTTACCGAGATGGATAACTAAAAGAATGTGAGGTGTGTATGTCTAAGTCGCTATGAAGGTAGTACGTGGTTGGTTAAGTATAGTCTTTTCCAGGGTAGAGAATAGTGTATAGCGAGAGTGTTAGGTTATAGTCTGTTTCAAGATAGTGACAGTAATGGGGGTGTTACGAAAGTGGTCGGGTTATGAAGCACGTGTGTGTGAATGAACGTGTGAGTATTTGTATTAGCCAGGTTACGTAATGTTTCTCATATCATCCAATATGTTGAGTGTTTAGCAAGTGTTACGATTTGAGTCCTTATTGTTGTTTAGAGTGCTTGTCGTGGAGAGAGAGAGACGGACGCCGAGACGTCAGTCACCAGGACCTAACGCGAGGTCATATCTCCAATTCTTCACTCAGGGAGTGAGCGGCCGGGACCAAGACACCCGAGTCACAGCGAGAACTGCGCTACAATACGAGAAAAGATGACGGCCACGATACGACTCGAGGAGCGTACGTGAAAGGACTTGCAAGCCTAGACAGTAACCAGGCGAGAACACCAAACAGGTTGGAGACTGTGAGAACTAATACCTAGCCTGGCCGAGAAATTGTGTGTATGTGGATGTGATGTTAAGACGTGATAGTGGAAAAGGAGTGATGTATATAGCTTGATAGTTTTGTGAGCATTCTTCCTTTATTGTTTACTAGTGTATTCTCTTGGCTTGACTTCGCGAACGAAGATTTTATAGGAGTTGCCCACGACGTCTGCAGGCTTGTTCATGGCTGCGGAGGCCAATCCGAGACAGGCAGGTTCGACCGCAGTGGCTGCAGGGGAAGGTATGGCCAAGGGTTCTGAGCTGCGGCATCTCTGTTTTTTCTCCTGAGCCGCTTGTCCTTAAGGCTAGCTCTGTGAGAGTCCTCAAAGGAGACAGCTGCCTTGTAAATGGTGGAGCGCCAGGTGTCACGGTCCGCAGCAAGCGAAGACCACTGGTGGTGGTCGATTTGGCAGGCACTAAGTGACTTCTTGAGACAGTCTTTGTATCTCTTCTTTGGTGCCCCTCTGTCACGGTGTCCAGTAGCAAGCTCGCCGAACAGGGTGATCTTTGGTAGGCGATGATCCTCCATCCTGGAGACATGCCCCGCCCAGCGGAGCTGTGTCCGCAGCACAAAGCCTCGATGCTCACAGTTTCAGCCTGTTCAAGGACCTCGACGTTGGTGACATAGTCACTCCAGTGAATGCCCAGGATGGTACGCAGGCAGCGCTGGTGGAAGCGTTCGAGGAGTCGTAGTTGGCTGCGGTAGAGGGCCCAAGACTCGGAACCATACAGCAGGGTGGTGAGGACCACAGCTCTGTACACGCTGATCTTGGTGCCTGTTTTCAGCTGTTGATTGTGCCACACCCGCTTGAAAAGTCGCCCGAAAGCGCTGTTCGCTTTTGCCAGCCTGCTGTCAAGCTCCTTGTCCAGCTTGGCGTCAGACGTGATAATGCAGCCAAGGTAAGTAAACTGGTGCACTGACTTTAGTTCAGACTCGCCAATGGTGATGTGAGGAGGGCGATACACTGTCTTGGGTGCCGGCTGATGGAGGACCTCTGTCTTTTTCAGACTGACCTCGAGTCCAAAGAGCTGGGCAGCATCTGCGAAGCAAGACGTGATGCGCTGCAGGGCTCTCTCTGTGTGTGCAACGAGGGCAGCATCATCAGCAAAAAGCAGCTCACGAATCAGTTGGTCTAGGGTTTTCGTGTGGGCCTGCAGTCGTCTGAGGTTGAACAGGCTGCCATCGAGACGATACCTGATGTACACTGCATCGTCATCATCGAGGTCCACTGTGGCCTGCTTCAACATCATGCTAAAAAAGATGGTGAAGAGGGTCGGTGCCAGCACGCAGCCCTGCTTTACGCCGTTGAGAATAGGGAATGGTTCTGAGAGGTCATTGTTGAGTCTGACCTGGCCTTGCTGGTCCTCGTGTAGCTGGACAATCATGTTGAGGAACTTTGGGGGACAGCCAAGTCGCTCCAGGATCTGCCACATGCCTTGCCTGCTCACAGTGTCGAACGCTTTTGTTAGGTCGACAAATGTTACGTACAGCCCTTTGTTCTGCTCGCGGCACTTCTCCTGTAGCTGTCTCAGCACAAAGACCATATCGGTGGTGCTCCTGTTTGCTCTGAAGCCACACTGGCCCTCTGGGAGTTGGTCTTCAGCGATGGCAGGTACCAGCCGATTCAGGAGCAGCCTTGCAAGGATTTTCCCAGCAATGGACAGCAGGGTAATTCCCCGGTAGTTGGAACAGTCAGACTTCTCGCCTTTGTTCTTGTACAGGGTGATAACGACTGCATCACGGAGATCTTTTGGTAGTGTTCAAAAGGACAGTCGAAAGACCACCTGGATGCATCCTCGCTCCAAACACTGGCACCTTATCGACTATGTCCTAGTGCGTCAGAGGGACCGCAGTGGCGTCCTCCTCACCAGAGTGATGCCCAGCGCAGAGTGCCACACTGACCACCGCCTTGTCCGCTGCAAACTCAGGCTCCACTTCAAGCCAAAACCCAAGAAATGGGGGCCCCCCAAGAAAAAGCTTGATGTTGCCAGCCTTCAGCGTGACGATGTGAAAGCTGCCTTTCAGACAGATTTACAGCGCAGGCTCAAATCACAGCGGACCCAGTAGACTCCTCCCCTGAAACACTTTGGGAACAACTGAAAACTGCTATTGCAAAATCCTCTGCAGAAGTCTTGGGTTTCGCCAGAAAGAAGAACAAAGACTGGTTTGACGAAAACGATGTAGAGATCCAGGAACACCTAGCAAAAAAAAGAGCCGCCCATCAGGCCCACCTAGCCCAGCCTTCCTGCCCTGTGAATAAGTCTGCCTTCCGCCTCGTCTGCAGCAGTCTCCAGCGCAAGCTCAGAGATCTCCAGAATGAGTGGTGGACCCGACTTGCACAGAGGACCCAGCTTTGCGCTGACAATGGTGACTACAGGGGCTTCTACGAAGCACTGAAAGCAGTGTATGGCCCCAGGCACCTGGTACAAAGTCCCCTGCGAAGCGCGAATGGCCAGGCACTCCTCACAGATAATACCTCCATCTTGAACCGCTGGTCCGAATACTTTCAGAGCCTCTTCAGCGCTGAGCGCACTGTTCAAGAGGCAGTCGTCCTACAAATCCCACACCTCCCAGTAAAGGTTGAATTGGACGAACCGCCCACCGCTGAAGAGACCCTCACAGCCATCCACCAGCTCAAGAGTGGCAAAGCAGCAGGCATTGATGGAATACCGCCAGAGATCTGGAAACATGGAGGCACAGCATTGCACAACAAGCTCCATGACCTCTTTCTCTGCTGCTGGGAGGAAGGAACACACTAGTGTATTAAAGTTACTTTAAAAAGAGAGCCCGTGTGTTGAGTTTTACCGCATGAATGCGCCCGTCTGAGTCAGTGGCGGTGTATGCGTCTGTTGCGTGAGAGTCTGTACGTGCGACTGTGGGCGAGTCTGCGTGCGTTACAACGATATTGTGTATAGAAGTGAGGGCGATGTGGTAGTGTCGATAAGTGTGTATATTGTAGAGAGTATCTTTTTTTTTTCAGTTCACGTTTTATGGTTAGTTAGTTTAGTTAATAAACGGCCACAGAGAAAAAAGAAATAGTGTTTGAGTTTGTGCTGCACGAGTGCGTCCGACTGAGTCAGTGTTTATGTATGTGCCCGTTGCGTTGTGAGTCTGTGCGTGCGACCGGTCAAATATCTGCGTACGTTACAATTAAATTAAATTAAATTAAATTAAATTAAATTTAAATTGTTGATTTTAAGAAAGCGTTTTGGTAGGGTGTGGCATGCAGCCCTTTGGTCCACCATGAAGCTGTACAACATAATACAAAAAAAATAATATTTACGGTATTTATAATGGGCTTATCTTATAATAATTATAACTCTAAGCGCGCACTCACAACTCGCGCACGCATGCGCACGCTTTAGACAACGACTCACGTACCACAAATAGTGAAATACATTACGACAGTCTGCTTAGGGTGAGGAGTGTGGTGGTATAGTGCTAGAACTGTTGAAAGATGTGAGTTTTGAGGGCGGACTGAAAGGAGGAGAGAGAGTGTTTCTGATGGAGAGAGAGTGGGAGACTGTTCCAGGTGGATGGACCGTATACTGAGAAGGAGCGGGGCCCGAAAGTGCTGAGTTTGGTGCGGGGGATGTCGAGGCGGAGAGGGTCGGAGGCGGAGCGGAGGGAGCGGGGAGGAGTGTAGGGGTGAAGTAAGTTTGAGAGATAGGCGGGAGCGCAGTTGTTCAGGGATTTGTAGCAGAGAGACAGAATCTTATATTGAATGCGTTGGGGGATGGGAAGCCAGTGAAGGAGTTTGAGCAGGGGAGTGATGTGGTCGGATTTTTTCTTTCTGAGGACGAGGCGGGCAGCATTGTTCTGGACGCGCTGGAGAGTGAAAGTGGTGGAGTGAGGGAGGCCGGAAAGGAGAGAGTTGCAGTAGTCGATGCGAGATAGGATGAGAGAGACAGCAAGTTTGGTGGCAGCTTTGGTAGTGAGGTATTTTCTGATCTGACTGATGCGGCGGAGGTGGAAGTAGCATGCCTGGGCCGTGGCGGAGACGAAGCTGGTCATGAAAAGAGAGGAATCGAGGATAACGCCGAGGTTTATGGCCGAGTCAGAGAGGGAGATGGGGGTGCTGTCGAGTTGAAGGTGGAGAGAGGGAGGGAGCTGGGAAAGTTTCTGGCGAGTGCCTACCATCATGGCTTCCGTTTTGTCGTCATTCAGTTTAAGCTTGTTTGCTGTCATCCAGTTTTTCACGTCTTCGTAGCAGTCAGCCGTGCGAGTTAGTAGTGACTGAGTGTTGTCGAGTTTGTCTTTGTCTAGTAGTTGTGAGTCGTCAGCGTAGAGGTGGTGGTGTATGTGGTGAGACTGGATGATGTTGGACAGGGGGGAGGTGTAGAGTGTAAAAAGGACCGGGCCCAGGGCGGACCCCTGTGGAACTCCGCAGGAGAGCATGACTGGGTTGGAGGAGACGCCGTCGATGGTGACGGACTGCTGTCTGTCGGAGAGGTAGGAGAGAAACCAGGAGTGAGCAGAGTCAGTGATGCCAAAGGAGTGGTGAAGGCGGTGGAGGAGGATAGAGTGGTCTATGGTGTCGAAGGCGGCAAAGAGATCGAGTAGCGTAAGAAGGGAGATGTTGCCCGAGTCGGTGGAGAGGAGCAGGTCGTTTAAGATATGTAGAAAGGCTGTTTCAGTGCTGTGATGTTTGCGATAGGCAGAATAGGCAGACTGGAAGGGACTGAGGAGGTTGTTGTCGGCGAGGTGGAGGTTGAGCTGGTTGAGAACGACCTTCTCAAGAAGCTTGGACAGGAAAGAGAGATTGGAGACTGGGCGATAGTTTTTTTAGTTCGTTTGGGTCGAGGTTGTGTTTTTTAGGAGAGGATGGACGATGGCGGACTTGAAGATATCAGGGACGGAGCCGTTCTCTAGAGATGTGTTGATGATGTCGGTAATGAATGGCAGAAGTTTTGGAAGGCCGTCTCGGTAGAGAAAAGCTGGGAGAGGGTCTAGTTCGCAGAAAATAAACTAAACAAATCCAAGTACCGATGGCTCACAAAATAACTCTGTGTGTGTGTGTGTGTGTGTGTGTGTGTGTGTGTGTGTGTGTGTGTGTGTGTGTGTGTGTGTGTGTGTGTGTGTGTGTGTGTGTGTGTGTGTGTGTGTGTGTGTGTGTGTGTGTGTGTTCGTGTTCGTGTTCGTGTTCGTGTTCTTGTTCTTGTTCTTGTTTTTGTTTTTGTTTTTTGTTGTTGGTGGTGATTTTTTTGTTTTGTTTTGTTGTTGTTGTTGTTTTGTTTTTTGTTTTTTTTTGGGGGGTTGTTTTGTTTTGGGGTGTTTTTTTGTTTGTTTGTTTTTTGTTGTTGTTTTGTTTGTTTGTTTGTTGTTGTCTCTTTTTTTTTTTTTTTTTTTTTGGGGGGGGCGTGTTTGAAAGACAGGGGAGGTGTTTGTTTTGGGGATTTTGATTTTTATTTTGTAGTATTAACAGTAGTGGCCAGGCATTAAATGTGAAAATAAATAAATAACGTACTTTTTTCGGTCTCCCGTCGTACTCGATGAAACCACTGGCCTGTTTCTTTCCCCTCCTCGTCTCTCTGTCCTGTAGTGGCTTCCGCCTTGCTTTCCTGTACTTCTGCGTGGTTGGCGTTGCTGCCATAGCTCCACTTGACTGACAACATTTAATACAGAGGTATGCGTCTCTCAAGATGTAAGTAGTCAGTGCAAATATGCGTTGTTAACGATATTAAGTCCTGAGACTCTACAACAAGATATCAATCGACCATGATTGATCAAGGGTGGTGCCAGAATAGCTTGGCGCCTAGAGGCGCCAAGCTATTCTGGCACACACCCTTTAATTGTCATGGTCGATATAGCGATCCAGTCGATTTTGGCTATTTTACCGGCAACAGTTAACAATGGTCGGATATAACAAACCCGATTCGTTTGTTTCCATATATCCGAATTTTCTTATACTCTTAGCTAAGTGAATTACAAAGGAAACATGTAGTCAGTGTTGTCACATATCCAAATTTTGTGATATGCGACAATGTTATAAGCGACACGCACTGTCAATATGACGGTGCGCGTCGCTTATAACATTGTCGGATGTCACAGAAACGAAGACTTTAAAACCTATATACTGACCGTACAGATGTGCCACAACATAAATGAAGGCGACTGTAAGTAGAATTGTAAGTTTTCTCACACCGCACCTCCTGATAATAGCAAACACCAGTCAGTCGCCATATGTATGTTTTGCATGGAAAAGACAAACAAGAGGAAATGCATAGAGTATAGGCGTGGTGGATACTTTCATAGTTGGAATGAGGTTGGGGGGAGGGGGCAGTCGGAAAGGGGGGGGGGTACAAGAGGGAGGGGAGGGGTAAAATAAAACAAGCAGGTTAACCGTATTGCTTCTGAGTGCCGAGTAAGTGATTTGGGACCTTAGCCCCTTCACTGTCGAGAAAAATTCAACACCACCCCGCCGCAAGAGGTATAGATCCTCATAGAGCCCCCCGCATTCGCGGGGGGGGGGGGGGGGTGAGGGGGGGGGGGGTCTCTGAGGATATATGCCTCTGGCTGAAACCGGTTTGGATCCATTTTCTGTTGACGGCTTGGCATTTAAATTGTAATTGTAACGACACCAACACACATACCTATGCTTTATGTTCTTACGGCAAATGGCAATAAACAGTATCTATCTATCTATCTACCTGTCTGTCTGTCTGTCTGTCTGTCTGTCTGTCTATCTATCTAAAACGTTGAAATGTCAGCGATTTCCAAAGCTTAATCGGGTCTGCGTCCACTGGCAGTGAAGGGGTTAACCCATTGTGCCCGAGGTACAAAACACCCGCATTTTGGAGTTATCCCCTGAGGACTGCATTACGATTCAGGAGACAGATCGACCATGATCGTTCAAGGGTGGTGGCAGAATAGCTTGGCGCCTATAGGCGCCAAGCTATTCTGCCACCACCCTTGAACTATAATGGTCGAGCCATATCTTGCTGTGGTGTGTCGGGGGCAGAATGACTTAGGAACTGAGCATGCAAGCATCTACTGAAGCTCAGTGTTCATGCATTCGCGTGATTTTTAGTACATAGTTTGTGGCTAGGGCTGTTTATTTCATTTTGGGGAGAAGCGATGCATTGTTTGCTTTTCGCCCTGCTTGCGTTCTCTCTCTCTGAAACTGTATATGCAAGGGTGCGCGCGCGCGCGTATGTGTGTGTGCGTGTGCGTGTGTGTGTGTGTGTGTGTGTGTGTGTGTGTGTATGCGTGGAGTTGTTTGTTTGTTTGTTTGTTTGTTTGTTTGTTTTTACTGATGGTTGTGATTTGATAGTGCTAATGATGGTACTGTTGATAATAATGACAATTATCATTATTGTTGTTGTTATTATAATTACTGTTGCTATTCCTAGTCGTATTATTCTATTATTATTATTATTATTATTATCATCATCATCAGTATCGCCATTATTACTATTATTATATGTTTCCTACTATCCACAAATTACTTTATGGCATCATTTTTGTGTTTACATGTGTGTCCTTTTTACGTATTAGATGTAGCAACGGCAAGTTTGAAAACTGGTCCTGCAAGTAATAACTTTTACCGTTGGAAAATAAAAGTTCATTGTCATTCATTGTTATTCTCTCTCTCTCTCTCTCTCTCTCTCTCTCTCTCTCTCTCTCTCTCTCTCTCTCTCTCTCTCTCTCTCTCTCTCTCTCTCTCTCTCTCTCTCTCTCTCTCTCTCTCTCTCTCTCCCTCCCTCCCTCCCTCCCTCCCTCCCTCCCTCCCTCCCTCCCTCCCTCCCTCTCTCTCTCTCTCTCTCTCTCTCTCTCTCTCTCTCTCTCTCTCTCTCTCTCTCTCTCTCTCTCTCTCTCTTACCCCCACCCGGGTCTGCCCTGGGGGACTTGGGTGGGGTTAGGTATTTTTTAGTTCCCAGGGTCACCCTGGTCAGCCCCACAGGGTGGGTTTTTCTCTATTCTGGGGCATGTGTTTCTGTCTACCCTTTGTCCATTCACCTGTATTTGCCTTTTTAAAACTCTCCCTACTGTCTGCACCGCCTGTAGCTCTTGATGTTGGATGTGTGTTGCTAAATGGTCTTGGCTTTATTTAGGCCCCATGTGTTAGGTTTATTTAATGTGTTTGACCTGCTGGCGACATACATTCAATGTTCTGTTTAGTTTTTTTTTTTTTCACCAGCAGTGCAGGCACGTCCTGAGAAAGCCTTGTTGCTGTCGGGACGTTAAGCAATGTACAATCAATCAATCAATCTCTCTCTCTCTCTCTCCCCCCCTCTCTCTCTCTCTCTCTCTCTCTCTCTCTCTCTCTCTCTCTCTCTCTCTCTCTCTCTCTCTCTCTCTCTCTCTCTCTCTCTCTCTCTCTCTCTCTCTCTCTCTCAACAGTTTATGAAGTGGGAAAATCCATTTCTTCATTAAAGAGTAAACGTACATCTGGCCATGATGGAATTAGCAGCACTGTTCTTGGCTCTTCCATACGTCGTCGAGTCGCTAACATATATCTACAACCTTTTTGCATACAACATGGACAATTTCCGTCTGGTCTGAAAACTGCAAAGGTAATACCGCTACCTAAAACATAAGATTTAAATTACCCCAACCATTTCAGACCCATTTCTCTGTTGACAACTCTGTCAAAACCGATTGAAAGACATATCCACACACATTTACAACATTTCTTAGATAAATACAAACTCGTTCATCCACTACAGTCTGGTTTTCGTAGGTGACATTCTTGTCACACAGCTTTGGTTCACCTTGTTGACAGATGGTTAACTGCTATGAATAATGGGCAAATGACTGGTGCGGTATTTTTGGACCTTTCTAAAGCTTTTGATCTTGTCAAGCATGATCTTTTAATTAAGAAGCTTGCTGCTTATCAGCTGAGTAATGGCACCCTTGCCTTCATTACATCATATCTAAATGGGCGCACACAGTACGTCTGTGTGAATGGTACAAACTCACATGAGGGGGTGATAGAGCACGGAGTACCACAAGGATCCGTCCTCGGTCTATTATTATTTTCAGTTTTTATAAACGATCTTCCCTTACATATATCCGACCCCCGTTTAATCTGTAGTGTCTTTGCTGATAATAGAACTCTTGACGTGTCATCGTCGGATGCATCCTGTATAACCCAGTCCCCACAAAGCGGCCTGAATGATGTTTCCACATGGTGTCAAAACAATTATATGATTCCGAATCCTACAAAGACCAAATGTATGTTAATTACTACTAGACAAAAGCATCAGCTGAACCCGCCTCCCCTACAGCTCTATTTGAATGGGCAGTCTGTTGATCAAGTCAAGGAGCAGCGTGTGCTTGGAATCATCATTGATGACAAACTGTGTTGGCAAAGCCATATTACCAAAGTGTGTAAAACAATATCAAAAAACTTATTCTTACTGTCAAAATTAAGATTTTTTACTAACGAACCAACATGGAAACTTTTTTACTGTGCCCATACTCAGCCACATTTGGATTATGCCTCCTCAGTTTGGGATGGGAGTAGTGATGCTAATCTCAAAAGGATGAATTCGCTTCGCAGGCGGGCAATCAAATTAATCGTTGACAGACCCATTCATTCATTCATTTATTCATTCATTCATTCATTCATTTGTTCGTTATTTCATTCATTCATTCATTCATTTGTTCGTTATTTCTTTCAATCATTCATTCGGGCAAAGAACGTCATTATCCCCGCATCTGCGGGGGGCTTATGCAATTTTTCACCTCTTGCATTTGGGTGGTGTTCGCATTTTTCAGGCAATGAAGGGGTTAACTCGAACTACGACCACGAACAGCATGCCGAAAGGTTACCTCAGAACGCAAAGTTGTATTAGCGCGTCAACGCTACATCGAGAGAAGAAGAATCAGAGGACGGGCAGAGATAAAGAATGAGAAGAGCCCAACGGAGAAAGAAACACGCTTAGAAAAGACAGTTACAACACAATTGTGTTGTAACTGTCTTTTCTAAGCGTGTTTCTTTCTCCGTTGGGTTCTTCTCTGCATTATTACAGACTTGGCACGGGCAGTCACCTTTTTGGGTTTGGATTTTTTCAGAAATAGTGACAGACACGCAGGCAGATGACTATTCCAGTTCAGCCTCACCTTTTCATGTCTGATTTAGTGTCTGCACAAACGCGGACTGTTCACCGTCGCCTGCTTTTCTTCTTCTCCCACTTCGTAGTTCGTGGTGTGCCAGGAATGGCTGCACATTTGTCGCGCTAATGACGTCATTCAGCAAACGACGTCATTAAGAACATTGTGTGGACTTGGACGTCAGAATCGTCCTTGCTCTGTGACTCACAGTATGTCGTTAATACAAAACAGAATCTGTGCTCGTGCATGTAGAATAGTGCTGAAAGGCAAAAGACAATAAGTCCAGTATTGTGCAAAGCGAGATTTTCGTTGTATTACAATGAAAACTCTCGCTTTTCACAAAAATGGACTTACCGTCTTGTGTTTTCATGGGAAAATGCGCCGTCCCGGACATAACTGCGTACGTGATATTAGCGAGTTTTATAGGCTGATGAAAAAGTCTTATGGCATGGCCAGTGGGTTGTTTGTACTCCTGCGCCAGCCACTAAGCAAGGTGCTCCGCTACAGCGGAGCACCGTGCTTAGTGGCTGACGCAGGACTAAGCTCACTCATGCAACTGACTTCAGAATCACAGGCCAGCACAGAACCTCGCTCATTACTAAGACACACCGTTTTCAACCATAGCCATAGCACTGGACAATTGTCCTTTTCTCCAGACAACGTAATTACACAGAGCTATATTCGTGCATAATGTATAAGGACTGGACGTACAGCCATCGAGTAGGCTATATCGATTTTCAGTCTCTTTCGCCTGGATACGTGACAGGTGGAGGATGACACAATGGCGATTTGAAAGGCATGTAAGACCGCAACTGCGGTAAACAGAATTTCAAATAGCAGACCGCAACTGTGGTAAACAGAATTTCAAATAGCAGACGGCGACTGTAGTAAATATAATTTCAAATACAGGCATTAGAATACAACTGTGGTAAATAGAATTTGAAATACAGGTATATTAGATGGCAGCTGTGGTAAACTGATTTTAAGGTGGTAGCAGTGCAATTTCAGATCCAAGGTAAAGTGAACTTCAAATCATTTTCGTTTAACCCTTCGACTGTGGGCTAGACGACAAAGTGCAGCAGTGTTAAAGTGTTAATGTTACAACAGCTACCGATATTTATATCACTATCGTCTCTTTACTGATACATGCGTTTCTTCCCTTTTGTTTTCTTTCTGCTTGTGAATACAGAATACAGATGTCTGTATTCAGCAAAACTTTGAAGATGAATTGGAGCCGACTTCAGATGGTCAGCAGCTGCAGCTCTGGGAATCTAGAAAGAAAAACAGAAGATAGTGGTAGAAAACCCTTTAAAATAGAAACAAATAACGACGTTTCGGATCAAAGATCCTTCCTCAGGTGACATGGAAACAAACGTAGAACAGAAAATAACACGACAGAAAGAATAGACGTCATCCTGTATAGAGAGAATTTAGAATGACGTAAAAAAAAAAAAAAAAAAAAAAAAAAAAAAAAAAAAAAAAAAAAACCCACACACACGTACACATAATGACGCAAATACACATGCACAAAACACGTAGCACAAAACTTACGTCTATATACATACACGTCACTGCATACATTCGCATTCACTCGTGCCTGCTGCAGCTCGCGCACATGCACACACACACAAACACACACACACACACACACACACACACACACACACACACACACACACACACACACACACACACACACATACACACACACTCAAAGGTAGCATCCAGTATCAACAGTGAGGATCAAGTCTGGCACCAACTACCCATCAGGCCGAGCATACATCCCTAGGGGCGAATGTTCAAGCCGCGCGGATGGTAAGTGCCAAGCCTGTCCGCGAAAAAGGATTCTGTCATTTTGCGGCGGATGAAGTGGGATGTATTTTGCCAAAGGATGCGTATGCTGAAATGTGTGAGGCTATGAGGAGGTTCGTTGAAATGACGTCCAACCTGGTTGTTGTATCCGAGGCGGATCGAACGAACATGCTCCTCGCAGCGTTCAGGGAGTGTACGGTATGTCTCCCCCACATACAACATCTTTGGGCAGTGAGAACATGAGATGACATAGACAATATCCGATGACTGGCATGTGAATGATCGGTGGACATGAAAAGATGACAGGGGTCCGGTGATGACGGGGGATGTGTTGATGTACGGACATGCTTTGCAGTGTGGTTGCTGACAAGGGTGTGTCCTTTGGCAAAATACATCCCACTTCATCCGCCGCAAAATGACAGAATCCTTTTTCGCGGACAGGCTTGGCACTTACCATCCGCGCGGCTTGAACATTCGCACCTAGGGATGTATGCTCGGCCTGATGGGTAGTTGGTGCCAGACTTGATCCTCACTGTTGATACTGGATGCTACCTTTGAGTGTGTGTGTGTGTGTGTGTGTGTGTGTGTGTGTGTGTGTGTGTGTGTGTGTGTGTGTGTGTGTGTGTGTGTGTGTGTGTGTGTGTGTGTGTGTGTGTGTGTTTGTGTGTGTGTGCATGTGCGCGAGCTGCAGCAGGCACGAGTGAATGCGAATGTATGCAGTGACGTGTATGTATATAGACGTAAGTTTTGTGCTACGTGTTTTGTGCATGTGTATTTGCGTCATTATGTGTACGTGTGTGTGGGTTTTTTTTTTTTTTTTTTTTTTTTTTTTTTTTTTTTTTTTTTTTTTTTTTTTTACGTCATTCTAAATTCTCTCTATACAGGATGACGTCTATTCTTTCTGTCGTGTTATTTTCTGTTCTACGTTTGTTTCCATGTCACCTGAGGAAGGATCTTTGATCCGAAACGTCGTTATTTGTTTCTATTTTAAAGGGTTTTCTACCACTATCTTCTGTTTTTCTTTCACGTGAAACCCTAGCGGCAACAGTTTTACTACATTCTGGGAATCTAGGCTTGGGAAGGTGGGGGGAGGGGGGGGGCGAGGGGGATTGTGATGAAACTCTATGCTCATGCATAGTGTTCACACAGTAGGGTAAATACGGTACAGTAGTTGTCAACGGTTTGTTTTGTGCCGATAGTCCGTATGGCACGAGATCCACGTGAAATCTTTAAGACATGGTTAATACGGGGAATTTTAGTGAGTTGTAGGAGAGCTCAGTCTGGCAGAGCTGTAGAAATATTAGTACGGGCTTTATTGTCAGAAGGTACAGACGTGTGTGAGGTACCTTAGCCCGTATTCCAAGACTCTGAAACCTAGAATTCAGGTATGTTTATATATATATATATATGTATTATTGATGGTTACTTGCGTTAAGGATGCATTAGTAGGAGTTAATTCAGTTGTATAGCGTTGTCTGGGTTGGTTCAGTTATGTTGGTTTGGAATTCAGTGAGGTAACTGGTGTTTTTTGTGTACAGTTATTTACCGAGATGGATAACTAAAGGCCAAGTCGTTATGAAGGTAGTACGTGGTTGGTTAAACATACCAGACCAAAAAGGTGACTGCCAAGCGTGTAATATGCAAAGAAGTACCCAACGGAGAAAGAAACACGCTTAGAAAAGACGGGTACAACACAATTTATTAATATTTCGGGTAAATACCCTTTGTCAAAATAGACAAACAAACAAACATAGAGATTAGCCGCTACTTATCTTCATTTGGCAGAAGGAATGTTGCCACATTCTTTCTGCCAAATGAAGATAAGTAGCGGCTAATCTCTATGTTTGTTTGTTTGTCTATTTTGACAAAGGGTATTTACCCGAAATATTAATAAATTGTGTTGTACCCGTCTTTTCTAAGCGTGTTTCTTTCTCCGTTGGGTACTTCTTTGGTTAAGCATAGTCTTTTCCAGTGTATAGAATAGTGTATGGCGAGGGTGTTAGGTTATAGTCTGTTTCAAGGTAGTGACAGAGTTATGGGGGTGTTACGAAAGTAGTCGGGTTATGAAGCACGTGTGTGTGTGTGTGTGTGAATGAACGTGTGAGTTATTTTGTATCAGCCAGGTTACGTAATGTATCTCATATTATCCAATATGTGTGTGTGTTTAGCAAGTGTTACGATTTAGGACTTTATTTATTCAGAGTGCTTGTCGGAGGTTGGAGCGACGGACGCCGAGACGTCAATCACCAGGGACCGACTCTCTCCATCTCTTCACTCGGGGAGTGAGCGAGCGGTGCCGAGACACTTGGGTCACAGCGAAGATACGGTACGAGCTACGAGGACGTCTACGGTACGAGAGACGGGACGACTCGGGAGCATACGAAGAAGGACTTGCACGCCTAGACGTGAAATGACTAACGTAACCAGGCGAGAACACCAAACAGGTTGGAGAGTGAGAGACTAATACCTAGCCTGGCAGTGATATTGTGTGTATGTGGATGTGGTGTTAAGATGCTGGTAGTTGGAAAGAAGTGGTGTATATGGTTGTGATAGTTTGTGAGCATTCTTCTTATATTGTTCATTTTGTATAAAAGTTACGTTAGAAAGGGAGCCCGTGTGTTGAGTTTTTACCGCATGAATGCGCCCGTCTGAGTCAGTGGCGGTGTATGCGTCTCAGTGTTGCGCGAAAGTCTGTACGTACGACTGGGGGCAAGTCTGCGTGCGTTACAGGGATGGCACACAATGCTTCCTGCAGTTGAATCTTGGGACACAGGGAAAGGATACGTTCAGTTTGAGGAACAATAAGAGGAAATCTGTTTTAGTCGACATGAGACATAGATTCTCATAAGTCCCTGCGATAGCAGGGGCTCATCAGAATCTATGCCTCTTGCATCTGAAATGACAAAAATCCGACTATGCCTCCTGCAGGTGAAAATCTGTACACACCTTCAGTTTGAGAAACAATTAGAGGCGATCTCTTTTAGTCGACAAGAGGCATAGATTCGCATGAGCCCCTGCAAATGCAGGGGCTCATGCGAATCTATGCCTCTTGCAGCTGACATGACCTGGATTATGCGAGAATACACACCAAAAGAAAAAACTCTGCAAGTGGTTTCCATCCAAGAGACAGCTTACACTCTGATCATGATCAGATACTTCATGTTGCCAGGCTGCAAAAGATTTGAACCCCCCAGGGCTGTCTGGAGTGTAGCATGATATATCTATCGCCCAGAGATTTATGACAGTCTTAAACATTCTTTTTATTTTTTTATTTTTTTTTTTTTCAATCCGACAGACAATGGTGGTGTTACGTGCATGTCAACTTGATGCTAGTTATATTGCTAGAAAACTACAACACAACTACTTTGAGAATAGAATGCATAATACATGCATGCAAATTCGACTGACCTCTGATAGTAAGAGACACCGAGGTTCACGACTGAGCATATGTGGGTCTCGTCAAGATGAGCAATTACCACCATACGTATTAGAGTCTAAAAGCGAAACGACGCGTTCAGATAATTATATACTGACGAGCAAAGCGATATTATTCGAATTTTTGAAAACACATTAGTGTTTCCGACGATTCGAAAGATGTCGCTTTTATTTTGCTCGACAGTATAGCTCGCGGATTAGTGGGTTTAGGGCGGGGATGGGGGGATGGGGGGGGGGGGGGGCAAAAGAAATGTGGGTCGGTGGCGGAGGGAGGGAGGGGGAGGGGAGGGTTGGGGGGATCGCATGTTTATTAGAATTTCATTGTGTGAATCTCTCAAATCTATAGAACGGGCTTGCAATAATGAACTGATTTCAAAATCTGTGCACATGATTAAAACTGAGCTTCCCTCAAATTTAAAAAAAAAAAAACTCTACTGAAGGACTTATTCATTGAATGCAACTTTCAGTTGCGTGATTGCTCTCTAATAAAGCGGACACAAAGAAGATCACGTTTTTATATTGTTGGCGTTATGAACTAAGTTTTTATCTACATGTGTATATCTCTACTCCGATATTGCGTCTCTCCATTATATCAAGTGTCTAGATGCTTATGCGAATCCACATTAACCCTTCGGCGGGGCAGTGCATTCGATGAAATATCAAACGTCTTCTATCACCCGCTTCCATTGTGCAGTCATGCACAAGTATATGGCGTAGACCCAGTGCAGGGGAGCATGGGAGTCTATGCCACATGCGAGTACGGCAAAAGCATGCATTTACATCAGGACTATGACAACGAGTTGACAATGAACTTTTATTTTCCAACGGTAGAAGTTATTGCTTGCAGGACCAGTTTTCAAACTTGCCGTTGCAACGGCATGGTATGGTATGGTATGGTATACTTATATACCTCAGTACTTGTTAGTCGGGGGAAAGATATCGGGGGTGGGGGGGGGGGGTAGGGGGAGGGTAAGGGGGGGGGGTAGGGGGGGGGGGGCAGAATGTAACGGTGGAGGGCCGGCCGTCAGCATAGCAGTCTCGTGTTTATTGAACACATGTGGAAACGCCGCCCAGTCGGGACACACTCGGCTTAGCTGTCACCGCGTCAGTCACTGTCACAACCTAGTGGCACGAAAACGCAGTGGCACGAAGTATTAACCATTTGCGTGTCGGTAGCGGTTTTAGTCGCGATGATTCTGTCCTTATTAACCCTTTGCGTGGCGGTAGCAGTTTTAGTCGCGATGATTCCTGACGGAATCATCGCGACTAAAACCGCTACCGACACGCAAAGGGTTAAATAATATATCCAGGCTATGGTGTGCGTGCTAAAAAAAAAAATCGCCAATTAAACGGGTTCTCAACGTTTGACCCGAGTTAACTAAGACTTTTTTTCCCATCTCCACTTTGGTACCGGTGGCAAGCCTCTCTACATATTCAAACACAATGATCAAAGTTTCCGAAACCTCAATAGCTGAGTTGACCCTTCGCACCACGTGAATGTCCTGTGTATGTCTTATATACTGACTTCCATAAAAAACGCGAAAAGTGTCTGTAAGCGTCTATCTAACTATCTATATCCCGTAGTCTTGCCGACCGTTGGGGCACCACTGATGACTTGGCAACCAGCTCCCTCCAATCCTCTCTGTTCTCTGCCATTCTCAGCGTATCGCCCAGCTTCAGTCCTGTCCACTCTGAGATATTGTCCTCCCATCTTTTCCTCTGTCTTCCTCTCCTTCGTCCTCCTTGCACAGTGCCTTGCAGGATTGTTTTGGCAAGCCCTGCTGAACGCGTGACATGCCCATACCACTTCAGTTTGCGTTTTCTCACAATGGCTAATAGGTCTTCATATGACCCGATGGCTTGCCTGATTCTGCTTCCCACTTCCACGTTTGTGACGTGATCTCTGTATGAAATGCCAAGCAGCCTTCGAAAACATCTCATTTCAGTTGCTTGTATCCTCCTTTCAAGGTCTGCTGTAAGGGTCCATGACACGCAGGCATACAAAAACACTGAGATGACTAAGGAGCGCATCAGTCTGATCTTGGAGCAGAGTGTGATGTTTCTGTCCTTCCATATGGTCTTCAATCTTGTCAGTGCTGTTGTTGTCTGCGCAATCCTGGACAGTATTTCTGGTTTTGATCCCTCATCTGTCACAATGGCTCCTAAGTATTTGAATTTCTTAACTGTTTCCAGTTTTTGGCTTCCAATCATGATGTCAGTGCCAATGCCACTGACGTTATTGGTCATCAGTTTGGTCTTCTCTGCAGTGATTTCCATCCCGTACGCAATGGCTGTACTGTCCAGCTTTTCCACCAGCTGAGCTAGTTCCTTCTCTGTTCCAGCAAGGCCATCAATGTCGTCCACAAAGAGCAAGTTCGTGATTGTTCTGCCTCCAATACTGACAGATCCTTCATGATCTTTCAGAGCATCTGTCATGATTCTTTCCAGGAAGATGTTGAAAAGAGTAGGTGAGAGCAAGCACCCTTGTCTGACTCCGACTGTAGTCCTAAACCAGTTTCCTATTTTGCCGTTGAAGCAGACTGCGCTAGTGGCCTTGTTGTAAAGGTTTGCTACGACTTTGATCAGGTTGGCATTAATGTTGTATAGCTTCATTGTGGACCAAAGGGCTGCATGCCACACCCTGTCAAATGCTTTCTTAAAATCCACAAAGACATGATAGAGATCCTGCTGATGCTGGAGGTACCTCTCACATAGAACTCTCAGGTTGAAGATCTGCTCAGTTGTGCTGCGCCCTGGTCTGAAGCCTGCCTGTTCCTCAGCTATGATTTCCTCTGCCTGTGGCTTCAGCCTGTTCAGCAGGATCTTTAACATGACTTTGCTTGGGTGGCATATGAGACTGATCATGCGATAATTCTGGCATTGATGTAAGTTGCCTTTTTTGGGGAGAGTTATTATAAGTGATTGGGTCCATGGTGTGGGCCAATCCCCTGACTGCCAGATCTTATTGCAGATTGTTAGTAAGGCGCTTATCATGTCTTCTCCCCCTTCTTGGGCTAGCTCTGCAGGGATGTTGTCTGCTCCTGCTGCCTTCCCTTTTTTCAGCGACTTCACTGCAGCCTCTACTTCTTCTCGGAGGTTGGGATAGTTGCCATTGTCGGTCACGGGTGGGTTGACAAGTATGCCTGGGTCCCCTGTAGCTCGGTGGTTGTACAAATCTGAGCAGTACTCTGTCCATCTGTTCAGTATGTCTTGCTCTTCCGTAAGACAGTTCCCTTCCCTATCTTGAATGATAGAGGAGCGTCCTTGTTTTTCACTGGTCAGGTCTTTCACCAGCTGGTATGCTTTTTTGCTATTATTTTTGTTCAGATTTACTTCTATGTGTTTACACTGATCTTCAAGCGTACCCGCAAACAAAGAGCCACCCTGACAGCAAAACAAAACATTTTTATTTGTGTTCAGCCTACTGTCTGAGCTACCTTCACACAAAAATTGGATGAGTTATCGCCCATGGCTGCCTTAAAGGACACAGGGTTTCATTAGTGGTGAAAATAAGCAAAACTGGACACACTCTGTGAAGCATGTTTTCTGTGATATGGTTTAACACACAAGTTGTGTGGATTGCTTATGATGTTATTAATTGCCTCAAACGAAATTTGGCTCGAAAAATTCATTAGAGAACAGAACTTCCGGTGCACATCATTTTCTTAATAAATCTTATTTGATTTAATGTGAATTACTTTCAACCCAATTTTTATGCTCCAGTGACTGACACAGAGATAAATAACACACCCATATCCATTTGATCAGGTAAATATGGCCGCTAACCTAAAAATAAATAACATTTTTTTATTCTCATGTTTGTATGTCATGTTGATTATTTAGGTGCCTTTGATAAACGAAAAGTAGGTCAGGACCAAACAGGCCGGATTTTCATGCACACGGACACTAATGACACCCCCCTTTGGTTGGCTTTCAGCTGTGTCCTCTGCAGATGCTCCCTGTTTCACTTTCAATATCCTGTGACGGTAGTGTCAATGATGACGTCATAAGTCATCGATGTGCAATTTTTAAGACTAAACATTCTATTTGCACAAGACATAACACACTCTTCATAACATTTTCTAATAAATGGCGACAAAATAACCCGGATTAAAGCATATTTACGAGGAAAAAAAGCGCTATGGTGAAAAATTCGCGTTTTTAATGGAAGTCAGTAGAGTTATACTGTGTTTGTATTCAGAGTGAATGTGTATGTTTCATGTGAGCGTGCCTGTTGGATTCAGTCTGCGGCGCTTTGGGCCGATTTGCGGGGCAAAATTTAGTATAGCGCCTATATAATGACCGGTAGTAGTAGTAGTAGTAGTAGTAGTAGTAGTAGTAGTAGTAGAGGTAGTAGTAGTAGTAGTAGTAGTATCATCATCATCATCATCATCATTATGTTTCACAAGCCATCTGCAACAAAGAAGAATAACTTCATTAGATCAGTGACGTATCTGACATAAATTGTCCATGGATGACATCGTTTGCGCGCGTGTGTCTATGTGCATTCGAGCGTATACCTGTGTGAGCAAGAACAAGGTTATTATTTCTGCACGTATGTTTATTATTTTCACATAATTCTTATGTGTGTTTTAATGTCGAAGCCGAAGAAACATTTCCATCTCATGGACAATAAAGTGTATTGTAATTGTAATTGTAATTCAGTTTAGGACACCAACATTTCATAATTAAATCAGAGGACACCAACACTTCATACTTAAGTCAGAGGACACCAACATTTCATAATTAACTCTTTCTACACCAACACCGAAATCCCTAAATTTTGCCGCTGTCCTCTGAAGAGTGCATTGCAGTGCAGGACACAGATCGACCATGATAGTTCAAGGGTGTGTCTGGGGTAGAATGAGCTAAGTCGGTTTAAGTTACTCCTTTTGTGCAGCATTTTTGTATGGCATACAAAAAAAATTAACCGAGTAAACTTGTAACCCTTTCTTGGTCTGAGAATGTCTCTGTACATAGAATCACTTTGAATTGAGACACCGGTTGCTGAGGAGGGAAATCACCTCACTGCAGACAATCTGTCTCAGTGGGGGGAAAAAACTGCGCAGGAGTTTCTGAACCACGTAACAGTGTTCTCCCTTTCTAATCAAACTCGTGGTTCTCACCCTTGTCTGCTAGCTTTGATAAGAGGCTTGAGTCAATAAAAGAAAAATACACTGACACGCTTAATCGAGCCTTCAACACCCCGCCCCCCCCCCCCCCCCCAAGAGGCATAGATTCACATGAACCCCTGCAAGGCATGGGCACATGTGAATCTATGCCTCTTGTTGAATGTATCGACTGAGCTGTACCGCAGACTGAGGGCGTTGTCAGGGGTTGACTGTACTTGTACACCGCACTCACCGCGTGTATACTGCAGAGTAGCTATTACTAAGAGCCTTTGGAGAGAGAGAGTGTAGGGGATTAGGGGGGATGTCTGCAACTGATCTGTCATAACAGGGTCTACCCGCGGATCATTCAAACCAACCGTGCCGCTACTGTGTGTCGCTGTGTGTGTCGGTGTTTGTGTCTCCAAGTGCAAGCGGTTTTATTCTCGGTGCAAATCTTCCTCAATCGTAAGTACGTGTACATTGTAGTTGTACTCTTTATGTACAGCGAACTTCGAGTAAGACAAAATGACAGAAGACCCACTTTGCTGCTGTTGTTGTTGCTGTTGCTGCTGTTGTTGTTGTTGTTGTTGTTGTTGTTATCAGTTGCTGCGGCAGCTGCTGTTGGTGTTGTTGCATCTGTTGTTATCAGTAGCCGTATAAACAGTGTTAGTTATCAAAAGGCATCTGAGAAACTTTGGGAAATCGTACTTTTCAACTGTTAGGCCCACCAGAATCTGAATTAGAATTTTAGTTTACCGTCTTTTCACTCACTGCACAAATTAGACGCGCACACACAACTTTGAAAATCCTAATAACAAAAAGACAATACAATACAATAATAACTATCAGAAACACAATGTTCACAACTATATATATATGTTATTTAAGAGCGTACCTATCGAGGCTATACCAGATCACATTAACGATATAGGCCTGCTGGTGGACGTTGTTGTGATTAGCGGGTCGGCTGTTTTGGGGTTGTAATGATCACTTTCCCAACTTTAGGAGGCGCCGGTTATGGCCACTATGTACCAGCTTTGACTGGGGGACGATTCGATTATGATCATTAGTTCAAGGGTATGCCAGATTAGCTTGGCGCCTGAAAGCGCCAAGCTAATCTGGCACTACCCTTGCATGATCATGGCCCAATCTGATTCTCGTTTCTCGTTTTTTTATGAGGTGTTATTTTTTATTTTATTTTTTGTAATATCTGTTACTATTATTATTTATCGCCTGTCACTTCTAGAGGCGAGATTTTATAATACACTTAATGAGGCGCCTGTTTAATTAGGCACCACCTTTTAACGATGGTGGTCGATCCGTCTCCCTGGACATTACAGCAAACAATGAAAACGAGCACAAGCCCGTGTACTGCAGTATTCACTATATAAGTCAACATCCCATATAAGGAGAGCGGATATTATTTTTTTTAAAAACTCATGTATTTAACAACACTTTTTCTGAGGCTCAGACCACACACTTTATACGTAAATTACTTCGCTTCTAACAAACTTCTGTAATAACACACAAAAAAATGGGTCCCCTGGAGTTTTGTTATGTCCGAAGGTTATGGTGTGGAGTATGTAATATATAGAACCGCCTGCCTGCGTCATTGTCTGCATAGCTATGTTATGGGATACCGGATATTTGTTTTCTCAGCTGTAGTCCTATATGACCTCGAGTACCCAAAAGTAGTACATCACGTTATGCCAACTCTTTTGTCCCTCAGGTTCTTACCCTTTTCAACAGTAGCCTAATATCAGCAGACAGTGTCTGTCAACATTCTTTAGTTGTTTAGTACTAGCCCATTCAGTAGTTCACTGCAACATTGCTGACACCAGAAGCACAGGGGGCATATAAACCATAAGTGTTTCTGATGCCAGGAATGTTACAAAGGTACCAGTACGTCTGTTACAGTTCATCTGCTTAACTGAGAGTTTATAGGTTATTTAATTAATTGAATGAGTGAATGATGATGCCATGTGTTGTATGGGCAGACAGTGAATTTCCCCATGAGGGATTAATAAAGTCTTAATGTATTGTATTGCATTGCACTGCATTGTATTGTATTGTATTGTATTGTATTGTATTGTATTGCATTACATTGCATTGCATTGCATTGCATTGCATTGCATTGCATTGCATTGCATTGCATTGTATTGTATTGTATTGTATTGTATTGTATTGTATTGTATTGTATTGTATTGTGAACGCTTATTATGAACGTACCCTCGTAACACGCGAGAGATTGCCCTGCATGTGAGAATGCATTATCAGACAATGCAGTACACAGGCGTGGGACGAAGGTTGTGGAATCGGATCACTTCTATTACACAGGTAGTGGAAACAGCATGCTGTTTCCACTACCTGTGCTATAGAGGTGATCTCTTACGGACGATCATCCCAAGCCTGTGGTGTGGTGCAGTACGAAGATTTTTTTTTCAGAGGACGCCTGGTCCACCGTCAGGAAACATATCAGACTTGCAGGGGGGAAGAGGCAGGGTGGGTGGATGCATGCGTGCGTGTGTGCGTGCGTGTGCAAATGTCCACCCTGGAGCAGATCGCTTTAATAGTAAGGACGTTTGGCAACAAACTAAATCTAAGTTAGTCTATTCTACCGTCCTCTGTACCAGTCACACAACTCACTTACAGTCCTCTCTTGCAGGTAGATGCGCACTAAAAGTGTTATACAGGCCATGTCTGAATTCGGCGTCCGTGTTAATCAGCTGGAAAGAGAAACGGCTGGAAGGAGACCATAAATATGTTATATAATATATTTGATTTACTTACCTATATTGTATTTAAAATCTGCATACCACCGCCATGCAAATTTTGCAAATATAACGGAGTGTCCAGATCCGATGATGACTGCTGTATATTCTTTTATGTAGGCCTATTTTGCAAAGTAATAAACTATTTAAACCAAATATCTGAACAAGATCAATATATTAACCCCTTCGTTGCCAGTGATCACGAATTTCGCGTCCTCAGTGACTGAACACTGAAAGAAATTCGCGTGACGAACACAGATGTAAATGAGACCAAAAAAGAAATAGGCATTAAGAACGTAGAACTAACAAGAGACATTAATCTGCATGAGCCCCCGCGAATGCGGGGGCTCATGCAGATTTATGTCTCTTGCAGCTGAGCGGCATCCGCCTTGGCCCTGCAGTCAAGGGGTTAATCTTAACAAGAAACTCCCAACGCAGAAAGAAACACGCTTAGAAAGACAATTACAATAACAATGTATAACTATTTCGGGTTCAACCAACCCCTTTTTTCAAGATAGACACACAAACGAGTCAAGGGTAGTGCCAGAATAGCTTGGAGCCTCTAGGCGCCAAGCTATTCTGGCACCACCCTTGAACTAAAGCCATTGGTCTATATCCTTATCTGTAAGTACTATAATAATTATGGCTGTGTACAAATTTTAGGCTTTTAGCCTCAGTATGAATGAGCTTTTTTTTTTTTTTTTTTTTTTCATCGGTGATGGAACTTTGAAACATTAATAAATTGTCTTGTGTTTTGTCTTTTCAAAGACGACGCGTGTTAGACAGTGTTCTGCTGTGTGTAAATGAACCACAGCTAGAGTTGAACGTAGCGTTTTGTCATCAGTGGTAACAAAAGATTTTCTCTGAACAGTTACAAAGATAGTGGGTTTTACTAAGCGTTTGAGAACAAAGCCGAATGGACATTTTTTTTCTCTCCTTCCCGACGCAGTATTGGAATACTACAAACTGGCCAATATGCAGAGTTGAAAGGGAGGTAGGCCTATTAAACACTGCCAACAACACTCATACTGTCTTAGTTGAATCCAAGCCATTCTTATCTACTCTGCATGAAGAGTTAAAAAATAATCAAGTCACTCTGACCTCACTGTCAAAAGGCTTGTGTGAGCTGGTGTGCAATTTTCTACCCAAATCACAGACTAGCACACATTGAGTTATAACTTAGTATATTGATCAGTAATCAGATCAATGAATCAATCGCTACTTTTTTTATATTTTGGTTCACCCGTCTTTTGGACTCTCAAAGCGAGGCCGCAGGAGGTGTGTTTTGTACCTTAACGCATACAAGGCGCCTCGCATTAATAGCTGCGGAAGTGTCGTCTAGCGTTGCCGGCGGCAATGTTAGACGACACTTCCGCAGCTATTGATGCGAGGCGCCTTGAATGAGTTAACAGTAGTACCCACCTACCCGTTCGGCCACGCGTTTCGTTTTTGCCGCGAGTGCCTATGGCGCCAAGCCTCAAATTAGTTAAATATTAAAGGATCGATATTTTTATAGCATATGTTTTCACACCATATCTTGACTGTGAAATTGACCGCAGGGGATACTGAATCGAAATTATGGCCGCAAGAGTTTCGTGCCCCCTGACTCAGCCGGTCAATTCAGTTGGATGTTATTCACGCTGTGTCAGGGGAAGGAAACTACATGTATTGCCATAGCGTCGTTTCTCCTCCCCCCTGTGCATTGAGAGAACTAATAGCTCAGCGTAAGTGCATGTGTAGCTGCAGGCATTTCGTTCGGCAGCGCCAACAGTGGTGAACGGATTGACTGAACTGAACTGAACTGAACTGAACTGAACTGAACAGAAACTTTATTTTGTAAGGATGAAGACAATAGGCACGCAGGCCTTTTTACACGTCTGTCCTTAATAACATTTTGAAAATAACATCAGACTAACAAGACAAATACAATTACATTTTTAAATAATAATAATAATAATAATAATAATAATAATAATAATAATAATAATAATAATAATAATAATAATAATAATAATAATAATTAAAGACACACAGACACAGATTCGGTCAGATGTAAGGCAGCACAAGGGTAACGCATGATGCCTGTTACTCGAGTGATGAAGGCACGAGACAGGCCACTTTAATAATTTATGTGTTCTTGTAGTCTGTGATTTTCGCGACTCACGGCTTCCAGTGATAAGGTCTAAAATCATAGACCACCAGCGCACGCATGTACCCCCGCTTGACCCGAAGGGCTCTGCAGCTGATCGACAACTAAGGTTCAAACCCACAGGCCGGCCTGGCGCACATGAAAGGAATCGATACAGAGTAAAAACGTTGAACGGTATCCAGGCAGGCTGAGCTGTACAAACATCCCAAGAAGCGATCAAGATTAGGGTTTGATCGAATAAAAACACTTAACTGCCGCAGACGTACTTTCCACACACACAAAAAAAAAAGGTCTTCAGCCGAAATGCCCGTAACTTTCGCAAGCTAGGAGCAACAGACGTAAATGTGTGCTGCACTGTGGACAAGTTGGCCGCAACATGCTTACAGATTTTCGGGTTGATCGAAGCAAAACAAGCACTGCTAGAAACTAAGCCTAAACCACGCATTTTAGTGGCGAGATGATTCAGAGGTTTATCACCAGGGGCCAGATGCTTGAACGATTCCTGCGCTATAGCGGAGCATCTTGCTTAATGGCTGGCGCAGGACTAAGCTTGCTCTTGCGACTGGCACCTGAACCTGAGGGTGACAGATGTAAATGAAATACAGAAATCATTGTTTGCATGCTTTTAGTATGACGCTCATATCTGTTAACGCTGAGGACTACATACGTAAATGAAATGTAGAAAACCTGATACTGGTCTGGTTTTGACGTACGGATCAGTTCTGCATTTTTTAGAACAAGTCAGCGTGAATAAACTACAACGACCAGCTTAAAGTATTGGTTAATGTGAATGTGTTTGGAAAACGGAATATTTGCTGTTACACTATTTTTTTTAAAGTTGGATGTTACTTTGTGCCACTTTGAAGACTGCATCAATTGACGCTTAGGGCTAGACAATTTCGGGGCAGACCGATCAATGTGATTCTGTGCCGGCTATTGACGCTTAGGGCTAGACAATTTCGGGGCAGACCGATCAATGTGATTCTGTGCCGGCTATTGACGCTTAGGGCTAGACAATTTCGGGGCAGACCGATCAATGTTATTATGTGCCGGCCATTGACGCTTAGGGCTAGACAATTTCGGGGCAGACCGATCAATGTGATTATGTGCCGGCCATTGACGCTTAGGGCTAGACAATTTCGGGGCAGACCGATCAATATGATTATGTGCCGGCTATTGACGCTTAGGGCTAGACAATTTCGGGGCAGACCGATCAATGTGATTCTGTGCCGGCCATTGACGCTTAGGGCTAGACAATTTCGGGGCAGACCGATCAATGTGATTATGTGCCGGCCATTGACGCTTAGGGCTAGACAATTTCGGGGGAGACCGATCAATGTGATTATGTGCCGGCTATTGACGCTTAGGGCTAGACAATTTTGGGGCAGACCGATCAATGTGATTCTGTGCCGGCTATTGACGCTTAGGGCTAGACAATTTCGGGGCAGACCGATCAATGTGATTATGTGCCGGCTATTGACGCTTAGGGCTAGACAATTTCGGGGCAGACCGATCAATGTGATTCTGTGCCGGCTATTGACGCTTAGGGCTAGACAATTTCGGGGCAGACCGATCAATGTGATTATGTGCCGGCTATTGACGCTTAGGGCTAGACAATTTCGGGGCAGACCGATCAATGTGATTATGTGCCGGCTATTGACGCTTAGGGCTAGACAATTTCGGGGCAGACCGATCAATGTGATTATGTGCCGGCTATTGACGCTTAGGGCTAGACAATTTCGGGGCAGACCGATCAATGTGATTATGTGCCGGCTATTGACGCTTAGGGCTAGACAATTTCGGGGCAGACCGATCAATGTGATTATGTGCCGGCTATTGACGCTTAGGGCTAGACAATTTCGGGGCAGACCGATCAATGTGATTATGTGCCGGCCATTGACGCTTAGGGCTAGACAATTTCGGGGCAGACCGATCAATGTGATTATGTGCCGGCTATTGACGCTTAGGGCTAGACAATTTCGGGGCAGACCGATCAATGTGATTATGTGCCGGCTATTGACGCTTAGGGCTAGACAATTTCGGGGCAGACCGATCAATATGATTCTGTGCCGGCTTGAAGAAGAGGATAAAAACAAATACTACTACATTACTGCTCGCCGGGGTAAATTTGCGCCCTTTTCAGAAGATTAATGATTTCGCTGGCAGACTAAAACAGGGTTAGTTAGTTAGTTATTTGGGTTTAACGTCGAGCGGGCAACTAAGGCCATCTCACAGAGGACTAAGAAAGGGATCACGAGGTCACAGATTAGACAAACAACCTTCAACCACCTCTCTTCCGCCTCCGTGGCATAGATTCTCATGAACCCATGCAGAGGCAAGGGCTCATGTGAATCTATGCCTTTTGCTAGCACAGTTAAGCTCGAGGCATTTGCGTTCTTATATCTTGAAACAGCAGTTGTATTACGGGTTAACTGAAGTAAAGATTTAGCGAGCCCCATCACGTCCACAAGAAACATAGATTTTCATGGGCCTCTGTAGCAGCACATGCTCATGAGAATCTACGTCTCTTTCTGGCAAAGAGCTAATTCATATACATTCTCAAAGGTTGGAAATATGTCGGTCTAAAACTGGACTGGATTACAGATTTTGGGAAGAAAATAAAGAGTCCTGCTGACATGTTTGTTCAGGTAATCTCTGGCTTTAGGCAGGACCTCCCCCCGTCCTGCTGTCAAATTAAGAAGGTTAATGGGCCGAGTGGGTGACTCGAAGTAACCCTTTTGATAACGAGCAGGTACTTCTAGCCAATTTAATGAATAGAGCGCTTACACAAGCGTGTGGATAAGCCTCGAGGTTCACCCCCGGACCGTTTGCGGGTGTGCTCCACAGTTAGACCCACTCGGGGAGTACTCCACAACCACTCATCTTCAAACGAGATGCAAAGTAGACCCACTCAGGGAGTACGCCACAAGTACACTTCTATTCAAATGAGATGCTTCGCATCTCATTTGAATAGAAGTGTACTTGTGGTGTACTTCCTAGGTGGGTCTATCTGGGGCGTGTTCGCATATCATTTGAATTAAAGTGCACTTGTGGTGTACTTCCTGAATGGTTCGATCATGAGAGTGCACCCGGTAATGGTACGGGCTATCTGCAAGAAAATACTTTCTCTTGTTTCCTGTCTCCTTTTCTCTTTTTTTTTTTTTTTTTTTCTTTGTTGAAAGAGGCGGGAGGGTATAGTTGTCACAACAGCAACAACAAAAACAAACAAAACAAATCTTGCCCCGCAGACGCCGTGTAAGAACCCAGCAAGCAACGAGTTCTCGACTGTGTACTGCCTAGCTAAAGCCGACGTCGGTCTGAGGACCTTTTGCCAACGGATACTGGTGGCATGCAAACAAAAGGGGGTTAATTGTTGTGACTGTATGATCGTTTCTCGCATTTGTGCATCTCGACCAAGCATTTTCGTCGCGTTTCATTTGCTCCTCAGTACATTTGCCAATGAGCAGTAGCCGCTTGCCGAACTCCTAGTGGCTTTGTAAAAAATAAAAATTTTAAACAAATGCAGAGGGACAGTTGGTTGGCAGTTAATTGGTTATAATAATCACATGAACACTGGCCCTACAGCAAAGATGAATTATTAATGACTTTCCGTTTGCAACGCCGAACGACTCCCAACAACGAACGACAGCTGTCACGGCGGATAACCAGCTTGTTCAATAAACGCTGACAACGCTCCAAACATTTCCAAGAAGCATAGATCCTCATGAGATGTTTTTGAGACTCGCCGTCTTGTGGCTTCCGCCGGGACTTCGCTCTCGTTCGTTGCAAACGGAACCTCACTACTTTCCAAGGAAACGGGACCTTGACCTGTGACCTTGGTGACAAATTACACTAATTTTCCACAGATGGCCTTCAACGTGTCCTACCACGACCTTCTGCACAAGAACATCCGGCACATCTACAGCAGCCTCCCTTCCAACATGCGCTTCCGGGCCGATCCGGTTCCTGGCACCACCCTCCCGCCGCACGATGGCTGCCTGTCTTTGCACAACCGGATCTACCAGCAGCAGAGGAGACCGCCGGACCCGCTGTTCCGGAGGCTGTGGGCCTACAGCCCCGAATACAGAACGACTATGCCCAAGGCGCCGGCTTTCAGATGCGTTTCGACTTCTGAAGCTGAGGCCATTGTCAGCAGGTACGGTTGTCAGTGAGCGTATGATATAACAAAAAGACAAATGTGCGCTCTTAACTCTTTCAGCCCGACGGCCATATTTCCCAAATTTTGGAGGCGTCATCTAATGACTATGCACCAGTTGCGAGAGATGGATCGACCATGATCTCGAGTCCGAAATAGCTCAGGCGGTTAAGCGTCGGAGCAGGAGAGCTAAGGGAATTGCCGGGTCGTGGGTTCGAATCCCCGTCCCGCCCCGGTAGCTGGACTCGCAATCCAGGGGAAAAAAACGGGCTTGTTCAATAGCAAGTCCGTTGAAAGGTCCTGGTAAATCAAAGTGGCACAGTTGGAGTGCGCCTGAGTTGATCAGTGTTCAGGTCGTACTCCATAGGTAATAGATTTCCCCATAACCCGCCCGTCAGGGCCGTCCATTATCACTTCGGTGCCATGGACGTTAAACCCGAACTAACCAACCGATCGACCATGATAATTCAAGGGCAGTGCCAGATGAGCTTGGCGCCGACAGGCGCCAAGCTCATCTGGCACTACCCTTGAATTATCATGGTCGATCCATCTCCTGCTGCAGTGCGTCAGGGCTGAAGGGGTTAAAGTACCATCGCGCATGAATCTGAAGACACGTTTCAGCACCGTTTGTGTTTGTTGTGCCTTGTCGACACACTTGATGAACTTTTACAGCAGGCTGGACACGCAGCAAAAGCACACGCGTAATCGCGCTTATTTATTCTGCGCAGCCGTTAGCGTGTCAATCTAGTTTTAGATGTTTCTCGTATTAATAGCGTTGTATTTCTAGAACATAGTGGAGTCATTGTCAGGTTACTTGATATAAAGACGACGTGCGCTGAACTGGATTGTCCTGTGTCTAAAAATAATGAACCATAACTAGACCTGTGCGTAACGTTTCGTCAACACCTATTACAAAAAGTGTATCTTTGAACGGTTACGGCGGTAGTGGGCCTTTAATACACTGACGAGCAAAAAGAAATGCGACATTTTTGGAGTGTTTCCGACGATTCCAAAATTGGCGCATTTCTTTTGCTTGTCAGTGTACATTCGACGTTCTCTTTAACCCCCATGCAGCCAGTGATCACGGATTTCGCCGTGACCAAAGCGTTTCGGATGATTCCAAAAATGTCGCATTTCTTTTGCTCCTCAGTATATATATTCGACGTTCACTTTAAGCCCCTACGCAGCCGGTGATGACGGACTATTTCGCGTCAGAAACTACTGCACGCTGACTGACATTCGCGTGAAGAACACACATGAAATGGGACCAGACGAGGGCACAAAGAACACAGGACCAGCAAGGGCTCATGAGGATTTATGTTTCTTGCAGATAGGTAGCGTTCGCCTTGCCCCGGCAGTTAAGGGGTCAAGGTCAGAGTAGTGTCCACAGAACTCGAAAAGTGTGGCTGAGACCCATGAAAAGGTGTCGCTGTATTTTTTTTTTTTTTTTTTTTTTTTTTTTTTTTTTTTTTTGTTGATGACCGAAGTAGGTATAAGTGAAGTCTACTTTAAAGCGCTCCAAACATATTATGAAAACTGAACTCTCTCTCTCTCTCTCTCTCTCTCTCTCTCTCTCTCTCTCTCTCTCTCTCTCTCTCTCTCTCTCTCTCTCTCTCTCTCTCTCTCTCTCTCTCTCTCTCGTGTGTGTGTGTGTGTGCGTGATAGTGTGTGTGTGTGTGTGTGTGTGTGTGTGTGTGTGTGTGTGTGTGTGTGTGTGTGTGTGTGTGTGTGTGTGTGTGTGTGTGTGTGGACCCGGGGTTGTGCAGGCTTGGCTTGGCGCCTGTAGGCTACAAGCTAATCTGGCACAAACCTGTGCTCGCGGCAATTGCACACGGGCGCGCATGTGTGTGTGGGTAAGAGAGTGATTTTATGTACGTTATTTTGTTTTGTAGTGTGTAGCAAGGACAAGAATGAAAACAGGTCTGCGCACCTATTCTTTTATCCTTGGAAAATAAAGTTTCATTCATTCATTCATTCATTCATTCATTCATTCTCTCTCTCTCTCTCTCTCTCTCTCTCTCTCTCTCTCTCTCTCTCTCTCTCTCTCTCTCTCTCTCTCTCTCTCTCTCTCTCTCTCTCTCTCTCTCTCTCTCTCTCTCTCTCTCAGGGGACAAAACTCATCATTGCCAATGTCCAAATTGTTTAGTTGCCTCAGCAGAACTTGTTTATATGCGGCGGGAAAGGAAGGATTTGATTTATCGAAAGTTCAATTTCCCTAGGTAAACTTTGCAGAATATTCTGCGTGCTTTGACCCTTGAACGCCGCTGACGTTACCGGCTTGACGCGCAACTGACGTCACCGCTCGGCGGAAAAGACGCGTAACTACGCATCTTTTCCGGCGAGCGGTATCGTCAGAAGCAGTCAAAGGGTTATTAACTGCCACTTCCAATTCGAAAAAAACGAATCGCACACAGTTTTATCAAAATTGTACACCCCAGTAGGCAAAAGATCTTCTGGCGGTCGTCAGCCTTAGGCGGTCACGTCGTGCTTCAAAATATACCGACAAGCAAAAGAAATGCGACATAATAATAATAATAATAATAATAATAATAATAATTAGTATTATTATTATTATTATTATTATTATTATGTACGTTATTTTAGGCGCGTTTTCCCAATTCGGCGAATCGGCTCAAAGCGCCGCGAACCGCACCCAACACGCACGCTCACGTGACACACGCATTCACTCTAAAGACAAACATAGTACAAGACAGACACAGGACATTCACGTGGTGCGAAGGGTCAGCTCAATTACTGAGTTTTCGGAAATTTTGATCGCTTGTATTTGAAATGTATAAAGTGGCCTGAAACCGGTACCAAAGTGGAGGGGGGTGGAAGAACCGGAGTACCCGGAGAAAGAACCCCCGACGGTCCGCCCGAATTAACGGTGACACTTACTAGAAGAGAAAAATCCGACGCCGAAACCCGGTATCGAACCTCGCACCTTTAGCATTGGTGGCAGGCGCCTTAACCACTGCGCCACGGACCGCCCCACCAAGTGTTTCCCTTGATCCAAACGATGTCGCAGGGTATTTTTGATCGTCAGTACACTTTTTAGGACGGATCGCGGTGGGGCGAATTTAATAGCATGTCCATGATGTCAAAGGCGGGCAGGCTAAACCTCTAACAATTGAAGTAACAAGATAACAATTACGTCATGTCTAGTTACGCTAATCTCGCTGCTGAACGTGCATTTGGCCCGAAGCGCCGTGTGTGCGTATGTGCGCATGTATGTGTGTGCGTAAATCTGCGATATTTCTGTACACACACGCTTGAAACTTGGCGAAATACTTTCTTAAAGGGGTTGCTAAGAGAGCCTCCGAGCATATTGTAACTGAATGTCTCATTGAAGACATAAACAGCCCGTTTATAGGAAGTCGGTTGTCCGCAATTTTTGTCATATTTACTTGAACCTTTGCATATAGCTAGTTTGGAGAAAGACATTGAATGAGTTTGTTAGCCAGCTTTGTATCCTTTCAACTTCTTTAGTAAAAATTAATTCTTTTCAGAAAAGAATTAAAACACTAAAAAAAAAAAAAAAAAACAGAAAAACAACTTTACTTCCAGAGAAAGTCAGACAGTGGCGGTGACGTAAAAGAGGCAACTCCATCACCAGGCAGACACTGACATAATACTCTAAAAATGACGTCATTCTCGCTCGCGCGCGCGGCTCTCTCTCTCTCTCTCTCTCTCTCTCTCTCTCTCTCTCTCTCTCTCTCTCTCTCTCTCTCTCTCTCACACACACACACACACACACACACACACACACACACACACACACACACAAACACGCGCGCATCTCCAGGAGGAATAGATCCTCATGCGCCCTCCTGGGGCATGAGGATCTATGCCTCTTGGAGATGTTAAAAGCGCGCGCACGCACGCACAAATACGCACACACACATCGACGCGCTTTCAGAAGAGCATGCAGGTGACCCGTGTACTTAGTATATCATGTAGCTAAGTAAAGTCAACCTGCTTTCACACAAATTATAGCAAGACTGAAATTGTAAGGTGAAGTTCTATTTTTGTCACCATTTTATCATGCCTATGAATCGAAAGTGAAACTCATATCACGTAAAATATAAAGTTACGTAAAAACTAAAACTTACGTCATGACAAATGACGTTTGACAAATCAATGACGCATATGTCATGCGTCCCTTGTAGAACTCACTGAAGCATTGGCAGATCTGCGAGACTTTTTCAATAGGAGATAATTTAACATCATAATCAGGTCAAAGACAAAAGGTAGAGACCATTGACAGCAAGGACAGATCTCATACACACAGGCACAACACACACATCATTAGTCCCGCAACATAGACTTATAGAAGGAATAGTTGATGCCGACAGTGACCTAAATAGCCTGCTGGCAGCGGAGAGTGACTGCATACCAAGGCAGTAGGTGGCTGGCCAAACTAATGCCGTTTAGGCCTGGAAATAGGGCTAACTGCACTGCTGTGTCTATGATGCAAGTGACGTGTTCAGTTTTATATTACGATATGTCCTATGTAATTTGTATTACTGTAAAATCGTGTTTATTGCCTTTATGCTTAGACCACAATAGTTACTAAGGCATACGGTGTGTGTGTGTGTGTGTGTGTGTGTGTGTGTGTGTGTGTGTGTGTGTGTGTGTGTGTGTGTGTGTGTGTGTGTGTGTGTGTGTGTGTGTGTGTGTGTGTGTGTGTGTGTAGACGAAAGAGGTAAAATGGGTGACTGTCTTTACCATCCTTATGGAAAATGGGGGGGTGTATAATTCTGGGTTCCCAAGTCAGACACCCATTTTTTCTGAGGGTTGTTTCTGCATTGTCTTGCGGTAAAGATTCATAAAAAGTAAAAAAATCCGTTTTTCTCATTTTGGCGTTAACACATGCACTTTTGTGTTTAACAGACACGCCGGTAGTGTGTTTGAAAACTTGTCCCTCCCAGCAATGTGTGTGTTGTGCACACAGAACCCTGAAAATGAGCATGTATCATGTATTACATCACCCTTCTCAGCTATAAATAACTTCATAGCTAATATGGGTCAGGGGGGATATTTTGTTGTTTCAGGGTGTAAATTGTTGATGTTTCTACAAAATTAGGTTTGTTATTTGAGGGTGTGGTTGTTTTGTTAAAAAAAAGTGTTGAGTTGTAATGTACTTCCGGGGTGATGTGGAGAAAGGACAACTTTGAGATTCATGTATACGTTCACCAGGGACTTAGCCTATTCGTTTTCTACGTTTGTTTCCATGTCAGATGAAGAATATTTGATCTGAAACGTCGTTGTTTGTTTCTATTTTAAAGGGTTTTCCGCCACTATCTTCTGTTTTTAGTTTGACTTGGCCTATAATTATATTCGTGCGCCGGTTGCTAAGAAGTGAAGTGATTGTATGAGTGTGCATTGTAAGAGAGGACGTTTAGACTTTAGGTGAGGCTGCTGTTGTCTTTTGTCCTGCCCGACCTTTTGGTTGAACCTGTTGCTTTATTTTGTAGGTTTGTCGATGTTATCAATGCCGCATCTCCTTTTGGATTGTATGCACAAATTGATTGAATGGAAATGACGTCACAGAGTCAGCGTCGTTTCATGCGTCGTCTGCTACAGTCAGGCGTTTAGTGCAGTTAAAAGAGTGCAGGCTTGGATGGGCCATTTTCTGATGTAATAGTAAAGTATTATTTGTGTGAATGCTGTCCGTTTGAAGGAAGGTTGATTGATTGTACATTGCTTAACGTCCCGACAGCAACAAGACTTTCTCAGGACGTGCCTGCACTGCTAGTGACAAAAACTCAACAGAATATTGAATGTATGTCGCCAGCCGGTCCAATACGTTAAATAAAACCTACAACATGGGGCCTAAATAAAGCTAAGACCATTTAGCAACACACATCGAATATCAAGAGCCACAGGCAGCGCAGACAGTAGGGAGAGTTTAAAAAAGGAAAATGCAGGTGAATGGACCAAGGGTAGACAGAAACACATGCCCCCGGAATATAGAGAAAAACCCACCCTGTGGGGCTGACCAGGGTGCCCCTGGGAACTAAAAAGTCCCCCAGGGCAGACCCGGTTGGGGGTGTTTGAAGGAAGGACTGGAAAGTCGAGTGTTGAGGGCAGACCGGTTGGGGGTGTTTCAGGGAAGGACTGGAAAGTCGAGTGTTGAGCGAGGAGAGAAGGCGAGGATGGGAAAAATATCCAGCACTATACGTTGGTTGGAATAGATGCATATCAGTTACGACACGCTTGTAAATTAAAACACTTTTAACCCCACCCGGGTCTGCCCTGGGGGACTTGGGTGGGGTTAACTACTTTTTATTTCCCAGGGGCACCCTGGTCAGCCCCACAGGGTGGGTTTTTCTCTCTATTCTGGGGCATGTGTCTCTGTCGGCCCTTTGTCCATTCAGCTGTATTTTCCTTTTTAAAACTCTCCCTACTGTCTGCACTGCCTGTAGCTCTTGATAGTGGATGTGTGTTGCTAAATGGTCTTAGCTTTATGTAGGCCCCATGTGTTAGGTTTATTTAATGTATTTGACCGGCTGGCAACATACATTCAATGTTCTGTTTAGTATGTTGTTGTTTTTCCACAAGCAGTGCAGGCACGTCCTGAGAAAGCCTTGTTGCTGTCGGGACGTTAAGTAATGTACAATAAAACACTTTTAACATTAAGAAAAGTTGAGTTAAAAGAGGTTTTAAAACAGTTTTCATAAAAACTTTTGCCCGACACGCTTCTAAAAACAACATTTTCTTAGTTTTAAACCTTGTACCGCGCCATAAACGCTGCGATTGCTTTTCAGTCTTAGCTGTCCTATAGTGTGGAATGTGGGACTTTGCCAACTGGATGCATCTGGTGCACTCCAAATGAGTATTTGTGAGTGGTTCGACGTGCAACTCAGTGTGCGCCTCTGAAATGACCTACTGATTCCACTGATAATGAAAATCTTTCATTCATAAGAGCGCATTGAGCAGCTCTATAAACCAAAAGTGATGACCCCCTCTCCCCCCCCCACCCCACACACACTTCTCCCCCCCCCTCCCCCAACCCCCTTACAACCCCACTCAAACAATCATAATAGTAAAATCAACCAAAGGTATCTTTAGTGAGGTATTTTCACTGTAATCCCAGTTTTGTGTAAGAGGCACCCACTTTTTGGGTAAAAACCCATTTTTTTTCCATCCAGTGGCTCTGTTTCTAGAAAATGTCTATTTTATTTTAAGTTGTAGAGCTTAGTTATAAGGTGAGTTCTAAACATTCGCATCAACTCCAGAGCCCTAGAATAAATAGAAATATGGGAACCCATTTTCACATAAAATGGTAGGTAACCCAGACTGATGGTTTTGTGTTCATGTGTGTTTGTGTGTGTGTGTGTGTGTGTGTGTGTGCACGTGAGTAGCTTAATTAAATTTTGATGTGTTTAATGTTCTTCCTTTAATGGTGCGCGGCACCGCAACGATTTCCTAATGTTTTGTTACATATGGCAATAAAGTTCTATCATCATCATCATATAGAAGGGACTTTGTGGGTTATGGTTCATCCCATCTTGTTTTTGTACATATGCTGAGCAGAGACTACAGCAATTTGTAATGAGTACGCTAGTGTTCAAGGCCATACATGAATGTCATTTTACCTTATATATCCATTTCAGGGTGACCCAGACGACTAACACTCATCGCAGGCCGCTGATCACGTGCCGGCGCGAGATCTCGCGAGACGAACGAGACCGGTGCAAACTGTGCACCTTGGCGAGTCGTGGCCGTCGCTGCCGCAGTGTGGAAGAAATGGAGGCGATAACTGAACGGGTGTCTCGTCCAACCACTGCCGCCGTCGTCCGCTCCGACCTTCGGGAAGGTCTTGGCCTTGACCCCGTGGAGGTCATGAGGTCAAGTTCGTCCAGAGGCAGCTGCCGACGAGCCTTTTGAGCGAAGAACGAATTACCATCCAGTATTATTTTGAAGACATTTTTCATTGAACTGGAATTCAGTATTACATGATATGGAGTCCTGCAGTCGAGAAATTGAACATCTTTTCTGGGTCAGCAATAAGGAGGTTACGTTTACACCGGCGGACTCCCAACAACGAACGAGGGCTAAACAACGATGCATAATCAGCTTGGACCAAGGCGATGGCAGACGCACCAATGCCTCGAGCAAGTTCAGCAGTAAATTTGCCTTCAATCCGATCAACTTCAACGCGCGCTTAGACACACTCCACCGGTTCATAACTGATCGTCTTAGCTGTCGGCGTTGTTTGCATAGCCACACCACGTGGGCCCCAACGCTGCAGGCAATTGGCTGTCGTGTTTTAACTTAAAGGAGCCTTAAAATTAAAATGGACCAGTTCTATTTTTAGTTGAAAGTGGATAGGGAGTTGAATTCAACACTCTGAGTGTCAGTCAACTTCGTTTCAATCCCCGCTAAGCGCTGTTTCAAGCGGTTCAAGCCTAAAAGTTGAACCGTCCGCGAGCAATCTTAATCATAGACAACACTCCAAACATCTCCAAGAGGCATAGATCACTCATGAGTCCCCGTGATTTCGCTCTCGTTTGTTGTTGGGAGTATTTCGGCGTAAACGCAACCTTACTATTGTAAATTTAAGTGACTACCTGAGGACGTTTCGGTGCGGTAGACGTTTCGTTTGAGCAGATCGGTGCGGATTTAGGAGACACGCGTTCTTTCTGGCAAAACATCTCCCTCACCGTGCAAGCGAAAGACAGTAAATCTGTATTGTGAAAGCGATATTTTCATTGTGTTACAATGACAATCACGCTTTTCACAACAATTGATGTATTATCTTTTGCCTTCATGAGGCAGCCTTGGTTTTAGCCACACCAAAAAAAATTTGCCCGCAACGTATCTGCAATGGCAACTCCCGTGAATGTGAATGGACCTATGTTTGGCTCGCTGACCCAGACAAGGTCGTCCATCAAGCTGTGTTTCCATATTGCGACGCAACGCGACGGCGGTGCGGTAGGCGACGCGACAAAATGTAGCAGACGGGCAGGAAAAAAAAACTTCGTGTGTTTCAGTATAGCGACGCGACTTGCGAAATCACGTTTCTGCTTAAAGTTGTTTAGAATTGTTAAAATATTTATCGCTTACTGAAAAACCATACTCACCTCACTTCGGAATAGCAGCGGAATCGCCGGGTTTTTTTTTGTGTGTGTGTGTGTGTGTGTGTGTGTGTGTGTGTGTTTTCGCTCCATGGGGCGATACAATTTTGTCGCGTCGCTGTCGCCTATTTTGCGTTGCTGTCGCATCGCGCATGATTCATTGAATCTTTTTTTCTGTGTAAGTACTCGTGGAACCCCCAGGGAAAGAGGAAAAGAGGTAGGCCGAGAAACTCCTGGCGTCGAGACTCCAGCAGACATCAAGAGACTGGGAACCACCTGGAGTAGAATCGAAGGAGAAGCACAGGACAGGAGTTGCTGGAGGTCTCTCGTCGACGGCCTATACCTGGGTAGGGGTGACAGGCAAGTACTCGATTTTGGTCACTGTCGCCACCGCTTTCCCGTCGCTACATGGAAACACGCCTTTACTTTTCAGTATTACTTGACATCTACCACTCGACTGGAATAGACTTTGTTCTTTCGTCAGCAGTACGTTAAACAAATTGCACGGGTTTCGACGAAAACAGTGGATTAAAAGCCCGGACAAACATGCGACATCGCATGTTTGTCCGGGCTTTTAAACCACTGTTTTCGTCGAAACACGAGCAATTTTGACCACTCTGAACCCGAGATTGTGGAAATGGTCTATTTACTGTCGTATTCTGTATCAGCCATTCGCTCGGCCCGCCTCTCCGTCATCTGCAAGACGCCTAGTTTCTCATGAATGCAGCGTCCGGGCCCTTTAACGTCTGTGTCTCTCGCCTGTATATACTGGCCCTGTTTAACCCGTTAGGTGCCAGCGGACGCAGCCTGTGTTTCTGCAATATTCGCCAATTCAACGCCGAACAGCTCTAGCTGTCCCAGCAACACGGATTCAACGTGGCGTCAGCCAGAGGTGTCGATCCTCATGAGCCCCCGCAACTACCGGGGCTCTATCAACTCATTCGCGGCCAGCCGCATCCGGATGCACGGCTTATGCCGCGCATCCGGATGCGGCTGACCACGAATGAGTTAAGGAAGTGAAAATGGCTTGCTCTTGTCGTTTCAACTACACAGCAACATTAACAAATCATAGGAGTTTGTTTTTGGTTTTTTTTGTTTTTTTTTAATAATAGCCCGTATTAGGTCAATTGGCGCTAGGTGATATTTCTTCTTAAAGTTGCACAGAAAAGTGTTTCTTTGCGAAGGAATTTGGAAAGGGGGGGGGGGGGGGGAACGTTGCGTGCTTCGATGTCAAACGTCCATAGAAGCGTTGCTTGTTCGATGATGCGCGGTTCTCCCGCTAACTGGCTTTTTGTTCTCTTACTTAGCTCTTTATTCTAGGTTTTCGTTTCGTTTTTAACCCCTGCACTGCTGGTGGAACGCAGACCGTGTTCCTGAAATCTTTTGTTAACTCATTCGAGACGTGCCGCCAGTCCGGATACGCTAGGAACTCCCCGCATGTATCCGGAGTCTCGAGTGAGTTAATTCAAGGTCAAACGTCCACAGCCGTCCCAGCAACGTCGATGCAAAGTGGTGTCAGCAAGAGGCTTAGAACCTCATGAGCCCTAGCAGCTGCGGGGGCTCATGAGGATCTATGCCTCTTGCAGCTGTGTCCTGTTCACTTCTTTACGGCAGGGAGTGGGTTAATCACAATTTAACCCATTCAGCCCTGACGCCTTACAGCAGGAGATGGGTCGACCATGACAATTCAAGGGCAGTGCCAGATTAGCTTGGCGCCTGTCGGCGCCAAGCTAATCTGGCACTGCCCTTGAATTATCATGGTCGACCCATCTCCTGCAACTGGTGCACAGTCATTAGATGACGCCTCCAAAATTTGGGAAATACGGCCGTCGGGCTGCATGAGTTAATATACCGCGGCATCCAGTGTTTGCATGTCTAGTCAGCTGACTGTGTTGTGCTCTGATTACATTCGCGTATCGTACCTTTGAAAATAAACAACAGAAGTAAGTCAAACTTTAGTGTTCAATGCACTTGTGAGTGCGTGTGCGTGTGAGTATGTGTTTGTGTTCCAGTCTTGATTTCTCGGTACATTAAAATTTGTCTCGAATTGGGAACTCACGGCATAAACTAATCAAGGCTCTTGGGTCTCTTGTCCACACTGCGGGACGCCAAAAGACACTTTGTCCGGAAACGCTTATATAAGAAAGAAACCTGTCGTGCTCTGCGACGAGCGCCTTAGCCACAAGTCCCACGGTCCATTGGCCTGGCCCTAGGAACTCCCCGCATGCACCAATCAAGGGTCTCAGGTCTCTCTTGTCCACACTGTGTGCCAACTGAAATACCGCGTCTGTGCAGGCTCAGTACATCAGGGATGACCTACCATTGTGCTCTGCGGCGGGCAGCTTTGGCTAGGGCAACGTGTAGTCAGCACCCCCCCCCCCCACACACACACACACACACACACACACACACACACACACACCTGAAGGCGTCCCCCAGCTGACTCAGTTCCTGCATCAAGGGTGGGAAGCGATCCCACAACATGTTCTCCGAACCCTGGTGGACTCCATGTGTCAACGCTGCATTGAATGCTTGGCTGCAAACGGTGGGTACACTCGCTCACTGACTGGACCAGTCTCAGTTGTGTGCCTTTTCAAATTCGGAGGGGTGGGTGAACATTTTAACGTACTGCTGTTGTTACAATTGCTTGATTTAATCAAACCTTAAACGAAATTGTTACTGAATAAATTAGCAAAGTACTGACTCCAAGTATTGTTACATTATTTGTGTGGTGTTGTCGGTGCGTCTGCGATAAAAAGTGGCCCTTAAGTTTTGACCATTAGTATATGATCATTGATCGATAGTGCACAATTCTCTCCCCTGACAGTGCTTTTTTCCTACTCACTTCATTTGGTAGTTTCTTCTAAATTACAAGCACTGGCAGTCAGCCCTTATGGTCTAGTGTTTTTTTTAGACAAAGAAAAATGCCTTAGCAAGATTACTTGCACGCGTATTTTTTGAAACGCGGCCTTTCGCACGTTGTTCTGACTAAACTCTGATAGTACTACGCAAACCTTGCTAGAGAACGTCTTTTGGGCGCCAAAGCGCCGCGCGCACGTGTGCGTGTGTGCGTGTGCGTGTGCGTGTGCGTGTGTGTGTGTGACATCCACTAGAGCCCGCGTTTCAACTGAGGACTGACAAGCTTGAGATTTTAGGATATTGTCCCTAAAAGAATTGTCTTGGGACGTTTTTTTCGATGTTTTGATTAAGATGCTCATTTGCGAGAAAATGGCCGTTTCACAAAAACCGGTTGATCCATACTGGAGTCCGTAATTTTTCTTATTTGTACTAGATATGTTGCGTATAGCTAGATAAAAGGGAGATATTGAATGAGTTCGTTAACCAGCATTGTACATCTAGAACCTTTTGAGTGATAATTACATTTTTTTTTTTAAATATATTTTCACGTTTTTGGGATTAATTTCACAGATTATTTGGGTTATCTTAGCTAGATAAAAGGGAGATATTGAATGAGTTCGTTAGCCAGCATTGTACCTCTAGAACCTTTTGAGTGATAATTACTTTTTTTTTTTTAAATATATTTTCACGTTTTTGGGATTAATTTCACAAATTATTTGGGTTAATCTTAAAACAATTGAATCTTTTAAAAACGATCTTCTCATTAATAATTGCATGTTTTTTTTTGTTTGTTTGTTTGTTTGTTTTTAAATTTTTATGGTATTTACATAAACCTACAGTTTGTCTCGGCTGTCGGGTACGGTTAGGCCCATAGAGCGTACTAATGAAGGGAAAGCGCTGTGTGTCCGTCTTTATTTGTGTGCGCCGACGTGTGTGTTGATCAAGGGTTGGCTTAGAGAGTAGGGAAATGGATCAGCATAATATTAATAAGCCTAAAAATATGAACAACTCTGAATGTTCCTAAAAGATAAACGCGTGTGAGCTGCAAACAATACGGTAGAATTTGGGATGAAATCCTCGTCTTGTTAACAATAGCAGATGACTTCTTTGGTCGATTAAACCGGAAATAACAGAAATACATGCGTGATCATCCTTCGTTCCCGTATGACTGAACGAAAGCAACACTGCCGACGAGATACGCGTTCAACGTTTTCCTTCGATTCCGATTTTCCGAGGCTCAAATCGGGAGGATTAGTCACGAAAGCGGGAGAAATCGGTTGGTCGGGACAAAGCGGGAGATGGGTTGCAAAGTTTGTAGTCTCCTGCCGAAATGGGGACCGAGACTTAACAGGTAAGTGACATGATCTCAGCCAGCATGAAGCCACGGTCCTGGCGAGGGTGCAAATGAACAAATTATGTCTTTGTTTACTCATTCGAGACGTGCCGCATACGGATACGCGGCGAACCGCCGCGTATCCGTATGCGGCACATCTCGCATGAGTTAAAGCTGAGGTGCAATGAGAAAAACCCGCCCAGCACGTGTTTTAAAAGACTCTACAGGACCCAGCTTGGGCCCTGCCCCTAAGTGGGTTAAAGCTGAGGTGCAATGAGAAAAACCCGCCCAGCGCGTGTTTTAAAAAGACTACAGGACCCAGCTTGGGCCCTGCCCCTAAGTGGGTCAAATCGGTTCGTAACTCAGTTGACGGAGTTGGCAACTGCGTATCCCGAGCATGCAAAACTCTCGGAAAACGACAGACCACTTCCTGTTGCACGGAAATCATCGCGATTAGCAGATCGGACAACAGCAGACGATTCTGTGACACTTTGAAACTGACCGACAGCCACGGATTTTACGCGCTGGGGACTATGATGGCAGAATGCACGGCTGTACATGCTGTAAGTATGACTCCTGACACTTTGTAGTTGTGAACGAATTTTTTCAACACGTACCTCCAGTCCAATATAGGCTAATATAAATAAATAAAGAAGCATTGTGATGTACAACCAATACAGTAAATTGGATGAAAGAGAGAGAGAGAGAGAGAGAGAGAGAGAGAGAGAGAGAGAGAGAGAGAGAGAGAGAGAGAGAGAGAGAGAGAGAGAGAGAGAGAGAGAGAATCGACTGTTTACATAGATGCCAAAAGATACAAGGTCGCCATGGGTCAAGCTGATTTTTAGTAGCTGCCCTTCGTATGGAGAAAAAATTTGCTGTAGGCCACTCCAGATGAAAAGATATAACAACAAACACTAAACGACAAATAACCCCTCCTTCCGATATCATATAAGCTTCAGGCTGTACTGTGTAACTTACGGATAGCTCGGCCTGGTCCATATCCAGTGTGCGTCCAGGCAAGGCACAAATGGCCTGCTCTGTCCGTCGGGTGGTCGAGTGTCGTCTGCTACTGTTGATATCAGTAAAAATATCGCTGGTTTAGATCAGTGATCGCGGTGCCCACTCGCTGCAAACAGGAAGTGGCCTGTCTTTTTCACGGGAGTTTTGCCAGCACGACCAAACGCAGTTGAAAACTCAGTCAACTGAGTCAGTTGCAAACCGGTTTGCCGAAGTTAGCCGAACGTTCACGAAGACAGGGCCCTCGCTGGGTCCTGCAAATTTTTTTTAAAACACGTGCGGGGCGGAGTTTTGTGACTGTTTCTCAGCTTTAAATCAGTTCGTAACTCAGTTGACGGAGTTGGCAACTGCGTATCCCGAGCTTGCAAAACTCTCGGGAAACGACAGATCACTTCCTGTTGCACGGAAATCGGCATCGCGATTAGCAGATCGGACAACAGCAGACGATTCTGTGACACTTTGAAACTGACCGACAGCCACGGATTTTTACGCGCTGGGGACTATGATGGCAGAATGTCACGTACCGACTGTACAAGCTGTAAGTATGACTCCTGACACTTTGTAGTTGTGAACGAATTTTTTCAACACACACATCCTGTCCAATATAGGCTAATATAAATAAATAAAGAAGCATTGTGATGTACAGCCAACACAGTAAATTGGATGAGAGAGAGAGAGAGAGAGAGAGAGAGAGAGAGAGAGAGAGAGAGAGAGAGAGAGAGAGAGAGAGAGAGAGAGAGAGATAATCGACTGTTTACATGGATGCCAAAAGATACAAGGGAGATCAATCTTAGGTCGCCATGGGTCAAGCTGATTTTTAGTAGCTGCCCTTCGTATGGAAAAAAATATTTGCCATAATAACAAACACAAAACGACAAATAACCCATCCTTCCTCACCCTTCCGATATCAAATAAAGCTTCAGGCTGTACTGTGTAACTTACGGATAGCTCGGCCTGGTCCATATCCAGTTTGCGTCCAGGCAAGACACAAATGGCCTGCTCTGTCCGTCGGGTGGTCGAGTGTCGTCTGCTACTGTTGATATCAGTAGAAATATGGCTGATTTAGATCAGTGATCGCGGTTCCCACTCGCTGCATACAGGAAGTGGCCTGTCTTTTTCACGGGAGTTTTGCCAGCACGACAAACGCAGTTGAAAACTTAGTCAACCGAGTTGCAAACCGGTTTGCAACCGAGTTGCAAACCGGTTTGCCGAAGGTAGCCGAACGTTCACGAAGACAGGGCCCTCGCTGGGTCCTGCAAAGTTTTTTTTTAAATACGTGCGGGGAGGAGTTTTTTTGACTGTTTCTCAGCTTTAAGGAAGCTCTGAGACAGATTGTAAGACAGGCATCTAAATCTATCTTTGAGTGATACAACTTATTATACATCATCATCATCCTCTCTCTCTTTCTCTCTCTGCCCCTCCATGGCACATACAGAAAAAGCAAAGTCAGGTTATTTTGTCTTTATTATCATTTGGTGACAGTATGAAACAATTTCCTTTGTAGCTGTACACTGAAATAATCACTGAAAAATATGACATGCTCTACATAAAGTCTGAAATATTAAAAATAATCTCTCTCACAATGTGTGCATGTATATCAGACATCCCCCCAATAGTAATTAAATACATACTAACAACAAAATATTTGTGTTTTATTATCTCTGAAATCATACACAACATAAAATTATAATCTAAGCAGCTGCGAAATCCTGACCCCAAAAGTGGCTGCCAAACGTGAAAAATGCAAAGAAAATACAAACGAGGGGGAAAAAAAAGACAATTACAACAAAATGTATTAAATTGTGTGGTCATTGTTGTTTTGGGTTTTTTGTTTATTTTTTTCAAAGCATTTTTTTTCTTTGTTATGATTTTTTAAGTAGCCACAGCCATTTAAAGTAATGTACTTCTAATTTTATTCATTATTCTTTGAAATATTCATTATCATCAGGTCGCAAATCGAAAGCGAGGCTTAGTTGATAAAGCTGACGTTATCTTTTGCATTTCACGTCAGAAGGCGACAAATCGATGAAAGATGTTGCGTTTTGGGGACAATAAAAAATAACAAACAAAAAAATTGCAAAGAGTGACGCTGAAAATTTGTTGCAGGTGAAAGACAACCTAGACAAGCCGTGATTCAGTCTCATGACCTTTGACCACTCAGCTCATTTAACCGGTTCTGTGCCAAATGACACAGACCGTCTTTGTGCAATCTTCATTAACCCATATCATACTGAGGCTAAAAGCTTCAAATTTGTACATTGCCATATGCAAGCACATTATAGTACTTACAGATAAGGATGTAGACCAATGGCTTTAGTTCAAGGGTGCTATTCTGGCACTACCCTTGAACTATTTTAGTCAAACTTATTTCACACACTGGTGTATTCCGAATGATAAGGGATAATGTACAATTTAATAGTTTTATCATTCTCACCCTATAAATGTGTTTCTCCTGTTCACATTCTGTGTTTGGAATTATCTAAATTACACCAAATTGTCCTAGATGTGCCCTTGATGCCCTTGAAATATGGGGATCACATTTGTCACATTTTATACATCCAGAAGTTCAAGTCTTGTCGTATTAACTATATACAGTTGAATAATAAAAAATAAAAAGGCTCAAAGTTCTACATCTAACCTGCAGCTGTAGATCCATACAACGGTGCAGATCTAAACTTCTAATTCATTCATTCATTCAATCCTCTCTGCGCCGTCTGGTGCTTGAGGCGACAAACTTCTAATATCTACTTCTAATTTACACACTGAGGTAAAATCCCAAAGTATTCTGTACACAAAATATAAAAAGATCAACTTGTACAAGCTTAATGGTGGAATGTAAAGACCAGTAACAGAAAACAACCCCCAAAAAGCTAAGAGCTGCACACTCGTACCAATGATTGGGAATGACCACAGTACAAATGTGGATGCCAAAGATTAGAGTAGATGTAAATGTGTGCTCGTCTGTACAATTTGGGACCTTATGGCTCTAGGCCATAAGGTCCAAAATCACAGACCTCGCTGCGTGGACGGCCGCAGGACCCCTGAGCTACCAAGGATACAAAATATCAGTCTCCACAGTGGCTCCGCTCTACATTGGAGACCACAATGGAGGGGGGGGGGGGGGGGGGGGTTGGATTTACAGACACCTTGGACGGAAACATTGTTTGGCAGCATGGTGATATTACCGAGGCACTTGCAGATCTACCCATCTCAATCCACTTTCTCCAGCATGAACATTTTGAAGCACTCTGACAAACATGCACGTACCCCTCACCAGCACCGTCTAACCCATTCACCGATTCAGCCCTGACGCACTACAGCTGTCGGCGCCAAGCTAATCTGGCACTACCCTTGAATTATCATGGTCGATCCCTCTCCTGCAACAGGTGCATAGTCATCAGATGACGCCTCCAGAGTCTTGGAAATATGGCCGTCGGGCTGAACGAGTGAACATATTCAGTGCCAGCTGACACAGACCGTGCTTCTGCAATCTTTGTTAACACCACAAAACCCTAGATGTCCCAGGAACATGGACTCAAAGTGGTGTCGGCAAGAGGCATAGATCCTCATGAGCCCCTGCAATGCGGGGGCTCATGAGGATCTATGCCTCTTGCAGTTGGATGGTGTTCAAATTTAATTTTCTCGGAACTGGACGGGCTACATTTTGTTCCAGTACTTCTCGCCTGCTGCTGTTTTATCGAGTTTTTTCTTTACACAGCAAATGTAATTTCATTCAATAACAAACAAAAGCAGCACGTATATCCAAAAACATGAATTCTGATTTCTACCGTTTAAAGGGCTGAAATTTCTACCTGATCAAAGAAACATTTATACAGATTTTGCTGAGTGACAAATATTTCATTTTTATCATTTACTCTTAAGCATGGAACAAAACAACCCAAACACAATTACTGAAGTGAAAACAATGCATTTCATGAATTAATAATACATGATCCTGTTCATGTACGTCATTCAGAAAATCAGTGATTAAATTAAATTACAATGCAACCTCTCGAGAGACAAAATATTATGACAGAAAATATGAGTGATGATTCAATTCATCTGGGTCAAAGATTTACAAGCAAACTGAACCAAACCAACTGTTCATACTTACTAACAGCGCTCACCACACAAATGGAGAGGCATTTACAACTTGTAGCAAATATGCTGCTCCTACTTCAGTTCTACCGTGGGACATGCGCGCAACTTACAAATCAAACCACACATTTGTAGCGACAGGCATACCTTGACATCTGCAAGGGGCACAGATTTTATATATATATATATATATATATATATATATATATATATATATATATATATATATATACATATATAGTGTGTGTGTGTGTGCGAGCCCTCCCAGCTTGCGAGGGCTCATGACGACCTCTGCCTTTTGCTGCTGATGTTTATTGTAGTGTTTAATTCCAATAATTGAGGTGCTCCACTGTCATCTCCACTAGGCGAGAGAAAGGATGTGTACACAATTTGTTTTAAAAAAAACAAAAAACACCGTTAACTCGTTCAGTGCCAGTCAACCAAGATTGTGTGTCTGTCTGCTTTGTTAACTCAACACCAAAATGTCCTAGCTTTCCCAGGTACATGGATTCAAAGTGGTGTGAGCAAGAGGCAAAGATCCTCATGAGCCCCCGCAAATGCGGGGGCTCATGAGGATCTGTACCTCTTGCTGCTGGGTGGTGTTCAGATCAGATTTTATCAGCGCGTTCTTTTTACATGTTTTTGACCCTATATGGGATGAATGTTAAGGCGACACTGCCCAAACAAAACAAGTACAACTGAGTTGGCAATAGCAGAAGAACGGTAATATGGGTCAGAGTTTGAACATATCATTTCAGTTGCTAGTCAGTGAAAATGTGCGCTTAAAACGTAAGGGAAATAATCACGGATCAAGACTCCAAGATTCTTGATCCATACTTATTTCCCTTTGTTTTATTTTCAAAAATCTGAAGTCGACATCTGACCGACTTACATGTACAAGATCATAGCTGAATTTCATGGTGCACAGTTATTTATTTATTTATTTTGTTTGCTCTTCCTTATGTATCCTGTGAATAAAACATGACAGGTGCACAGCAAACGTGCTAAAGATGAAACCGTTTGGCGATAAACTTTGAAATCATTTTTTGTATACACTGTCAGCGCAATCTGAAAGTGGCACAGCAAACTCGTCGATGAAAATACCGTAAGCATACAAAGTGGGGTTTTTATAAGAAAAATGCTAGTAAAGCAAATGCCATCACACCTCCTGCAAGTAAGAAATTGAAAACTAAATAGACGACGTTTGGAAATCTGAAGTACGTAAAAATCTCATGTGTTTGGATGAAAACAGTCGATTAAAAGCTCAGACAACCATGCAAGGTCGCATGTTCATCTCGGCTTTTAACACATCGTTTTCATCAAAACACGTGCAGTTTTGACCTACTTCTGACTACCAGAAATCGTCGATTCTACTAGGCATGACTGAACGTGTGCAGTTGAAACAAATTATGGTCACAGCAACATGAAACAAGGACGGAAATGTTCACTTTTTTTCGGGGTGAAAAGAGCGACAGTCATTAACCTCCCTTGTACCAGCAGCCACCAGTACTTTTTACAGTCCCCGTGGCTACAGGTACAATGGGATAACCCCTTCCCTGCCACTGTACAAATATCTCATTCAAAGACCAACAGGCACAATCATCCAAGGAACATAGATTCAAACTGGTCTCAGCAAGAGACACAGATCCTCATGAGCCCCTGCAACAGCGGGGGCTCATGAGGATCTGTGTCTCTTGCAGTTGGGTCGTGTTCACTTTTTCTCAAGGGGTTAACTGGGGGGGGGGGGGTGGGGGGGGGGGTGGATACACTTTAAAATGTAATAAATAGTGGCTGTATGTACACTGCGTGAGCGAACCTATCATAATTCACGGCTCCCTTTGTCTTCAGTGAGATATGCCCTACGGAAGCATTCATTATACAAGCAAAACTATTTATAGGTACACATGCACAGAACTGGGGTTCGAACTTGACTACTGCACGTCAATCACGGCTACACAAGTCATATACATCATCATCATTTTTAAACAGGCATAACAAGTTAGGAAGACATACAGGATATTGTAGGAAAAGCAGTGAGGTGGGAACAGACTTAAATTCCTCAGTTTAACACTGTCATCCTAAAGACTCCACAACAGTCGATAGATCAGCTATGACAGTTCAAGGGTAGTGGTGGATTAGCTTGGCGCCTGACGGCGCCAAGCTAATCCACCGCTACCCTTGAACTACACAGCTTAATCCACCTCTGACATCTGGTACATCTTTTCAGACACCAACCAAAGTTGTGAATGTTTTTCGTGGTTTTCGAATGCACGAAGGAGATTTGAGGAGAGACATGGTGAAGGATAAACTAAAAAAAAGCACATATTCCATCATAACAATTTGTTCAAAATTTTTATCACAGTTTATATTTACCCCCGTGGGTGTGCCTGTACGAAGTAAGCCTGATGTTGATATAAAGCGTGACAAAACATGATATAATCGTTGATACTGAAACACACCTGCAAGTGATGTAATGCCAGCTGAATTTCAAACTGTGATTCACGCACACATTCTTTGAGTATAGCCAAACAGAACAAACTGTTCACACAAATGTTCACCAATCAAGGAGATAACTCTAACTGTAGGCACCAATTCGACTTTGGAAGTGTCTTGACAAACATTTATTTCAACGAGTGCAGGCAAGAATTTATTCATAATCTGTGTGCGTAAAAAAAATAAATAAATAAATTGACAGCAACAACACAGAGGAAACAGTTCACCATGCAAATAAAAATAACAATTATAAGTTACAAATAACTTATGCTACAACCTGTCATGTACAAGTCTGTCATGATCTAGTCTAGTCTAAGTAAAAGTGTCGCTAATTACACGCAATATCAATATTTGGACAATTTGTACACGCTCTTTTGTGTCCCTTTTTTTTTAATCTTAAAGTCTGTATCCTCGTTAAAATTCATTCATCGCCTAAAATGTGCGCTGGTTTGTGACTTTGGAGCGCAGTAAGATCCACAATCACAAACCTGCACACAAATGTTACGTCCAGACCGTATTACTGTCAGGTCAAGCCACTCTACCCGGAAAGGAGAGTCCGCTTGCATCCTTACGAAGCCAAAGAGCTAAGGCACAGGGGTCTGATGCACGAGTGAGCTTAGTCCTGCGCCAGCCACTAAGCAAGGTGCTCCGCTATAGCGGAGCACCTTGCTTAGTGGCTGGTGCAGGACTTGGCTCACTCTTTCAACTGGCCACAGACGGTGGTTTAGGACAAAGTCGTCTTCTTCCAGTCTGAAGCATCTGTCCGTCCAACTCATGCCCAATACATAAACACACACACACTGAACCCTTGCCAGTGCAACATTAACCCCACCATCCTGCCCCCCCCCACCCCCACCCACCCACCCTTTGTGCATGAGGGCACTGGTACTATGAACAGTACCAGCATGCGCAACAAGATTAAACAAACTGTCATCAGTGCACTGATGGGTGTGCCAGGTGCGGTCAGCATCATCAGATTAACTCATTTCAGGCGGCCCGCATCACTAGCTGCGGAAGTGCGGTACACCATTGCTAAGCAACGTTGTACGGCACTGCCCCAGCCTTTGATGCAGGGTTCCTTGAATGAGTTATCTTTATGGAGAGTCATACTGTTTTGTTACGTCATAATGTCAGGAGTCTGAAAACATTGCAGTCACTGTCACTTTTCTTGTGGAATGTCATTCGTTCACAGAACATCCTGTGTGATATGTCCAGTATAGCAGCCAGTGCTTAATATGAAGTCCACATGTGCAGCATTATCACCTGACATGAAAACACCCCAGATATAAAACTGTGGGCGAAGCACCTAAGCACTTTAGGGCATTGGAATATCACCATTATCCCTTTGCGTGTCAGTAGCGGATTTTGGCACGATGATTCCTACATGACGACAAAAACCACTACCGACAGCCAAAGGGTTAATATACTCTTGAACTCTGCAGAAGGCATGCCAAGTGTCACAATGAGTTTTTCAATTACATCACCACACTGCATCTGAATCATTGGTGTTTGGTTCAGGTCGCTGTGCTTATTTGTGGAGTTGCTAATGGTCCTGTCATGTATCACCAGCGGATCACTTTTTCTTGACATAGCTACACTTCAGCCCCTAATTCACTGGCAGGTACGGCAAATTGCAGAACTGATTTTTCTATCATGACATCAGGTGCTGATGCTCTATCATGGAACCAACACCATAGTACACACATTTCCACTCAGTCACTGCTGAGGCAAAACGTGACCACACAGTGTGTAAAACACGGAAGTAACCAACAAAGAAAGATGCATGCTGTGGAAAAAAAACTTCTTGTAGGGTGTTTCCTTACACAGCCGAGGATCAGGGAACTAACACCAAGGTACACACATTTCTGTCCAGTCACGGCTGAGGCCGAAGCTGCCTGCGCAAGTACACTCTGTTGAGAGCGTCAACAGTGTCCGAGAGCAGGGAGTCAAACAGGTTGTCTGTCAGCTGCATCTTGACGGCCAGTTCGTCATGGTTATAGTTAATCCAGTCCGCCTCCTCCTCTCTCAGTTCCTCCACAAGCACGGCATCCACATGGTCTTTCTTTTTGCGCACATTCCACTTGTTGGCCGTACGGCCACGGAACTTGCCTGTGGAGCCATTGAGCCCCAAAATGTCCACAACCGTCGTCTGAACCAGCGGCAGCAAAACGTCCATCGTCGTTGGTGGGGCCAGGCCTTTGAAGTAGCGCTGACGCTTTTGTTCTGGTTTCTGCCAGGGGGCTGGTTCTTCGTCGTTCTCATATTGGTAAATTTCTCGCACGATCTCTCCCGTCAGATCAAACAGCAGCTGCTTGTAGATGCGACGGCTGCCCGTCACCAGGTCCCCAGACTCGGTGTCATCGCCAGCACCACCCTGGGTAGTGCTGGACTCCTGCAGGAAGGTGGAGGGCGGTGTGGCAGATTCCCATGCCTCCCCGCAGCGGCGTAAGTTCCAGTAAATGGAGACGGCATCTGCGACGATGCCCTCCACTTCTGCCCGCTGGCGCGGGATGACATACAGCACTATGTCATCAGTCAATTTCTGCGTCGCTGCTGGTCGCTCAGCACCTGCACATACATCACAACGGTTACAATAAAATGTCACACAGATTATCAACTACGTCCATGACTTGTTCTAAACGCACAACTGGATATAATACACACAAGCATACCATTAAGAACCCAGGATGAAATTATCAAGTTTTGCAGATATCCTCTGAGAACCACGTCGCAGTTCTGCAGACAGCTTGACCAAGATATTTCAAGGGTGGTGTCAGAATAGCTTGGCGCCTGGAGGCATTTAGTCCTGGAAGTCCAAGGGTTATTCTGATCAAGACAAAGATGGAAGGGAAAATGCACATTCTGACAAACCTGAGGCCTGGTCGCCAGAACCAGGGTAGGGAGGGGGTGGTTTTGACAACCCATAGTCGTCGTCCTCAAACTCCTGGTCATCCCCCAACAACCCCGACAGGTCCTCGTCCAGTTCCTGGCGCTGAGACAAATACCACCACATCTACATTTACCGTCAGTGCAGGCATGTCCTATCTAGCTTGATCACATTTGTTCACAACTTCTTCACTGCCGAGTAAAAGCTGAACACAGCCTTAAGTCGACCCCTTGCCTGCCACTGTACGTACGTTTGTGTTTCTGCGATTTTAGTTCATTCAACGACCAAAAGCCAAAACCGTCCACGAAACATGGATACAAACTGGTCTCAGCAAGAGACATAGATCCTCATGAGCCCCTGCAGTCGCAGGGGCTCATGAGGATCTATGTCCCTTGCAGTTGGACCGTGTTCACTTTTTCTCGGCAGTGAAGGGGTTAATGAGGGTATAAGCCTCTTGCTCTCGCCATTCTGTGTTAATTAATTAATTATTTGTTCTCCCCTTATGCTAGGTGCCTCTGATGCTGAATTCACAAAGATCTCAAAAACACCCTCAGCGTCCACTGGCAGCAAAGGGGGCTAAAGGAAAATATGCTATGTGCACAGCAACCTCTCTCAGGTCAAGCAGCTCATAGACAAAGTGGATGTAACAAAATTACACTGTAGCTGCACAAATGTTCAGATAACAAAAAGATGAAAAAAAATAAAAATAACAAATAACATGTATTTCAGTGCTCAAAACTATGTCAGAAGGGACAGCCAAGCCCTTCACCCTTGGCTGCTACTGACAAACCCTTCAGAAGAAAAGAAGCTTAACTATGCCAGTAGCAGCCAAGGGGTTAAAACCATCCTGAAAGTGGCAAAGATCTGCATGAACCCCTACTGTCAAGGCTCATCAGGGTTTCTGCTTCTTGCTAGCCTCAACAGACTCATCTCCATCAGACACAAGGGGTCTTACGAAACAAAAACAACAAAAAGTAACACATCTTCAAGAGACAAAGATCCTCATTAGCCCTGCAATTGCAGGGGCTCATGAGATTTTGTGGCTCTTGGTGGCAGATTGAATCTATTCTCCCTCAGATGTGGAAAGTCGCATACAAAGTCACAACTCACCTCTTCGGCTGACAAAGCTGTGCTCCCTGGCACGGGAGATCTCGGGCGCTGGAACGGCTCTGGGGACATGGGCCGCCGGAGCTCTGCCATCTCTTTCACTTCCATACTGGATCCGAGTTCCGGCTCCGGGGACACACCCAGCGCAGGATCCAGACTGCTGTCATGTGACCTGTCCACACCACTGTCATCCGAGTAACCGTTGTGGAGAACTTCCTTGCTGCCGTCATGACGGCCGCGACGGATCTTGATCATCTCCGAGATGGCATCATCCAGAAGGTTGGTGACCACAGCCGAGGTTGTATTGTCCACACGTTTCTCCTTATTGGGTTTTTCTGGGGAAAGTTTTTCATGTGGTGGTTTTTCCAAAACTTGCTGCTGCTCTTGCGGGGTGATCTTGGGTTTGGGGAGAGTGGGTGGCGGGACTTTGGCAGGAGAGCGCGGTGGAGAGTTCCTGGTGACAATGGCGTTCATTTTCTCCACACTTTCAGCCACCAAGGACTGGGCCAAATCGGCAGTGATATCGTCGGCCAACAAGTCCAAGTTTCGCTTTTGGCGCTGAGGTGATTTCTCCTTCACTGGCGTCCTCACTCCTTCCTTCTCTGAACGTGACCTGCTGGGTTCAGACTTCTCCGTGGCTGATGAAATCTCATCCTGGTCTGTGAGCGATTCATCCGGACTCTTGATGGCCTCTGCCACGACATTTTTCACAGCCTCTTCCACCATACCGTTTTCTTCCATCGGTGAGATCTCACTCCCTGGGACGAGCACACCATGATCACGGTGACAAGTGAAATATCTTTTTCCATCTCGTTCCCCATCTGTGTCCCCTTCTGCTTCATCAAGCTCCACTCCAGCCCAGAATCCCGGAGCAAAGGCAACAGTGCCCTTGAAAAGCAGAACTCCCTTCAGATGGCCCCACACCAGCACAAAATCGCCCTCGTGGAAGTCAGCCAAAGGGTCGGTCATCAGCAAGCCACTAATTTCATCCTGGAGAAAGTGTACACATTTAGGCCAAATCTAAAAAACCTCATCCATTTCAAACAAGGTAAGATCAGAGCACCAAACAGCAGGCTGAGGTTACAAATAAGCCAAATCCATTCCCCAGAAATGACATTCTAGACAAACCAGTAAGCAAAGGTCCTAGGTGCATGACCGCCGCAGTGGGCCCGCACACAGCTGTGCACAGGTCCAATGCAGCCATTGTGGGCCCCAAGACATTTTGCCACTGGGGAAGTCCATCCTGTGTCCCAAATAAGCCAAACCTGTCTCCCTGACAAGCCCAAGATCCATAAATGAACGGAAAAAAAAAACTTTGATAAACCCTATTTAAAGAAGAAAAACAGAAGTTGTGTTCTGCTTCTCTGAATGTGGTTCTATCAACAAATTTCAACTTTTCATTCATTTATATGTGAAACTAGCAGAAATTTGTTTTTACTTACAGCACAACCAGTGTGTCCCAAGCAACCCAGACTAGCATCCTAAATAAGCCACATCAGTGTCCCAAACAAGCCAATCCAATTTCACAACAGGGTTCAACTTACTTTTCAAAGGAATGGTGCAGGCCAGGTTCCCTACTGGAAACAGCAGGACGAACACCTTATTCGAAACTCAAGCAAGAAAACTAGAAAATGGGTTGGGTTCGTTGACCTTACAGCTTAAAGTTCGTCATGCATTTCATGGATTTTTCTGTGACCTGGGAAGGCAGTCTGGGGGTTACGTGGTGACACAGCATCAGCCTCCTGACCAAAAGATGGTGCCACCATCCAAAACCATGAGGGGTACAAATTTGTTCAGAACCTTTTACATCCCCCTTTACTGAAATCACCTTTGGGCTGGCAAAATACATTAACACATTCAAAACTCGGTTATGCAGCTTTATGCTACATATCGTGATGTGGCACGTCTCAAATGAGTTAACCCACTTAGCCCCAACCCCCTACATCAGGAGATGGATCGACCATGATAATTCAAGAGTAGTGCCAGATTAGCTTGGCGCCAGAAGGCGCCAAGCTAATCTGCCACTACCCTTGAATTATCATGGTCGATACGACTTCTGCAACTGGTACACAGACGTTTGGTGGCACCTAAAAAGTGCAGCTGTGGGGTTTAATCGGTTAAGCTGAAAACGTTTAACTCCCTTTGTGCGTGCAGGCATCAGTACAGCTTACAGTCTAGGTGCCTGCATGCACTAGGAGGCTAATTTACTGGGGTGTGCGAGAGACAGGATTGGCCCGGTTGGTACACTCGTCAGTATGAAATGTTCTCTGATGAGCCAAAGATTTTAAGCAAATAAGGAGTACATTTACCACATGGGGCACAGACTCTCGTGCCCCTGCAGCTACAGAGGCATATGAGAATCTTTCCTCATGTTGCTGCAGCTGCCAGGTTCATGACAATCTATGCCTCTTGCGGATAAAAATAGCAGCAGTACATATTCTCATGAGCCCCTGTACTTGGGAATTTCTGCTTCATGTAGTTCTATGTTCACGGTTTCACGGTAAAAGATAATATGCGGCCGTTGTGGGCCCGAGGACCTTTGCTTACTGTGCACACCTCTCACAGACAAAGGGAACTAACCATGGCACTGCTTACCTGGCCAAGGAAAGGTGACTCGGGTCGTGGGGTGACTGTCGGAGTTGCTTCCTCTTCATCAGGTGGTCCGAGTAAGTCGCCAAGCGCTGCATCAATGGAGTCTTGATGGCCAAACACTTGAGCGCCACTGACTGACCGCTTCTCGGAGATCGATGGCAGACTGGCTGATATGTGTTCGCTGATGTCATCATCAGTGCGTACGCTGGCTACGACTGATCTCTCTTTCTGAGAAAGGGACACCTCCTTTTGAGAGAGGGACAATTCCTTTTTAGAGTGTGATGGTTCTTTATGAGAGATGGAACCTTTGACGGGTGTGCGGTCAGACTCAGAGCTGATGTCCTCCTCGACCTCATCAAAGTCATGAAGGTCGCTGTAGGTTGTGGAACCAGTGGAGCGCTCGCTGGAAGGTCGTGAGAGGCTGCGGTGGGAGTTGATGCGAGATTCGTTCTCACTGTCTGACTCCTGGATGCCTGTGGTGGGTCGGGTGGAGATAGAGGCCGATACGTCCTTCATGCTTCCCGGTGCTGCTTTCAAGTCAAACTTTGGCGCTGAGGCGCTGTCTGACTTGGCAGTGGACACAGCACTCTCGATGTACTCGGAAACTTCAGCCTCAGATTTGCCAGCTCTGGTGGAGGCGACCGATGCATCTTTAGCGCGAGAACCCTCGTGTAAGGACATTGGAATCTTGCTGTGACTCTGACCCAGGCTGCGAGACACATTGTCTGTAAAGTCAAAACTGTACGACTGATTCTCGTCAGCCAAGCTGTGATTTTCAACATCAGCAGGGCTTGGCAAACTGGTCTTGATGTTCAGCATAGCGGATTTGGACCTGCTGGACGTGCTTATCTCATCCACAGCTTCTTCAATGGCTTCTGACACGCTGGGTTCAGACCCACTGCTGCCTATTGCTGCTGCTGCGTTACGGCCCTGTTTGGAGCTGGCCGATTCGCTGCCCTCCGAGATGCGGTCCATGAGGCTTGAAGGCTTCTTCTTGGACTTGTCTTTGTCAGCAAGCGGTGACACTTTGGCATCTACAGATAACACACAGAGTGACTTCAGAAAAATATGACAGCTGTGATGAATAACACAGTAACACATTCAATGAATGCAAGACATCAATTTAGCCCACTGCCTGATGGTAGCCCTTTTCGCTGCAGGAATCACAGCCACAAAAAGTGCTACCAACAGCCAAAGGGTTACATTGTGCAGATGAACGGCAAAAATGGTTCACACCAAAATGATGTGCTGGTCTGTGATTTTGGACCTTACAGCTGGAAGCCTTAAAGTTCAAAATCACAGACAAGCCCACAAAAACCCCTAGTAGCAAAACGTCTTTGGGCACACGCCGGCTGTCTTGGGCCCGAAGATCTTTGTGAGATACCTCACCAGCTTTCCAGCGATGACACTCTAAGCACATCTGAGTGCAGCCACCAGTTGACAGTACTGGTGGAAGCATGCACAAGAGGTGGGCTTACGAAAATGTCAACACCTACCCTGCCCTTCAGACAACGCTGGGGAGGTCTGATTGGAGTCTGTGCCGTCCGAATTGCTTCCCTCATCGCGCGATCGTTGTGAAGGGGGGCCGGGGGAGGTGGAAGGACTGGCCAGGGACTTGTTGGGACTGACCACACGAGGCTGTTTGATCTGCGGTCGCACGCCAGGTCTGCCTGCTTCATGCTCCAAATCGGCCTGTTCTGCTTTCACCTGGGCGATGTAGTTCTCATATGCCTGGGGAAGCACAACAAAAAAATACAGTGCTGTCAACCCGTAAGCACAGTCATGCATCGCTCACAAGTTCATGAAACCCTCATAGAATAATATACAGTACAGCTGAAACCGGGGCTGAATTGGTTTAACTCGTTCTACCCCAAGACCGAAATCCCCAAATTTTGAAGGTCATCTGAAGATTGCGTTGCAGTGCAGGACACAGATCAAACATGATAGTTCAAGGGTGATGCCAGAATAGCTTGGCGCCCATAGGCACCAAGCTATTCTGGCATCACCCTTGAACTATCATGGTCGATCTTTATCTTGCTGTGGTGTGTCTGGGGTAGAATGAGTTAACTCATTCAGCCCGACGGCCATATTTCCCAAAGTTTGGAGGCGTCGTCTAATGACTATGCACAAGTTGCAGAAGATGGATCAACCATGAAAATTCAAGGGCAGTGCCAGATTAGCTTGGCGCCTGTCGGCGCCAAGCTAATCTGGCACTACCCTTGAATTATCATGGTCGTGCGTCAGGGCTGAATTGGTTTAAAGAAAAGGGACAACTGCTAGCACATAGGCCCCAGGTACCGGTTAGAAGTTGGTAGAACTGTGCGTTCCTGTCTGAAATTCATCCCGCTCATGCAACTCATCTCAGGGTTTTTTCCCCTTCATAAGTGGGTCTTCAACAAAATGGAATTTTCTAAAAAGCAATCAATTTCAAGTTCTTCAAGATAGTGTCCAAAACCCAATATTTTCTGATGTACAATTTTAACCCATTACATCCTGAAGCTGATTTTTTTAATTTGCTTACTGTCCTGTGAAGGCTACATCACAGATTAGGAGACAGATCAACCGTTTTAGTTTAAGGGTGGTGCCAGAATAGCTTGGCGCCCGAGGCACCAAGCTATTCTGGCACCACCCTTGCACTATCACAGACAAATTAATTTCAAGGAGTAGTGTATCAGACTGAAAAGGGTTAAAGAAATATGCAAAATAATAATAAATTAAAATTTAAAAAAAAAAAAAAATATCCCAAGAATCTGGGATTTTTGTCAACAAACCTCTAGCTGTTTCTTGAGCGTTTCCTCCTGTGCCTTGAGTTTGTCTTTCTGTCTCCGCGACCGTTCTTTTTTCAACATGTCTGCCTCTTTCCGTCGCCGTCGCAACATGTCGCCCAGCTGCCGGATTCGAACCTCGTAGTCTGACACGTCGGACTGGGTCTCTTCAAAATTGACGAAAACATGAAAACGGTGGATTTCCCCTTGTTTCCTAATTAACTGATTATGTATTTGTTTATTTATTTTTACTTTTTTACTTATTTTTTTTTTATATATTTCTTTTATTTTATTTCTTCTAGAGTTAACGGAAGGAAGAACTGTTTACGTACCAACAATTTCTCATGAAATGAAAATGAAACCTTCAAATGACATGCAACACTGCTTTTGATTTCTTACAATCCAACCCACAATGCACATGTGCAGGTCATCTCCTTCTCACAATTTCCCTGCATTTTTGGGGCGTGTCATGAGGATCTATGCCTCATGCTGAAACCACTTGTTCACAGGACAGCTGGAGCTCTTTCGTGTTGAATTTACACAGATTCCTGACGTACAGTGTGTCATCGGTAGTGAAGGCAGTCATCCCCAAAACTTGGACACAGAGTGGGGCCAGCAAGAGGTATAGATCCTCATGAGCCCCCGCAGTTGCGGGGGCTCATGAGGATCTATGCCTCTTGCAGTTGGGTATGCATACAATTAAATTCTTCTCAGCAGTGAAGGAGTTAAATGTACAAAAGGCACAGATTCACAAGTGTCTGCATCAGCAGGGTGTCATGAAAAAAAAGCTGTCTCTTGCCAACACAAACTAGCTCCAGTTGTGCCTCAAATCAAGGATGTTATTTGAACTTATGTATACTACTGGAAAGGAAATATAAAATTGTCTGACTCTGAATTTACCTTCTAATGCACAAAGGCATGAATAATATTAGAACTACAGTCTTTAGACAACAACAAATAGCCAGTAATAAAGCTGAAAAGCCAGCCACCAATTAAAATACAAAAGAAATCCTACAGGAAAAGTGGTCATCCAAATAAAAAATACGCCACATAAGAAACTGAACTGATACACCGAGTACAATAAGTTATGCACACTTCTAGAAACCATAATAAAAAGCCAAAGAACAAAAAAGTAAAAATTATAAAAATTAGATGAAGTAAAAAGCAAGCCGTTTTTCCTACTATTTCTTCTTGCTGCGGTTTGTGTGTGTGTGTGTGTGTGTGTGTGGTTGTGGGTAGAGATGCAGTGGCGGGCAGAGATGAGAGGGGCTGGAAGGAAGGATGTGCAGACATTGGGGAGAGGAGGGGGGGGGGGGAGGGGGGTGTAAATATCAAAAGCCAGTGCTGGGGCAGGGTGCAGGGAAAATTAAATTACAAGAAAAGTGTAAAGGACACGACAACAAAAGTCGCGTGCTGCTGTGCGGAGATCACAGACAAACGCACATACAAGTGGGAACTGCAGAAGTAGACATCCATCCACAAGGCAGCCTCTACAAATATGGCGCTCCACTGATACATGGGAGACTTGAACATGCACCCACAAGCAACAGCGGTGGACAGCTCTCCGACAGCCTGGATCCATGATTCGGCAATGCCCCTTAGCTCGTTCAGTGTCAGCTCAATCTTCTTCGATTCCACACCCAAAAACCCCAGCCGTCCCGGGAACATGCATTCAAAGGGGTGTCAGCAAGAGGTATAGATCCTCATGAGGATCTATGCCACTTGCAGTTGGGTGGTGTTCACATTTTCTCGGCACAGAAAGAGCTCATGGACCCAGGCCTTTCCAGTGCAACCATGACTGCTAACAGTGTCGTAAATCAGGGCTAGCCAGCACAAATCCTGTCTTGGGGACCACAGTCAGGTCCACAAAACTTGAGCCGCATCCACCCAAGGAACACGGGTACAGATGGGGGCCAGCCCTGGCTACCTATTTGATGAGGGTTCTCCGTCTGTTTCAGTTGGGTGTTGGCAGTTCCCTGGGCTGTGAACATGTTAACCCCTTCAATGCCGATCAAAAGAGAAAGCGATCAAACGGCCAAGAGGTGTACATCCTCATGAGCCCCCACGACCACGGGGGCTCATGAGAATCTATGCCTCTTGCTGAGACCACTTTGTGTCCACGTTCTTTGGGACAGCTGTGGCTTTCTGGTCGTTCAGTGGACACAGGTTTCAGACACAAAAAGTATGTGTGTTGGCAGGGAAGGGGTTAAACCATCACAGGCTGAGCGGATAACCTTTTGGCTGTCGGTAGCAGATTTTGTCAAGATGATTCCTGTAGGAATAACAACAGCATGACATCCTGTAGGAATAACAACACTTTGGCATTCTGTAGGAATAACACCACCATGACATCCTGTAGGAATCACCTTGACAAAATCTGCTACCGACAGGCAAAAGGTTAAACAGATGATCTTCCACCAGGTGCCTTGCTCCTTGCTTAGCCCATATCATACTGAGGCTAAAAGCTTCAAATTTGTTCACTGCCATATGCAAGCTACATTGTAGTACTTACAGATAAGGATATAGACCAATGGCTTTAGTTCAAGGGTGGTGCCAGAATAGCTTGGCGCCTAGAGGCGCCAAGCTATTCTGGCACTACCCTTGAATTATTGTAGTCAAACTTATTTCACACAATGGTGTATTCCGAATGATAAGGGTTAAATTCTGTTTGATAGGTTTTCCTTTCAGGCAATAATAAAGACTCTTTTTTGCAAAACTTGTATGGTCACAACTTGTCATGCACTCCGACAGAAAGCTGACCACCAACTGACGACCTTGTAGGGTGAAAAGGGGAGTGACTAAGCCACACAACGATGGCTGACCTGTGTGCGAAACCGACTCCTCAGACTCGCTCTCCGAGCCCGTTTTCCGTGACCAGGGTTGGGGCAATGGAGAGTTACCCGGCGGAAGCAACCTACCCACGGGCGACTTCTTCCCTTTCCTCGCTGGGGTCTCCATTTCTTCGTCGACGGAGCTGTTGACAATCGTGTCGTCGCTGGAGTCCAGCCGGCGGTCTTGAGACGGTGTGCGATCTCTTACAGTACCATTGATGTCTTCCGGGATGGAGCCATCGCTGCTGCTGGGAGGGGGCGAGCGTGTGCGAGGGGTGCGTGATCGTGAGACGGAGCTTTCGGTCCTTTCCGTCTGTGATTTCTTGCGGTCGGTGGTGGCTTCTGATGCAGATATGTGGGTGGAGACAGCTTCAGAGGCCTGGCTGAGCACTGTGCGTGTTCGAGAGTATGAGTCGTCACGAGCTGTGGTCACAGTTTCTGACCTGGCCGACGCATCGGGCCGCAGATTGCCTGGTGCTTTGACTGCACACACACACACATCAGATTGGTTCACATATCATTGATGTTTAATTTCACACTCTGTATTGAATGAACACTCGATCAAATCTCAGCTGTTTCACTGAATACAAACCAACTGTGGCTGCCATTGTATTCAATGAAAGAAAAAGGCTAACAATTTATCTGAAAGGACTCCTCTGCAAAAGACACTGATCCTCATAAGGCCCAGCAGAGATCTATACCTCTTGCACATCTTGATTCACATCCATGTTTCTGACATTTAGGGCTCAATGTTCAATAGACCTGTTCAATTTACAATGGCAAACACATTCTTTAACCTCTTGAAAGCCGCTACCGACAATACCACTTAGAAAAAAAAAGCGTAACTACACATCTTTTATGCAAAAGGGTATCGTCGGTAGGGGTCAAAGGTTTAGTAGCTCTCTGCCTATGGCTGTAGCTCGTTGTCTTGCGGCTCCAGCCGCCACAAGACAACTTTCCATAGCACACTATAGATGGCTAGATCTGCTAGATGCGTCCAGCCAGTATTCGCTTACAGTGTGTGAGCTTGGCTACTTTTAGTGCGGAATGTGTCATTACAAGCCTTTACTTCACATGCACACCAAAATCAAGAAATGAACTCTTAACGGAACTGTTTAGTGGCAGAGTATAAAGCACAGAACAGTTACTTAATAGTCAAAGAGTTGAACAGTGAAAAACAAAAATAGCAAAGGCATGATAATACTAATATTGAATGTCAGCTATATTGATGAGCAAATGATATGCAACATTTTTGGAATCAACGGAAACACAAAAGTGTTTCTGATGGTTCCAAAACTGTCGCATTTCTTTTGTTCGCCAGTACATATAACATTAACTAAGTTACAGGTGATTTACGACATACAAATAAATGAGAATAAAACTGCATGAAGGACATTTATTTGTTCCAACGACTCACCTTTCTTTTCTGTCTCCTCTTTGCTGACCTCTTTTTTGTCAGTCGCTGCGACCCTGGTGGCCCCAGGGGGGACGCGGCCCTCCCATGCCTGAAGGGCGTGACGCTCCATTTGCAGAACTTTTTCCTCCTCTGCATCAAGGTCCTGTTTCCACTTCAACAGGTCACTCGCATGCTTCTTTCGCTCCAGAAGTCGCTGCTCTCGAGCGGTCAGGTACCTTTGAAAGAGTTGTAAATTAAAAGAGGTTTTATTAAATTTAAAAAAATAATAATTATATGCATGTTAACACAACAACAACAAAACAAAGACAAAAAACCCACAAATTAGTGGTTTATTCATTTAACCCCATATTAACACGTATTTCCAAAATATTTGAAGCATCACCAAATGACTATGTACCAGTTGCAAGAAATTGATCAACCATGATAATAGAAAGGTAGTGCCAGATTAGCTTCGCGCCTGATGGCGCCAAACTACTCTGGCACTACCTTTGAATTATCATGGTCAGTCCATTACTTGCTGTAGGGTGATGGGGGTAAATAGGTTAAAGGGGCAGACAAACAAATGAACTGTGCTCTTGTGGATCCTTTCAATCCACTGATTACAAAGCTGTGCTCTTTATTTTTCATTATTTTGGGTTTTCTTGACACACTTCTGGTTTTTGGAAAATGTCTATTTTATCTCTTGACTGCCAGTGATCGCGGATTTCGCGTCTGAAACCACTGCACACTGACCGACAATCATGTGAAGAACACACATGAAATGGGACCAGAAATAGGCATAAAGAACACAGGACCAACAAGAGACATAAATCCTCATGAGCCCCCGCGACTGCGGGGGCTCATGAAGATTTATGTCTCTTGCAGATGGGTAGAGTTCGCCTTGCCCTGGTAGTCAAGGGTTAAGGACCAAAAGAACACAAGTGCACTAAATCAGGAATTTGACGAGGAAACTTACTTTTGGTCGAGGCGAAGCTTTTGCTGCTTGGCCATGTTCTGTTTCTCTCCCCTCTGTTTGCGTTGCGGGCTCGACACTTCCCAATCAGACTTCACTTCTGCGAGCAAAACATTTTTTTTTTAAATGTAAAATTGTGGTAGGACTAAAGCAAGAAACAAGAATAAACTAAATGAATAAATAAATGTCAAACTTTATCGCAACACTACAGCAGTGCTACCAAAGTGCATAGTGCACATACTGCAAAATGTCGGCACAGAGAACAATTAGCCCATGTAACCCCAACGCCCTACAGCAGGAGATGGATCGAACATGATAATTCAAGGGTAGTGCCAGATTAGCTTGGCGACTGTCGGCGCCCAGCTAATCTAGCACTACCCGTGAATTATCATGCTTGATCCATCTCCTACATCCGGTACACAGTTGTTGTGTGACACATCCAAAATTTGGAAAATGCCAGCTTGGAGTCAAATGGGTGAACAATACATGCTTTTGGATCTTGGATTTTAAAAAACAACATCAACCCTTTCACTGCTGAGAAAATGTTAACATGGTCCACCTCCAAGACATAGAGCTCACCATGCACCCAGCAGCTGCAGGGGCTCATGAAAATGTATGCCTCTTGCTAAACCACTTTATTTCCATGATCCTTTGACCACTGTGGGTCCTTGCCGCTTCATTTACAACCGTTTCAAAAACACAATTTGCGCCCACTGGCAGCGAAGTGGTAAAAATAAAAAAAGATTGATGGGCGACAGCGCGAAAAGGTGAAACGACTGAAAATGGTCATGATGCATTCCTACTAGAATGTATTTTTCTCTAAAATGTAGTTTTTCCAAAAATACTTACCGATGGCATTACTAATAGGAAGGTACGCTTAGCTTAACAATTTCAGCCCAAAAAAAACGTTGTGTGTACATCACAACCAGGGAGGCAACTCTAGGGAGTCGTTACCAAGAAACCCCGAGTAGCCTCCCCTGCATCCCTATCCGGTCACATGCCTGGCCGTTTCCCGCCAGTCTTTGCCTTAGCTTAGAAATTGGTAAGCTAAGCGTACCTTCCTATTAGTAATGCCATCGATAAGAGTTATGAGGAAACAAACCGCTACCAACATGCAAAGGGTTCAAAGAAAATGGTAAATGATAGATTAGGATGATCAGCAAATCAGTAACAGTTCAAAGTTACCTTTCGCAAGAGAAGTGTTTTCGCCGACATCAGACATGTTGCCATCCACCTGCAATTAGACAAAAAGGTTGAGAACTTCTGTTTTTATATTTCCCAACGTCATCCTTCACCCAACAATGACAGATGTCGGCCCCGGGGTCTTTTTGCTTGCTAACTACACAGAAAAGAAAGAAGCATCCTCTCTCCGTTTTTCCCCTGTTGTGCTTAAAGTTTTGTTTATTTGTAAAAAAAACTTTAAAAATATATAGCTGTCGTTTCATTTCAATGTATTCATAATACAAAAGCATGGGTGAGCGTGAGAAAACTGAAATGACCGAAAACAGCTCATGGACTCGCAATGATCCATGGCCAGCAAGAGACATAAAATTCATATGAGCCCCTGCGGATGCAGGGGGCTCATATGAATTTATGTCCCTTGCTGGCCATGGATGCTGAAATTCAGCTTGCTGGGATTTTGAAAAAGCTGAATCTGTCTCCAACACTGAAGAATGTCACCATTGCAAAAGTCACAAAAGTTGAGACATCAGGCTCTACAGAAAACCTACCATGCTGAGCTCGTCTTCAGTGTGACCCTCCTCTGGATGCCCGAGACGACCCTGCAGATTTTTCATCTTGTCTCTCGTCTGAAATTCAGAGCAGAAGCAGTCAGACAACAAGAACAGCAAAGCCTTCATGGGTCAATCGCACGACGGACTAGGCACGAGTCCTCACACCCCCTGCGCCAGTGATCTTTTGGACAGGCCGTTCAAATTTGCAAAGCGCAAAAATGTCTTGACAAGACCTTTGCCAGTGGTCAGCCAAATTAGTACTAGTCTCGTCATCAATTATCTTTGCAGCAAGGCTGATTTAAAAATGTGCCAATGAAAAGAAACAATATCAAAGTTAAGAATTTTCCACACATGAGCCGACTTTTCTGGAGTCAAAGACTGGAGAAGTTCAACTCCTTCACTGCCAATGCATGCAGATTGTCTTCTGCGATCTTTGTTGATTCAACATCAAAAGAGCATGGATATCAAGCGGTCTCATCAAGAGGCATAGATCCTCATGGGCCCCCGCAAATGCGGGGGCTCATGAGGATCTATGCCTCTTGCAGTCGGGTGGTGTTCAATTTTTCTCAACAGTAAAGGGGTACCGGGTTGAGGATCTATACCTCATGAATGGATTGTGTTTAAGACAATGGGAGTGAAAATGGCCGGCACTTCTTACCTCTTGCTGCATGCGTGCGATCTGCTCGTGCTGCTTCAAGAGACTCTGTCGTTCCTTGCTGGCCAACCAATTGGCCTCCTGGAGGTGCCGGATCTCAGCCTAGAACAGCGAGCAAGGTTTCATTTAACCCGTTCAATGTCAGCCGATGCAGACTGTGTTTCTGCAGTCTTCGTTAATCCAGATAGAAACTCCAGCTGTCCCAGGAACACGGATTCAAAGTGGTGTCAACAAGAGGTACAGATCCTCATGAGCCCCCGCAGGGGGGCGCTTGAGGATTTATACCTCTTGCAGTTGAGTGGTGTTCAAATTATCTCGGCACTGAACTTGATTAACTCATTCTACCCCAAAACCAAAATCCCCAAACACAGATCGACCATGATAGTTCAAGGGTGATGCCAGAATAGCTTGGCGCCCATGGGCACCAACCTATTCTGGCTTCACCCTTGAACTATCATGGTCGATCTTTATCTTGCTGTGGTGTGTCTGGGGTAGAATGAGTTAAGTACCGGTGGCCGCATGCAAAACATGGTCAAAAGGTTCCCCTGATGTTATGAGTGTGGACAAATAAATGGCAGGGTAATCAGAAGCAGCCACACACACAATCCTCTCACAAAGCTGGGTGATGCAGGTGATGTTTGTACTGGGAATGCAAAAATCAAAATTTTATTTAGATTAGTCGGTTAAATTTTTACAATTTACAGCCGTGCAGGTGACAGTCTGGTCCGCCATAAGTTGTTTTGACCCATTATCCATTTCACCCCAAGGCTGCCTTTCCCTACTGGAGAACTTTCACTCTGTACCAGTTCTGCTTCATCACATTCAGCCCCCACGCACTATAGCACAAGCTAACATAGATGTGATACATCAAGGGTAGTGCCAGATTGGTTTGGCACCTAATGGCACCTAGCGAATCTGGCACTACCCTTGACTTATCACGGTCATTCCAGCTCCTGCTGTGGGGCGTCAGGGCTAAACAGGCTAAAACAAAACCAACAACAAATGGTTCAAGACAACAAAGCCTGTCCGGGTCTGTGTTTTTGGACCTTACGGTTATTAAGCAGTAAGGTCCAAAACCACAGACCAGTTTGCAACTACATCTTCAACAGTAAAATACACCCCCCCCCCCCCCCCCCCCCCCCCCGCCACCTTTACCTGTTGTTCTTGCAGCTGTTTCAACAGTTTCTGCTCCTTCCTCTGCAACTGTGGGTGCACATCATCAGCCCCTTTATCCCGCACCTGCTGCCTCTGTTGCTGCAACCATGCCAGCTCAGCTTTCGTCTTCTCCTTCAGGGCTTTCTCCCGCAGACGTAGCAGGGCTGCCTGGTGCTGTGCTCGGAGCTCCTCTTCGCGCATGATCTGGCGGACCATGTCGGCCGTGAACCGGCTGAAACTGTCCTCGTCGATGAACAGCGAGGTCAGGTCGCCAAGCGCCAGACTGCTGCCTGTCAACAGAAAGAAAAGATACTGAGAGACTCGTGAGAAGATTTTTTTTTAAGTTTGTTAACCCAAACACTGTTAGTGGAAGAAAAGATATTAAAATAAAGCTTGTTAACTCAATCACTGTTAACCCTTTGGATGTTGGTAGCGGTTTTTGTCGCGATGATTAGGAATCATCGCGACAAAAACAACTACCGACACCCATTGGGCAGGTGAATGAAAACTCGCGTCTTTGAAAGCGCGACAAATTTGACACTGAATGATCCCATCAATCCGGTCAGCAAGAGGCAAAGAACCTCATGAGAGGTGTTGCTTTTCACCAGCCCCTGCTAGCGTACCTTCTTCACTAGGCTGCGGCTTGTGTTCGCTACTCTTGCGTCGCTTGGCGTCTTTGCGATGGCTCTCCGAGGGCAGCACCTGCTTGAACGACTCCTCTTCCGTCATGGAGTCTTCAAACGACATGGAGTAGTCCTCATCTGACCAAGCAAAAGAAACAAGTTTGGAAAGTTTGAAAAAACAACTGCCAGTCAAGACAGAGGCAAATGAAGCATTGCATGGGTGAAAGACAGCAACAGACGATTTCTGTAAATAAGAAGTAATTCAAACATTGCGCAGATTTCAAACATTCAACGGACGCGTCTTGCCCACTCCTTGTGCAAGAGGCACATACAATCCAGACCTAAAAGGTGACTGCCAAGCGTGTAACATGCAAAGAAGCACCCAACGGAGAAAGAAACACGCTTAGAAAAGACAATTACAACACAGGGGCTGATGAGAATTATATGCCTGTAAGCTGGCAAGGTGTTACCTCATTCACACCCTCAGGTGAGGTACTCGTCTGCTATTAACACTTATCATTTGGAATACACCTGTGTGTGAAATAAGTTTAACTAAAATAGTTCAAGGGTGGTGCCAGAATAGCTTGGCGCCCTTAGGCGCCAAGCTATTCTGGCACCACCCTTGAACTAAAGCCATTGGTCTATATCCTTAAGTACTATAATGTAGCTTACAAATGACAGTGTACAAATTTGAAGCTTTTAGCCTCAGTATGATTTGGGTCAACAGCATGACTCATACCAAGGTGCAGTGAAACGCTTTCTACAGCCCTTCTCATAAAGGGGCACAAAACTGTCTTTCTTTACTATAAAGGGGCTCAACCAACTGTCTGGCCTGGTCCTGATTTATGAATAACTCCTGCTCTGAAAATACAGAAAGCCAGACCAGAATCCAGGGGCCATTTACTAGTTAGCACTGGTAAGGTGCCGAAAATTATTTTTTTGCATATTCAAAGTGTTCTTGTGACTTTGCTTTTTTGTTGTTGCTAATAGTGTAAGAAAGGGTTAACTTTTAAAACTCATTTAAGATGTGCCACATCCGGATACATGTCATAAAGTTGTGTATCTGAAAGCAGCACACTTTGAACATACCAACTTTATAATGTGAGAATTCAACATACAGATTAGAATACTTTGCATCTGAAAGCAGCACAGTTCGAATATGTTAAACTAAGAAAATTTTCTAACAGAAAAATTAACATTACATTTATCTGCCTCCTAATTTTCACCCATGCGGTAACAAAACAAATGTGATATAATTCTCAGGACTTTTCCTGACCTCGGACTTCTTGAGCTATGCTGTCATCTGCAGGACGCAGGTCAAGGTCACTGGCGGTTTTGATGGAGGAATCTGAGTCGGCCTGCGAGTCTTCTGCCGTCTTCACAAACTCCGCTGTGCCAGTCCTGTCGACAAATTTTAAAAGAAAAATATTATACATGTCAGCATTATGTGCTCCAGTATACTGCGGTACCCGATATAATGCACACAGGTCTCTTGCTCCCAAGGGGATGCCTGGGTAGCAAAAGGTCCTTGGGTCAACGTCAGCCTTAGCTGGCCTGCGCGCGTACCAGCTAAGGCTGACACAGGCCCAAGGGCCTTTTGCTCACCTAGGTTTTAGTTTGTAATTCAATATACATTCAACACGATAACGCAACCACGAATGATGCAGTTTGAATTGGTTAAAGTGCCTATATAATAACTGTACAATTATTATTTAATATTATTACTCTTGGTGGGAAGTGTGTGTGTGTGTGTGTGTGTGTGTGTGTGTGTGTGTGTGTGTGTGTGTGTGTGTGTGTGTGTGTGTGTGTGATGCAAAACAAATCAAACAATCAGAATAAAAAACACAAGCAAATTAAAACAAACATAAACATGTACACCAAATTCATAACGGAAAAGGGTTTCACTTTGGGTGGGGGGAGGGGGGGGGATGGGTATGCAGGGGTTTGGGGGGGGGGGGGGGGGGAGGGGGCGGCATAATATAAACTGTGGACCAATGATAAGGTATGTGCACACTGGCAGAAATGCCAAACATAAAAAAGAACATAAAATCACCTCACGCATATCGATCAGTACATACATTTTTGGCTTTTTGCATGTGCATGTAAGTCTGAAAAAAAGAAAGAATACACCCATGGCTGTAGAAAGGTTTGTGCTCTGGAAGGAAAGTATGAAGGAGGCGACCCTGTCTTTAACCCCTTGACTGCCTAGGAAAATTTAACACCACTCCACTGCAAGAGGCATAGATCCTCATGAGCCCCCGCTACAGCGGGGGCTCATGAGGATCTATACCTCTTGCGGAAACCATTTTGCATCCACATTCCTTGGACGGCTGGGGATCTCAGATGTTGAATTTATGATTTTAAAAACACGACCCTGCATCCACTGGCAGTTGAAGGGGTTAATACACTGAGCCCTATGGTGGAAATTCCAAAGTTTTCAGTTGTATCCCCACTGGTCGTCTCCCTCAATTCACTGAACGGTTAGTAGTTTTTTGGGTCTCTCCCTTTCGATACCACTGCACATCAGACTCGTGCTGTGAACTCTGAAGTAAACACTTCTCTGCTCTTCTTCTCCATTGCTGCGCAGGAAAGTTTCTTATGAGCGCAACATTACTGACAATAGCTCTGCTACATGTGCCTAGTCTCATGGCTTGTGAACAGATGGGTAGGAGATTTTTAGTTATGGCAAGTAACATCAAGAACCTGTTGTGGGTTTTTTTGTGTGTGAATTTTAGTAATTTAAGCCCGCCACCTGCCATGTAACAGGCGACCATAGTGTTACATGACAGACGGCCAGTTATAAAGCAATGTACAAACAATTACCTGGATCTTGTCGTCGAACTGGTTTTTCCTGACTGGTCATAGCGTGACACAGTCTTGATGCTCACGCTCTTTCCACGAGACGCGCCGATGGATTCTGAGTATTCCGAGTCGTCATGGTTCTTCGATCGGGAAAGCGAGGTGGACCGTGACTCGGGTCGTCGATTCTCCGCCTGCTCCAGAAGCTGTTTGCTGGCTGCAATGCAAAGATCGACATGTAATGTAGATGGAAAATAATGTAGGTAGAAAATACATGTAGATGTGATTACATGTCTCTGCCCTTTGACAGTAAGTCCACTTGTGTGAAATGCAAGATTTTCATTGAACAATTAACCCTTATCATTTGGAATACACCAGTGTGTGAAATAAGTTTGACTAAAATAGTTCAAGGGTAGTGCCAGAATAGCTTTGTGCCTCTAGGCACCAAGCTATTCTGGCACTACCTTGAACTAAAGCCATTGGTCTATATCCTTATCTGTAAGTACTATAATGTAGCTTGCATATGGCAGTGTACAAATTTGAAGCTTTTAGACTCAGTACGAAAAAAAAGCCACCAAGTGTTTTTTGCTTTCACAGGGCAGATCTCCTTTATTGACATTTGTTATATTGACCAATACATGTCCATAACTGGCCATCGATAAGTTGCAGAGTGGCACCTATGGATTCAGTGATGGTCAACAAAAATATGCCGGCATTTACAATATCGGCCCACAGATGTCCATATCTGATCATTGATATTGTTGCAGTGAGGTGGCTGCAGATTTTGCCTACACCAAAACTTCGTTGACATTTATTATTCTGGACACTGCCATGAACAGACTGGACTGAACTTACACACAGCTCTGTTGGCATCACGTGAGGTGAGGGACGGAGTTTCTGTTCCACGGGTCTGCACACCAGTGGTGTTATACATCTGCTGTTGCAGCAGCTGTGCTGATGCCAGCCGCTCCTCCTGTACCTGCAGCTGCAATGAGCGCAGTTCAGCTGTGTGGGCCTGCTGCCGAGCCTGAGATTCGTAAAACAAGAAAAAGTGAATAAAGGATCATCTTCCACAAATGAGCACCCTCCTGCATGCAGCCACCAGCGCTGTACTTACAAGGACTTAACCCCTGCACTGTCAGTGATGTCAGATTTTTTTTTTCTCTAAAATTGTTGATTTAATGCCAAAGATCCCTGTCATCTAAGGAGATCCCTGTCATCTAAGGAGATCCCTGTCGTCCAAGGAGATCCCTGTCATCCAAGGAGATCCCAGTCATCCAAGGAGGTCCCTGTCATCCAAGGAGATCCCTGTCATCCAAGGAGCATGGATATAAAGTGGTACTGGCAAGAGGTATAGATCTTCATGAGCCCCTGCAACGCAGGGGCTCATGAAGATCTATACCTCTTGCAGTTTGACTGTGTTCACTTTTTTCCAACAGTGAAGGTGTTAAGCCCTAAAAAAACATCAAGAAGAAATGGAGTGACCACATTAGCTCAAGGGTGTTGCCAGAGTAGCTTGGCATCCAGAGGTTACTGCAAAACGGAGATGGATAACAAGAAAATCATAAATTATACTCTCCAATTACAACATTAATGAAACACTTTCTCCTTTAAAAGTTTCCTTATCGACATCTCACCTTAAGCACCTGAGCGACAGACACAGTCTCCTGCTGAGCAAGTGCAACGGCACGTGTGCGGTCTGCACTTGACAGCTGACGTAACGAGTCTTCCAGACTTTCCAACCGTGCGAGCTCGGCTGCCATTTGTCTTTCCAGGGCAGCAGGTGACCATTTAGCCTCTTCTTCGACTTCGTTCTGCACATTCGTGGGTCCATCATACTGGAAAAAAGAAACAACAAGCATGCAAAACCCTTAAGGCTCACGGCGCATCCAAACAATAAGTCTGACTTGTGTGACCTTGACCCTTCCAACAGGTCACTGAATTAAGCTAGTGTTAAAGTGTCCTAACATAAATGAAGGGCTGGCTTTTGTTCCAGCAAATCCATGTTTTCTCAAAATTTATGCAGTTTTCACACATCTGTGAACCCCCAGTGGCCATAAACCTTTGTGAGGGATCAAATAGTGAGCACAGAAAGTCTCATCATCAGTTACCTTTGTGCAAAATATTAATTTTTTTCTAAAATGTATTTTTTCGAAATATACTTACCGATGACATGACTGTCAGGAAGGAAATAGTCTACTTGCTTACCAATTTTAGCCTAAGACCCAAAGGGTCCCCCCAGGAGGCTCTCGGGGATCCCTAACAGGGATGAGAGTAGCCTCCCCTACCCATCCGGTCATGTGCCAGGTGGTGTCTCCTTTAGCCAGTTGTCTATGGAGTTACCAGCGGCAAGCGGGGAGGAGGGAGGGACCTCCGAGTCATGTCATCGGTAAGTATTTTTCGAAAAAATACATTTTAGAGAAAAATTAATTTGTTTCCTCAAAACACATTACCGATGACATGACTGTCAGGAAGAATGACAAAAAGGAGGAGGGTGCCGCACAATCCCATTCAGAAACCTCTTTAGGGACGAGGACGGCCCGTCACTCCTGATCACACACTCCCGACAATTTTAGCGAAGTGGATACCTAAGGCGCCAAGGGCGCCTGGAGGGAGTGTTGTGCCGCAGAAAAGTCGCCCACCAGCGTAAGGTTGTCGCGCTGGACTGTCAGGGCGCGGAGGTAGGAGTGGGCCACGGTAGATTCGGCCCGCCACCCCACTGCAGCCACAATGTCCTTAACCACACAGGCGCGGGCGAAGGCGAGACGTGCGGCCCTAGCGCACACTCCATGGGCGCGGATCCTCAGTGCCTCGGCTCCCTGTGGGGAGAGGTCGCGATAGGCGGACCGTAAAACCCAGCGGAGCGAGGAGGAGAACGTTTGGGCTGAGAAGCCGGTTCTGCCAGCAGTCAGCGGCAAAGAGACGAGACCGTCCCCTCCGCACGGACTTGGAGCGACGCAGGCAGATACGAAGCGCCTGCACCGGATCTTGCTGCGGAGTCTCCCGAGGAAGCCGGGCCGTGTAAGTGGCCGAGTGGCGATGACCGGAGGTCCCAGCGCGGGACAAGGGAGCGGGAGACCGGACGGTGCACGCTGAAACGCGCCATAAGGTCGGGCGGGTCCTTGCAGGCACTGGGTCGGGACGGCCACGGTGACGGTAGGCGTCTGCGATCAAGAGGGGTAGCTACTGAACCAGAGGGGAGCCAACCTTGGTCTTGGACGAGCCAGAGAAGAAGTCCGCGAGCTGAGGAGTCGTCAGGCCGACGGAGGAGAGGCGGCGGTCAGAGCACCAGGCACAAAGCATGCCACATTCCCTCGTAGACACGTCTGGTAGAAGGTCTGTGGGCTGAAGCGATAGCATCCGCTGCCGCACTCGAGAAGTCTCCAGCAGAGAGGGCTTGCCGCACAATCGCCAGGCGTGTAGGAGAAGTCGCTCGGGGCAGGGGAGGAAGAGCGGCTGGCGGTGCTGCTCGAGCATCGTGCGTGGGGTGGGGAGAGGGAGGGTGAGCCCGTGGCGAGACTGAGAAGGTCGGTAGTCCACGATCCGGTCCAGGAGAACGGCCACCAGGAGAAGGACTGCGTTGCATCCCTGGAGCTTGAGCAGGACTTGGGGACCAGGACCGCCGGAGGGTAGGTGTAAGCAACCAGTCCGTCCCAAGGGATCGAAGCGCATCGACTGCCCAGGCCAGAGGGTTGGGTATCGGGGAGACGAAGAGAGGAAGCAGGAGGTTCCACCTCGTGGCGAAGAGATTGGTAAGGGGAGTCTCCCAAAGAGCGCAGAACAGGCGAAGGATGTCCCAGCGTAGGGCCCAATCCGCGGGAAGAAGCTGACCCCGTCGCAAGAGGTAGTCTGCCAGGACGATCAGGTGGCCTGGACTGTGACAGGCTGGGAGGGAGATGTCACGGTCCTCGTACCAGCGAAGGAGTCAATAGAGGAGGATGCAGAGGTCGGGGGAGCGGGATCCTCCTTGCTTCTGTAGGCAAGCCACGACTGTGGAGTTGTCGGAGAGGAAGAGGAGGTCCTGTGTCCAAAGAACGTATCGCCAAGGGCAGAGGGCCTGCCAAACTGCAACCAGTCCCAACGGGTTGACGTGCTGCGAAGTCAGGATTGCGGGCCAGCGGCCGGCCGTCGAGCGAAACTCGGAAGAAGGTGAGCGCCCCCAACCGTCGAGACCGGCATCGACGCAGAGAGAGAGACGGGCAGTGGCGAGGTCAGGGGGATTCCGGCGCCGAGCCAAGAATGTCCGTCCAGCGAAGCAGAAGGGCCGCAGCAGAGGAGAGATCGGCACCAGGGTAGAGAGATCACCGGAGGACAGTCTCCAGTGGAGGAGTACAGAAGACCGAGGGGAAGAAGATCAGCAGCCGCACTCATCCGGACGAGGAGCTGGAGCCACACTCAGGCGGGGACCGCCGCGTCCGCAGCTACCCAAGGGCTAGAACGGCAAGTTCTGGATCCGAGGCTCGGGAAGATGCCACAAGTTGCGGTCGGTCACCAACTCCATCCCCAGGTGAACAAGTGGCGAGAGGGCGGACTGTTGGCGCTGACCAGGGTGACCAGGCGAGAAAACAGGAGGAGAAGAGCATCCCTGCCCTACGAAGAGAGACCGCTGACTGATTCCGCAGAAGCAGGTCGTCTAAGGAGGAGATCGGCTGGCGGAAGACCGAAGGGCTCGGGCAACCACGGCATCCACGATCCACGCAAGGACCCAGGGCTGAGGGAGAGACCACACAGGAGAGGCCGAAACTGAAAACGGTCCCGTCGACGGCAAGCGAAGGCAACGGCGGGAGGCGGGAGGCAGGGGACGCGTAGAAGCATCGGGCAGATCCAGGCTGGCGGCGACGACCATGGGCTGAAGGCGACGCGAAGGGTCCGGGGTGGGGGAGTCGTGCCGAGCGACGAGTACCATCGCATCTTCCCGAAGAAGATCGGAGACCTGCGCGCAAAGGGCGAGGGCCTTGGTCCGAACGGACGGGAACTCAATCCACAAGGGTGGCGCTGGGCCCACAGGCCTAGAAGGGTTCCTTCAGAGACTGCCAGGCAGGGCCGAAGGGCGCGGGTACCCACAGGAGCACGGTAGAGCCGCGACGTCGCATCAGGGGAGATGGTCAGGGAAGGAGCCAGGCCGCCACGAACGAAGGAAGGCAAGGGGCGGAGGGTTCGAAGCCACGCAGAAGATCCGCTAGAGCTGGGAAGTGTCGCCGCAAGCATGAGCGCCGGCGGAACCACCGGAGGCAGTGAGCACGAAGGGGAGCGAGCGGCCAGCGAACCGGGGAGCCGAAGGCTAAGACGCCAGCAGGCCAGCGGCGAACGCAGGACGCCGAGTCATCCACCGGAGAGGGTCGTGAGACGCTGGAAGCGAAGGGTGCAGAGAGCGGGGAAGAGGATGTCCCGAGGAGAACGACAGCGCCGAGCACAAGGCGAAGGTCGACAGGGACACAGGAGGGAGTCGAGCGGGCGGGCGACGAACGTCGGGCGCCGCAACTATCAGGTGACGAGGGCGAAGACGTCGATCCCCACTTGCACTGGGTGTACCCAAAGGGGCACCCATCCAAATGCTAACCGAGCGCGACGTAGCTTCACTTCGGTGAACAGACGAGAACCGGTGAAAACAACGTGGAAAGGCCGTAGGCGCCAGGGGAAACGGCCCGAAGTCCCGAGGTATATGAAGGACGATCCAGACGCAGTGCCCGAGGCTCAAGGAGGGGGCACGTAGCTGGCTGGGCGACTCGACGAAGGAGTCAGCGGGTTGGAAGGAGGGTCATAAGGCCGACTAGGGTACCAACAGGCGATAAGGGTCGCGGTGCCCGGGGCTCAAGGAGGGGGCACAAGCGGCTTGGCTACTCGCCGTAGGAGTCAGCGGGCCCAGAGACTGAGGCCGAAGTGCCGAAGTGAGAACGAAGGCGACAAGGTCGCGGTGCCCGGCTCAAGGAGGGGGGCACATAGTCGGCTAGACGACATGCCGCAGAAGTCAGCGGACTTAAGCTGGGGCCGAAGGCCGATGCGTGAACTAATTGGCGACAAGGTCGCGGTGCCCAGGGCTCAAGGCACGGGCACATAGCGCCTCGGCGACTCGCCGGAGGAGTCGGCAGGCTTAGGAGGGGCCGCGAGGCCAACGCGTCAGCAATAGGCGACAAGGCCGCAGTGCCCGGGGCTCAAGGAGGGGGCACATAGCCGGCTTGGCGACTCGCCAGAGGAGTCAGCGGGCTGAGAAGGTCCGAAGGCCGACGCGTAACTAATTAGTGACAAAGTCGCGGTGCCCGGGGCTCAAGGAGGGGGGCACGTAGCCAGCTAGGTGACTCGCCGGAGGAGTCAGCGGGCTTAGAAGTTGGGCCAAAGGCCGACGTGTAAACTAATTAGTGACAAAGTCACGGTGCCCGGGGCTCAAGGAGGGGGGCACGTAGCTGGCTAGGCGACTCGCCGGAGGAGTCAGCGGGCTTAGAAGTAGGGCCAAAGGCCGACGCTTAAACTAATTAGCGACAAAGGTCGCGGTGCCCAGGGCTCCAAGGAGGGGGGCACGTAGCCGGCTTGGCGATGTATGTAACAGGCGATAAGGTCGCGGTGCCCGGGGCTCAAGGAGGGGGGCACGAAGCCGGCTTGGCGACTCGCCGGAGTCAGCGGGCTAGAGGTTTGGCCGAAAGGCCGACGCGTGAACTAATGGCGACAAGGTCGCGGTGCCCGGGGCTCCAAGGATGGGGGCACGTAGCCGGCTTGGCGACTCGCCGGAGGAGTCAGCGGGCTTAACGCGTCTACGAAAAAGCTACAAACTTACCAGGGATGCGAGGTGTGGGCTATCCCAAGTCCGTGGGGAGCTTGAACAATCCCACTGTGCCGCAGGAGGTCCCAAGGAAGGCGGACAGTCGCGGGTCGCTCGCCGGTGGAACACCAGAGTAGAGACCCAGAACCTCCAGTCAAGAAGCACGGCCAGCGCAGCCGATGACCGAGGAGCAGCCGGCACCCGGTCGACACACTGTGTGGCGGACACCCGGCCACTGGAAGTCACCATCCTGGGCAGAGGCGCACTTGGTAACTGCAACACATACTCATACATGAAAGGCAACGGGCGGCGGGTAACTAACCGCCCGTTAAAGCTCCGAAGTAAGTAACGAGCAAAACTCACCGTGAAATGCGGAGAGAAACAAACAGAAGTCCGAGCCAAACACGACGTCCGGCCCAGCAGGGCGAGACGTAGGAAGCGGCCGAGACTTTACCTTTCCATGGCGGAACGGCAGCGTGACGAAGCACAAAGCACCGGACCGTAGGTCACTGGAAGTCGCCGTAGTGGGGAGAGGCGCACTTGGCAACTGCAACCCAAACCCAAACATGAAAGGCGACCGGCGGCGGGTAACAACCCCGCCATATAAAGCTTCGAAAATTAAGAAACATGCGAAACTCACAGTGAAATGCAGAGAGAAAACAACAGTAGCTCGAGCAAAGCCCGACGTCCGGCCCAGCCAGGCGAGACGTAGGAAGCGGCCGAGACTTTACCTTCCCATGGCGGAACGGCAGAGTGACGAAGCACAAAGCACCGGACACTAGGTCACTGGAAGTCACCGTACTGGGGAGAGGCGCACTTGGTAACTGCAACCCATACCCGCGAAACACGCGAAATGCACAGTGAAATGCGGAGAGAAAACAACAGTAGCTCGAGCGAAGCCCGATGTCCGGCCCAGCCGGGCGAGACGTAGGAGGCGGCCGAGACGTTACCTTTCCATGGCGGAGTGCCGAAGCACAAACCACCGTGAGCGACGGAAGAGAAGCAGAAGAAGGCCCCAGGCCCAGCTAGCAACACGAGGCCCAGACGAGGGCTAGCAGAGAAGGAGGCCACGCCAGAAGCAGTAGACGAGAATATAGGCGAAGGCAGGCCGGTAAGGACGGTCGAACCGTACACAGTCTTCCAAGGGTCAGAGGCTCAGGTAAACGCGTGCGTACGCTAACAGTAGACAACTGGCTAAAGGAGACACCACCTGGCACGTGACCGGATGGGTAGGGGAGGCTACTCTCGTCCCTGTTAGGGATCCCCGAGAGCCTCCTGGGGGGACCCTTTGGGTCTTAGGCTAAAATTGGTAAGCAAGTAGACTATTTCCTTCCTGACAGTCATGTCATCGGTAATGTGTTTTGAGGAAACAAATGACTGAAAGGCTTTTAAAAACCTTTTTGATAAAAACTAAAGTCCTGTCAATAACTGGCAACTTGTTTCCATATTTGCTGACCTCCTGATCATTCCGATACCTCTGAACCAAACATGAATCAAACAAAAAAAATAGAAAGAAGAAGAAAGTGTAGAAAATCTTGCTCACCCTTGCAGACACCCTTGGCTCATCTTCACTCAGCTGTGACACATCTGTCTCCTGACCCGTGTCGGAGACCTGACGGCGATAGCTAGCAACGGACTTCTTGGACGTCTGATGGGAGGACGCAGCTTTGGGGGTAGCAGCATCTTCATCGCTGAGACAGAAACACAGTGAACCCTTTGGCTGTCGGTAGTGATTTTTGTTGCGATGATTCCGACAGGAATCATCGCGGTGACAAAAATCGCTACCGACAGCCAAAGGGTTAAGAAACAGTTGTCCCCTTTACCAACGAAACAAAGTTGTGGCACTTTTCTTTCCCCTATTCATGCAAAACACAACAGAGGCTATACATAAATCAGAAGTAGGTGGGGGGGGGGGGGGGGGGGGGGGGGGGGGGAACTGCACGGACTTCAAATGAGTTAGCAGACTAATCCAGGCTGCTCCATCTGTGAGCGGTGTATGGGGACGTGTGCTTTTGCTCACAGTGAGTTGGCCAACGGCCACTCAAATGATGGTCTTCAACGACAGGTGATTTCTCATAAGGGTGGTTGCTCAAAAACCGTGTCAGCCGTGTCAAATATTTTCCATTTACCTGTCAAGAGACTTTGAATCTTCTGAGGCAGATCGTGCTCGAGCCGGCGCAAAAGCATTGAGTGACCTCTGAACCGATCTCTCTTCAGACCTAGAAAACAGACATACATGTATTAGTATAGTTATTGTTGCCAGGTTCTCGCTAAAGAAGCTAAAAAGTCTGATACATAGAACATATTAAACTAAACATATACATGCAGATAAATATTAACCTTACAGCTTCCAACTGGATGACAAATACAAAAATCACAGACCTGCGCACTACTAACCCTTTAAAACTGTTACTGATGGTACCACTCAGTGGAAAAGACACAGTTAACCTGTGCAGTGCTGAGAAAATATGGACACCACCCAACTGCAAGAGGTATAGATCCTCATGAGCCCCCGCAGTCGCAGGGGGCTCATGAGGATCTATGCCTCTTGCTGACACCACTTTGAATTCACGTTCCTGTGACAGTCGGGGTCTTTTGGTGTTGAATTCACCCTTATCTTTCGGAATACACCAGTGTGTAAAATAACTTTGACTAAAATAGTTCAAGGGTAGTGCCAGAATAGCTTGGCGCCTCTAGGCGCCAAGCTATTCTGGCACCACCCTTGAACTAAAGTCGTTGGTCTGTATCCTTATCTGTAAGTACTATAATGTAGCTTGCATATGACGGTGTACACATTTGAAGCTTTTAGCCTCAGTATGATAGGGGTTAATTCAAAAACACAGTCTGCATCAACTGTCACTGAACGGGTCTAGCATCTTTTCCGCTGACCAGTATCTTCAGCAGCAGTCAAAGGGGGTATGATTAACTGAAAATATCTGTACCTTGACGTTCTATTCCTGACCGACCCCGAAGGTTGTGAGGCTTGGCTGACTTTATCCGCTTGCGACCGGTCAGGGATCGTGGCCTCAAAACGCGTGTATGATGTCTTGGCCACAATAGGGTGTCCGTCCCGCGTCTGTCCGTACAGAACTTGATGCGTGGACATGAGTACAGGGTCCTTGAGTCGTGTACTGTTGTCTTGATGTGGGGCACTGTTAGGGTGAGCGGAGGACGAACCATCTCGGGAATTCATGGCTATTGTCAAACAAGAATAAATATGACGTTGAAACAAAATGCCGCTAAGGTTCCATAGAGAAAAGAAACTTTTAAAGAGAAGGAAAAACTCATATTTGAGAAGAAAAGAAACAACACAACATCAGTTATGTAGTTTCTTTTCTTCTCAAATATATATTTTTTCCTACTACTTAAAAGTTCCTTCGAGAAAAAAACAACAAAAAACAGTTGACTTCTCTTATCGCATGATCGAACATAACAAATGAAAGTGGGGATTCCATTTATATTCTGGGGTAAAAAATGGGATCAGTAGGATGAGGAAAAATTACTGGCAAGTGAGCACTTTGCATTGCAGAACAATGATCACAGATCTACTTTGCCTCAGTAAAATAGTAGTCAACAGCACCATTAGCTGCATGCACAGGGGGGAAGGGGGGGGGGGGGCTAAGATGCAGACTGCCACCAAGGAAGTGAAAAACACACCTGCGTTCCCAGAGCGCAGTTGGCGAGAGAAGACGTTGAGAACGCTGTACGGGTCCGAGCACGGGTTCTCCCACTTGAACGAGTTTGGGGTCGTGTACTTGGCATTGCTCCCTGCTGCCCCCTCCGCCTGCCGCGCACCACTGCTTTTCACAGCCTGAAGAAAATAATAATAAATAATAATACATAGTTCTTGTATAGCGCTGTTCTCCAGGAAAACACTGGACTCACTGCGCATGCACAACAGCACACCCTCTCTCTCAGACACACGCACGATTATACACTACTCTAAACCACCCCATCTCTTCCCAACAACTTACATTCACTTCCTCTAGGATCAGAATAAAAGGCAGTCAACAGTTAGCTAAAGATGAGCTAAGTGTTAAATGCCCGACAGAAAAGAAAAGTCTTTAAGTGAGCTCCAAACTGTGACAATGTGGGCAGATTCTGCATTTCAGTTGACAGAGAGTTCCACACACTTGGGGCTAAAAAGGTGAAAGAACGCTCCCCGACAGTTTTCATGTTAAGCTTCGGGATTTTAAAAAGTTTTAGACTGGTGGAACGGAGGGTGCGTGATGGCTGATAAACAGACAGCTTGGCAGGAAGGCACGGCGGGAGAGATCCGTCAAAATGCTGATAGGCGAAAATTGCAATTTTGTACTGGCAGCGGAATTTTACGGGCAGCCAGTGCAGCTGCTTCAGTAGAGGCGTAACGTGGTCTCTCTTTCGTTTCTTCAAGATGAGATGCGCCGCATTGTTTTGAATCATCTGCAAGCATGAAATCTGATCTGCCGGTAAACCTGCCAGAACAGAATTGCATTAATCGAGCCTGGATGTAATGAATGCATTTACAAGTCTTGACGCCGCATTTTCTATGAGATACGGTCTGAGGGAAGAAATTCTGCGCAGCTCAAGGAAACCAGCTCGGCAGACGTTACTGATATGATCATGCATGGAGAGCGTCGAATCAATCTTCACACCCAGATATTTGACACAGTTCTGGAAGGGAACGCTGCAGCCACCAATGTTTGCGAACTCGCAGAGCATGCCACAGGTTATGAAAAAGTTTAACCCTTTTAGCCCTGGATCCCTACAGCAGATGGCCTGACCATGATAATTCAAGGGTAGTGCCAGATTAGCTTGGCGCCTTCAGGTCTCCTGACTGCTGCTGAGGAAACCGTTTGGCAGAAAAGACGTGTAGTCACGCGTCTTTCTGCCAAGCGGTATTCCCGGTAGCAGTCAAGGGGTTACAACTACGCGTCTTTCCCGCTGAGGGCTATCGTCTGCCGCAGTCAAGGGGTTACAACTACGCGTCTTTCCCGCTGAGGGCTATCGTCTGCCGCAGTCAAGGGGTTAAGCCACGAAAAACTCAAAGGTCAAATTAAGACTGGTCTCAATATTACATGCCGTATATCGCAAAACAGAACAAGATGTGCACAGGCCTCTGGCACTAAGTTGGATACCTGGTAAGAAGAACAACCCTCGGCAGACAATCAGCTTTCCCAAGCGCCAAGCGGCCCGATAATCTAGAACTCTTGCACAATTATGGCTGCTCAATCTCCCATTCTGGTGCCTTAACCTCCCCTCTTCAACAAGCTGCAGACTATGTGTTGTTGGTACCATTGTTAATTCAACACCAAAGATTACAGGCCCCCAAGAAATATACATAAAATAGTATCACAAAAATAGTATCACAAGAGGCATAGATCTTCATGAGCCCCCGCAACTGCGGAGGCTTATGAGGATCTATGTCTCTTGCAGTTGGATCGTTTTTTCTCAGCAGTAATAGCATTAAAGGAAAATGTGTTACGGTTACGGACGATCTCCAGCAGATTACAAAGGAAGTGAACGAGATGACATAATTATACCCACCTCAGTTTTTCGGTGACGGGGGGTTTCACCATCCAATTCATCCTCTGCGGTGATCGTGCTGAACGTGGAGGTTTCCTCCGTTTCCGTCAAGGTGGAGTCGTCATCAACAGTCTAAAAAAAAAATATAGATCACAGCTGGAAAATCAGTCTGAAACAATACTGAACACTACTGAGGACATACCACATGAGCTTAGGCATACTGGTTGTTTTGTTTGTTTTTTTTGTTTTTTTTTTTTTTTGGGGGGGGGGGTTGCTTTTTTGCTGCTTTCCCATTTCAACTTGTGGTATATGCATGGGTGAAAAATGCATTTTTCTTTAAAAGGTATTTTTTCGAAAAATACTTACCGATGACATGACAAATGGGAGTGTCTACTACGTGCTCAAATTCTAGCCTACGAACCCGTTGTGTGCAAACACAACCCGGGAGGCACTCGGGGAACCCTCCAGAGGGGCCAAGAGTTGTCTCCCGGACCTGCCTATCCGGTTCCGAGTCACCTGACTCGCCAGTCAGATACTAGGCTCACCAGCGGCAAGCGGGGCAGGTGGGAGGGTCCTCCGTGTCATGTCATCGGTAAGTATTTTTCGAAAAAATACCTTTTAAAGAAAAATGCATTTATTTCATCAAAAACATTACCGATGACATGACAAATGGGAGAATCACGAATAGGAGGAGGGTGCCGCACCGGTACTACCGGCGACCAAGACCGTCCTCCCATTGCTAATTCCCAGGTAGCTAGCTAGGTGCGTACCTACGGCGCCTGCTGCGCCGGGAGGGAGTGCTGTGCCACCGTGAGGTCCCCCAACAAGGCGAGGTTGTCTCGCTGTCCCGCCAGATCCCGAAGGTAGAAACGAGCGAAGGTAGATTCTGCTCGCCAGCCCACCGCGGCCACGATGTCCTTGACAGCGCAGTTCCGATCGAATGCGACGCTCGTGGCCATGGCGCGTACTTCGTGTGCGCGGATCTTCAGTCTCTGCGCTACGCGTGGGGAGAGATCCATGTATGCCGATCGTATTACCCAGCGCAGCCAGGAGGAGATCGTCTGGGCTGTGATATCAGTCTTGCCCTGGCGTATGGGCAGGAAGAGGCGGGAGCGCCCTCTACGGGTAACTTTGGTACGGCGCAGGTAAATGCGTAGGGCACGCACGGGATCCTGTTGCCGAGTCTCCGGAGAGCAGTCAGGCCCTCCCAGGGGCCGCAAGGTGATGATCTGTGGGGCAGTTAGGGGCGACCTTGTTTTGGCAATAAAGTTGGGGTCCGTTAAGAGCTGCACGGAGCGATCTGCCCTGAACTGGAGGCAGTCTGGGCGGGTAGAAAGAGCGTGTAGCTCGCTAACTCTGGACGCGGTGGCCAAGGCTAGAAGGAAGCAGGTCTTGCGTGTCACATTCGCCAGAGGGGCGAGAGCGAGTGGCTCGAAGCGGGATGAATTCAGCCACGTCAGGACCCAAGGTAGGTCCCAGCGAGGAACGAGAGAACGCTGAGTCGGACGTTGGAGGCTGAAGCTGGACATGAGGTCGGAGAGGTCCTTACAGGCGCCGGGGTCTGGAAGGCCGAGATGGCGGTAAGTGTCGGCGACCATGGATAAGTATCCCCTGATGGTGATGGGCGCCAAACCTTGGACCTCGAAGAGCCAGAGGAGAAAGTCCGCGAGCTGGGGGTTAGTCAGTCCGGTGGGTAGGAGGCGACGGGCGTCGCACCAGGAACACAACACGCGCCACTTCCCTTCATAAACACGCCGGGTGGACGGCTTGCGGGCTGCAGCGATTGCCTCCACTGCTGCACAAGAGAAGCCTCGAGCGGTGAGGGCGCGCTGCACAACCTCCAGGCGTGAAGAGACAGGCGTTCTGGACAAGGGTGGAAGAGAGCCTGCCTGGGCTGCTTGAGCATGGAACGGGGCGTGGGAAGGCGCAGGGGAGGAGAGGTGGCGAGGTTGAGTAGGTCGGTGGTCCAGGACCGGGCCCAAGCCAGCGGGGCGACCAGAAGCAGGACTGCGTTGCACTCTCGAAGTTTGTGGAGGACCTTGGGAATGAGGACTGTCGGAGGGTACGCGTAAGCGATGAGGCCGTCCCAAGGAATCGAGAGGGCATCGACTGCCCAGGCCAGCGGGTCTGGAATCGGGGAGACGAAGAGGGGAAGCTGGTGGTTCCACCTCGTAGCAAAGAGGTCGATTAAGGGAGTCTCCCAACGGGCGCAGATCATCTTGAAGATATCCGGGCGCAACGTCCATTCTGTGTGGAGCAACTGGCCGCGGCGAGAGAGAGAGTCCGCCAACACATTCAAGTGGCCAGGAATGTGTCGTGCGAGGAGTGTAATGTCGCGTTCCTCGGCCCAGCGCATCAAACGGAAGAGGAGCATACAGAGGTCGGGAGAGCGGGTGCCCCCCTGCCTCTGGATGTAGGCCACCACCGTCGAGTTGTCGGAGAGGACGAGAAGCCGCTGGTTCCTGAGCTGGCTCTCCCAAACGAAGAGGGCTTGCCAGACTGCTTGCAGCTCTAACCAATTGCTGTGCTTGTCCGCAAACTCCGGGGGCCAGAGGCCGGAAGCCGAGGCGAATTGAGGAAGCAGGTGGGCTCCCCACCCCGAGAGGCTCGCGTCGACACACAGGGAGAGGTGCGGGGGGGGGGGGGGGGGGGGGGGGAGGACAAAGGGACTCCCGAAGCCAACCAAGCCGTGTCGGTCCAGCGTAGAAGATGAGGGCGAACCAGGGGGGATACCGGGACCAGGGTGGTAAGGTCGCCAGAAGAGGGTCTCCAGAGAAGCAGGAGGTGCAGCTGAAGGGGGCGGGCGTAGAGGCGACCCAGGGGGAGAAGGTCCGCCGCTGCGTTGATCAGTCCGAGGAGTTGAAGCCAAACTCGGGCGGGAGCTGCTTCCTGCTGAGCTAGCTGGTTGGCGAAGGCGGACAACTTCCGAATCCGGGGATCCGGGAGGCGAACAACGTTGAGATCGGTGGCAAAATCCATCCCGAGATGAATGAAGCGGCGCGAGGGCGTGAGATCTGACTTCCCGACGTTGAGGAGGAACCCGAGTCGCGACAGCAGACGCATCAGTGTATCCCTGTCCGCTTCCAAGACGGACTCGACGTGGTTCCTCAGGAAGAGATCGTCGAGGTAGTTGGACATAGGGCTGAGAGACGACTGCCGTGCCTTGGCCATTACTGCATCCATCAAGCGGGTGAAGACCCAGGGGCTGAGGTTGAGGCCGAAGGGTAGGGCTCGAAACTGGTAAACGGTTCCATCGAAGGCGAAGCGCAGATACCTCTGGGCGGCCGGATGTATGGGTACGTGTAGGTAAGCGTCGGAGAGATCTAGGCTGACGGCGTAATCCATGGGTCGCACCGAGGTACGCAGGGCTCGGGCCGTCTCCATGTGGAAGGAAGGAGCCACGATGAAGCGATTTAGGGCTGAGAGGTCGATCACTGGGCGCCACTTGCCGCCGGGCTTGGGGACGACGAAAAGTCTGCTGTAAAATCCCAGCGAGTCTGTGCGGCGCACAACCTCTGTGGCGTCCTTCCTCAAGAGAGAGTCGACTTCCCCCCGTAGGGCGCACTCCTTGAGCGGTTCTGCGGGGATCTCGGTCCACAGCGGAGTAGCGCGCAGAGGAGGAGGGGAACGAAAGGAGATCCGTAGGCCGCAGGAAACAGTGTCTAAAATCCACGGGTCGTCTGGAATCAGTAATCGCCACTCGTCGCTGAAGAGGGCGAGCCTGCCGCCGACTGGAGGACCCGAGACGGCCGGCGGAGGCGGAGGAGGGGCGGAGTCACTGAGCCCGCCCGCGCCCAGGGCGACGGGCGGGACGGGGCCAAGCGGGGGCGGGGGCGTTAGCTTGGCCGGGGCGACCGAAGGCGGGGCGACGGCGACGCAGGGACTGCAGCTGGGCTGTCGAAGTCGGGGCGACGGGTCTGGTGGTCCGCAGGGAGCGACCCACGGCCTTGCGGGCTGACTGAAAGCGCCGAGGAACAGACTTGGGAGGCCACCTGTCCGAATTGGAATCCTTGACGGCTTGCCAGGTGTCACCAAAGAGAAGGGGTCCCCCGAGGGGGGCACGACGCAGCTGAGTCTTCAGGTCGGCAGGCATCCCCCGGCAGGCCTGCAGGACAGCGTCGCGGCGGAGTAAGTCACAATTGGAGGCTGCAGCCATAGCGTTGACCGAAGAGTGATACGCGGCGCGGTTGGCCGCTTCAGCGAGGACGAGAAGATCGCCAAGCAGGGGGGTCAGTGAAGGGTGCCACGAATCTTCCACGCGCCGGAGGAAGGCTTGCGTAAGGAGCTCCATGAAGCCGGCGCAGGCCAAGGAATTCCTGACAAGCGAAGCCGTCTTGTCCAAACCAGCGGGGAGCGCGCGCCTAAGGGCAGAGGCCCCACCCGCCTGCACCACGGCGGCTGGGTCCACCGGAGGGAGAGGGCAGAGGAAGGCCTGGGAATGGCCGGCGTACCACTGCTGGCGGAAGTAAATGTCGAGGTCCGGAGGCCACCTGTGGTCCGAGAAAAAATTACTGTCCCGCGAGTCAGACAACAGGTGGGCCGAAAAAAACATCCCTAAGCTCACGAAAGCCGGGGGGCTGAGGGAGAGTCTTGAACTTCTTCACCTGTCTACCCGCGTCGACGAAGGCAGAAGGCTTCCTCTTCAGGGGGGGGGGAAGGAGGGCAGTCCTCTGCCGGAAGCGTGGCGGAGATGAGGCGGGCGACCTCGTCGAGAGCCAGAAGAGCCTCTGTGCGGGAGGAGGCCGGTAACCCGTGGGCTGTCGACGTATCCGAAGGAGAGAGCGGAGAAGGGGAGCGGCTGAGACCTCCTAGGAGAACCGAGATCGAATCATCAGGGAGAAGACTCAATGAATCGTCGTCCACTACGCAGGGAGCCGTCGAAGAGGGACGGCGACCGTGACTCCGAGAGCGAGCCGCTCGACGAGGACGAGGGGAGCTATAAGGCGCCGAAGCACGCGGGGGAGAACGACGTCCGCGATGGCGACGCGACGAACTAGCGGAGCGGGAACGGCGGCGGCGACAAGACGAGCGACTGCCAGCTGGAGACCGCGATCCACGGGAACGAGGAGGAAGGAAAGAGGCTGGGCGAGGGGAAGGGGAACGGAAGGGACGAGGCAGACGGCGGGGAACGTGGGACGAACGCCGCGAAGAGGTAGAGCGCGAAGGCCCATGGTCCAGATGACGAGGAGAATCACGAACTTTACAACGCTCACGCGAAGGAGCGCGAGAGTGGTGGTCAGACTTCGATCGCAAGGAGGAACTGGACACAGGTAGTGGTGTGGTGAGTGTGCGAGAATGTCTCCGCGAGCCGGACTCTGTGGCGAGGCGGGTTCGCAGCGGCCGAGGAGGATCCAAGGCCTTCCTAGGAGACGAGTGGGGACCGGTTGACCATGGACGGCGCGAGGCACGTCTCTCCGAACTGACCTCTGTCTCGAGATGGGTTCTCTGCCTGTCGTAAGGCTTGGTCCAAGCGCGTTCCCTCCTGGGAACCAGCGCCTCGAACTCCCGACTCCGCACACTACCTTGCTGTGTCCGCTGTGGAGATCTTTCCAGACTGGGGCCATCGGGGGCAAGAGCGGTCGGGGCGCCGGAGATGACAGCCGGCACTTCCGCAGGTCTTGCAACAGGCACAGGTGTCGGGCGTTCACGTCGGTAGAAGCTCCAAAGTTGGGACCAGCGGAGCTCCGGCCAGACGGCGCAAACGTCACATGAACGCTCAGATGTACAGCCGACACACGGCAGGCAGACCTTGTGCGAATCCGAGGGCCACTGGAAACCTCCACACTGAGTGCAGGTCATCAGGAGGGCACTGCAACACACCAAAAAAAAAAACTTGCCGGTACGTGGTCGAGACCAACAGGGCTCGTCCTACCAAGGGGAACCGTACCGAACGATAAGAACAACAGGGTTGTGCCCCCAGGCTATACTGTTGTAGCGCTCGAAGCTAAGCTTGCGTCTTCATAACAAAGCCTACCCCAGCCAGGCTGGAGAGTAAATGTGCGCCAAACGACAATAGGGACGAAAGGCCGTGCCCTCAGGCTATACTGCTGTAGCGCTCTAAGCTAAGAGTGCGCTCTCGTAACAAGCATACCCCAGCCAGGCTGGAGATGAACGTGAGCCAAGCGCCGCAGCTGTTTTAAACAATGCTCCCCGAAGGCTACCAGGGGAAGCCAGTAACTTTCACCCAAAAAGGGGAAGGGCGAGGGCACCAGGGCCCCGCCGAGCTAAGAGTCCCCGCTCAACAAAACCCATACAACACGAAAACAAGGTAGAGTCCAAAGGCACAGGCCGGTACCCCGCCCGGGGACCGGCTCCGGGCACAACTAACTATCCTACCTCTCTGCCGAAGCGGTAGCGGGAGAAGAGACGTCCATGTCGCCACCGGCGAACAGGCGGGAACCAGCAGGGCCGCCAAGCGAAGCCAACCAAGGAGGACGCCAAGCGAAGAAGCGCAAGCGAAGCTGCAGCGAAGCAAGCAAGAAGCGAAGCAGAAGCGAAGCAAGAGGCGAAGCAAAAAGTCACGGCGAACTCGAGCACCAAGACCGACCGGTCGAAGGGAGTGCGAGAGGCTAGAACACGTCCGAAGGTCGTGAGCCTACGTAGCTGACTGGCGAGTCAGGTGACTCGGAACCGGATAGGCAGGTCCGGGAGACAACTCTTGGCCCCTCTGGAGGGTTCCCCGAGTGCCTCCCGGGTTGTGTTTGCACACAACGGGTTCGTAGGCTAGAATTTGAGCACGTAGTAGACACTCCCATTTGTCATGTCATCGGTAATGTTTTTGATGAAATAATTGACACAGGTCATGTAAACCCTGATACCCGGTAAGCAAAGGTCCTTGGGCCCACGACGGCTGCAGTGGGCCCGCGCACGGATGTTTTCGGCCCATTGCGGCTGTCATGGGCCCCAAAGACATTTTGCTACTGGGCTAGGTTGCTGAAAACAATGAAAAAACAAGAAAGGCAAAGCCATTATGGCTCACGTGTATGACCTGTTCAGATATGTGTGACCTTTGTAACAATAAGGGCTGGCTTTTGCACCAGCAAATCCATGTTTTCTGAAAATGTAAGCATTTTTCACTTATCTGTCAACCCCCCCCCCCCCCCCCCCTGCTCGTGACCTTGACCTTTACGATGAGTCGACTAAATTATTATGCATAGGAAGGTCTTATCATCAACTACCTTTGTGCCAAATTTGATTGAAATGGTACAATTTTATAAAAAATTTGCGTTTTACACACATTTGCCAGCCTCGTGACCCTGTCTTTTCTGAGGGGTCATCCAAATTAGTATGCATAGATAGGTCTTACCATCAGGTATCTCTGTACCAAATTTGGGTTTGAAGTTGTGAATAGTATTTGAGAAAAAACATCTTTTGTCAAAATATGGCTATTTTGGACATATTTCCTGAGCTCGTGACCTTTGAGCTTTCTGAGGGATCAACCAAATTAGTATGCATAGAAAGGTCTTACCAACAGGTATCTCTGTACCAAGTTTGGGTTTGAAGTTGTGAATAGTATTTGAGAACAAACATCTTTGTCAAAATATGCCTATTTTGGACCTATTTCCCCGAGCTCTTGTGACCCTTGACCTTTCCGAGGGATTAACCAAATTAGTATGCATAGAAAGGTCTTACCATCAGGTATCTTTGTACCAAGTTTTGGGTTTGAAGTTGTGAATAGTATTTGAGAAAAAATAAATTATGTCAAAATAAAGCTATTTTTGGCCTATTTCCTCATCCCCTGTAACCTTAACCTTTGTGAGAGGTCACTCAAACTGGTATGCTTAGAAAGGTCTTGCCACAAAGTATCCTTGGGCCAAGTTTCAAGACTGTGGCTTGAATAGTCTCCGAGAAAATGCCAACGTTAAAGTTTACCACGGACGCCGCCAGACGGACGACCACTGGCCCAGAACATACTCACTTTTGCTTCGCACGTGAGCCAACAATCACTAAACATTTCCTGGTGTGGCTTTTCCTACAGTATAAATGTGGAAGGGTTTCAATTTCTGAAAATACAGAAATTTCCAAATGCGACATTTTGCATGTAGAAATTCTATTTCTGTTTCCCAACTTTCACCCAAGCATTAATAATGTCATTGGTCGCGGGGGTTTGCTACACGGGCCCTTGTAGGCCTGAGGAAGGTCAAAAGAACCATTGTACCCGGAAGGCCTTCAAGGTACAATGGTTCTTTTGACCTCCCTCAGGCCTACAAGGGTCCGTGCAGCAAGCCCCTGCCACCAATAACGTTTTTGTTTTCATTCCTCCACAATTTTCATAAAAGAAATCAAGAAGAAATCTTCCGACCTGGATCACCCCAGACATGATTGACGTCAAAGTAATGTACTTTTTTATACATAGTAGACTTATGACGTAATTTAAAATATTTCATGACGTTACCATCTCCAGTAGTGCGCTTGCTGTTTCGAACAACACTAAATAACTTTTTACTTAGAACGTTTTGGTGATCTTTCTTAGAACAAAACTCGCATCCAAGATGCATCACAAAGAGGGTTACAAGAAGTCCGCCATTTTTCACAAGGGTTTTGTAGCGGGCGGTCCGTGGCGCAGTGGTTAAGGCGCCTGCCACCAATGCCAAAGGTGCGAGGTTCGAAAATGGGTTCCGGCTTCGGACTTTTCTCCTCTGGTAAGTGTCACCGTTAATTCAGGTGGACCGTCGGGGGTTCTTTCTCTGGGTACTCTGGTTCTTCCACCCCCCCCACCCAACCCAATACTTTGGTATCGGTTTCAGGCCACTTTACAAATTTCAAATACAAGCGATCAAAAATCTCTGTAACTTCAGTAGCTGAACTGGCCCTTTGTCTGTCTTGTACTGTGTTTGTCTTTGTGTTTGGCGAAAATCCGTGTCTGTTACGTGAGTGTGTGTGTTGGGTTTCAGTTCGCGGCGCTTTGAGTCGATCTGCCCAAAAATTGAGAAAAAGCGCCTATATAATAACGGTATTATTATTATTATGTGGTACAGTTTGCGTGTAAGGGATTGGTCATGTGATGTAGGGATGAAAACAATAAATATTTAACAATTGCTAGCATAGTTTGTTAACCCCCTGTTTACAGAGCAAGTGCCTGTATGCAGAATAGGATTAAAAAAGTCCCTCAATGTCAACATGTATGAAAATTCTTCTCCACCCTTACATCCGCCAGTGGTGAGGCAGGAGTTGGCCGGGATGGAACACTGTTCTCCTTCAGCTGAGTTCGTACAACAGTGGAAGCCAGTCGCGGTGGCGGGCCATCGCTGGCCGAGTCTGTGTCAGTCACTCTGCTGCCGAAATTCTGAGCACCTAGGATACATGAGGAGTTGAAAATTATGTACAAAAAGTAACATAGAAATATGATTAAACAGCAGAAACTGAAAGGAGATAAAGGGGATCTGTTTGTTTCAACGTTTTTTGCCAGCGCTGAGTAATTTTTTCTTGGTGTGTGTATACCATCCATTATTTGTGATTTTTTTAAAAGTAAATACAATGTCTTCAAACCAACTTCACCCATCTTTCAGGCACCACTTGAACTATCAAGTATCGTGGTTGATCTATCACCTGAACTGTAATGCAAGCTTTAGAGGACAACCAATATATTTTAGAAGTTCGACCTTTGTGCTGAATGTGTATCCATGAAATTCCTTCACTTTCTTTTCTGTTTAGTACAGTTAATTCAAGATGGTAATCCGAGCTCGGAAAAGGCCTCCGTGCACTCCATCCCTTTTGATACTGTACAACACTTCCTTTTTTACCCCATCTCTGCTAGTGGACGCCAACATTTTGTCTCTGAAAGCTGGGAAATACAACGCAGGAAAATCCCACTGAGCAAGGAACACAGATACAAATAGGGTCAGCAAGAGGCAGAGAACCCCATGAGCCCCCACATCTGCGGGGGCTCATGGGGTTCTGTGCCTCTTGCAGTTGGGTGGTGTTCACATCTGTCCTGCAGTGAAGGGGTTACAATAAGCAAAATGTGAACATGCCAGCAGGAGACATGGTGGCGTTCGTGAGATTTTCACAAAAAGCGATACGGGTACAGCGACCCTGACTGTGTTGGTTATACCTGGCAAGTTGGAAGTGAACACACTGTAACCGTCCTGAGAACCGGCTATCCTCTCGTAGCGGGGAACAAACTCTGTGTCAGGGTTTGAACCTCCTGAGGCGGACAGACGTGCTTGCACCTCTGCAGAAAGAACAATTCACTTTCAACAAACAAAGTGCATAATGAGGAAAGTGATTTTTTTTCTCTCTCTCTTACATATCAGACAAGACCTGGGTGAAAATATTTCTGATCAGAACGTGTTTATGATGATAGTTGTCACATGCATGTCTAACCAACGGAAGTATAATCAGACACTCCTGATATTCCCAAAGGTGCTAACTTATTCAAGGTACCCCTGCATCAACAGCTGCGCAAATGTCGTTAAGCTAGATAAGGTAGCTTGCCATTTATCAAGGGCACTCAGAATCAATAGCTGCGAAAGTGTTGTATGGTGTTGCCACTGGCAACGGCATACAACACTTGTGTAGCTATTGATGCATGGGCACCTTGAATGAGTTAACCGAATTGTGATTGCAGCCATCCGTCTCTTTACAGTACTGGGCACTGCAAGCACAAGGGGTTTTCGACAAAGAAATCTGCCTAACCTGGCTTGAGGCTGATCTCTGCACTGGCAAGTTTGCTCTGCAGGGTTTTGGACGATGTCTTCAACGCCTGTAACCTCTCCTCCCTAGAGCGGGCCGCGTGACCCTCGAGTCGAGCTGGCAGCGACCTAAACTCCCCCTCAGCTCCCCCTCCCTGCGACCTTCGCTGGTTCACCACCTGTGAGAACTTGTTCAACACACTGTCAATGTCAAGGTTGAGTTTCTTCCCCTGAAACTCGATGCTGCCACCCCCACCAACAGAGTGCGCTAGTGAGGTAGGTAAGGAGGCGGGTTGGCTGGAGGATGGGTGCCTGAAGGCTGAGGAGGGGAGAAGGCGTTCATTGAGGTCGGATTCTGTAGCAGATGTCGTGCTTGGGACGGCCAGTCGTCCAGCATCCTCTCTGGAAGAGAAAATTGAACACATTCAATGGATGCATACACAGCGAGCAGTAGGTCTTGAATGAGTCCCAGGGGTGCAAACTAGGTGTCGGACATTGGTCATAGTCCGATTGCAGGGCTAAAATGTCCGATTAATGTAGGTGCCAGTAGGTCAAATGTCCTATGTCCAATCACTTTTCTGTTGTCTTGCACTTCGTATTTTGTTTACATAGCACAATAGCATAAGTCTGCTTTACACGCAGTAACCCTTCACGAAACACTATCTTACGTGTACGATGTACCTACCATACTGATGAGCAAAAGAAATGCAAAATCATTCGAGTCATCGGAAACACTGAAGTGTTTCCGATGACTCAAATGATGTCACATTTCTTTTTCTTGTCAATGTTAAATTCCTATATGGCAGACATTACGTCCTATTTACTTCATGTTGGCAAAACCAGGACATCTGACCCGTCTGCAGAAATGTCTTGTTGCATCCCTGGAGTCCACGTCAAAATATACCACAGTTGAGTTTCTGGGACTAAATCCTACGGTGGAACATGTTTTCAACAAGCACTTTTTTTTCCAAGAAAAAATGGTTTTCACTTTTTGCCTACTACACAACTTTTCTGTACAATGTATGCTGCCGAGTAATTTTTATAAAAATTCATTTCTAGATCCTGTGTGCATGCCAAATAATTGCACATACCTGACATTCACAGGAGTGGCACGTGGAGTAGACCCTTCTTCACTGTCACCTGTTAGCGTGTCAGCGTCACTGTCGTCGTCATCTCCGATGTCCATCTGCTGGTCCGCGTTCTCTTTGTCCGAGTCAGTGCCCAGCTGCAATACATCACTACATCTCAACATGGATTCAACGGCCAGGGACAAAAATAAATTTCAAAGGAGTCTTTGTTATTCAAAAAAAAAAAAAACACCTGCCGTCAAAAGAACATGGATACAAAGCAGAGTCAGCAAGAGGCATAGATCCTCATGAGCCCCCGCAACAGCGGGGGGCTCATAAGGATCTATGTCTCTTGCAGTCTGATTGTGTTCACTTTTACTCAGCAGTGATTGGTTGACAATTCTTACCAGAGCACGTATCCTTTGGTCAAAAGCGTGAGCTTGTTCTGAGGAGGACGAAGTTGGGAAAAGAACGCGCTGCTTTCCTCGCCCCATTTGTTTCACTTTCTTGGAAGGCTGCGAGAGAAAAAAAAAAAAAGAGGCATTTATATGTATCATTTCATATTTCATTATTGCTTACATTTTCATGCCCGATGTATGTAAGGATCTGTTTATTTATTACTTAACCACAATTGAACAATACAATTGTATAAATAGAGATTGATTGATTGTACATTACTTAACGTCCCGACAGCAACAAGGCTTTCTCAGGACGTGCCTGCACTGCTTGTGGGGGAAAAAAAAACCCAACTAAACAGAACATTGAATGTATGTCGCCAGCCGGTCAAATACATTAAATAAACCTAACACATGGGGCCTAAATAAAGCTAAGACCATTTAGCAACACACATCCAATATCAAGAGCTACAGGCAGTGCAGACAGTAGGGAGAGTTTTAAAAAGGCAAATACAGGTGAATGGACAAAGGGTAGACAGAAACACATGCCCCAGAATAGAGAGATAAACCCACCCTGTGGGGCTGACCAGGGTGACCCTGGGAACTAAAAAATACCTAACCCCACCCAAGTCCCCCAGGGCAGACCCGGGTGGGGTTGTATAAATAGAGAAATTGTGTTAATGTATTTTATCTAATTCAATTATTTTCGTTGGGCTTGGGGGTGGGATGAGAAATGGTATAACCAATAAAATCCTGACATGCCTTGAGAGGATGTGGATCGACCATGATAGGTCAAGGATGATGTCAGAATAGCTTGGCACCTGTAGGTGCCAAGCTATTCTGACACCACCCTAGACCTATCATAGTCCCTCTAATTCAATTACTTTCTTTGGGGGTATGGGTGTGATGAGAAATGGTATAAAGCCTTAACACGCTACAACAGGATGTGGATCAACCATGATAGTTCAAGGGTGGCATCAGAAAAGCTTGGCGCCTGTAGGCACCAAGCTATTCCGACACAACCCGTGAACTATCATGGTCAATCTGTTCACAGAACTGTGATGTATGAATACCTCATAAGATTTCTAAAGAAACTGGTGTCATCGTAATGGGTTACCTTTGCCGTGGAGGCGGCTGACCTCTGCTTTGATATCAACTCCTGCATCAGCTGTTGTCGCTTTTGCATCTCTAGCTGTTCTGCCTTCCTGGCTTCCTCCCTCTTGCGTTGCCGTTCTGCCTTTTGTCTGGCCATGAATTGCCGCACGGACTCTGCGTCATAGTGACGCTGCTTTTCTAATGGCTGCTGCTTCTCAGATTCTTTCTCAGCTGGGGACAAAGAGCCCATATCACAGATTTAGTTTTCGGACAAGACTCAAACCTATCGGGGCAAAATAAATATTTTTTAATACAGTTCAGCCACCAAAAACAATCTGTGTTTGACAACTAAAAAAACAACAATTTGTTTTAAAAGTTTGAATGATTAAAAAAAAATGCAATATAGTGCCTGCATGCACAAGGAGGTTTATGTTTACAGTACCAGTTCCTGAACGTACAAGCCAGTACCAGTATTTGCATGGGAGAAGGGTGGGGGGGGGTGGGGGGGGGGGGGTGGGAGGGGGAGGGGGTTTACAGTACTGGTGCCCGCATGCAAGTGGGTTTATGCTAACCCTTTCCATCCAGACCTTTGTATGAAATGAACTTATGATAGTTCAAGGGTGGTGCCAGAATAGGTTGATGCCTAGAGGCGCCAAGCTATTCTGGCACCAACCTTGAACTAAAAAGGTTGATCTATCTTCTAATCTGTAATGTGGCCCCTATAGAACAATACACATTATTTGAAAAATGTCAGCTCAGGATGTAATGTTAACAGTACTGGTGCCTGCATGCAAGTGATGTTCAGTATGTGATGCACAACAGATACACAGAATGTACCTCTGGGTGCTTTTCTTTTGACACCTGGGCGTCTGGCGGGTGAGGAATGTTTTTCTCTGTCTTCATTTTCTGAAAGAATGCACAACAAAAAAATTCATTTTTCTTTAAAAGGTATTTTTTTGAAAAATGCATTTTTCTTTAAAAGGTATTTTTTCGAAAAATACTTACCGATGACATGACAAATGGGAGTGTCTACTACGTGCTCAAATTCTAGCCTACGAACCCGTTGTGTGCACACACAACCCGGGAGGCACTCGGGGAACCCTCCAGAGGGGCCAAGAGTTGTCTCCCGGACCTGCCTATCCGGTTCCGAGTCACCTGACTCGCCAGTCAGATACTAGGCTCACCAGCGGCAAGCGGGGCAGGTGGGAGGGTCCTCCGTGTCATGTCATCGGTAAGTATTTTTCGAAAAAATACCTTTTAAAGAAAAATGCATTTATTTCATCAAAAACATTACCGATGACATGACAAATGGGAGAATCACGAATAGGAGGAGGGTGCCGCCCCGGTACTACCGGAGACCAAGACCGTCCTCCCATTGCTAATTCCCAGGTAACTAGCTAGGTGCGTACCTACGGCGCCTGCTGCGCCGGGAGGGAGTGCTGTGCCACCGTGAGGTCCCCCAACAAGGCGAGGTTGTCTCGCTGTCCCGCCAGATCCCGAAGGTAGAAACGAGCGAAGGTAGATTCTGCTCGCCAGCCCACCGCGGCCACGATGTCCTTGACAGCGCAGTTCCGATCGAATGCGACGCTCGTGGCCATGGCGCGTACTTCGTGTGCGCGGATCTTCAGTCTCTGCGCTACGCGTGGGGAGAGATCCATGTATGCCGATCGTATTACCCAGCGCAGCCAGGAGGAGATCGTCTGGGCTGTGATATCCGTCTTGCCCTGGCGTATGGGCAGGAAGAGGCGGGAGCGCCCTCTACGGGTAACTTTGGTACGGCGCAGGTAGATGCGTAGGGCACGCACGGGATCCTGTCGCCGAGTCTCCGGAGAGCAGGCAGGCCCTCCCAGGGGCCGCAAGGTGATGATCTGTGGAGCAGTTAGGGGCGACCTTGTTTTGGCAATAAAGCTGGGGTCCGTTAAGAGCTGCACGGAGCGATCTGCCCTGAACTGGAGGCAGTCTGGGCGGGTAGAAAGAGCGTGTAGCTCGCTAACTCTGGACGCGGTGGCCAAGGCTAGAAGGAAGCAGGTCTTGCGTGTCACATTTGCCAGAGGGGCTAGAGCGAGTGGCTCGAAGCGGGAAGAATTCAGCCACGTCAGGACCCAAGGTAGGTCCCAGCGAGGAACGAGAGAACGCTGAGTCGGACGTTGGAGGCTGAAGCTGGACATGAGGTCGGAGAGGTCCTTACAGGCGCCGGGGTCTGGAAGGCCGAGATGGCGGTACGTGTCGGCGACCATGGATAAGTATCCCCTGATGGTGATGGGCGCCAAACCTTGGACCTCGAAGAGCCATAGGAGAAAGTCCGCTAGCTGTGGGTTAGTCAGTCCGGTGGGTAGGAGGCGACGGGCGTCGCACCAGGCACACAAGACGCGCCACTTCCCTTCGTAAACACGCCGGGTGGACGGCTTGCGGGCTGCAGCGATTGCCTCCACTGCTGCACCAGAGAAGCCTCGAGCGGTGAGGGCGCGCTGCACAACCTCCAGGCGTGAAGAGACAGGCGTTCGGGACAAGGGTGGAAGAGAGCCTGCCTGGGCTGCTTGAGCATGGAACGGGGCGTGGGAAGGCGCAGGGGAGGAGAGGTGGCGAGGTTGAGTAGGTCGGTGGTCCAGGACCGGGCCCAAGCCAGCGGGGCGACCAGAAGCAGGACTGCGTTGCTCTCTCGAAGTTTGTGGAGGACCTTGGGAATGAGGACTGTCGGGGGGTACGCGTAAGCGATGAGGCCGTCCCAAGGAATCGAGAGGGCATCGACTGCCCAGGCCAGCGGGTCTGGAATCGGGGAGACGAAGAGGGGAAGCTGGCGGTTCCACCTCGTAGCAAAGAGGTCGATTAAGGGAGTCTCCCAACGGGCGCAGATCATCTTGAAGATATCCGGGCGCAACGTCCATTCTGTGTGGAGCAACTGGCCGCGGCGAGAGAGCGAGTCCGCCAACACATTCAAGTGGCCAGGAATGTGTCGTGCGAGGAGTGTAATGTCGCGTTCCTCGGCCCAGCGCATCAAACGGAAGAGGAGCATACAGAGGTCGGGAGATCGGGTGCCCCCCTGTCTCTGGATGTAGGCCACCACCGTCGAGTTGTCGGAGAGGACGAGAAGCCGCTGGTTCCTGAGCTGGCTCTCCCAAACGAAGAGGGCTTGCCAGACTGCCTGCAGCTCTAACCAATTGCTGTGCTTGTCCGCAAACTCCGGGGGCCAGAGGCCGGAAGCCGAGGTGAATTGAGGAAGCAGGTGGGCTCCCCACCCCGAGAGGCTCGCGTCGACACACAGGGAGAGGTGCGGGGGGGGGGGGGGGGGGGGGGGGGGGAGGACAAAGGGACTCCCGAAGCCAACCAAGCCGTGTCGGTCCAGCGTAGAAGATGAGGGCGAACCAGGGGGGATACCGGGACCAGGTAGGTAAGGTCGCCAGAAGAGGGTCTCCAGAGAAGCAGGAGGTGCAGCTGAAGGGGGCGGGCGTAGAGGCGACCCAGGGGGAGAAGGTCCGCCGCTGCGTTGATCAGTCCGAGGAGTTGAAGCCAAACTCGGGCGGGAGCTGCTTCCTGCTGAGCTAGCTGGTTGGCGAAGGTGGCCAACTTCCGACTCCGGGGATCCGGGAGGCGAACAACGTTGAGATCGGTGGCAAAATCCATTCCGAGATGAATGAAGCGGCGCGAGGGCGTGAGATCTGACTTCCCGACGTTGAGGAGGAACCCCAGTCGCGACAGCAGACGCATCAGTGTATCCCTGTCCTCTTCCAAGACGGACTCGACGTGGTTCCTCAGGAAGAGATCGTCGAGGTAGTTGGACATAGGGCTGAGAGACGACTGCCGTGCCTTGGCCATAACTGCATCCATCAAGCGGGTGAAGACCCAGGGGCTGAGGTTGAGGCCGAAGGGTAGGGCTCGAAACTGGTAAACGGTTCCATCGAACGCGAAGCGCAGATACCTCTGGGCGGCCGGATGTATGGGTACGTGTAGGTAAGCGTCGGAGAGATCCAGGCTGACGGCGTAATCCATGGGTCGCACCGCGGTACGCAGGGCTCGGGCCGTCTCCATGTGGAAGGAAGGAGCCACGATGAAGCGATTTAGGGCTGAGAGGTCGATCACTGGGCGCCACTTGCCGCCAGGCTTGGGGACGACGAAAAGTCTGCTGTAAAATCCCAGCGAGTCTGCGCGGCGCACAACCTCTGTGGCATCCTTCCTCAAGAGAGAGTCGACTTCCCCCCTTAGGGCGCACTCCTTGAGCGGGTCTGCGGGGATCTCGGTCCACAGCGGAGTCGTACGCAGAGGAGGAGGGGAACGAAAGGAGATCCGTAGGCCGCAGGAAACAGTGTCTAAAATCCACGGGTCGTCTGGAATCAGTAATCGCCACTCGTCGCAGAAGAGGGCGAGCCTGCCGCCGACTGGAGGACCCGAGACGGCCGGCGGAGGCGGAGGAGGGGAGGAGTCACTGAGCCCGCCCGCGCCCAGGGCGACGGGCGGGACGGGGCCAAGCGGGGGCGGGGGCGTTAGCTTGGCCGGGGCGACCGAAGGCGGGGCGACGGCGACGCAGGGACTGCAGCTGGGCTGTTGACGTCGGGGCGACGGGTCCGGAGATCCGCAGGGGGCGACCCACGGCCTTGCGGGCTGACTGAAAGCGCCGAGGAACAGACTTGGGAGGCCACCTGTCCGCATTGGAATCCTTGACGGCTTGCCAGGTGTCACCAAAGAGAAGGGGTCCCCCGAGGGGGGCCCGACGCAGCTGGGTCTTCAGGTCGGCAGGCATTCCCCGGCAGGCCTGCAGGACAGCGTCGCGGCGGAGTAAATCACAATTGGAGGCTGCAGCCATAGCGTTGACCGAAGAGTGATACGCGGCGCGGCTGGCCGCTTCAGCGAGGACGAGGAGGTCGCCAAGAAGGGGGGTCAGGGACGGGTGCCACGAATCTTCCACGCGCCGGAGGAAGGCTTGCGTAAGGAGCTCCATGAAGCCGGCGCAGGCCAAGGAATTCCTGACAAGCGAAGCCGTCTTGTCCAAACCCGCGGGGAGCGCGCGTCTGAGGGCAGAGGCCCCACCCGCCTGTACCACGGCGGCTGGATCCACCGGAGGGAGAGGGCAGAGGAAGGCCTGGGAATGGCCGGCGTACCACTGCTGGCGGAAGTACATGTCGAGGTCCGGAGGCCATCTGTGGTCCGAGAAGAAATTACTGTCTCTTGAGTCAGACAACAGGTGGGCCGAGAACACATCCCGAAGCTCACGAAAGGAGGGGGGCTGAGGGAGAGTCTTGAACTTCTTTACCTGTCTACCCGCGTCGACGAAGGCAGAAGGCTTCCTCTTCAGGGGGGGGGATGGAGGGCAGTCCTCTGCCGGAAGCGTGGCGGAGATGAGGCGAGCGACCTCGTCGAGGGCCAGAAGAACCTCTGTGCGGGAGGAGGCCGGTAACCCGTGGGCTGTCGACGCATCCGAAGGAGAGAGCGGCGAAGGGGAGCGGCTGAGACCTCCGAGGAGAACTGAGATGGAATCATCAGGGAGAAGACTCAACGAATCGTCGTCCACGCCGCCGAGAGCCGTCGAAGAGGGACGGCGACCGTGACTCCGAGAGCGAGCAGCTCGACGAGGACGAGGGGAGCCATAAGGCGCCGAAGCACGCAGGGGAGAGCGACGTCCGCGACGGCGAAGCGACGCACTAGAGGAGCGGGAACGGCGGCGGCGACCAGACGAGCGACTACGAGCTGGAGACCGTGATCCCCGGGAACGAGGAGGAAGGAAAGAGGCTGGGCGAGGGGAAGGGGAACGGGAGGGACGAGGCAGACGGCGGGGAACGTGGGACGAACGCCGCGAAGAGGTAGAGCGCGAAGGCCCATGGTCCAGATGACGAGAAGAATCACGAACTTTACGACGCTCACACGAAGGAGCGCGAGAGTGGTGGTCAGACTTCGATCGCAAGGAGGAACTGGACACAGGTAGTGGTGTGGTGAGTGTGCGCGAATGTCTCCGCGAGCCGGACTCTGTGGCGAGGCGGGCTCGCAGCGGCCGAGGGGGATCCAAGGCCTTCCTAGGAGACGAGTGGGGACCGGTTGACCATGGACGGCGCGAGGCACGTCTCTCCGAACTGACCTCTGTCTCGAGATGGGTTCTCTGCCTGTCGTAAGGCTTGGTCCAAGCGCGTTCCCTCCTGGGAATCCGCGCCTCGAACTCCCGACTCCGCACACTACCTTGCTGTGTCCGCTGTGGAGATCTTTCCAGACTGGGGCCATCGGGGGCAAGAGCGGTCGGTGCGCCTGAGATGACAGCCGGCACTTCCGCAGGTCTTGCAACAGGCACAGGTGTCGGGCGTTCACGTCGGTAGAAGCTCCAAAGTTGGGCCCAGCGGAGCTCCGGCCAGACGGCGCAAACGTCACAAGAACGCTCAGATGTACAGCCGACACACGGCAGGCAGACCTTGTGCGAATCCGAGGGCCACTGGAAACCTCCACACTGCGTGCAGGTCATCAGGAGGGCACTGCAACACACCAAACAAACAACGTGCCGGTACGTGGTCGAGACCCACAGGGCTCGTCCTACCAAGGGGAACCGTACCGAACGATATGGACAAAAGGGCTGTGCCCCCAGGCTATACTGTTGTAGCGCCCGAAGCTAAGCTTGCGTCTTCAGAACAAAGCCTACCCCAGCCAGGCTGGAGAGGAATGTGCGCCAAACGACAATAGGTTTAGTTTAGTTTAGTTATTTGGGTTTAACGCCGCGCAGGCGACTAAGGCCATCACACGGCGGGCCAAACGACAATAGGGACGAAAGGGCCGTGCCCCCAGGCAATAATGCTGTAGCGCTCTAAGCTAAGAGTGCGCTCTCGAAACAAGCATACCCCAGCCAGGCCGGAGATGCAACATGAGCCACGCGCCGCAGCTGGTTTAAACAATGCTCCCCGAAGGCTACCAGGGGAAGCCAGTAATTTCACCCCAAAAGGGGAAAGGCGAGGGCACCAGGGCCCCGCCGAGCTAAGAGTCCCCGCTCAACAAAACCCACACAACACGAACAAGGTAGAGTCCAAAGGCACAGGCCGGTACCCCGCCCGGGGACCGGCTCCGGGCCCAACTAACTATCCTACCTCTCTGCCGAAGCGGTAGCGGGAGAAGAGACGTCCATGTCGCCACCGGCGAAATGGCGGGAACCAGCAGGTCCGCCAAGCGAAGCCAACCAAGGAGGACGCCAAGCGAAGAAGCGCAAGCGAAGCTGCAGCGAAGCAAGAAGCGAAGCAGAAGCGAAGCAACAGGCGAAGCCAAAGTCACGGCGAACTCGAGCACCAAGACCGACCGGTCGAAGGGAGCGCGAGGCTAGAACACGTCCGAAGGTCGTGAGCCTACGTAGCTGACTGGCGAGTCAGGTGACTCGGAACCGGATAGGCAGGTCCGGGAGACAACTCTTGGCCCCTCTGGAGGGTTCCCCGAGTGCCTCCCGGGTTGTGTGTGCACACAACGGGTTCGTAGGCTAGAATTTGAGCACGTAGTAGACACTCCCATTTGTCATGTCATCGGTAATGTTTTTGATGAAATAAATACTTACCGATGACATGACTACCTGGAGTGTCCACTCCTTGCTCAATTCTAGCCTAAGAACCCGTTGTGTAACACAACCCAGGAGGCACTCAGGGAACCCCCAGAGGGACCGAGAGTTGTCTCCCGCTCCTATCCACCAGCCCTATTCACCTGTGAACTCCAGTCACGAATTAGGCTCACTAGCGGCAAGCGGGGCAGGTGGGAGGGTCCTTCGAGCCATGTCATCGGTAAGTATTTTTCGAAAAAATACCTTTTAAAGAAAAATGAATTTGTTTCTTCAAAAACATTACCGATGACATGACTACCTGGAGAATGCCGAATAGGAGGAGGGTGCCGCACCCCCAGAGGGTTTTCTCTAGGCTCATGGCCCCCTCCTCTCCTCCTCTTCACTCCCTAACAGGTGCGTACCTACAGCGCCTGAGGCGCCGGGAGGGAGTGTTGCGCCGCTGTGATGTTCCCCACCAAGGCAAGGTTGTCTCGCTGCCCTGCCAGATCCCGTAGATAGAAGCGGGCGAACGTAGATTCCGACCGCCAGCCCACCGCAGCCACGATGTCCTTGACAGCGCAGTTTCTGTCGAAGGCGACGCTCGTGGCCATTGCTCGTTCTTCATGCGCCCGAATCTTTAATCTCTTCGCTCCCTGTGGGAGAGATCGACGTAGGCTGAGCGAATAACCCAGCGTAGCTAGGAAGAGATTGTCTGGGCAGTAATGTCGTTTCTTCCAGGCGTTAATGGCAGGAAGAGGCGTGAGCGTCCTCTCCTGACGGGTTTGGTTCAGCGCAAGTACACTCTAAGGGCTCGTACAGGATCTTGTTGCCTGGTCTCTTTGGGGAAGTTGGTCCCGCGTAACGGTCTTAGTGGAGACCTAGTCTTGGCAATGAAGGCAGGGTCCGTCACTAGTTGGATGGAACGATCCGCTCGAAATTGCAGGCAGGAAGGCCGGGCTGAGAGCGCGTGAAGCTCGCTTACTCGTGCAGCGGTGGCGAGAGCCAGCAGGAAGCATGTCTTACGTGTCAGATCTGCAAAGCTGGCTAGAGGTAGTGGTTCGAAACGTGGTGAGTTCAGCCAGGTAAGAACCCACGGTAAATCCCAGCGGGGAAGTAGCGAACGAGAGGCAGGTCGTTGTAGGCCGAAGTGCGTCATAAGGTCCACTAGGTCCCTACATGCGCCGGGGTCCGCGCGGCCGAGATGCCGGTAGGTATCGGCAATCATCGAGAGATATCCCCTGATGGTGATTGGGGCCAGTCCTTGGTCTCCGAAGAACCAGAGGAAGAAGTCCGCAAGCTGGGGGTTTGTCAAATCGGTGGGGGAGAGACTACGGTCGCTGCACCATGCACAGAGAACCCTCCATTTTCCCTCGTAGATACGTCTAGTTGAGGGCTTGCGGGCTGTAGCGATCGCTTCCACTGCAGCACCCGAGAAGCCTCTAGCGGAGAGGGCTTGCCGCACAACCTCCAGGCGTGTAGCAGCAGGCGTTCCGGGCAAGGGTGGAACAGCGTCTGACGTGGCTGCTTGAGCATAGTGCCAGTGGGGAGCAGTAGAGGAGGGTGAGTGTCGAGGCTGATCAGGTCGGTGGACCAGGAATGAGTCCAAGTGAACGGGGCGACCAGGAGCAGGATCGCACCTGTTCCTCGCAGTTTCAGGAGGACTTTGGGAACGAGGACTGTCAGGGGAAAGGCGTAAGCGATGAGTCCGTCCCAAGGGATGGATAAAGCATCGACCGCCCATGCCAGGGGATCTGGTACTGGGGACACGAAGAGGGGAAGCTGGTGATTCCACCTCGTGGCGAATAGGTCCACCATCGGGGTCTCCCAGTGAGAGCAAATCATACGGAAAATGTCCTGGCGTAGAGTCCATTCCGTGTGAATCAGCTGTCCGCGACGGGACAGAGAGTCTGCCAGAACATTCAGGCGACTGGGAATGTGACGGGCGCTGAGCGTCAGGTCGTGGTCCTCGCACCAGCGCATCAACCGATACAGGAGCATGCATAGATCGGGTGAGTGAGTTCCTCCCTGCTTCTGTATATACGCCACCACCGTCGAGTTGTCCGAAAGGACGAGGAGAAGCTGGTGTCTGAGTTGCTCTTCCCAAACGATGATGGCCTGCCACACCGCTTGTAGCTCCAGCCAGTTGCTGTGCTTGTCCGCGAACTCCGGGGGCCAGAGGCCGGACGTCGTGGCGAACTGCGGAAGCAGGTGGGCTCCCCAACCAGCCCGACTCGCGTCGACACACAGGGAGAGGTGAGGGGAAGGAGAAGAAATTGGAACTCCCAGAGCCAACCACGTCCTGTCGGTCCATCGTAAGAGATGGGGGCGTACCAGCGGGGACACAGGGACCATGGCAGTCAAGTCGCCCGAGGAGGGACGCCAGAGCAGTAGGAGATGAAGTTGTAGCGGTCGGGAGTAGAGACGCCCGAGCGGGATAAGATCCGCTGCTGCGTTGATCAGGCCAAGGAGCTGAAGCCAGACCCTGGCGGGGGCTGCCTGCTGCTCAGCGACCAATGCGGCGAGTGAGGATAACTTCAAAATCCGTGGCTCTGGCAAGAGCACCCTGTTGCGGTCCGTGACAAATTCCATGCCAAGATGGATGAAGTGGCGCACCGGGGTGAGATCCGACTTTCCCGTGTTGACCAGGAATCCCAACTGGTGAAGCAACCGCATCAAGGCGTCCCTGTCCGTTGCAAGAGCGGCTTCCACTTGATTCCTCAAGAGCAGGTCGTCGAGATAATTCGACGTCGGGCTGGAAGACGACTGTCTTGCCTTGGCCACTACGGCATCCATGATGCGGGTGAAGGCCCACGGGCTGAGGTTGAGACCGAACGGTAGGGCGCAAAACTGGTAAATAACTTCTTCAAACGCGAAGCGCAGGTACTTCCTGGAAGTCGCGTGCAGGGGGACATGCAGGTAGGCGTCGGACAGATCTAGACTGACCGCGTAGTCCATGGGTTGGACCGCGGCACGAAGAGCCCTGGTCGTCTCCATCCGAAAGGAAGGGGCCGCGATGAAGGCGTTCAGCGCCGACAGGTCTATGACTGGCCGCCACTTGCCGCCGGGTTTGGGGACCACAAACAGTCGGCTGTAAAAGGCGGGCGAGTCCGGACGCTGCACTATCTCTGTGGCCTGCTTCAACAGGAGAGCCGCGACTTCTCCACGCAGAGCGGCGGCCTTGAGGTCGTCGGAAGGTACCTCCGTCCAAAGCGGAACGGAGCGCAAAGGAGGAGGGGAGCGGAAGGAGATCCGCAATCCTCTGGTCACTACGTCCAACACCCAGGGCTCGTCTCGAAACAGCAAGCGCCACTCCTTGCTGAATCTTGCTAGCCTTCCGCCGACTGGAGCCCCGAAGACGGTCGGCGGAGGCGGAGGCGGAACCGGGGACAAGTCAGGTGGCCCGCCCGCGCCCAGGGCGACGGGAGGGACGGGGCCAGGAGGGGGTAGGGGCGTTAGCTGGGCCAGGGCGACCGAAGGACGGGCGACGACGCAGCGCAGCTCGTGGCGGGGCAGGCGAGTCCGAGATGAAAGGTCTACGGGCCCGCAAGGAGCGACCCAGGGCCGTGCGGGCGGGAGGAAGCGTTGCTTGACTGCCTTGCGAGGCCAACGGTCGGAGTTGGAGTCCTTCACCGACTGCCAAGTATCACCGAAGAGCAGAGACCCTCCCAGGGGGTCCGACGTAGCTGAGTACTCAGGTCGGTCGGCATTCCACTGCAAGCCTGCAGGACCGCGTCTCGTCACATAAGGTCGCAGTTAGACGCGGCCGCCATCGCGTTAACAGAAGAGTGATAAGCTGCGCGGTTCCCAGCCTCGGCCATGACCAGTAGGTCTCCCAGGAGGGGAGACAGAGAAGGCTTCCTCGAGGCGCCGAATGAAGGCCTGTGTTAGTAAGTCCAAGAACCCGGAGCAGGCGAGCGTGTTCCGAACCAGTGACGCCGTCCTATCTAGTCCCCGTGGGAAGGACCGTTTCAGCAGAGAAACACCTCCGGCTTGCAGCAGAGCGGCAGGATCCACGGGTGGAAGCGGGCAGAGGAACGACTGCGAATGGCCGGCGTACCAATCCTGTTGAAAAGCGATGTCGAGTGCGGGAGGCCACCTCCTGTCCGCGAAGAAGTCCGAGCTCCGAGTCGCCGAAAGAAGGTGAGACGAGAAGGCGTCCCGGAGATCAAAAAAACTAGCCGGCTGCGGGAGGGACTTGAACCTCTTGACGCTCCTATCCGCGTCCACAAAGGCGGAAATCTTCCTCTTCACAGGGGGCGAAGCCGGGCAAACCTCCGCAGGCAGGGAGGCGGCGATGATCTTGGATGCCCCATCCAGCGCCAGCCGAGTGTCCATCCGCGCAGAAGAAACAGGTCTGACGGAAGCCGAAGCACTGGAAGCCGAAGAAGAGGGAGACGGGGAACGGCTGAGACGTCCGAGCAACCAGTCCAAGGGGTCATCCGCCGTCAAACTCAGGGTGTCGAAGTCCCGCTGTCTGGAAACCGGCGACCGAGGAGGGCGACGAGGGCTCCGAGGAAGGAAATCCCGCTGAAGACGAACCGCAGAGGTCGAAGACTCCCTCCGAAGGGGAGAGCGAAAAACGGAACGACGCGGCGAAAGTCTCCTGCGTGCCGAAGGCGGGTCCCGACGAGGAGAACGGCTGCGACGCGGAGGAACGGAGCGGTGAGGACGAGGCAAAGGGGAAGTGGGCGGTTGATGGGAAGAGGAACGGGACGAACGGGAGTCCAAACGAGAAGGGAAACGTGAAGAAGACGAAAACGGTCTGTACCGAGGGGAGTCCTGATCTGTCGAACGATGAGTGGAGAAGGTCCTCCTACGGTCTCGCGAAGCAGAGCGATAACGGTGAGTAGAATCCCGGCATCTACGATCTTCGCCAACAGGAGGCTCCGGACGAGTGCTTGTAAGTCTCTGTGAACCAGGCTCTTGGGAGAGGCAGGTTTCTTGCCGGCAAGGCGGCTTCCTCAGAGACGAGTGGGGAACGAAAGTGGACGAGGGACGCCAAGAGCGTCTCTCCAAACCAGGCTCTTGGGAGAGGCGGGTTTTCTGCTTCTCAAACAGCTGTGTCCGGGCGCGCTCTCTCGAGGAGGCGGTCTTGACGGTCGAATTCCCACCCTGTGCACTAATCCGTTGAATACTCAGTGGCGTCTTCTGTGTCGGATCAAGTTGGTCTCGCACGTCCGGTGCCGGGGGCACAGCGGAAGGCGTCTCGGCAATCTTCAAAGTACCTGAGAGGGTAGGAGTCTCCCTCCTATAAAAGTTCCAGAGATTAGACCATCGCAGCTCCGGCCAGGTAGCACAGACGTCACAAGTGTGGTCGGAAGCACACCCAGCGCACAGGAGACAGACTTTATGGTTATCCGACGGCCACTGGAAGCCTCCGCATTGTGTGCAGGTCATCAGTAGGCCACTGCAACACACAAAAACATGAAGGCACTCGGCGAGTGTCTACAATACCCGCCCTGAACCAGGCGCGGCTTTGCATAACACAACAAAACGCGTAAACTATACTCCATCTACGCCCAGTTACACTGGTGCTAGGCACACAAGTCAACAGTTTCATGCAAACCACAACCAGTTAAAACCACGGCGAAGGGAACAACCCTGCCGGAAAAAGTGAGAATCCAAGCCTTCGTAACGCAGAGCGTCTAACCAGTAAGCCTAAGTAAAGCTAGGTATGGCCCAACGAAACTCACTCCTCGCGACTGGCAATGGCGCGAAAAGCCCGCCAACTCCAGCGCGACAACATTCCTCAGCCAACCAGGCATCTAAACCAGAAACGGAGCCCCAAGGCAACCCATAAATAAACCGCTAGCGAGGAAGAAGCGATGCTGAAGCAAGCTGCTCGTGCCTGTGCCCCGCCCGGGCCACCAGCCGAGGCTCCTCTAACTACCTTACCTCTCAGTCGGCGCGGTACGAGATGAAGAAAGTTCCCTGACACCCACTGCACGACCGGCGAAGCCAGTGAGAGAGATATCCCTGAACACGAACGAAGTGTAGTCGCCAAAAACGCCGGACAGAAGAACCCAAGGCCAGCTTAGCCGCCAACCAAGACGAAGTAAGGAGGCAGACCGAACCGGTCGAAAAAACATCCAAGTCCAGAGGCTAGAGAAAACACGTCTAACGCGCTGAGCCTAAGAAGCGTGACTGGAGTTCACAGGTGAATAGGGCTGGTGGGTAGGAGCGGGAGACAACTCTCGGTCCCTCTGGGAGTTCCCCGAGTGCCTCCCGGGTTGTGTTACACAACGGGTTCTTAGGCTAGAATTGAGCAAGGAGTGGACACTCCAGGTAGTCATTTCATCGGTAATGTTTTTGAAGAAACAAACATAGAATACACAGCCATATGGAACCGCTCATTTTTCTTCTATCATGTTTCTGTGAAATAAAAAACACACTTACATATCACGTATTGGTCAGTCAATCAGTTATTACGAAAACATTAAATGTTTAGACTTAATGTCTTCTGTCCACCATAAAGTTGACTTCAAGACAGGGCACTGAATAGGGTCTGAACAAAGTTTGACCCCAGCTATGTTTAAAACTGTGACCTTGCTGATGGGTGTCAAATGCCCTATCACCTGTGCTCCCCAGCAAAGTGTCTGCCGCATAGGTAGATGCGTTTACACGGGCTGCAAGACAGCAAACTCTCTTTTCATACCAATCTAGCAGCAATTATATACTGATGAGCAAAAGAAATGCAACAGTTTTGGAATCATTGGAAACACTTTCCAAAAAATGTCGCATTTCTTTTGCTTGTCAATATACTTCATTCAAACCTAATGTCTTTTGCAACTTATTAAAGTCTCTTCAATGACACTGTATTGGCCATGGGAGATGGATGGAATTGCCATTATAGCTCATGGGTAGTGCCGGATTAGCTTGGCACCTTCCCAGGCACCAAGCTAATCTGGCACTACCCTTGAACTACCATGTTCGATCCATCTACCGCTGTGATGTCTTTCAGGGTGAGTGTGTCGGTGAATTCACTAGCATTATCGACTACCTAGCTGGAGGTCTGACAGCATTCTCTTGGCATCTTCTGACAGGGCCCGTGACTGCGCCAGCTGCGCTGCGTGGTCTCCCCCGGAGGAAGTGGGCCTGGAAGAGTTGTCTGCCCCTGTAGCGGGGATGCGGGTGCTGTTGGTCATGTTGCCCTCGGCCCCATCAGGTCTTCGCTGCTCTTCCCGACCTGCAGGTAATGCACATTCAGATTTTAAAAATCAGTTTAGGTTTCATTTTAGACAACCAGACAAGTGATGCAAAATTCTGGGAGACATGTTAACTCATAACATCCTGAGGATAATTGATACATTTTAGACATCCTTTCAGGTCTATGTTACAGTTCTGGAGGCAGATTGACTATGATAGTTCAAGGGTGGTGTCAGAATAGCTTGGCGCCTACAGGCGCCAAGCTATTTGGACACCACCCATGATCTATCAAGCTTGATCCACATCTTGTCGTTGCATGCCAGGAGTTTACGGTTTAAAATGTTCAGATGCACAGATTAACAAGAAAGGCAAAGCCATTATGGCTCACGTGTATGACCGATTTACATATGTATGACCTTTGTAACAAGGGCTGGCTTCTGCAGCAGCAAAATCCAGGTTTTCTGAAAATGTAAGCATTTTTCACACATCTGTCAACCTCCCGCGACCCTTGACCTTTGTGATGAGTTGACTAAATTAGTATGCATAGGAAGGTCTTATCAACAGCTATCTTTGTACTAAATTGGGTTGAAAAATGTGCAAAAATGTTGGTAATACCTACAATTTTATCAAAAATCAGCATTTTACACACATTTGCCAGCCTCTTGTGACCCTTGACCTTTCCAAGGGGTCATCCAAATTAGTATGCATAGATAGGTCTTACCATCAGGTATCTCTGTAGTAAGTTTGGGTTTAAAGTTGTGAATAGTATTTGAGACAAAAACATCTTTTGTCAAAATATGGCTATTTTGGACCTATTTCCTGAGCCCTTCGTGACCCTTGACCTTTCCAAGAAGTAATCCAAATGAGTATGCATAGATAGGTCTTACCATCAGATATCTCTGTATCAAATGTGGGTTTAAAGTTGTGAATATTTGAGAAAAAACATCTTTTGTCAAAATATGACTATTTTTCACCTATTTCCTGAGCTCTTGTGAACCTTGACCTTTCGAGGGATCAACCAAATTAGTATGCATAGAAAATCAGGTATCTTTGTACCAAGTTTGGGTATGAAGTTGTGAATAGTATTTGAGAAAAAAATAATAAATGTCAAAATACAGCTATTTTTGACGCATTTCCTATCCCCTGTGACCTTGACCTTTACGAGGTCACTAAAACTGGTATGTTTAGAAAGGAATGCCACAAAGTATCATTGTGCCAAGTTTGAAGAATCTGGCTTGAATAGTCTCCGAGAAAATGCCAACGTTAAAGTTTACCACGGACGACGTCTCATGGATGATGGCGGACGGACGACCACTGGCCCAAAACATAGACTCTCTTTTGCTTCGCACGTGAGCCAAAAAAGCAGTAGCATCCAAATTAAAAGTCAGAACAAATTTGGACCCTTCCTGGGTTCGAACCCATGACATTCTGTAAGCAGGTCTGGATCAAGCAAAGTCCCCTTTGAAATCAAGGAGGATGGAAGTTATAGGTAAAGAAAGGCACAGCAATAAAAATACAACACAATAATACTGATGTATATGGATGAGCGAAAGAAATGCAACAACACTGGAGTCATCAGATACCTTGTCGAACATCGTCTGCTGAAGGTCCTGAACTCTGCCCTTTGACCTTCGACTTGGGGGCGGGGCCAAGCTCTCGGAGGATAAGTTCTTGTCCGGCTCGCCATGATGATGTTGTGATGAGATCTGTGCACAAAAAATGGCAGCAAAGTTATTTATTCATCTGTTTAACCTCAAACATATACCGACTTCCATTAAAAACGCGAAAAGTGTCTGTAAGAGCCACCCTGAGAGCAAAACAAGAATATTTTATGTGTTGCTTACTTCAGATGCTCAGCTACCTTCACACAAAAATTGGATGAGTTATCACCCATGGCTACCTTGGAGGACACAGGGTTTCATCAGTGGTGAAAATAAGCAAAACTGGACACACTCTATGAAGCAAGTTTCCTTTGGTAAGTTTTAACACACAAGTTGTGTGGATTGCTTATGACATTATTAACTGCTTCAAATGAAATTTGACTAAAAAAATCATTACAAAACCAAAACTTCTGGTGCACATCATTTTCTTAAAATAAATCTTATTTGATTTAATGTGAATTACTTTCAAACCAATTTTTATGCTCCAGTGACTGACACAGCTAAAGAACACACCCATATCCATTTGATCAGGTAAATATGGCCGCTAGCCTAAAAATAAAGACCTTTTAGGTCATGTTGATTGTTTAGGTGCCTTTGACAAACGAAAGTAGGTCAAGACCAAACAGGCCGGATTTTCATGCACACGGACCCTAGTGACACTGCACATTGGTTGGCTTTCAGCTATGTCCTCTGCAAGATGCTCCCCATTTCACTTTCAATATCCTGTGATGGTAGCGTCACTGTTGACATTATAAGTCATCGATGTGCTCACTGATGACTTTATAAGTCATCGATGTGCAATTTTTAAGACTAAACATTCTATTTGCACAGGACATAACACACTCTTCATAACATTTTCTAATAAATGACGTCAAAATAACCCGGATTAAAGCATATTTACGAAGAAAAGCAATGTGGCACTGGTGAAAAATTTGCGTTTCTTTTGTTGATCAGTATATATGTAAACCCCACTAAAGATGCAACAGTATTTGTAATCATGAAAGCTTTTCATATATATTCAGCCCGACACACGTATTTCCCAAATTTTGGAGGCATCATCTAATGACTATGCACCTGTTGCAGGAGATGGGTCGACCATGATAATTTAAGAGTAGTGCCTGATTAGCTTGGCGCCAATAGGTGCCAAGCTAATCTGGCACTATCCTTGAATTATCATGGTCAACCCATCTCCTACTGTAGTGTGTCAGGGCTGACTGGGTTAATATGTTAATTCACACACTTATATATATTCTGTGCTGGCCAATAACAAAACCTACAAACAAAACATGACATTTTATGGATGCAGAACTGCAATACCTTTTTTTCAAAAAAGACCTAAACATAAAAGTCAACACCTATGATGTTTAAATGTCAGTAACAGAAAGTAGGCACCCCTAGGGACCCCGTAAGAGCCATTTCCGAATATGCTGCATGGGTTTTAAAATTTTGTCCTCAACAAGGCTAACGCATGAAGAGTATTAACCCATTTAGCCCCAACACCCTACAGCAGGAGATGGATGGACCATGATAATTCAAGTGTAGCGCCAGATTAGCTTGGTGCCTAAAGGTGCCAAGCTAATGTGGCACTACCCTTGAATTATCATGGTCCATACATCTCCTGCAACTGGTACATAATCGTTAAGTGACATCTCCAAAATTGAAGAAATGTGGCCTTGGGGCTAAATGGGTTAGCCCTTTGGCTATAAGTAGTGCCTTTACTACCAATGATTCCTGCAGGAATCATCACAATGAAAAGCGCTACCAACAGCCAAAGGTTTAAGAATTTGTTCTACAAAACTTTGTATCACACCCTGTGCGCTCGTACTCACTTTTAGCACCAGGTTTGGAGGGTTTTTTGCCATGGGCAACGAGGCGGGCAGCTTTTTTTGGTTTCTCTGGGGTGAGAGAGGATGGGGCAGGGGCCGCAACTGTGTCAGGTGAGTTACGGCCCTGCATGTGAGCCTGGACTGGGTTATGTGACTTCTGTGACCCACTTTTCCGCTGCGGCGCATGCAGTCGGTTGACCTTATTCACAGTGGCTTGTAGATGCGGGTCCAGGTGGACCTCTGAAAAACCTGTGAAAAAGTCTTGGAGTTGATTCTCTTATTCTGAAGCAAATTACCCTGCTGCATGTGTAGCCACTGGTGGCTGCATGCCCAAGGGGGTTAATTTTAAAGACATGCACAAGGAGGTTAATTTTGAAGATGTACTGGGCTAACACTAGGTTCATACAATTCTTGGCCTCAATGGGTTCGGATACATGACTGCTTGTACACAAATGCTAAGCTCTCCGAAATGAGCCATCAAAAACTTGACAAGTATACAAACCCAAAGGATATGGGTAGTGGTTTTTGTCAGGAATCACCTCAATAATAATCGCTACCAACAGCCAAAGGGTTAACTTATTTAAAGCTAATATTGACTATAGCAACTTTAGGAAGCATCTATAAAGAACTGTGTGTACCAGCTGTGGGAGGTGGATTGACCAAGACACTTCAAGGGTAGTGCCAGGTTTGCTTGGCACTTTCCAAGGTGCCAAGCTAATCTGGTGCTACCCTTGACTGTCTCACATTTTCATGTGTCTTTAAACTCGTGTTCATTCCTAGCCAGAGCTGAAAATACAACAGACAATAGAAAAGGGGACACATTATAAAATCCTCATCGCTGTACATAAGAATCAAGACACCACAGTGCTGATATCACAGGACAAAAATGAACGCGACAAAGAAAAAGTCCCACCTTTGTACGTGGGGGTCGGGGGACCAGCAGCCACTTTACGAGAGCGGGGCATTTTTTCTGGCACCGCTGACGCATCGCTGCCCCCGTCCCCCGCCGCCAGTTTGATGGGCTCCTGCTCATCATGCAGCATGTGTTGCGGGGTCGAGTCCCGTGAATAGTCCGACAGAAGAACGCTGGCAGACAGGCTGTCATTCTGGCTGGTGTCTGAAAAACACACAGACACACACTTGTTTTATACTTTCTTTTTCTTTTTTAATTTTTATTATTTCATGTTGGTTTCGGCATGAAACACCACCTTCTCCAATGAGACAATAAGATATTCACATATCTCCTTTACATAAGTTTTTGGTGCATCTTAAAATAATGCTGCACAAAAGAGTTAACACTTTTAGCCCCAAGGTCCCATTTCTCAATTTTGGAGGTGTTGCTTAACGACTATGTACCAGTTGTAGGAGATGGATTGATCATGATAATTCAAGGGTAGTGCCAGACGAGCTTGGCGCCTGAAGGCGCCAAGCTCATCTGGCACTACCCTTGAATTATCATGATCAATCCATCTCCTGCTGCAGGGTCCCGGGGCTAAATGGGTGGTTAACTCTTAAAATGAAAACCTTTTTTGCTCTTATTGTCTTTGAGCACAGGAGAGCAACCCCATTGCGCAGGAGGGGCAGTAGCACACCTCTCTAACGTGTGCCAACTCACGTGGGTTGTGCAAAGGAGCGCAGAGAAGTGTATAGCTGCGGGATGAATGCACAGACATATTCATAACCTTTTAACCCTTTTCATCCTGATACACAACTGCTTGAAATTAATTTGACTACGATAGTTCCAGGGTGGTGCCAGAATAGCTTGGCGCCTGAGGACAATAAGCAAATTTTAAAAAAAAAAATTAAAATCATCTTCAGGATGCAATGGATTAAAATAAAATCCGCGTTGAAAGTTTTGAGCCAAAAAAAAAATCAAACATGCTAATAATAAACTCCTTGTATTTCGGTCTATTGTAGTCTGTCTTAACCCTTTTCACAGCACAGAAAAGGTGATCACAACCCAAACTGCAAGAGACACAGATTCTCATGAGCCCCCGTCTCTTGCTGACACCACTTTGTATCCAATTCCTTGGACGCATGGGGCCCTTGGTGGACACAAATGTCAGAAGCACAATCTGTGAGCACTGGCAGGGAAAGGGTTAATATTGATCATACCTGCACTATTTATTTCCTGAGCAGCAGCATCAAAAGACTCCAAGACAATGCTAATTGGTGCATGCTTTTAACACCCCCCCCCCCAAAAAAAAAAAATAAATAAATAAATAAATAAATACTGTGGTAAATACGATAGATTTTCTTACAGTTTAAACACAAGGAGATAGGGAAAAAATCAATCCTTTAACCCATTCAGCTCTGACGCACTACAGCAGGAGATGGGTCGACCATGATAATTCAAGGGTAGTGCCAGTTTAGCTTGGCGCGCCAAGGTAATCTGGCACTAACCTTGAATTATCATGGTCGATCCATCTCCTGCAACTGGTGCATAGTCATTAGATGACGCCTCCAAAATTTGGGAAATGCGGCCGTCGGGCTGAAGGAGTTTTCCATGCAACAAGTCAATCATTATAAATGTGTACATTTTGAAAAATATGGCAAACAGGTACTGTATATTTAAAACGTAGGCATGTTCAAATCATTCATTTTTGCCTTTGCATTTGAACCATTAAAAAACTCACAATCAAGTGGCACACGACCTCAAACAATATTGGAATCAATAAAAACAATATAATCCTGGAAAACACCGCTACAAACGTACAATACCGATAAATAGAGAAAATTAAATGATAACGCTAAACCAACACATCACCCCTGTAGCCCAAAAAGGCTGACGGTGGATTTACTAAATATCCCCCCCCCCCCCCCACACACACACACACACACACATACACACACTTGATTAAAACTGAAAGCCCAAACAAACAGTGGGACAAACTGAAAATTAAAACGTAACTTCTAATCGATTAGACCGTGCGCTGTCTGCAGCGCGGTTTGTCTCGACAATTCCTGTAGGAATCATGTCGGGAAAATAAACGCTACCGACAGCCACACGGTTGTTGAAAGAAACTGCCGTCAAAAATCGAACTGTCCAACAACTACAAGAAAACAAAAAGAGGCAAGAAACATCCAAGTTTTGCGATACAGGTGCACAATCAACTGTCCGAACCTTCATGGCGCTCGTACCCTGCAGACAGGCAACCCACATTGTCAGCAGTGTGCACGGAATACAAAGCGCAAGTTTAGAAACAGAACAATTTCAACAGACAACACGTTAACCCTTTCGGCCCCAAGGTCCCATTTCTCAAATTTGAGAGGTGTTGCCTAACGACTATGTACCAGTTTCAGATGGCTTGACCATGATAATTCAAGGGTAGTGCCAGATTAGCTTGGCGCCGACAGGCGCCAAGCTAATCTGGCACTACCCTTGAACTGTCATGGTTAAGCCATCTCCTGCTGTAGGGATCCGGGGCTAAAAGGGTTATGAGAATGTGTGCTGTTCTGAGGACGCCTGAGCCATAAGGTCCAAAATCACAGAACAGCACACATTATATATATATATATATATATATATATATACACACACACTTAAAATGTGAAGAAAGGATCCACATAAACCACGTAGTTTAGGAGTTACACTTTTATTCTATGCACAAATTTTCGCCCTCTCAGCGAGGGCTTCTTCAGGGGAATGCCCAGGTAACAGGTAACTAGGTAACAAAACATAATTTACGTGTGAGAATGTAGTGCGTCAAAATACATACAGAATATTCACACATGCACTTTCAAATTCTAAATTATCGTAATACTTTCACTAAGATACAAAAACACGTGCACAAGTTCGTGATATTAGTGCGTCATTACTGATGACATGAAACTTTTATGAAACACGAGTAATGACACGCAGTGTGCGGAGGAAGAAATGTCGCAATGAAATATTTATAATAATAACGTCATCATCAACATTAACACCATCATCATTAGTAGATTTATATATATATATATATATATATATATATATATATATATATATATATATATATATATATATATATATATATATATATATATATATATAATTAAATGCTAACAGGTTTAAAGCCGCCTACTCCAGGTAGTAAAGGGTTAACGGTTCGCCATATCTATTTTTATAATGGTCTTAGCACGTCTCGCAATAAATGCCGGGCAAAACTGTTGACTTCAATATTCTGAAGTTTGAATGTCATCAATGAAAGGCTTTTCTCCTGTTCTTCTCCTTTGTAAACTTCAGTTCATTTCATGACGCTCAAAAAAAGGCAGTGGGTAACCTCTTGTTCGTGTGCCTATTCTCATGGATTAAAAAGGCAGTGGGTAACCTCTTGTTCGTGTGCCTATTCTCATGGATTAAAAAGGCAGTGGGTAACCTCTTGTTCGTGTGCCTATTCTCATGGATTAAAAAGGCAGTGGGTAACCTCTTGTTCGTGTGCCTATTCTCATGGATTGTGAAAAGAAGGGTAGAAAACTTGTACCCGAGGCAAGGCAACACTTATAATCAATTGCATCGGCGGCTTTAGACAGGAAAGCAGATCGCTTTAAATCAGCATATCATGGGATTTGTGTTTTTCCTTCTCCCCCCCCCCCCCCCCCCCCCACTCCCTCCCACTAGTGTCCTTGTGACACAGCGAAAAACACTCCAAACAGCCGTCTAATGAGATCCACTAAGTGTTCAATCAAAAATTTGATAACCCTGACTTACGCTGTGTGTGCAGGCAGGTGTGCGCAGGTGTCAAAAGTCCTTCTGCTCTTTTTTCATGTGTTCTTTTCAAGTGCGGGTTTAGTATTGCTCTAACCCCTTAACTGACGAGAAAAACTGAGAATGACCCAACTGCAAGAGGTATAGATCCTCATGAGCCCCCCCACCCCCACCCCACCCCGAGTTAATGAGCCCCCCCCCCCCCCCCCGGAGTTGCGGGGGCTCATGAGGATCTGTGCCTCTTGCGGAAGCCACTCTTTATCTAGGTTCCTTAGCTGGCTGGGGATCTGTGACGCTGAATTTACTGTTTTCCAAAACGCAGTCTGCAGCGAGGGGATTAACACATTCTACCCCAGGACCGAAATCCCCAGATTCTGAAGTTGAAATTCCGAAGGACTGTATTACGATTCTACAGACAGATCGAGCATGATAGTTCAAGGGTGGTGCCAGAATAGCTTGGCGCCTACGGGCGCCAAGCTATTCTGGCACCACCCTTGAACTATCATGCTCGATCCATGTATTGCTGGCGTGTGTCGGGGCTGAACGGGTTAATTTTGTGTGGCCTACATTGTTTATGGCGTTAGATGCCAGGCTGCTGTCCTTCCCCCCCCCCCCCCCACCCCCCCCGCACCCCCAGTGAATCCTCCGAAAATAGAAAATCCTTATATATTCCCTGTATTGTTGCTGCATTCAATGGCTCATCTGTGACACGCGACAAGGTGAAATGTTTTCCTCCAAATTACGACGTCGTTTCAGCCGAGCTGTCAAGCATGCGATGCCGCTTAAATTAAACCTTCTTTGCGGGGCATTCACTGGATTAGGATCACCAAAGTCCAACAGGCATAGATGCTCCCGAGCCCCCGCATATTGCCGGGTCTCGCAAGGAACAATGTCTCTGGCTCGTTCAAGTATTTCTCGAACCTAGGCCGCCATGTACCTATTATCAAAATCACCAACATGCAAACAGGCACTGACCAAAAGTAAAATAAAAATGCAGGGGGCTCAAGAAAGCTGTGTTTCCTGCTGATCTCATTTACATCAATATTTCTCCAACCTAGGCCGTCATCAGCTATGCCATCTACCGTCGCTCTAAATCTACACCCTTGCTTTTGGCCAGGTAGGGTCGCCATTATAATTTTATATAGACCCTACACCAGAGCCCGATCCCAAAATTGGTGATGAATGAATCACGGCTGTTGTTTATCCGCAGATCAATACCCACCCGTTTTTCCTTCACCCGGCACCTCTCCTGTAAAGGCCGGGTGGAGATAGAGCGGCGATAAAAGGGCCCGGGGTGGCACGATGCCAGAAACAGGGTCCCCCTTTAAAAAGTTCTCCAAGAGAGCTGCGCTGATAAGCTGACGAATGTTGGCAGACGACAATGGCGAAGGTCGGTATTCGACCGCCATTACTTTCGCATGCGTTTCACTATTGTGGAGGGGTGCTTTTTGACACTGAAGCCAGAAGCAACCGAGAAGGACGTTGAGGACCTACCTGCAAGAGGCATAGATCCTCATGAGCCCCCGCCTCTGCGAGAGCTCATGATGATCCGTGGCTCTTGATGGTCACACGCACGTCGCAATTACGTGGGCAGAAGGGGGCCTTCGGGATGTTTTAACCCCTTGGCTGTCTGCAGGAATCATCGCGAAAAAAAAAAAAACCCCGCTACAGACAGCCAAAGGGTTAGCTCATTCAACTCCGACACGCCACGGCAAGACATGAATCGATTGGTTGTACATGGTTGTACATTGCTTAACGTCCCGACAGCAACAAGAATTTCTCAGGACGTGCCTGCACCGCTTGTGAAAGAAAGAAAAAAACTAAACAGAATATTGAATGTATGTCGCCAGCCGGTCTAATACGCTAAATAAACTTAAGGCCATTTAGCAACACACATTCAATATCAAGAGCATAGGGGTCCGATGATAGTAGTTTTGACTAATGCAAATCCACTGCGCCACCGCGTGCGCGCCAGCACCTATACTAAGCTCAAGACAAAATACAAGGGAGGAAACGAACGCGCCCGCGAATCGAAGAAGCACTGTGATTCCAGAGCAGTTTTCAACCCTCAAAGCAATCATCCGCCTAAAACCTCGAACTGAACAGACTCGGTAGATATTTTGCCACAAATCTATACCAGCTTTGTCCTCCGATCAAAACTGATAGTTTAGTATCAAGGCTTTTTGAACAGTCAAACACCATTCATAGCAAACGGCGAGTTGTCGGTTTAGATGCGGCCGGAAATACGCCGCAAGCTCATTTTTCATTGGTTTATGTAAATTAGCATATCCAATGAAATTAAAAAACTAGACCGAAAGGGTTGACTGCTAGTGCTTATAATTTAGAAAAAAACTACCAAGTGAGTAGGAAAAGCACTGTCAAGGGAGAGAAGTGTGCATGATAGACCAATGATCATAGATCTACTTTGGTCCAAGCACACACAAAAAAAAAAAAAAAAAAAAAAAGATAGGAAAGAGGGGCGGCTCTTACTTAGCGGCCCCCTCTTTCCTATCTTTTTTTTTGTGTGCTTGGACCAAAGTAGATCTATGATCATTGGTCTATCATGCACACTTCTCTCCCTTGACAGTGCTTTTCCTACTCACTTGGTAGTTTTTTTTTTAATGAAATTAAAACAAGAGTGCGTCTTACTGCCGACATGAACTTGTGAACAGGGCTGCACGCAGCACTCGCTTTAGTAGTCCAAGAGCTAGCCGGATCTACCGTGCACCTCCCCCCCCCCCCTTTCCCCCCGCCCCAGTACTCAATAAGATGGGTTTCAAAGTGTACCTTAGTATGTCCAGAGATGTTTAAGCGATGTTCCCCTAAAATCCTTAGGACTGAACACACCAGAGACATAGCCGATGACGCAAGGATACCCCATTCACGCTCTTCGCCGATGCTAAAATGAGCTTGAGAAACATTTTCCTCTAAATAAATCTGAATTCATTCCACAAGCCCAAATCAGGCATACCTTCTACGTCCTCTGCAGAAAAACAGAATAAGAATATATTGAATCTGTATTTTGTCTTGAGCTTAGTATAGGCGCTGGCGCGCACGCGGTGGCGCAGTGGATTTGCATTAGTCAAAGCTACTGTCATCGAGCCTCTATGATCAAGAGCTACAGGCAGCGCAGACAGTAGGGAGAGTTTAAAAAAGGAAAATACAGGTGAATGGACCAAGGGTAGACAGAAACACATTCCCCAGAATAGAGGGAAACCCCACCCTGTGGGACTGACCAGGGTGACCCTGGGAACTAAAAAGTAGTTAATCCCACCCAAGTCCCCCAGGGAAGACCCGGGTGGGGGACTTACAAACCAAAAGAAGTGGAGCTCGTTTAAGACGAAACTCAAGCACTTTCTGGAAACAATGCAGATCGCCAAACAATTGATTTTGCTGAGGTAAACATCTGCCTCTAGATCTTGTGCTTGTCATGATCGCATAAAACTGAAGAACAGCCATGAACAAGTGTCGCAAAAGATTCCACACAATACCAGATGCCTGATGAAATTTCAGATTAAACCAATGACACAGGAAGAACCTTCCTAAAACTGTTTATGTATTTCCATGTATATTATAATATTATACTATATTATATTAATTTTTATTTATCTATTGACTTTTTTAACCTTTGATTGACTTTTACACACAAGAAAGTTTCGCAGGCCCCACCCCCCACCCCCTACCCCCAACCGACCCGACCCCCCTAAAAAAAAAAAAAAGGATATAATTTCTCATTCCGGATACAAACGTCTGCCAGAGCAAGGCGCGTGCTGGTCTGTGATTTTTGGACCTTACGGCTAGAAGCTGTAAGGTAACAAAAATCACAGAGCAGCACACAATTCTAGTTCCGTCTCACCAGATAGTCAGACTTGCCGGTAATGTGCAACGATGATACCCTTCAATTTTCTCCAGTGAGGACAAACTTACATCCTATACGATAAACCAGCAGAACACGAGGGAAACTTTATACGGCTCATCCTGTGCCAAATCTAATGGTGTTCGCATTCAGCCTTGTTACTGACACCTTAGCGCGAAACCCTGTGTTGATGGTGTCTTTTCTCTTACCCCCCCCCCCCCCCTTCGGGGGATGAAAAAGGGGGGGGAGGGGAGGGGTGTTGTTAGTGTCAGTTACAAGCTAACACGCGAATACCATCGATATATTCTAAAGCTGATTTATTCGCTGGTGCATGCAGTTTTGTATTTAACTCATTCTATCCCAAGACCGAAATCCTCCTCAAGATTTGTGCGCACGTGTGTCAGGTGGCCTGCTGCAAGGGAACCTGACATTGTGCAGCTGTGCAGGAGACTGACAGCATCGCGACCCACTGCGATATTAGTCGCGGGGGCTCATGAGGATTTATGTCTCTTGCCAGTCCTTTGTTCTTGGTGCTCATTTTTGTCCGATTTACATCAGTGTGCAGTCCTTCCTGACCCGCAGATCGTGACCACTGGCATTGACGGGATGAACGACAGACATGAACACACACACACACAAAAATCCTGTATACCTCTGGTTGTCTCCATCCTCAGAAAAAAACACAGTTTCAGTTCAGTTTAGTTTAGTTCGTTCTGGTTCAGCCTCTGGTGCTGTTTACAGTCCTGACGGCTACAAGCACATGATGTTAAGGTTTCATTTTTTGAAACTGTAATTTTGTTTAAGATTTCTTCTTCTTTTTTTTTTAAACACGATTATTTGTCATTTTTAATTTTCCCCTTCTCTGAAGGTGATCTTACAAGTGCGGTTTATCACTGCAACAATTAAGTGCTCGTCTGAAAGTCCCATGCCTTATCTCACGAGTCTATTCTCAAAGTTTCGCCAATCTTAGCTGGCACTAGGTTTCGCGTAAACAGCACTTCCCACAACTCCCCGAGTACTTTCATTTTATGATGTACATGAGGCCGTGCGACAGGACAACGAGGCCGCGCAAGAAGAGACACAGACTCAATGTAGCCCTTGCGACTTAACGGGCCCAACAGGATCTGTGCCTCTTGGCGACGGGATTATACAAGGCACTTCTGCGACCCTTAAAAGTTGGACTGCATTAACCCCCGACAATTTATTTCTAACTACATTTCCAGAAAACGTGCACTGAATTAATCCATGCAATTAATTCTACATAGATATTAACCGCACCTGCTCCATTCAAATTAAGTTTGATCCTAGTTTAAGTGAGACCTGTCTTTAGGAAAGGGGCCTTGTCAGTAGAAAGAGGCATAGATTCTCATGAGCCCCTGCACACTGCGCAGGGGCTCATGAGAATCTACTCCTCTCTGAAAAATTCCACCTTGTTTACATCGTCAGACGGAGGGGGATCTTCTGAGCTGAATAAAAGTCTACACCTATGAGTGCACGTACATTCACTGGTTTCCATCCAATTAAACTATCGCCTCTTGCATTAACCTTGGGCCATAAGCTAATATCAGAGTACTTCTTTACTGGAGATGGGATGGGAACTGTAATACGGCAGAACCTGATTTGAGCAACAGCCCTTCCAGTCATAGCCACCTAAATGATGGGCGTGAATAATGACAGGTGGCCAGTGAACTAATATGGTCCTTGATGACAGGTGACACTGTCTGCCCTTCAAGACTACTCTTCAAGAGAGTACGTGTCTTCAAAGATCGGTTGTTGTTGGTTCATTTGTAAAATCCGGTTGCTAAAACTGGCTCTGCCGCATATTAAATTAAGTTAAATATGTTGTGCACTGTTCGTTGCACATGCGTCTAGCTTGATTTTAGCTTTTTATCGTGAAACTATGAACTGAGAATCATGCTGGACAATCCTATAATCTATAATGGACATATTCTCATGGGCCTTCCAACGCTTGACAAGCCCTTTGCTAAGGTATTTTAACCCTTTTTATCTTGATACAATACTGCTTGAAGTTAATTTGATTATGATAGTTCAAGGGTGGTGCCAAAATAGATTGGCGCCACAGGCACCAAGCTATTCTGGCACCACCCTTGAACTAAAACGGTTGATCTATCTCCTAATCTGTAATGTAGCCGTCAGAGGACAACAAACAACTTTTTACCTGACTTCTTCTGCTTATATCTCTGACTTACTCCATAATTCTGTATACTCCATCTCGCACCCTCCGCTCTTCTTCTGACACACGTAAATTTCGCCTTCCCAATTTCAAATGTAAAACACGTGGCAGTCGTGCCTTCTCCCATTTTGGCCCCGCCACTTGGAACAGCCTCCCCGCCCCTGTCCGTAAACTGTCAACGCTCTCATTTAAATCACTTCTCAAAACCCACCTCTACATCGCTGCCTTCCACTAGTTCATTTCCCCAGCCATGCACAATTCATCACCACTGTTATGTGTGTGTGTGTGTGTGTGTGTGTGTGTGTGTGTGTGTGTGTGTGTGTGTGTGTGTGTGTGTGTGTGTGTGTGTGTTAGCTGTTAGCCTTTTCATTGTATGAGCTCTTAGAGCTACTTTTACAATAAGCGCTTAACAAATCTCCTTTATTATTATTATTATTATTATTAAATCAGCCTCAGGATGTAATGGGTTAAAAGGACGTGACTGGCGAAATGCATACATGATCCATCCAGTGTTTTTTTACAACTCGGTCGGCAAAATGATCAGGAAATAGGCGTTAATGCTTTCACGTCAACAAGAGGCACAGATCCTCATGAGCCGCCGCAACCATGCGGGTGCTCATGAGGATCTGTGCGTCTTGCAGGTTGCGGCTTTCTGTGATTTCATTATAGCACACACCCTCACTATTCTTTACTTTGTGCAAATACAATCTGACTATACCTACATAAATTACACCTGCAGATTCTGCAGAACACAAAAGTTTTTGCTTTGGTAACAAAACACTACGAGTACCGCCAAATACCCTACAGCCAGACAAGATTTATTGAGGGGAGCCCCTCCAGTTTTGGACCAAGGCGCCTCCAAGACCTGAAAATGTCACACTGGAGCACAGGGGGGAGAGGGGGGGGGGATGCAAGTCCAGGCAAAAGAGTCTCGCGCCCCTGACTCGATACCAGGTTCGGTCCCTTTTCCTTACATCTCGGCTCCTCAGAGAGAGAGAGAGAGAGAGGGCTATCAGGTTTACACCTGCGACTGGTGTACAAGAGGTCTTGATGAGAGCATTGTTCGCTGACGCATGTGCGTCATCAGCGCTGAGGTCGACCCGACTCTAGTCAGCAAAGGTCTTCGGGCCCACGACGGCCGCAGTGGGGCCGCGCACGACGTCTCCGGGCCCTCGACGGCCGCAGTGGACCCGCGCACGACTGTGCGCGGGTCCACTGCGTCCGTCGAGTGCCCTAAGACGTTTCGCTTGTGGGGTCAGTAGTAAAAAGGCTGGAAATCCCAACACTTACCCACCTCTCAACAATAGTTTTACTGCTATCTGTCAAACTCATTCGTCAGGTTACGTTTATGCCGAACGACTCCAAACAACGAACGACGACCAAATCACGGAGGATAACCAGCGTGTGCTACAAGCACAGACAACACTCCAAACATCTCCAAGAGGCACAGATCTTTATGAGCCCGGAGAGCTCATGAAGATCTATGCTGTGTGATCGACCACGCGACGGATCATCCCATGTCTGTGGGAAAATATTACTGATCTCTGCAAAAAAAAAAAAAAAATATGCAAATTTCAGGACACAAAATATAATTTTAACGCGACCCCTTTAACGTCTGTCATCCCTTTGGGGAGTCTTGAAAACAAACGAATCAACCATTTCTTGTATTTATTTTGAGAATTTTAAAAAAAAAATGACAGAAAACACGCTTATTTTATTTGCAACACCCATATGTTGTAATTATCCTTTTTAAAGGTTTTTTCCCTCGGATTTTTTTTTCATTTCATGCGCTTAGCTTTGTTTTCTGCTGTTGTTTTTTTTTTTAATTATTATTATTTATTTGTTGGGGTTCCCCCGAATAATAGGATTGAACCGGCGTATTAAGTTTTCAAAATCCTCTCTTGTTTATCTTCGCTGGCGACAAGTCACAAACACGCGAGACGCTGTAAATGGGCCAAAGGATTTGAACGATTGCCGAAGAGAGGATTTCTCACAGATCTGTGACCAACCCTGCATTGTTCAACTCGTCCAGCGTATCTGCTGGCGATTTGCACTGAACACACACAGGTCAGCCTCGGTATACCGCGGCACCCATGCCGCGTTGTTCGCCACTACCTTTTTCGTAGTGCTGAATTCACCATATAGACTTTTTAGGGAGAGAGGGTGAAGAACCACTGGTTGAGCAACAGGTCCTCGGGCCGACATCAGCCTTCGCTGGCCCGCGCACGGCCGTGCGCGGGCCAGCGAAGGCTGACGTCGCGTGGGAGTCAAAGACCTTGTGCGATTTATACTAGAGACAGCGGTTTGCTGAGGCTGACTTGTAATAAAAGAACGAGACATGTTAAAAACTAAGCAGCGTGTGAATATGAGGCCAGTTGGCCTTTAGAACATTAGTAAAACTTGGAGAAAGGATTTAGCAAGACAAAGTACGACGTCAACATTGTTACCGTCTGGATTTGTCAATTCGTCAAACGGATTTTCAGCTTGTCAAACGGATTTAAAGGATTTCGAAAATTCAGCAAAGTTACTTAGAGGAAAAGAAGAAACGCCACGCAAACAAAAAATCAGCAACTCGGTTAAAGGATTTATGAAAAGAAGGACCAGAGATTTTGAATCTAAATGCGATGGACGTAGAATAATCAGTAGATTTTCCCATCACAGTATCAGTCTCACAGCTAACAGTCTTCCATACTGAAAGAGGCATAGATTCGCATGAGCCCCAGCAGCTGTGGAACATGAGAATCTACACCTCTTGCTGGCTCAGACAGGACTAATTTACATCTCCAATTTACATCTCGCACAGGACCGAGGTCACCTGGGTTTGGGTGCGGGTGCACCGCACGCAGCCCACGACTGCGATTTAGAGAGTGATTTTTCCGAAAAGCTGCCAGCATTTAGACATGACATGAATAAATGCACAGGAAATTTTGATTAAGATACAAAGTCTATCCCTGCGGATCAAATATATTTAACTCGGTTTGTCTCAACTCCGACAACAAATCTATCCAGAAGTCGAAGCACACACACACACACACACACACACACACACACACACACACACACACACACACACACACACACACACACGCACGAGGTGACAAAGACGTAAAACCAAAATGGCCCCGTTTTTCATTTGACGCACGAAGTTTCTGCCGAAGCACAACAAGCAGTACCTAAATGAATGAGGTATAGATCCTCATGAGCCCCCACAGTTGCGAGGGCTCATGAGGATCTATGCCTCTTGCTGAAATCACTCGGGACCCATGCTCTTTCGACCGCCGAGGATCTCCGACATTTATTTACGATTTTTTTTTTATTTAAACAACCACCCCACAGTCTGCGGTTTCTGGCCGTAAAAAGCAAAAGACACTGATTAAACACAATTTGTAAGAAGTTGTGGTGACAGCGAAATCAACACATTCCCATGAAATGAAATAGCTGGCTTTGAAAACACACACACACACACACACACACACACACACACACACACACACACACACGCACGCACGCACGCACGCACGCACGCACGCAAGACTTTTGATAACACTAGACGGAATACATAGATCCGCAACATGTGAACACACCGTGAAATTTTAAAGAAATGTTCTAGTCTGAATACTCACCAGTAGAAGACGCACTCAGCCTTTGCTGTCGAATTTTCTCCCTGAGTTTGGTCAGAATGTCTGCAACACAAAACGCAATGCCTTCAGTATTTATCATCAACAAGTGTGCGCGCTGGCACCAGTCAGCATCACCATTACGCGCTCCAACATTTGAAGAAAAAAAATCGGATAAATATAACGTGCAAAGGGTGAGGGGGCTCATGAGGATCTCTATACCCATGCAGACGGGTGAAAGTGGGGACAAGAAAACGTGTGGTGTGCTCTGTGGTAAAAAGAGCAACCCTCGACCAAATTTGGACCTTGGCGTGCATGGCCACAACATGCCGTTCTTTACAAAAATGATAATCAAAAATGATAATCAAAAACAATACCCTCACACAAAAGCGTACGCGAAACGGTAAACTTCTGAATGCGACGAAGCACAAGTCTACACACTTAATTTGCGCGTCTATAATTGCCTAGTTTACTTAGCTAGTAACCTCTTTCGGTGTCGGTACCGATTTTGGTCGAGGTGATTCCTAAACACCTCGACCAAAATCGCCACCGACACCCAAAGGGTTAATCCACTATGTTCTGTGGTCTTTCATGCAGACCTGGAGGGGTTTGCATGACAGTGGACTTACACCGTAGGCCAGGCCCAAAGCGCAAGTGCTAGCCTGCTGTAATGACAGCGGCCTCAGACTTCTGGGTTAGAGCAGGGCGGCCGGTTTCAGTACGTCTGCTTTCAATGCATACCGTACCTGTACATGGTCAAAGCAAAGCATACGTCACTGTTCCAGTGTAAAATACTAACAATGCCATTCAAGAACAAATGAGGTCTTGTCCATTCATTACACGTATGAAAGACATGTATTCGAAACCCACACACGACCTCGCATAGGGCCTCATGAGAATCTACGCCACTTGCACATAGTTTCGGTCCGCGACTACAGCAGAACCTGTTTTGAGCGGCCGCCCTGAAGACAGATCACCTGATGGTCTTTAATGACAGGTGACAACTTTTACATTTCGACTTGTCTGGATAGAGTATCAGTGTTTTAAAAGCACAGTTTCGTGCCGAAAAGTTACTCGAAGCAGGTTCTACTGTCACATAGGTCTCGGGCCGGTTGGTCTCTGGCGACCTAACCCACTCGACACACTTGTTCAAACCACTAAATAAACCATCGTTTTGGAGTTTCAGTATCGGGGTAAGTAGGAAACTTGTCCATCAGAAGTAAAAACACAAACACTTAAGGGCAAACAGGCGCGTGTACAGTAGCTTGGGGGAAAAAAAATTCAGTTTAGGAGCTTTATCGTTATTAGCAAAAGCGACCACTCCCGGTTAAAAGTTGGCAATATCTCGTTCATACTTGTTCTTGGTATGCCTTACATCAACGCTGCACAAAGCGACCACTCCCGGTTAAAAGTTGGCAATATCTCGTGCATACTTGTTCTTGGTATGCCTTACATCAACGCTGCACAAAGCGACCACTCCCGGTTAAAAGTTGGCAATATCTCGTTCATACTTGTTCTTGGTATACTTACATCAACGCTGCACAAAGCGACCACTCCCGGTTAAAAGTTGGCAATATCTCGTGCATACTTGTTCTTGGTATGCCTTACATCAACGCTGCACAAAGCGACCACTCCCGGTTAAAAGTTGGCAATATCTCGTGCATACTTGTTCTTGGTATGCCTTACATCAACGCTGCACAAAGCGACCACTCCCGGTTAAAAGTTGGCAATATCTCGTGCATACTTGTTCTTGGTATGCCTTACATCAACGCTGCACAAAGCGACCACTCCCGGTTAAAAGTTGGCAATATCTCGTGCATACTTGTTCTTGGTATGCCTTACATCAACGCTGCACAAAGCGACCACTCCCGGTTAAAAGTTGGCAATATCTCGTGCATACTTGTTCTTGGTATGTCTTACATCAACGCTGCACAAAACGACTAGCTTAACCCATTTAACCCCAGTCCGGCATTTCCCAAATTTTAGAGGTGCCAGTTGCAGGAGCTTGGCGGCGCCAAGCTAATCTGGCACTACCCTTAAATTCTCATGGTCGATCCATCACCAGCTGTAGTGCTTCGGGGCTAACTTGAGTCTACTCATGAAATCTGAATGTCGTACAATAAAAGACGTTTTGGCTCCTCTTCCCCTGGATACGCAGGAGAGTTATTTGAGTAGGCCAAGCGCCACAGTTTACGCAAGCCTTCTCGCAGGATGGCTTGTTGAAAAGCTGCAGCACATTGCAATAAAGCTGGAACGGCGGAAAAGTAGTACTAGAAGTACTGAGCTAGTGGTACCTAAGGATGGTACGAGAAGCCGTCATTTTGAGCCCGGGAACACCAGGGCGCAAACACCCCGTTTATTAAACCCCTTCCCTGCCACTGTCGGTACATTTTGTTTCTGAAGTCTTGGTTCTTACAACGACCCAAAGCCACATCCCTCCAAGGAATAGGGATACAAATAAGTCTCAGCAAGAGATATAGATCCTCATGAGCCCCCGCGACTGCGGGGGCTCATGAGGATCTATGTCTCTTGCAATCATTGATTGATTGCAATCGGGTTGTGTTCAATTGTTCTCAATTGTCGGCCATTTTTTTGGTAGCGAAGGTTGATTGATTGATTGTACATTGCTTAACGTCCCGACAGCAACAAGGCTTTCTCAGGACGTGCCGGCACTGCTTGTGAAAAAAAATAAACAAACAGAACATTAAATGTATGTCGCCAGCCGGTCAAATACATTAAATAAACCTAACACATGGGGCCTAAATAAAGCTAAGACCATTAAAATTTAGCAACACACATCCAATATCAAGAGCTACAGGCAGTGCAGACAGTAGGGAGAGTTTTAAAAAGGCAAATACAGGTGAATGGACAAAGGGTAGACAGAAACACATGCCCCAGAATAGAGAGAAAAACCCACCCTGTGGGGCTGACCAGGGTGACCCTGGGAACTAAAAAATACCTAACCCCACCCAAGTCCCCCAGGGCAGACCCGGGTGGGGATTGGTAGCGAAGGGGCTAAAACTACTGTGTAAAGTTGTTAGCCCGCAGCTCTCAGAATCATTCAAGTTCACACACGCCTCTGAACTCACGTCACTGAAATCTGCCGTCGTATGGCAATGGCCAGCGTGTCCATTTTCACGATGATATACAATGAAAATCCTGCTTTTCTCAAATATGGTCATGCTGCCATTTGCCAAATCTTGGCAGAAGTAAATTACTTAACCCCCTCCTGGAAAGAGGACCGGTGGCTTCATGCACACGCGAGTCAAAACTAGCTTATTGTTAAGCAAGGACTTTACTTTCTTTTAAAATGGCCCATTTCAAAACAGTGTACGAGTAGGGACGGTATGCAAGTGCAATTCCAGGCACAAGCTGGATGAAAAACAAAAAGGTTGTTCTCATATCTTATACAAAAAGAACAAAATAATAATAACAAAATAATAACAATAACACTAATAATAATAATAATAAAATTTATTTTATTATTATTATTATTACATTAAAACGATTTTAATAGGCAAACACCTTGTATTCACAACCGCTAAGAGTGCTACACGACATACTAAATATAATACCCTGTGTCAATATTGGTTGGGGTATGGACTTGGCTGTTCCGGAAAATGTCACCCTCATCTCCCCAGGAATGCACTCAAGGCCTTAAGCCTTTTACCCTAACATACGACAGCAAGATTCAAACGACCAAGAAAGTTCACAGGTCGTGCCAGAAAAGCTCGTGATTTTGTTGGTTTAACTCATTCCAGACGTGCCGCATTCGGATACGCTGCGGAAGCGACCACCTCTGTGGGGTGGTAGCTTTGGCAGCGTATCCGGATGCGGTACGTCTGGGGCAGTATGATTATGTACACTACTATACTGCACGATCCCCAACGATCATCCCATGCATGTGGCCTCAGCCTCATCAGTCTCATTGATCAGTGCATAAGTCTCATAAAGTCTGCATGTCGATTACAAGTGTTCGGCATTTGTTTTCTGTTAACTGCAAGCCTTTCCGTCCAAAGCGGCGTTAGAGGAACCGCGCGGGTATCGTACCCACGCTGGAACCAAACAAGCACCCATTTGTGTCACCTCTGCGCAGGATCTTTACACTGAGACTAAAAAATCACAGAGCAAAATGAGTCCAGCCAGTGGCACAGATCTTCATGAGCCTCCACAAAGTTGCGGGGGCTCATGAGGATCTATTTCACTTGCAGATCACATTCATGTAGTTACTACGCAGAGCTTGATACAAAGCTGAAATCTGCTGCTTGTCGTCTTAGAACGCATGGTACGGTACATCTCAGAAACATAACTAAACGGGCAGAGTCAGCAACAGGCGAGATCATCATGAGCCCCCGCAGTTTTGCGGGGGCCAATGAGGATCTATGCCTCTTGCAGATAGATGGATCTCACTACTGTGCACTAAGCCTAAGGGTTTATGATTACAGTAATCAGTCTTGCTGGCAATCGTCCCAAAACTCAACATTAAATACTGAACGGTCAGGGATTAGCAATACTGAGTCAGCACCATTGGCACACTGGTTGCCTCGCTCGATTCGCTACCGCTGATTCAGCGGTAGCGAATCTATTGAGACAACCAGTGTGGCCACTGTTGATCTTGCAGTGCGGTACGGCGATATATATGGAATTTACTTCACACGACAGATTGTCTGTGCATGGTGCCAACTACGTTACACTATTTTCACATAAATAATAAAATATACTGAGGATCAAAAGAAATGCGACATTTTGGAATCATCGGAAACACAAAAATGTTTTCGATGATTCCGATGATTTTACAAAATGTCGCATTTCTTTTGCTCCTCAGTATACTAGAGTAGATAATTATAAGCAGCTGGTTTTTTAACCAGTAAGTAAACACGCAAAGGTTCTTTGTTCTCTGTTAGACTTTGTACAAAAGCGAATCAGACCTGGGACAGAAATGCAATTTCCTGAAGAAGTGTGTCTCAGATGTCACGAGTGTTTGCATTAAAACTAAAAGTTTAACACACACACACACACACACACACACACACACAACGACCGACACAACAACAAAAAATTCTCTTTGAAAATTAGAATCAGTTACTAATCCAATTGTGCGCCTAGTGGGTCCTAACACTCCCACCCGGGACAAACTTAAAGCCTCTGCAGCCAATTCCCGTTGTCTCCTTGGATTAACTTAACCCCTTCATTGCAAATAAAAAGTGAACACGATCCAACTGCAAGACGCATAGATCCTCATGAGCACCCGCAACCGCGAGGGCTCATGAGGATCTATGCCTCTTGCCGAAACCCCAATCTGAAATCCTTGGACGGCGGTTGTGGTTTTGTGTCGTTGGGTGAGCAAAGATTTCCGACATAAACTATGCGTTCAGTGGCCGGGAGAAGGTTAACCCAGGAAGCCAAACGACCATTCACCGTGGACCACGAGCGTTTCTGAGACAAAAGCAACAATCCATTACCTAAGGTTTCGTCTCCCTTGCTTTGTCTCTGGCACGCTCCACACTTTCCTGTAATCGGATCCGTGAGCGAAGCAAGCAAACCAGGTGCCAGCATGGTCTCGAAATGTGCTGTTGAGGCTCCCTTCTGCATGAACTGATGGGCCGGAGACCTTAAGACCAGTACAGCAGAACCTATTTCGAGCGACCGCCCTTAGGAGCGATCACCTGTTATTAAAGACCGTCAAAATCGTGATTTTGGTGGCTCATGAGGATCTATGCCTCTTGGAGATGTTTGGAGTGTTGTCTATGCCTTTGGTACACACACGTTATTCGCCGTGCCTTCGCTCTCGTTCGTTGTTGTGAGTCGTTCGTTGCAAATACATCCCCACCAATACCTGACCTGTATGGGGCCGTAACTTAAGGTACATATGGAGTGGACACCGTGCGTTGTCTCAAGACTGTTCAGCGTCTTCGCCAGTTAGCAAAGCTCCTCGGGCCGACGTCGCTCGCAGTGGGCCCGCGCACAGCTGTGCGCGGGCCCACTGCGGCCGACGTAGGCCCGAGGTTCTTTTGCTTACTGGGCAACTGTCGTCCCGGACAATAGTTAATCCTATAATGGGCGCGCCGGTTGAAATCCACACACTTAAAGGGGACACAAAGTCAACCGAAGACAGGCCAACCCAACAGAATCAGCTAGCAGAAGGATTTTTTTTTTTTTTCGGCCGCAATAAGGTATCAACTCTCAAAAAAAAAAAAAATGTAGCTGTGACATAACGTACACCATTCTCAACACTAAGACAATCAAGTGTGCAATATATGACTGGGTATGTGATGTCACAACTACCGGACAACTTTTCCCAATAACCTATTGTAGCCAAAACAATGTCTCCGATTACACAATTATTTCTGCTAGCTGGAGAGTTGGGTAGATCATCTTACTGTGTTTGACTTGTCAGAAAGGTCGTGGGTTCGAACCAAGATGGGGTCAAAATTTGCAGAGACGTCTTTTCAGTGCCCCATCATCACCTTTGTGGCAGAGAAAAGGCCTACGCCGTGTATCCAGAGGCGGCACGTCTCGAATAGTTAATAAGCGTATCTTTCTGCTAGCTTCCTCTAGTCTTTTGTGTTAAAATACAAAATAAGTCCCCCTGTTGAGTAGACTTTACGTCCCCTTTAATATACGTACAAGGTAATGATGAACGCAAACAATATCGACCACTTAACAAGTGGCAATGATGCTCAAGAGACCCTGCGACCGCATCTATGTCTCTTGCGGACGGGTTGGTGATTCAGCCACGCCGTGAAACCCACACACTTATCGGTAATCACGGTACCCGGTACACCGTAGGCATGGTACTAATATGTACTAGGCGACCTTTCGGTGAGAGCACGAATCGGTAAAGCCAGAGCAGCCTTTCTCCAGTTGGAAAAAGTGTGGAGTTCTAGAGAGCTGTCACAACACATCAAAGTCCGGATTTTCAACTCCAACGTAAAAGCAGTTCTCCAATATGGAGCAGAGACTTGGAGATTGACAAAAACCACAGTCAACAGAGTACAGATCTTCATAAACAGTTGCCTTAGAAGAATTTTGAAAATCCACTGGCCAGAGAAGATCAGCAACGTCAGACTCTGGGAGAGAACAGAGCAGATAACAGCAGAGAATGAAATTGGGCGAAGAAGATGGGGATGGATTGGTCACAGTCTGAGAAAGCCAGCTTCCAGTATCACTAGGCAGGCATTGTCATGGAACCCCCAGGGAAAGAGGAAAAGAGGCAGGCCGAGAAACACCTGGCGTCGAGACCTCCAAGCAGACATCAAGAGACTGGGAACCACCTGGAGTAAAATCGAAGGAGAAGCAAAGGACAGGAGTCGCTGGAGGTCTCTCGTCGACGGCCTATACCCGGGGAGGAATGACAGGCGTAAGACCTTTCGGTGAACTTGCGAGTACATTCAGTTGTACACCGGTATCTGCTTACAAAACACACCAATAACCCGTTGCCCGTTAGCCCGGGTTAGTAGAAGAAACAGCAAGTTACGACGACCTTGGGATGGTTGCTCCCCAGTGCAAAGATAAAATTAAATATCTCCTCTGAAAACTATTGATTTCATTTGGGTTCCGAGATTCAAATTCGAACCGAGTTGATCTACAGACTTGACACACACAAGTTAGCTAGTTATTGGGGTTTAACGCCGAGCAGGCGACTAAAGCCATCTCACGGCGGGAAGGGTAAAAGTCTGGTCAGCCAGACTAAGAGAAAGGTCTTAAAACATGATGTGAATACAGTTTCAAAGTTTGTCAGTCAAGGGGAATACATAAACATGATAGTTCATTAGTGGTACATAGTCGATCTGGCTACGAGACTGCAGAGATTAATCTCTAACCTCTTAGGATTCCTCCTTGCGGCTAGTAAATGTACTAAATATAGTTTTGGTAGTAATCTGATAATTTGCTGAAACCTGCAATGGCGATGCAAAGATGATGATTATAACCGACGGGTAGGTCATTTACCAAACTACAGGTTGTGGTTTTTTATCCGGCCGGAGGTGGGGTGGTGTTGGGTGGGCTGGTTGGTGGTGGTGGTGGTGGGAGTGGGGGGGGGGGGGGACTACGATCCGCACCCGTGCCGTGAGTAACCATCGCATTCTTACTGGACTGTTAAGGACAAAGCTCAGGTCACCAGTCCAAAGCACTTGACGCGCTATCGATCGATCTGATCGATGGTCTCTATCCCATGGCAGGAATAAAATACAACAGAACCTGCTTTGAACAACTTCTTTTTTCCCCCATGAGATCCAAATGAGATCACATTATTGATGCACAGATCCACATGAGCCCCCGCCAACTGCTAGTAAAACGGTACCTCGGGTCATGTTATTTCTGTCCTGTGAGTATACCTGTCTAAATCGTACAATGCCAACACAAAGCTAGCCTTCTTAACCCTGTTCATCCTGATACACTACTGCATGAAATCAGTTTTACTATCAAATGATAGTTCAATTCAAGGGTGGTGCCAGAATAGCTTGGCGCCTAAGGCGCCAAGCTATTCTGGCACCACCCTTGAAGTAAAATAGTTGATCTATCTCCATATCTCTAATGTGGCCTTCATAGGACAGTGAGCAAATTTTAAAAAGCGGCCTTAGGATGTAATGGGTTAAAACTGCCTTCTAACTCTCTCAGAGTAGTCCGCACTTTTTAAAAAAAAAGGACCAATGCAATGAATGATTAGAGATGAGCGTTCTATTTATGTCATAAATAAAACGCTTATAGCTCGAATCATTCATAATGTGCTGTCAGATGTCTTGCAAATTTATGCGTCTGTCGTTCACAGATCGTAAATACATTACAAAATAACATCGACTCCCGCTAAGAAAGCGCGCGGAAACTGTCAACAGCTTCAATTGGCTGTTATTGTAGAGCGTTTGTGCGTATGACATTTATAAGTTATTCCTCAAATCGGAAGTCCTTAGGCGACATGCGTAAATGTGTGGGTTTATTTTTCTTCTTCTTCTCTTCTCAGCTGCAGTCTAAGCCTTGCGACCGCTCAACAAAAAAAAATAATTATAAAGTCACAAATTTTACTCGTCTACAGTGACGCGCGCGCCCAAACACACACTCACAGAGTGAGACGACTTTGGCTTTCGAGAGGCGCTTAAATTATGAAGACCGTAGGACAGCAGAAGATCAGCCTGGACAATTCACTGGGTAGTGCCAGATTAGCTTGACGCCTGTGAAGGCGCCAAGCTAACCTGGCACTGCTCTTGAGCTCTCACAACAGATCCATCTTCTGCTTCAGGGTCTGCATAATAGTTTGAAAGAATACTAGTAATTTTTTATTGAAAAATTAAAACCAGTTTTGCAGTAAGAGGCAGATTAAGTACCGGTAGACAAGCACATTAAAGACCAGTCTGAAACATGACACCCCCCCCCCCATCCCTCCCCTCCCTCCCGCCCCCCCCCCCCTCCCAACTTCTCCAATCGATACGAAATCAGAGATAACTAAAAGTCCATTTCTGTTCCGATTCAAACAGTTATTCATTGTTGCCCGGCTTGATTTACTGCCTTATTGGTTTAACCTCGTGAAACAATCACGATCTCGTCAAAACGATACAGTTGTAAACCCGTCAGGCGCTGCACAGAAACGCTGCAGTGCCCCGACGTACTCATCTCAAACATAATTAAGCCGTTTCTTTGTTTTAATCCTCGTCACAGCACAGCGCACGGAGTATTCGCTGTGTTAACTCCATGGTGCCCTCAGTGCACCGAGTTAACCCCAAGCTGCCATCGGTACATGCGCGAGGTGGTTACCCCATTAAGCCCTGGCAGGCTACGGCAGGATGGGGGTCGACCGTGATAGTTCAAGGGTGGTGTCGGAATAGCTTGGCGCCTGTAGGCGCCAAGCTATTCCGACACCACCCTTGAACTATCACGGTCGATCTGTCTCCGGAGCTGTGGCATAGACCTCAAAGGGTACGAAAACAAATTGATAATTTCAACCTCGGGATGTAATGAGTTAACGTTTTCATGGCTTGAAAGAAGCATTCCGCCAACCTGCTCAAAGTGTCATGCCATCGAAAGAAAACATCCGGCGATGTGTTCCACTTCAGATACAGATCAGCCTCTGTTTATACATATAGCGATACCTGGCAGACATAGACCGTGTCATCAACCGACAACGTTTGCGCTAATGCGGTGCTAAACTTGCATGCTTGTAAAAGAAAAGAAAACACAGCAAACAAAAACATCCTCTGGCCGACTCCTGCCTTAGTTGGCCCGCACACTGCCGTGCGCGGACCAACTAAGGCTGAAGTCGGCCAGAGGCCTTTTTCGCTCACTGGTGTATATATTATAAGTTATTGGTCGGAGGGGTATGCTACACGGACCCTTGTAGGCCTGAGGGAGGTCAAAGAATGAGGGGTACAATGGTTCCTTTGACTTCCCGAAGGCCTACAACAGTACAAGGGTCCGTGCAGCGAACCCCTCCGACCAATAACGTATTTGTTTTCATTCCTCCACTATTTTCGTAAAAGAAATCAAGAAGACATATTTCGTCCTGGATCACGCCAGACATGACTGACGTCAAAGGAATATACGGCCTTTATACATAATAGACTTATGACGTAATTTAAAATATGTCATGACGTTGCCGTCTCCAGTACTGAGTGTGCTTGTTGTTTCGAACAACACTGAGTAACTTTGTACTTTAGAACGTTTGGCGATCTTTTATAAAACAAAACTGGCATCCAAGATGCGTCATCCAGAGGGCTATAAAACGTCCGCCATTTTGCGCTACAGGGGTTTTTATATCACGGTCACATGGTACGGTTTGCGCTAAAGTGACTGGTCGTGTGACGTAGGGAGGAAAACAAATATATATATGGACATGGCAGCCACAGGCCTGACCCCCTTGTAACTGCATTAGACTTCGCGATGTTCTGATGCGCGCAACGAGGTTGACCTATATGAAGTCAACCATTGGCGTAAATCACAGGTCGACACAGACATTGCCCGACTCGTAATGATCTATACCGCCAACTGTTTGGGTGAAGTCAAGATCAGAAGCAAACAGAAGAAGCCTCCTCGTAAAAGCTAGCCGTCCACTTGCAGACCACTGCACACCTGATCAAAGTCTCATGATTGTAAATAAGAAAGAAAAAAAATCCAGGCCAAAACGGTGACTGCCGTTGAGCCAAGCGTGTAAAATGCAGAGAAGAACCCAACAGAGGGAGATACACGCTTTGAAAAAGAAAACATAAAAGCTGCACTTTGTCTGAGTAAGGTTGTTCTAAATAAAAATATACTTTGCATACGCCACTATCATAGCCTGTCTGTTAACTCATTGGAGACGTGCCGTATACGGATACGCGGCGAAATCGCCGCGTATCCGTATACGGCACGTCTCCAAGGAGTTAATTTATTTTTAACAATGTGGCCTTGTAATGGCTCCATGAATCACAGTTACGTCGTCTTAGCACTTTTGTTTGTGGTCGCGACGACTCCTGCATGAATCACCGCGACAAAAAGCGCTACCCACGGCCAAAGGGTGAACCCTTCCCTGCCGCTGGTCGCAGATTTTGTTTCTGAAATCTTTCTTAATTCAAGGTAAAATAAATTCATCCGTCTAACAAACACTGATGTGAGGGCAACATATCCTCACCCACACCCCACCCACCTCTGCAATTGCGGGGTGGGGGGGGGGGGGGATCATGATGATCTGCCTCCTGCCGCAGAGGGGTAAAATAAATAAAAGACGTGCACGTCTATAGTCGAAACGCGGTATATGACCTGGGGTTGACCCTATCACTGTCGGGGAAAAGGCAGACGCCACTCAACTGCAAGAGGCATAGAACCTCATGAGCCCCCGCAATTGCGGGGGCTCATTCGGTTCTATGCCTCTTGCTGGCCGTCCTTATCCGAGGTCTTTGGACGGCTGATGAAATGAGTTTTCATGGGCACTGGCAGTGAAAGGGTTAGGCGCGCGACTGTCTGGGACAGAAAATCACGGACACCTGCAGTTAAATCATTTGTCCTCACCTGTATTTAATCCGCGGGTTTGTGGGCTCATAAATGGTACCCTCTTTTTTTTAAATATATTCGACTGTTAACTTTTAAAAAATATATTTGACTCTGGCCTTACCTCTGCTTTGGAAATAAATTTCACACATTTTACCATTGAATGGCGACGTATTAAGACGGATCAATTCAATCCACTTTTTAAAAATTATTATTATTAATACGGTCGTGTATAACTTTGAGAGAGAGGGGGTGGGGGTAGGGTGGGGGTGGGGTTAACACTAACATCTAAACTGTACATGCATTGGCAACACCAGCTTTGATCACCCCCATATATATGCATGGAGTTTTCTCAATGATTGATTGATTGTACATTGCTTAACGTCCCGACAGCAACAAGACTTTCTCAGGACGTGCCTGCACTGCTTGTGACAAAAAAACCTAAACAGAATATTGAATGTATATCGCCAGCCGGTCCAATACGTTAAATAAACCTATGACATGGGGTCTAAATAACGCTAAGACTATTTCGCAACACACATCCAACATCAAGAGCTACAGGCAACGCAGACAGTAGGGAGAGTTTAAAAAAGGAAATACAGGTAAATGGACCAAGGGTAGACACATGCCCCAGAATAGAAGGGAAACCCACCCTGTGGGGATGACCAGGGTGACCCTGGGAACTAAAAAGTAGTTAACCCCACCCAAGTCCCCCAGGGCAGACCTGGATGGGGGTTTTCTCAATGGATCACTTTTTTTCCTCTTTTTCTTTAAATCTTTTTTAACGTTAGTTAGCTATAGGGGTTTAACGCCGAGCAGGCGATTAAGGCCATCTCAAGGTGAGGAAACGAGAGAGCGCGAGCGTGAGCACTACTCACCGTCATCCTGGGGCAGCTCCTTCAGCGACTTCTTGATCTTCTGCTTGCGGGTCCTCTCCTCCCGCGACTCCGCCCCTCCCACCGCCCCTCTCTCCTCCTCGCCGGAGTCGCCTCCCCGCTCGGAGCTCATGCTGGGAGGGGTCGGGGTGCGGCTGCGCGGCGCGGGGACGGGTACTCCATGGCTTAACAACGCTCGAGAAACGCTTCCACCGCCACTCGCACTACTACCACCACCGACACCATCACTCGCCGGCACTCCTCTGGAAGAAAAGAACTCCCCGGCACGTCCCTGCGCTGAAGAAGAAGGCGCACTCCCGCCACGCCCGGACGTGGTGGAAGTCCTTGGGAGTTCAACGTCCACGTGCGTTAGGCGCGGGGACTTCCCGCGACGCTGGGCCGCCTCGGCTCTGTCGTGACGCTGTAAGGATTCGGTGATGTGCTCGTTCAGAAAGCGGATCTCCGTCTCCCGGATGGCCCGGGGATCAGTGAGGGTGGACTGGGAGTCGGAGGAGGAGGGTGGGGCAGCAGCGGAAGAGGCGGGGTAGATGGTGGAAGGGGCTGCGGAAAGTCCTAGCGTCGAGGTGTCGTTGTGGGCCACACTGTCCCTGCGTGTCACAAAAACACAGGGATTATTACAGTTATGGCAACTTAATACATTAAGCCCAGAAGACAACATTATAATTCTAAGATGGAAAAAAAAAAAGAAATAGCAACTGCATTGTGGAAAGCTAGGTTTTCATTGTATTATAATGAAAATCTCGCTTTTTTTAAAAAAAAAAAAAAACGGACATTTTTTTTTTTTTTTTTTGTCTTCCTATGACAGTCGTAGGAGGACCAACTCCAAAATGTAGTGATTCCGACCCAGGGGCTCATAGTCTTAATAGCCGGAGCTTGGCCTCTGCACATCACCTAATCTGGCACTAAACTTGAACTACTATGGTCGAGTCATCTTCCGCTGTGGCGTCAAGATTAAAGGTTATAATTGTGTATAATCGCCTCGATGCCGGTGGACGTAAATCGCGTCACAGAACTCGTGTATTCATTGTCCATATAGGTCAGCAACAGTCGAACACAATGGATAAACGATTATACTTAATATTTTTCGGGTCATACAGACCATGGGAAATGCAACGCCAGATAGCACCCATCCGTCCAACGTGCATGGATATAAATAGAGCCATCAAGAGGCAACGAACTTCATGAGGCCACCGCGCCCGCGGGGGCCTCATGAAGTTCGTTACCTCTTGCAGCTGTGTGGTGTGTGTGCGACACAAGTCGAAAGATGGTCTCCAACCTGTAAGTGCCGTCCCATTTGACTTCCCTCAGTCGCAGACGTTCGGAAAAGTCCACCCGCTTGGGGCTGGAAGCGGGCGGCGGGTGGCGGGTGGAGTGGCGGGAGGACCGGGCGGCTTCTCCAGGCCTCACCTCACCCTCCCTGTTCCGCGGGTGCAGACGGGCCCTGCCCGAGGCGCTGGCCGTGCGGTGCGAGGGGGGCTCCTCCACATACTTGTCATCTGGAACACACGAAACACACAGGTGCTAAAAGCCACCTACTCCAGGCAGAAAATGGGTTAATAGATCGCAATATAGCGCGGCACAGCCACCTTGCTTAGCTACTGACTAAGCTCACTCACGCAACTGGTTCCTGGCGCTGAGAACAAAGCCGTAGATATCATCATACATAAACACTCTCAAAGCAAGCCGGCTGCTTGAATCGAGCTCGACACAATGTTATGTCCGACCGACAGAGCTCGCGCGGTCGCATCGTCAAAAGTCGTCATCCGTCGGTACCTTTCAGCTACAGCCTGACGTCAGCCCGTCTCATACATAAGTGCACGCCATGCCTACCGAAGAAAAACCTGCAATTTCGCGCCGTGCAGTCAATGCCCGAAAACTAGGACTGCGATCTCCAACGCAGCTACTTGATGCGATCTCCACCGCAGCTACTTGAAAGTGAACTCGCCCACAAGCAGTATAATGGCCCACAACCACATGACAAGCATATGTGTGTGTGTGTGTGTGTGTGTGTGTGTGTGTGTGTGTGTGTGTGTGTGTGTGTGTGTGTGTGTGTGTGTGTGTGAGTGTGTGTGTGGTGTTATTTCGAACCTTACGACAAAACATGTGCTGGTCTGTGATTTTGGACCTCACAGCCTGTCGGCCGTGAGGTCCAAAATCACAGCCCAGCACAAGGCGACTCCGCGCCCGCGCGGAACTGACGAATTCGTTTTAGCTGTTTGAGGTGCAGATACTAATTGCATGATGACGCGGAATCCACGCTGCCCCTAGCTCGAAAGTTGTAAAGGACGCCATGCCAGCATTTCTGATACAAGGTACGTTCATTGACGTCTCGCCTCTCTCGGGCGTAGGAAGTGTGAGGCGCTCGGACCACAGACTGCCCGCGACGTCAAACTGCCCTTTCCAAACCAACGGAACTTAAAATAAATCAATTCAACGGTAAATCGATAGGGGATAGCACAGTCGCACTTTCACTCGACCTCGCACCCGAGTTTGAGGGACTGGTGGAGCCAATCTCGCCCCGAGCAAGAGGCGTGGATTCCCACGAGCCCCTGCGAACGCAGGGGCTCGCGAGAATCTACGCCTCTTGCAGACAAACGGTTTGAAAAACGCCAACAGAACGCTCTCAAACTAGCGCACAGCTCTGGCCAACCTCGCGTCCGAGACAGATTCTAATGCGCCCTTGCAGTCGCAGTAGTAAAGCCTAAGTCCCACAGCCTCAAGAGCTCATGGGAGTCTATGCGTTTTGCGCATGGAAGGGGCGGGCGGGACAATTGCGGGATAATTCGCCCCTGGCTTTAGCGCTGATACACTTCAAAGACAAGCTGTCGGCTGTTCAATGTACCTGGGGCACGCTGCTCCAGCCCTCATTCAGACAGGGGAGTTAAACTTTGGTAAACTCAGTGTATGAGGAAAGATACGCTTATTGGGTCGTTTTCTTTCTTCCGAGTTTATCCGTGTAATCCATCGTGAAAACAGTATACGGTATAATATAGACACGACGGGACAAGGTGGATTTTGCGATCGAAATATGCATTGACTCGCATGCTGTGTGTGTGTGTGTGTGTGTGTGTGTGTGTGTGTGTGTGTGTGTGTGTGTGTGTGTGTGTGTGTGTGTGTGTGTGTGTGTGTGTGTTTTAATCGTGACACTAAAATCATTGTACAAGCAACACCAAAGTTTGTTTGGTTGGTTGGTTGATTGGTTGGCTGGCTGATTGACTGACTGACTGACTGGTTGATTATGTTTAACACCGGAAAAGTATCAGCGCTAAAAAAACCAACCCGTCTAAGTTCCACTGGCTCCAAACGTTTTAACCCGTTCACTGCCGGGAAAAAAGTGAACACGATCCAACTGCAAGAGGCATAGATCCTCATGAGCCCCCACGCCTGCGGGGGCTGGTGATGACCTATGCCTCTTGCTGAGACCACTTGGAATCCATGTCCCTGGGACATCTAGGCTGTTGCCTTAAATCTTGAAATAACCAGGATGGCAGAAACACAGTCTGCGCGTCAACTGGCACTGAACGGGTTAAACAGCTGTTGCTTTTAACCCCCTTGTACATGCAGCCACCGGCACTGGTAAACAAATACCGGTGGCTGGCCGCCAGGGGGTTAACGGATCAGCGGAGCAGTGGTTTGTTTGCGAGTTCGACCGCGTGACCCAACTTTTATCGCGGACTTGCCCGACATAGGATTAGCCGGCCGGTGACAGAAGCGAAAACAATTGACCGGATAGAGTAACGCAGAAAGGGTCGGGTAGAGTTGGAGGAGTGGGATGGAGTGGGGTGCCGGAGGGGGGGGGGGGTGTCCCCAGTAACCAAAGGTCCTCGGGCCGACGACGTTTTGCCAGGGAGTAAGTAGTGCTTGCAGCAGGTGGTTGGTGTAAACAAACTGCATATAATTATGTGACTGGCTGCCGAGCGCATAAATAGCAAAGCTAATCCCAACAAAGAAAAGAAACACGTTTAGAAAGTCCAAGTACAACGATATTACAAATTAAATTCTACGTTCTTTCTAAGTGTGTTGGAATTTTTCTTTTTAACTGCAATTTGGAGGCTGTCCCCTGGCGAGTCATGTAATATGAACGCGGACTCAAGTCGCACGTTCAGACTATCTACAGAGCGCCCAGACATTACAGTTTGACCTTGATAGTTCAAGGGAGGTGCCAGAAATCTGGTAATACTCTCGCCGCAGATCTGCGTGTTGTTGTAATCAGGACTGTCGTGGTCAACTTTATTTCAAGCAATAGTGCATCAGGATGAAAAGGGTTAAGAGGTGACGCCTGCGCGCAGCAGCAAATGGGACAAACTTGACCACTTGACCACACAACGCATTAACCCTTTGGCTGTCGGTAGCGGTTTTTGTGGCGATGATTTCTGCAGGAAGGGTTACGGTTGGTCTCCTGTAGGAAGGGTTAGGGTTGGTCTCCTGCAGGAAGGGTTAGGGTTGGTCTCCTGCAGGAAGGGTTAGGGTTGGTCTCCTGTAGGAAGGGTTAGGGTTGGTCTCCTGCAGGAAGGGTTAGGGTTGGTCTCCTGTAGGAAGGGTTAGGGTTGGTCTCCTGCAGGAAGGGTTAGGGTTGGTCTCCTGCAGGAAGGATTAGGGTTGGTCTCCTGTAGGAACGGTTAGGGTTGGTCTCCTGCATGAAGGGTTAGGGTTGGTCTCCTGTAGGAAGGGTTAGGGTTGGTCTCATGTAGGAAGGATTAGGGTTGGTCTCCTGTAGGAAGGGTTAGGGTTGGTCTCCTGTAGGAATCACCGCGACATAAAGCGCTACCGACAGCCAAAGGGTTGACACTAATGACAGTCATTTTGCGCCAGCCACGAAGAAAAAATCCCACGGCCGTTTTTATGTCTGTTCTCTGGACTTTTCCACTGTATTAAAGGCGGAATCCGATTTTGATGAGTTCGGTAAATTCTGAGGCTTCCATTCACTGCTGTCAAGCAATAACGTGTCACTGAGACATTATAATTCTCCTAGCGTGAACGCCCGGGGGCCTACGCCAGCTGGGGCGCACAGACAGAACTCGCAGAAGTGAGGCAGATATTTCGAGATAGGTATGGCATGCTGTCTGAAAGATGAAACAAGAGGGGACAAGGTGTACATAAATCAGAATACACTGTACATTTGCGCCGGTGTGACAACGTAAACGTCTACTCACCCAAGCGGCTGATTTTCCGTTTGGCACTAGGGTGAAGTGGGCCTGCGTCTACAAACTGCAAAGCACACAAAAAGGACACAATTAGCATAAATGAGTGGACGAAACAAGCTCGGGAAACAAATTAGCGTAATGCAGTCACACAAATGCAAATCCGCCGCTCACACAAACACCTAAACAAAACAAACCTTTCTTTGAGGGAAAAAAACATTTGGCCACCTAATTTTTTTAAAGCCACATAATTTTTTTCTATTGTGGGGAAATACTAGCCTCCGATCATATCTAATCACTCTGCTGACACAAACGTGTGCAAACCCACGCACAAGTTTGTTTCAGCAGAGTGATATGGGTCATAATTTCATAGATTTTATTTACAGAAACCCCACAGCTACAGTATACTGGCAAGATGATTTTGTTGTAATGGTTGACAGAGTACAAAACTCCAAGGGTGATATACATATACTCGGTGATTTTAATATTGATTTATTGAAACCTGGCAACACGTCATGGAGATCCATGATAACGTTCTTAGGCCTTACACAAGTAGTTCAGTCACCCACCAGGGTCACTGCTACTTCATCCACATTAATTGACCATGTTTATACAACCAACGACAGTGCCCTTAGCAATGTCTATGTACCCAGCATCTCTGTCAGTGATCATTTTCCTATTTGTTTTTCATTATCTGCGAAGTTGCCAAAGAAACCTCATAAGGAGCATATAACCATCCTCTAAAGATCATTCAAAAAATTTAACCAAGATGATTTCTTGCATGACCTTTCACAAACACCATTTTCCGATGTGTACAACTATAACGATCCCAATGTAGCGCTGTCCCACTGGTATAAGTTGTTCCTCCGTGTTCTTTGACAGACATGCCCCGAGGCGAACTAAGCGTGTTAAACACCCCACTGTGCCTGAGTGGCTGACGGATGAGATTAAAACTGCGATGGAACTAAGAGGTCTACTAAAACAAAAAAAGAAATTTGACAAGTACAAAAAGCAGCGAAACATAGTTAAATCATTAGTACGTAAAGCACAGAGGCAGTATGCTGAAAAAATTATTGCGGGAGGCAAAGACATACGCAGCGTGTGGCAGGTGATTAACACGTTTACTAAAGGACAATCTAGCAAATCAACGAGTGTCCCCCCGCACCTTACAGCTGATGTATTTAATGAACACTTTCTTAACATTGCTAAAACCCTGTCACAGACGAACACCAGTGAGCCAGGTGAATACGTATGTTCAGAACAATTGAAACAGCACAGTCAGCTAAACGCTGGCAACACTTTCTCAGTTCCCCTAATGACCGTCCTTGGTGTAGGAAAATCAATAACCAACATGAAAAGTAAAACATCTTGTGGTGTTGACAGTATTAGCAGTAAAATCCTGAACATTGCGCTCCCGTATATTGTTGAATAGTTAACCTTTATATATAACCTTTCGATTCAAAAGAGCATGTTTCCAGATGAATTGAAAAAAAGCAAAAGTTGCTCCTCTACCAAAAAGCAAAGATCTGAGCGACCCAAGTGAGTACAGACCTATTTCAATCTTATCAGCAGTGTCCAAACCACTTGAAAAGCATATACATAATCATTTACTTCAATTCCTGGAGGAAAGCCGCCTTATTAGTACAGCACAATCAGCTTTTCGGCCTAAACATTCGTGTCAGACAGCCTTAACTCTCATAACCTACAAATGGCTTGCTGCCATAAATGAGTCCAAACTTTCAGGTGTAGCATTTCTAGACTTTACAAAAGCCTTCGATCTCATCAACCACTCAATCTTACTAAAGAAGTTACCTTTATATCACATTGATTCAAATGCAGTCGCTCTTCTCTCGTCTTATCTCTTAGACAGAACGCAGAAAGTGTTCTTGAATGGAAAATACTCGGCGGAAGGGCTGGTGACCCATGGGTTTCCTCAGGGATCCACCCTAGGACCGTTATTATTCAACATCTTTATAAATGACCTTCCACTGTCAATATCACACCCCAACACAAACTGTGAACTATTTGCTGACGATACATCATTACATGTATCTGATAAAAATGTTTCAACCGTGAGCGCTGTCCACTCCAACATAGTTTAGATGAAGTGTCAACTTGGTGTGATGAAAATCATGATTATCAGTATTCCTAAAATGAAAAGTATGCTGGTGACGACACGCCAAAAGCATCAACGTGGTTTGCAACCCCTTGAGCTGTCCCTTCACTCTCAGCACATAGAGCAAGTGTCAAAGCATCGTTTCTTAGGAGTGACAGTCGATGAACAGCTCAGCTGGGAGCCTCACATAGAAACTGCCTGTAAAACTATTTCGAAGAATCTCTTTCTATTATCCAAATTAAGTCGTATAGTTGCCACTGATGCTCGAAAACTATTCTTTAACGCACATATCAAGACACATTGTAATTATGCTTCCAATATCTGGGACGGTTGTGGAGACATTAATTTGAAAAAAAAAAATAATTCCCTTTACCGGCGAGGTATTAAGCTTATTCTTCCTGGTTCGTCCCCTACTGATAAAAGACTGAAAGCCCTCAAAATCCTACCACTTAATAAACAATTGGAACTTAATATTTGCTTATTTGTGCGCAAAATTCTAAACGATGCCGCCCCTCCCTATCTCCGTGAGCTGTTTTCCCACACGAATAGAGAGAACATGAGGAACAGCTTACTCCATCTCCCAAACCGAGAATCGACATCTTCAAATCTAGCATATCATTTTCCGGTGCTAAGTCATGGAATAATTTGCCCTCCCATTTAAAATCTATTTCAAAGTTATCTATCTTCAGAGATCACGTCAATAAATATCTGCTGTCGTTATGAATGTTCTATCTTTCTGCTTAGTATGTTGCTCCAGCACAGCAGATTGCTGCAGATTATGTAATAGTTCGACTGTCTGCACTAACATGTCAGTTCATACCAGTGTGTGTATGTGTGTGTATATATATATATATATATATATATATATATATATATATATATATATATATATATATATATATATATATATATATATATATATATATATATATATATGTGTGTGTGTGTGTGTGTGTGTGTGTGTGTGTGTGTGTGTATATATATATATATATAGTTTTAATTTCTTTCTCTTCAATTTTATTGTATTATTTTTTCTTTTTCTTTTTCTCTGAGGGTGGGGGAAATGGGTCTTTTTACTTATGTTTTATCTTTTGCTGTATCGTCTGATGTATTTTTATATGTGTAGAGTAACAGGACAGTTTGAAAGATAGGCATTGCTATGCCTAAAACTTTTTATCCTGAATAAAAACGTTTCATCATAGATGACCACCATAATTACAAAAACAAAATAAACAAGCACACAAACCTGTCATAACTTGAGTTTCGTGCTTAGTATAATAACGACCACGCACAAATTACTGACGTCCAAAAAACACACCTCCCGAATAACCCACAAAAACATCCTTTCAACGCAGTGCTCTATTTGGAGAGGGGGGAGGTCGACACTGGTTGTCTCTCTCGATTCGCTACGCTGAGAAAGCGGGGTGGGGGGTGGGAAGGGGGGAGGGTTGATTGATTGTACATTGCTTAACGTCCCGACAGCAACAAGGCTTTCTCAGGACGTGCCTGCACTGCTTGTGAAAAAAAAATAAACAGAACATTGAATGTATGTCGCCAGCCGGTCAAATACGTTAAATAAACCTAACACAAGGGGCTAAATAAAGCTAAGACCATTTAGCAACACACATCCAATATCAAGAGCTACAGGCAGTGCAGACAGTAGGGAGAGTTTTAAAAAGGCAAATACAGGTGAATGGACAAAGGGTAGACAGAAACACATGCCCCAGAATAAACCCACCCTGTGGGGCTGACTAGGGTGACCCTGGGAACTAAAAAATACCTAACCCCACCCAAGTCCCCCAGGGCAGACCCGGGTGGGGGTCGGGGGGGGGGGGGGTGTTAAGGCACAAACAAATAAAGGCACGCACCGCCGAAGGTCAAACAAACACACAGCTCAAAACACATTCAACAAAAATCATTTTCCTCATATTTATTTTACTTACACGCCATCGCGAATTAACCACCAGTGCAAACATTCCTCTGATAAACACCGCCACCTGTTAACCCTTCGGTTGTCGGGTGGCATGTTTTGTCGAGGTGGTTCCTCGGAAAGGAATCGCCTCGACAAAAATCGCTACCCACAGGCAAAGGAAGATACACTTAGCTTCCAGAGGCATAGATTCATATGAACCCCTGCGACAGCAGGGGCTCATGAGAATCTACTCCCCTTGCAAACCTAGGGCTGTTTCAGGTGTTCTGAGACTGAGGGCTCAATTTCGGGCTGAAGCGGTCGGCATTTTGTGTTATAGCCTTTTAGCCTGGCAAACACTCAAGACCCAACAAACAAGCTTGGGGTAGCAATTCCACTCGTTACGGAGCCAAGTAGTTTAGGATCGCTCCTTCACCACAACACGCGGGCCATTTTTGGGGTCGTTTGTTAAGATTAACTCATTCGAGACGTGCCGCCTCCGGATACGCGGCATAAAGCCGCGTATCCGGAGGCGGCACGTCTCGAATGAGTTGAAGCGATCTGCTCCGTGGCAGGCTTTGGCTGCGACAATTCGCCGATACTGAGGGTTATCTATGTTGTCTTGCCTCAACTAATACTTTTCTGCCCTTCTTTTCACAACCCATTTATGTTGGCACACGTACCAGAGCATTTCCACTACATTTTTAAGCGTAACGGAAGAAACTCTCCTGCCGCGTACAAAGGAGAAGAGGAGCAGAAAAGACTTTCATTTTCCGACATTCAGACATTATATTTTAAGTTAGCCCTTTTTGTCCAGACTTAGTGTAAGGCATATACTATAACACTATTCATACATGAGATGTTTTCAAGACTATTTATACATGAGTTTTTTACAAGACTATACATGAGTTTTTTACAAGACTATTTATACATGAGTTTTTTACAAGACTATTTATACATGAGATTTTTACAAGACTATTTATACATGAGATTTTTACAAGACTATTTATATATGAGATGTTTTTCAAGACTATTTATATATGAGATGTTTTTCAAGACTATTTATACATGAGATGTTTTTCAAGACTATGACTATTTATATATGAGATGTTTTTCAAGACTATTTATACATGAGTTTTTTACAAGACTATACATGAGATGTTTTTCAAGACTATTTATACATGAGATGTTTTCAAGACTATTTATACATGAGATGTTTTTCAAGACTATTTATACATGAGTTTTTTACAAGACTATACATGAGATGTTTTTCAAGACTATTTATACATGAGATGTTTTCAAGACTATTTATACATGAGATTTTTACAAGACTATACATGAGACTATTTATTAACCCTTTGTGTGTCCTGTAGGAATCATCGCGACCAAAACCACTGCCGACACGCAAAGGGTTAAACCTTTACCGCGTAGGTCACTACAACGTTCAAGTCACGGAGAACAGATGTCACAGACGTTAACACACATAAAGTAAACTCCACGTGTAAGTCGCGGGGAAATGGATTTTAGCCAGTTGACACGAGAAATAAAGTTGTGGTATGACCTGACGTCCAGGTAGCGGGGAACGCGTCTTAAAAAATCTGGCACGAGAAGTGAAATTTGTGATACGTTTCAATCGTATACGGCACACTACCGATAGCGTAGTACACAGCTTGTACACAAACTCCAAAAACAGGCGAAAGGAAAAGATTCTCAAGTGCCACAGCTGCTGGAATGGAATCTTGCTCTCAAACACCAGGTTCATTTACGTCTGTGTTAATTGCTCTGAGGAAGAAACGGAAATACCAACCTACGCCTGACCATAAAATACTCTCTACAAAACCAACTTGGCACCGATGCATTCCTGTATAGAATTTACAAACGCCAAATAACAAAAAATCAAAGGCCAAAAGGTATAGATCCTGGTGAGCCCCCGCTACAGCGGAGCTCACCAGGATCTATGCCTCTTGATGGAACAATTTACGTCTGCGCTCCACAAGCGGAGGCGGTCGCCAGGGGTTGAACTCGTCGAAGGAACAACAACTGATGGCACCTTCAATACCAACTATGAAGGGCAACGGCCTATGGGTGAGTGCGAGTGTCAAAACAAGCTACAGGTCCTCGGGCCGACGCCAGCCGCCGTGGGCCCGCGCACAGTTCCACAGCACACACTAGTGCACTACTGTGTGATGTGGGACTTTGCGCGGGTCCACAGCGGCCGTCGTCGGCCCGGGGATCTTTCGCATAGCTGGCTGTGTCAAAGCGAAGTCCCCTTTGGCAACGGCTTACGAGTTAGGCAAGAGAAAAGTGCACAGGTAAAAGAGCTGTATGTGTGAACAATGTCACGTAAATAAATACATGCCCACGTACAGTACACTATATATCGCCAGCGGCAATTGAATTAGCAGTGTATTAAGCCCATTACATTAACCCTTTGCGCATGCCGCCACCAGTGCTGTTGTGATGGGGGCTAACCAATCCCCAAATGATGCGTAATATCGCAATTAAAGTTTAAGCATTGGAACAAAGAAGGCATTCTACGAATAATAAATCAATATTCCTAATAGTTACAATGAAATCCGCTGGAAAAAAAGGTCCGAAGTAGATCGCTCTACAATCAGAGAGTGCCTAGTACACTGCGCACGCGAGGGGCTGACTCACATATCCACAACACACACTGAGTCCATGTTCCAGCAGAAGCCAATAAGAGCAGTTACCAAACACCTGACTTATTACGGGTCAAAACTAATTCAATCACACAGATCTTCATAGATCAACCATCGCAGTTCAAGGGTGGTGCCAGAATAGCTTGGCGCCTTTAAAAATAACTCAATTACACAAATTAACATTCACAGATCAACCATAGAGGTTCAAGGGTGGTGCCAGAATAGCTTGGCGCCTTAAGGCACCACCCTTGAACTATCACGGTGGCAACGCGCTAGAGAGCGACTGCCACCGTCATCATTTTCTCCCCCTTCTCAATTCTCTTCCTATCCCCCACTCCTCACCCCACCCCCCATTCCCTTTATGAACTCAACCCCCACCCCACCCCTCCCCACTCCACTCAACCATCTCCTGCACTCCAAAGCAATCATAACTCCAAAAGGAAATCAACCGTGAAGGAAAACAAATGCCAGAGCACACCCACGGAAGAGATACAATGGGGGAAAAAAAGAGGCCACCAATAAAAGATGTATCAATGGATCCCATTCACGCGCAAACACCACGATCGATCAGCCAATATTTGTTCAACTCTCACAGTTCACGCGTGAAGGCATCGCACGCCCCCTCACCATGGAAGCGCCACAGAACTAGATACCTCTGTGAGAGAGAGAGAGAGAGAGAGAGAGAGAGAGAGAGGAGAGAGAGAGAGGAGAGAGAGAGAGAGAGAGAGAGAGAGAGAGAGACTTCACTCAGCCTGACGGCCTGGCAATAGTGACGTTACGTTTACACCGAACGACTCCCAGCAACGAACGAGAGCAAAGTGACAGCGCTCTACCCGAAGCACAGACAACACGACCAGTGGCTGGTGCAGGACTACGCTCACGCATGCAACTGGCCCCCGAGCATCACGCCCGAACTTATGACGATGCAATACAAAGCCACTGCCTTAACTCCTTACGCCCTGAGAACGAAATTTATCATTTTTGGGACAGATATCCTCTGAGGACTATATCACAAGTTAGAGACAGAACGACCATGACATTTCAAGGTTGGTGTCAGAATAGCTTGGCGCCTAGAGGCGCCAAGCTATTCTGACACCAACCTTGAAATATCACGGTCGATCCACATTCTGTCGTCGTCTTTCAGGGCTTTATGGGTTAATCAAGGCAGACAGCACGGACGAACGCGAGAGCTACTTTTACATGAATGGCTGACATGGCTCCACGCACCAAAAGTTACTTCAGGCCACCGAACAATCATGATAAATGAGCTTGAATTATAAAGTTAGCTTATATACGGCGATGATCGGGTTTGTTTTGTACATAAAACTCTGTAACGGACCCAGCTGATCAAAGGCACGAATCATCTATGAAGTGCGACCTGCGTATACACATTCGTTCAGTGACTTTCGAGTTAACAATAGTGACTATTTCAATCTAAAACGTCGCATTTCCACTGGGGCCAAAACCACGCAATTCTGCAAGAGACATAAGATTCCCATGGGGCCCAGTGCAGGCTATAGGGGCACATTAGGGTCTATGCGTCTTGCTGACCCACACTCACAACTATGTTCTTTCAGGAGAGAAGGTCGTGGGGGTTTGAGTCAAGGCTGGAATTCCAATACAAATGCCAGCGTAAACTCGTAAAGTCGGTTAGTTCTGGAAAAGCAAAAATCAATGCGGGAAAAACAAGCGAAGAGCAGTGCAAACATGACGTATCTGTTACACTTTTCAAAGACTTGGAACAAAAAGGCCCAAACTCAGAGCCCAGCACACAACTGATGCAGCAGAACCTGTTTTGAGCGAACACCATTACTATACAGATTACCTGCCAATAAAGACCATTTCGGTGGCTGTCGACACCAAAATGATGGTCTTTCATGACAGGTGAGATTTTATGTCCTTAACCCATTACATCCCCATGGTGAACCTTTTCAAATGTGTGTAATGTCCTGTAAAGACTACATAAGGTAAAGTAAAACGTTATTGCCATATGTAAAAATACAACCTAATGTGGCACCACCCTTGAACTAAAATGGTTTAATCTAATCTGTAATCTGGCGATCTGTAATCTGGCACCACCCTTGAACTAGCATGGTCACATTTATTCCACGCAAAGTGTACCAGGATGGCATGGGTTAAGAGAGCACCTTGTCTTTTAAGATCACGTCTCTATTTGTGTTGTATTTTACAAACTGCGCGACTTACAAAAGGCGTGCACACGTTCCACGTTTAATTTACAGCTGAACTCCGCGGCATCCGATTTACAGTGCCAGAGCTGCAAGTGCGCGCTCCACAAGCTGAAGTGGGCCAATGGCCATCTTGAAACACGTCAATAGCCAACCTCACTCCACAGTAAATGCCCCGTCATTGCTCTTCTTGCTGTCACCCCTTCACTGCCGAGAGAAACTCAACACGACCCCACTGCAAGAGGCGCAGATCCACATGAGCCCCCGCAGATGCCGGGGGCTCATGAAGATCTATGCCTCTTGCTGGCACCACCTTGTGCCCATGTTCTTCGAACTGGGAGTTGCCTTAACAAAATGTCAAGAACGAAATGTGCTTCCGCTGGCAGAGAAGGTTGATTGATTGATTGTACATTGCTTAACGTCCCGACAGCAACAAGGCTTTCTCAGGACGTGCCTGCACTGCTTGTGAAAAAAAAAAAAACTAAACAGAAAATTGAATGTATGTCGCCAGCCGGTCAAATACGTTAAATAAACCTACATCATGGGGCCTAAATAAAGCTGTGACCATTTAGCAACACACATCCAATATCAAGAGCTACAGGCAGCGCAGACAGTAGGGAGAGTTTTAAAAAGACAAATACAGGTGAATCGACCAAGGGTAGACAGAAACACATGCCCCACAATAGAAAGGAAACCCACCCTGTGGGGCTGACCAGGGTGACCCTGGGAACTAAAAAGTACCTAACCCCACCCAAGTCCCCCAGGGCAGACCCGGGTGGGGAGCTGGCAGAGAAGGAGTTAATCCCTCTGTGCGTGCAGACACCTGTAAACAGTACCAGATCCTGCACGCACAAGGGAGTTCAACCTTATTCATCGCTCTTAGTTTTACTGACACCCATGGGAGACGGATCGACTAAACCAAATAGCCTAATTCGCGCTGTGTTCCGTACGGGTGTGAACTCATCAGGCCTTGGCCTTTGATCTCATTCAAGGCAAATACTTCCGCAGCTACTGATGCGGGGGCGCCTTGAATGAGTTATTCAGATCGATTTATACTTGTGTGAGGGTCTGCGGATTTTTTACCTAATGACTCCTGAGTTTTGCGGCCTAAAACCACACACTTCCCGTGTTTTTGTGCAGTGACGCTGGTCGGAACACATTGCGCATAGCGAGTTTCGTCACTGAAAAATGACGTCATAGCGATGCGTGGCGTATGATCACGGGCGCATGCGGTAACGCAAAGCTTACCTATGTTTTCCTACCACCTTTTGGCCAACTTGCTTCAAACCTGTACCTACAATATATATATATTTTAATCTGATCGATCTGATGAAGGTTCGATAGAGAGGCGGCCGAAAGCCATTGAAAACAAGAATGGTTCGAATTGCGGCAGTATCTCTCGCCACGAGTGGGCCATGTGTCATTCTTCGCGCGCGGTAAAACACTAACATCAAGTGCACTTACACTCAAACCCTGATAACTACCTCTCGTGAGGATAAAAATGGACCGACCTTTAGCCAGCAAGGAGCAGATTCTCATGAGCCCCTGCAGGCAGCAGAGACTCATGCGGATCTACGCCCCTTGTAACGACTAAACCCCTTCATTGCCAGCGCACGCAGAGTGTGTTTCTGAAGTATTTGCTAATTCGACGCCGGAGAGCCCCCAGCCGCCCGAGCAGCACAGAAAAGTGGTCTCAGCAAGAGGCATAGATCTTCATGAGCCCCCGCGACTGCGGGGGCTCATGAAGATCTATGCCTCTTGCAGTAGGAGTGCGTTCGCGTTTTCTCGACAGGTAGGGGGTTAAAAGAGAAACGACAAGGACACTCGCAGACGTCTACCCGAGTTCTTGCTTTGGCTTCACAGATTGCAGATCTATAACAAAACAAAACAAAAAAACACGCACACGCACACACGCGCACACACACACACAAAATCGTTCACGCCGTTATCCAGACACACAGATTCTGCTGACCCCCTTCTAGCCTGCTGGGGCCGACGACACTCTACGCTCCTTGCAAAAAGAAACAGCTTGGCTCTGACACTCGCGAGTTCATGAGCACCTGTACTTCATTCAACAAGCGCAATTCACACTGGGATGGCGCCTTTTTCAGAAGTCATTCGCACAAGTGTACGAACGCGACCTAAGCAGTGCCGTCTCTGAGAACGAACTATTCCTCAGCAATCCATACGGCCCACACGTTTCAGAAGTCAATCGCACACAACAATGTTCAGTAAACTTCGCTTTTTACAACAAAGTCGGATACAACAAAGTCGGAAATAACCAAATTTGGATATAACAAAACTACACACTTTCTATGTAAATTACACCGCTTATAACAAACTTCGCATACACTACATTTTAGATATATATATATAACGCTTTTACACGGGTGTGGGGTTTTTGTTTTGTTTTGTTTTTTTATCAAGAGGTCCCGATTACAGTCTATGTAATAAATTATTGCACTTATAATCTTGATTACAAACTTCGGGACATAACAAAACAAGCTAAACTTAGCTCCTCGTGCGTTTTGTTACATGCACCCACCTGCACACACACAGTTTAATATGCACGCAATGTCTTCGTACCGAATTCTTCCACGGGGAGCCACAGCTCATCAAGGACCCTTGCGGGTCTTCACGCAATCCAGTATATTAACCCTTTTCATCCTGATACACTATTGCTTGAAATAAGTTTGACTATGATAGTTCAAGGGCGGTGCCGGAATAGCTTGGCGCCTCAGGCGCCAAGCTATTCCGGCACCGCCCTTGAACTAAAATGGTTGGTCTATCTTGTAATCTGTAATGTAGCCTTCATACGACAGTAAGCACATTTTAAAAAAAATAAAATTCAGCCGCAGGATGTAATGGGTTAATGGGTAAGATATAGTCAACACTACTAGAAACAAAAATAACGCCCACGTTCACACGAAAAACAAAGCTGGCATCCTTGACCCGAAACTGACCAAGAATACACAAAGACTGACACAGACCGATCACTCCAACAATTAATCTCTATTATCTGCAAGAGGCATTGATCTTCATGCGTCTCTGTTGGATGCAGGGGATCATGAAGATCTGTTCCTCTTGTCCAACCTTACCTAGGTCACGGACTCCAAATCTAAGACGTAGGAAAATTGACAAGGATTCACACGATGCGGAGTCAATGCTCGGCTATATTCACCCACCGATGATCGATTGATGCCAATTTCAGGCCTGTCTAACACCTTATCGATTCCGTTTCTATCGAGCCACCGTACGGAAAGTTTTGTCCTTTGGTCAAAGACTTCCCCTAAGCCCCGCACATTGGAAAGAAAACGCCACGCATACTCCACGAGTACGCTTAGCCCATGCTAACACTACACCCTCGATCTGAGGAGCAACTGGAGCCGTTCTTGGTCATTCTCAAGAGCCCCGGCGCTTTGCAGGGGCTCATGAGAATCTATTGCTTTTTGCAGGTGAGTCTTGCGGCACCAGAGGCAAAGCAGCAGATAGACCACACTCTCGTGGTGACTTTCAATGAAATGAATGCACAGTTTGAATGGACAGAAAATGAGAACTTTGGTTTACAAGAGAAGTCTTGGTGTGCTACTGTTAACAGTAAAAGAACTCACAGGGAGTGAGTCACCACACAGGGTGCAAATAACCTAATGTGAGCTGCAAAGTATGTTGAGAGACCTAAAACAGAATATTGATCCGTTGGCTGTCGGTAGCGGGGTTGGTCAAGGTGATTCCTTCATAGGGTTAATCTCACTTTAATAACGGGCGGTTTATGGGGAACTGGGACAGCTATTGCCCACAGAGTGCGACCGGAACACTGATCAATTCAGGCGCACTGCAAATGTGCCACTTTGATGTTTAGGAAATCCAGACCACTAGGGAAAACGTCTCGCTAAGGGTTTCTGAATAAAATAAGTGATGGTCTAGGATTTTGGACCCGACTGTTGGAATCCGTTAGGTCCAGTATCACAGACTAACACAAACATACAAAAAGTTAAAGTTTTACAAAAACCTAACGCCAGATGACAAAGTTTGCCACGCATGAAACGCGGTGATACTGAAATCAAAGCACCAATACATACTGGTTGTCTAGCTCGATTCGCTGCCGCTGCGCAGCAGGAATCGAGGTAGACAGCCAGTGCGTTTGTGTCGAACATCCACAAATACAAAAATACTTAACATCCGACATTACCATACTTGTGCGTGTAAAGGCACCCGCCTTCTCCAATGGTAGTCCTTTTCGAGCCTCGCCAGACCCAGACACGGTAGTTGAAAAGACCGGCCGGAGAGGTTCGTTTCTACACCGGTCAACACTTTTCATTTTACATGGCGAAAACCACAAGCAACAGCCCGTTCTAGCGTTTGTCCATCTTCAGCTGAGTTCATTCGTGGTATGTGCACCGAAACACTAATAACGCACTGTTCGAACAGCTTCGACGATGAAAACAATCGGCAACGACAAGATGACACCGAACAAGTTGCACTTTCTTGCACAAGCCGAACCTATAAAACAGAAGCCACACATCACACGCGGGGACAAATTCGCCGACTACCAGTGTGCATCTGTTCGATTTCGCCGAGAGGTACTGTTTCAGCGTCTAGCCTACCAATTCACACATCCCTCCTAAACGCATACCAGTGATTTGGGCGGATGGGTATGACGTCGGTCATCCATTGCCCGCGAGCAGCAGCTGCTGCTCGCAGGCAAACGATGGCCATTCGTTCGTTCGTTAACTCCAGCTTTACGTCCCGATGGCCAGCGACGGCCAGGGCGTTTTTGCTTACTGCGGTACGAGGAAGCAGACGAGTAAATGGTAAAAATGATCGAAATAGGCATAAATCACATAAGCCTAACAGCGACATATCTTCAAGAGCCCCCGCGACTGCGGGGGCTCATGAGGGTTTATGTCTCTTGCAACGGGGTAGCGTTCGCCTTGCAATTGTACAAACAACGGAGGCACATCTACGCAACAAAGATTTTGTCCTTGAATGTATTTCTTAGACGGAGGGGGAGACCAGGAGGGGTTCTGTATGGAAACTGCACGAATATGTCACCAGCAAAATCCCCCAGTGCTCAAGTAAACACAAGACACCCAAATCTCCGGCGCTGACATCGTGACATCGGTAATAGGCCCGCAGGGCAATGGTGGCCAAATCCGACACTTTTCCTGAGTCTCGTTCTGGCTAACAAAGCTCAACCCACACTGGTTGTCTCCCTCGATTCGCTACCGCTGATCAGCGGTAGCGAATCGCGGAAGGCAACCTGTGTGGGATAAACCTGCCTGAATCTGAACCTAGTGTCGCTCGGGACGCGTGCGGCGTCAAAGCAGCTTTCACGATTCGCTGCCATCGAGAGGTGCTGCAGGGGGGGAAATAAGCCACATTCAGCCCGAACCACCAGCAAGGAGTGTAGACTCACAGGGGCATAGAGTTTCATAGGCACCTCCAGCTGTATCCCTCAAGAGGCGTAGATTCTCATGAGCCCCTGCGGATGCAGGGGCTCATGAAAATCCACGCCTCTTGCGTGCGTGGGTAGGTCCCATGTCATGCCATCAACTTATTTTAACACTGACGAGAGGAATTTGGAAAGTTTATGGCTGTTGCGAGGCTAAAGACGTTCGACTGCTGGGACAAAACAGAACCATTTCCAATTAGCGCTAAATCACACTAATGTACACACGATTTCGGACAGCAATATTGGCCCAAGAAGGCTAGTGAACCCACGGTATCTCATTATGACCACCCCACCCCCCCCCCCCCACACACACACACACACACACACACACACACACACACACCGACCCGCCAAACTAAAAAAGATTTCTTGGCACCTGCATGATACATAAATCTTCGTCAGCACCCCCTCCCCCTATGTGACCGTGCATAGGTGAAGGGCAGATAGGACCCGTCAAAAAAATTCTGCCCCCCCCCCCACCCCTCACCCCCCAAATCAAAAAGATTTCTGGGCACCTATAAGACACACAAATCTTCGTCCCACCCCCACCCCACCCCCATCCTAAGTGACCGTTTATAGGTCAAGGTCAGAGTACGCCCAAAAAGGAATCAGCGTGTCCTTCGCATTATTGACGCCGAGATTGAAGCATTGTCTAAGAAGTTTACCTTTCCGCAAGCACAAACAACGAATAATACAGTAAGTTGTTCAAAGGGGTACCGAACATTATAGAGCATACACCAAGGCGTAGCCTCTACGCTCTTTGGTGTCACACAAACGTAGCAAAACGCCAACTGCCTTGCAAGACTCGTACTGAAAATAACTTGGCCCCACACACCCGGGTAGCAAAAGCACAGGCAAAACACACCCCAAAGCTACCTGCAAAAGACATAGATCCTCATGCGCCCCCGCATCGTGCGCGGGTTCGTGAGAGTCGATGCCTCTTGCTAGATCGATTTACATGCTTATATCGGGGTATGTTTATGATATATGCATTATAGGTTCGGTTACCGGTACCCGCCGTGAGCAAGGAAGGACACAAGCGAGCGGTGCGACTCTGGATTGATCTAACCTGTTTTCTGTCTGGGTATCCAGCCGTGCTCTAGACGCCCGCAATCAGTCGTGAGAACGACGTACTCCTGCTCAACCCAGACTGTTTAACCCTTTGGCTGTCGGTCGCGATGACTCCTGAAGGAACGGTCGCGATAAATAGCGCTACCGACAGCCAAAGGGTCAACCCCCTTCTGCATTCATCTAAAGGTGCTCTTTACAGTAAAGGTGGCTGCGTGCACAAGGGGTTAATTGTTTCCTGTTTGGAGCATGATAATTCAAGGGTAGTGCCAGATTAGCTTGGCGCCTGTCGGCGCCAAGCTAATCTGGCACTACCCTTAAATTATCATGGTCGATCCATCTCCTGCTGTAATCCGTTGGGTAAACAAAGACGATTCTACGACTGCGTGGTGACCATTCGCTGAATGGCCTTGCAAATGTACACACGCAAGAAATATAGATCCTCATCAGCACCCGCCAGCTGTTGGGCTCATGGGAATTGATACATCTTGCTATCGCAATTGCAGAAAACACCTGCGACTGCGCGTTGACCATTCACTGAGTGGCCTTGCAAGCTGACTCCGTGCGTCATGGTGCGTGAACACTTCGGGTACTGTCCACTTACTTGACTGTCATTAATCGAACGAGGGTGTTTATGTTGAGAGCTTAATGGGGTTTCCCTTGTAGTCACTGTGTCGTGGTCTGTTGATCTGTTGACCTTACTGACACAGACTACAATCATAGAGCAACACAAGATTTAACAACCCCCCCCCCCCCCCCCCCCCCACACTTTTCAAATCAAGGTCTGCGGAGACAGTTCGACAATAAATTCAAACAAGCGTTCGCGGTTCACCGTGTGTAGTCACAAATAATAATAAATGTAATAATAATATTACATGTAATAATAATAATAATAATAATAATAACTTAAGTAAATAATTAATAAATACAAACCGAACAAACCAAGATGTCTGTTACGGACAAAATAATAAACTAAGAAACAAAAATCTCTGAAGGACGTAGCAATAAAACCACCAAGAAAGGTGTCAGGGGCAAAATAATAAACCAATTAGAAATCTGTCAAGGATATCAATACAACGCCGCCTAGAACTTGACCCCGTGCTCAAAGGTCGTGTACCCTTACCTCTAAACTGAAGTGTTGGAATCATACAAACCCCCCACCTTCAAACTGTGAGATCTCACACCTGCCTGACAACCATGATCGGCAGCAGTCTTAAAACTAACGACTCGCACCGTATGGGAATGCAAATGGCGCCGATCTCTACCCCCAACAAGAGGCACAGATTATCATGAACCCCTGCGCCTGCACGGGCTGTTGAGAATCTATGCTATTTGCAGATGAAGAGCTGTTCGATCTGAAACCTTCCAGAAAACCATGATCGGTCGCAGACTTCAATCTGATGAAATTCCGCATGAGAATAAAAACGGGGCCAAAGTTAGCCACCAAAGTGGAACAGATTCTCATGTGTCCCTGCGCTGCTGAGGCTCATGAGCATCTGTGCCTCTTCCAGACCGTGGAACGACAACGGGGCAACTATGCATGCTTTTCAATGCTGAGAAGAAGAAAAAAAAACTACCGTTCCTCTATGCCGATCCTCTAGGACAATGAGCGACTGGTACGTATTTCCCAAGGCCAATACTGTCAGGAGTGAAATTTCAGGAACCTGCTGTGTGTCACAAGACTCTCACAATAACTGTTGTTTGTTCCCGAAAGTTCCCTTGTCCCCCAGGCATTGCTATCTGCAAGAGACATAGATTCATATGACCCCCTGCAGTCGCTGGGGCTCACGAGAACCTACCCTCTGGCAGGTCACTGTCGACTCCAGTTGTTCCTAGACTGCCACGGTCACGCTAGCAGTGAGCTTTCGTTTGAAACGAACGACTTCCAAAAGACAAACGAAAGCGACGAAATCAGCGGGCTCATGAGGATCTATGCCTCTTGGATATCTTGCGAGTGTTGTATATCGCTTATGGTAGAAGTTGGTTATCGCCGTGATTTCGCGCTCGTTCGTTGTTGGGAGTCGTTCGGTTCAAACGTAACCTCGGATGTGTTAAAAAATATAATGGTAACATCATCCTCCACATCCGAATAATTAATTAATTCTTTAAAATTCTTTCAAAAATAATAATAGAAGGGCACCTTACTAATACTGGACACAAAGAACAGTGATTGACCTGTCAATTTAAATTAATGTCAAGACCCCTTTCAAATTACCCACAAAAACAACAATAATAACGTCGTATGTATGCAGACTCGAAGTGCGAACGAAACGCTTTGCTTGCTCCTTCTACATGTTAAACAGATTCGTCGCTGCATATTAAACAGTGATTCACCGCGTCGATAACATCGCAGGGCCGGATCAATCAGTTTTCAAGGGGGGTGCTCAACTTTTGTTTTCTATTGCCAGGGTCTAGTATAGATCAAAACACCACAACCGAAACTGTTCTAAGGGGTGCTGCAATAACATTAAAGCACCCCCCCCCCCCCCCCCCGCCCCTCCTTCTCGGACCATGTTGTGGACTGGCAGTGAATGATTTTTTTTGTTAAGCCGAAGGGGGTGGGGAGGGTGCTGTAGTACCAAAGCACCCCCCATCCCCTGGATCCGACCCTGCATCGTCTAAACGCGTCTAACTCCTTGATTGCCGAGAAAGAAAAAACAACTGAACACGATCCAACTGCAAGAGACACGGATCCACATGAGGATCTATGCCTCTTGTTGATGCCACTTCGTCTCCACGCTCCTTGGGCGGCTAGAACTCTTTGGTGTTTTGAATTAACAGATGTCAGAAATCCCATCTGCGACCAGTAGCGGAGAAATGGTTAAACAGACACCAACATAATCTCATCTTGCTGCCGAAATGGTTAACCCATTACATCCTGAGGCTGTTTTTTTTTAATTTGCATATTATTGTCCTCTAAAGGCTACACTACAGATTGCAGGATAAATGAACCATTTTAGTTCAAGGGTGGTGCCAGAATAGCTTGGCACCTGAGGCGCCAAGCTATTCTGGCACCACCCTTGAACTATCACAGTCAAATTTATTTCAAGCAATAGTGTATCAGGGTGAAAAGGGTTAAACAGACACCGACAGAATTTCGCCCTGCAGCCATGAACTTCCGCCAAGATTGAAAGGCAGTGTTCTGAGACACGCAGGTCCAACTGGATCGCGCTTAAAGGCCTCTCCAGAACCCATCCTCGCGCTGTCCGCTCACGCATAAACCGACACGGAGAGGGCTGTAAAAATCCGCGGCAGAAGCTAATATACGTGTGACGTACCTTTAACCTTTTGGCTGTAGGTGCGGTGCCTGTCTTAAAATAATAATAATAATACCGTTATTATATAGGCGCTTTTTCTCAATTTTTGGGAAAATCGACTCAAAGCGCCGCGAACTGAAACCCAACACGCACACTCACGTAACAGACACGGATTTTACGCCATTGAAGACAAACACAGTACAAGACAGACGAAGGGCCAGGTCAGCTACTGAAGTTACAGAGATTTTTGATCGCTTGTATTTGAAATTTGTAAAGTGGCCTGAAACCGGTACCAAAGTGTGTGTGTGTGTATGGGGGGGGGGGGGGGTGGAAGAACCTGAGTACCCGGAGAAAGAACCCCCGACGGTCCGCCCGAATTAACGGTGACACTTACCAGAGGAGAAAAGTCCGACGCCGGAACCCGTTTTCGAACCTCGCACCTTTGGCATTGGTGGCAGGCGCCTTAACCACTGCGCCACGGACCGCCCCAAGGAATCGACACACCGACAGCCAAAAGGGTTAAACACGCTTGTATCAACACCACCCACATGCCAGACCGGCTGAAGCATATCGACGTCAGATGTACAACACCCCACGTACATGCAAGACGTAAGGTGTACTGTTCGGGTGTTTGGTGGTTCCTTACACAAACGGTGTGCCCTCTTTCTATGTGGCAATGAAAAATGTGCACATGGTACTCAGGTACGATGACCTCATAAGTCAGCTATGCGTTTGCATTCCTGGGTTACGAAAACCTCATCAAATATTTCAATATCACATGCGGCCCTGACACGCCGCAACAAGATAAACCATGGCTCGTACAGGGCTGTTCATGGGTGGTGCCAGAATAGCTTGGCGCCCCTAGGCGCCAAGCTATTCTGGCATCAGCCTTGAACAATAACGTCTCTGCAACCATAATGTTGCCTTTAAAAGACAGCTAGCTCCCAAATGTAGCAAGTTCTTCCTTACGGTTCATCGTGCTGAATTCGACCCCCGAAGAGATCTCGAAAGCAGTCTAGACAGCCTACATCCTTGACCACAACACCCATCCTACTCTACTCAATTTTCTATTTTGACAAGAAAGGCAAAGCCCTTATGGCTCACGTGTATGACGATCCACACATGTCTGACAATAAGTAAAGGGATGGCTTCTGCGCTAACAAAATCCATGTTTTCTCACAATTTAATCAGTTTTCACACATCTGTGAAACCCCCGTGACCCTTGACCTTTGAGATGCGTCGACTAAAATAGGAAGGTCTTATCATCAGCTACCTTTGTGCCAAATTTGATTGAAAAGTTTGCAAAAATGTTGATAATAATAAAATTATTGGCATTTTATACATACTTGTCGACCTCTTGTGGCCCTTGATTGATTGATTGATTGTACATTGCTTAACGTCCCGACAGCAACAAGGCTTTCTCAGGACGTGCCTGCACTGCTTGTGAAAAAAAAAATAAACAGAAAATTGAATGTATGTCGCCAGCCGGTCAAATACATTAAATAAACCTACAACATGGGGCATAAATAAAGCTAAGACCATTTAGCAACACACATCCAATATCAAGAGCTACAGGCAGTGCAGACAGTAGGGAGAGTTTTAAAAAGGCAAATACAGGTGAATGGACAAAGGGTAGACAGAAACACATGCCCCAGAATAGAGAGAAAAACCCACCCTGTGGGGCTGACCAGGGTGACCCTGGGAACTAAAAAATACCTAACCCCACCCAAGTCCCCCAGGGCAGACCCGGGTGGGGGATTGTGGCCCTTGACCTTTTTCGAGGGGTCATCCAAATTAGTATACATAGACAGGTCTTATTATCTCTGTACTAAGTTGGGCTTGAAGTTGTGAATAGTAATTGAGAAAAAAAAAACATTTCCTGTCAAAATAAAGCTATTTACATATTTCCTGAGCTCTTGTGACCCTTGACCTTTCCGAAGGTCATCCAAATTAGTATGCATAGAAGGGTCTTAAAATCAGGTATCTCTGTAGCAAGTTTGGGTTTGGAGTTGTGAATAGTAATTGGAAAAAAAAAAACATTTCTTGTAAAAATATGGCTATTTTTTTTTTTTTTTTTTTGCCTATTTCCTGAGCTCTTGTGATCCTTGACCTTTCCGAGGGGTCATTCAAATTAGTATGCATAGATAGGTCTTACCACCAGGTATCTCTGTAGCAAGTTTGGGTTTGAAGTTGTGAATAGTACTTGAGAAAAAAACATTTCTTGTCAAAATATGCCTATTTTTTACCTATTACCTGAGCTCTTGTGACCTTGACCTTTTCGAGGGGTCATCCAAATTATTATGCATAGATAGGTCTTACCATCAGGTATCTCTGGAGCAAGTTTGGGTTTGAAGTTGTGAATAGTATGTGAGAAAACACTTAATTATGTCCAAAAATAGCTATTTTTGATATATTTCCTGATCCCCTGTGACCTTGACCTTTTGTGAGAGGTCACTGAAATTTGTATGTTTAGAAAGGTCTTGCCACAAAGTATCATTGGGGGAAGTTTGAAGACTGTAGCTTGAATAATCTCCGAGAAACGGCGGACGGACGACGGACGGACGACCATTGACCCAGAACATAGACTCACATTTGCTTCGCACGTGAGCAAAAAAAAAAAAAAAAAAGAAGCAGTTCTAAATCAGTGCATGGATCATATCTAGGCGAGAAACAATGCTTTAAAAAGGAGAGGTCTCATAAACAAATAAAACTCACATCTGGATGAATTTCATATGCCTTAGAGAGGTGCCATTTTCATGTGTCGCCAATATACATGAAAAACTTCTAACACAACTGCACAACCCAAAGCTTCAACCCGAGTAAACAGCTTTGATGGCGATCAGAAAATAAAGAAACTGGCCTGATCCCACTGCAAGAGTCAAAGATTCTCATGAGCCCCGCAGGGGCTCATGAGAATCTATGGCCCTTGCAGATGAAAGAAAGAGCTCATGAGAATCTACGCTACTTGTACATGGAAGGAGTCTCGCTAAATCTGCAATATTCATCGCGCGTTCTAAAAGGTCAGATTTTCATCTATTCAACCGAAGAAGAGATCAAACCGATTGACTTTTTTCCCCCTCTTGACAGCACTCTCTTTGTATCTGTCTAACGCTTCAATACACACACATGACGGCAACGATCACATTTCACGCTCTTCTTTTCGGAGGAGAGCAACATAGCGCTATATAGCGAGCGTGGTTCAACAGTGGACTCCTCTCAGATCAAAAAGGTGACTGCCAAACGTGTAGGAAACAGATAAGAACCCAACGGAGAAAGAAACACGCTTAGAAAAGTCAGTTACAACACAAAGGTGTTTCTTTGTCCATTGGGTTCTTCTCTGCTACCATTGGAATGGAACACAAAACCGTCGGGACACACACACCACCAATTTTGTCTGCATCTGGATAATTTCGCGAATTCGCATCACAGCTTGGCGTAAATCAAGTATGAATGAGCGCATTTTTAAGTCCCTTCTATTTATAGAAGGGACTTTTTATGACGGGTCGCGGTGGGGCGAATTTAATAGCATGTCCATGTTCGTCGGGGGTTCTTTCTCCGGGTACTCCGGTTCTTCCCCCCCCCCCCCCCCCCCCCACCCCCCACACTTTGGTACCGGTCTCAGGCCACTTTACAAATTTCAAATACAAGCGATCAAAAATCTCTGTAACTGTAGTAGCTGACTGGCCCTTCGTTTGTCTTGTACTGTGTTTGTCTTAAATGGCGTAAATCCGTGTCTGTTTCGTGAGTGTGTGAGGGTTTCAGGCGCAGCGCTTTGAGTCGATTTCCCCAAAAATTGAGAAAAAGCGCCTATATAATAACAGTATTATTATTATTATTATGTCAAAAGCGGGCAGGCTAAACCTCTAACAATTGAAGTAACAAGATAAAAATTACGTCTTGTCTAGTTACGCTAACCTCGCTGCTGAACGTACGTTTGGCGCGAAGCGCCGTATGTGCGTATGTATGTAACTGTATGTATGTGTGTGTGTATGTATGTAAACAAGAGAATCTCCGACATTTCTGTACACACAAGCTTGAAACTTTCTTAAGTGGGTGTATAAGACAGCCTCCGAGCATATTGTAATTGAAAGTCTCAATGAAGACATAAACAACCGTTTATAGAAAGTCGGTTGACCCAGATTAGAGTCCGTAATTTCTGTCATATTTACTTGGACTTTTGCATATATCTAGTACTGATACTCTAAATATGACGTAATACTCTCTCTCTCTCTCTCTCTCTCTCTCTCTCTCTCTCTCTCTCTCTCTCTCTCTCTCTCTCTCTCTCAAAAGCAGGTCTCCTGCCTCTTCAAGGTCATTTTAAATATAACAAAGCAATCTTTATGTTCAAAGTGTGGAAACGCAAAACACCTGAGTACATCTCCACTTTGTCCCGTAAGTCTGAGTCCAAGCTTGGAAACATCAGAAAGTTTTTCATAGTCCCAAAACCAAGGATCGATCTATATAAAACTAGCTTATCCTTCTCAGGGGCACTTATCTGGAATGCCCTTCCCGACCATGTAAAATCCACCTCCTCGCTAGCGTGTTTTAAAAAGTGTCTCTGCAAATGTGGATCACTCGTAGGGATGCCTTAACCACTTGTATTATATGTTTCTTTTTATGCTGGGTCCAGTTTATTCCCAATTAAGTCTGTTATCCTTTTCATTTATCATTCTGATTACTTAGCTCTGTCTATGTGTGAAGGGGGGCGGGTGGGGTGGGGGGTGTCTATGAGTATGTCTGTCTATGTGAACAGTGTTGTCATCTGTTTGCAAGTATTATGTTTACTTATATGTATGTATATTTGTAGTTAGTCTTGTAGTGTTAGCAACGGAAGGTTTGTAAAATGGCTTTGTCCATGACGATGTCAATGCCTAAACCGTTGTAAAATAAAGTTTCATTGGCCGACTGAATACTGGTTCTACTTCTTCTGCTACTGCAACATCATAATTTTTGTTCTTCTTAAAATTATAGTTCTTCTTCAGTACTTCTAAGCCTAATCCTTGTTTGCTTTGATTCAATATTATTGTCGCTTTCATTGTTTGGTTTTATTATTATTTGTGTTTGTGTACTGATTACTATAGTATCAATAGCTGTATTACGTTAAGTGTACTTATTGTTACTCTCATTTTCGTCACCTTCGTTTCTTTCTCATCTGTCACGATGAATCAAGCAGACGTGAAAGTAACAAATCTCCGCATTGGGCATTTAAATGTATACCATCTATATGCCAAACTTGCTGATATTTCCGTTTACCTGAATGACTCAAACCCATTTCATATTTTTGGATTTTCTGAGACACGTCTTGGTTCTAATGTATCTGATGAATCAATTCAGGTTCCTGACTTTTCTGTCCTGAGACGTGATTCAACGGCCCATGGACAAACAGGACTAGCTGCTTATATTCACACGTCTGTTCAAGCTCTTACACGTAGACGACATGACTTAGAAACTGAGCAAGTTGAGTGTATGTGGCTTGAGCTGAAAGCCCCCCAATCACCATCATTTCTTATCGGTTTTCTGTACCGCAACCCTGCTCCAAACTTTGAGTGGTACGATAATTTTCTTAGTATGTTTGATAAAGCCTGTAAACCTAATTCTAATGTCATACTTATGGGAGATTTTAATATAGACATGTTAAGGTCTCATCATGTATGGGACTCTACGATGACGTTGCTGGGTCTTAAACAGTTAGTCACTTCGCCGACACGAATAACACCAACAACATCTACACTCATAGACCACATCTATGCCACAAAGCCGGAGTCTGTTCATAATGTGTCTGTCGGTAACCTTGGCATCAGTGATCACTTTCCCATCAGCTGTACGTGGTCCACTAAGTTCCCAAAAGCAAAGAAAGGATGTCATACGTATATCACCTATCGTTCTTTTAAAAAATTTAGTGAGAGCGACTTTTTATCTGACCTTAATAACGCACCTTTTGAGGAAGTGCTTAGTGAAACTGACCCTGACAGCGCTCTGTCTGTCTGGTATAGCATTTTTCTTACTATTTTAAATAAACACGCGCCTGTGCGGCGGAGGCAAGTCAAACACGCTTCACTCCCGCCGTGGCTGACTCAAGACATCATTCAGGCCATGAGGGTGAGAGATGATCTGAGAAAACAGAAGCGTTTTGCTGAATTTAAACGTGAGCGCAATCGTGTCAAATGTTTAGTGCGGCAGGCTAAAAAATCTTTTATTGATCGTTTGATTAAACAAGACAATGATATGTCCATGCTCTGGCGCGATATGGCCGTAGTGACTGGAGGCAAGAGTAGGAAATCCCCTGTAATCCCGACTACTCTGACTGCCGATAATTTTAACGATCATTTCCTTTTAATTGCCGAGTCCCTGGTCCCCTCTAAAACAAATTCTCGGCCTTATACCTGTCCTGACACCCTGATTGATTTTTGTAGAATGCGAACTGCGAGATTTCATCCTTTTGCTATTCCACCTCTGGCAGTTCACGAGGTTGGTAAGACAATAAGTTCCATGAAGAATAAAAAATCTTCCGGGCCAGATGAAATAAGCCCCAAAATACTGAAACTATCACTTCCCTATGTTGTAGAAACAATAACTTATGTCTACAATTTATGCATACAGAAAAATGTTTTCCCAAAAGAACTAAAAAAAACTAAAGTTATTCCCCTACCTAAAACAAAAGATCTGTCCGATGTTAACAATTATCGCCCCATTTCACTTTTGTCTGTCTTAAGTAAACCCCTTGAACGACACATTCATAAGCATCTGTTACAATACCTGGGAAAACGCAAATTAATCCACCCCCTCCAGTCAGGTTTTCGCCCGAAGCATTGTTGTCATACAGCCTTATCGCGACTTACTGACACGTAGCTAAGTTCAATGAACAAAGGCGAATTCACAGGTGCTGTTTTTTCTCTCTCTCTCTCTCTCTCTCTCTCTCTCTCTCTCTCTCTCTCTCTCTCTCTCTCTCTCTCTCTCTTCTCTCTCTCTCTCTCTCTCTCTCTCTCTCTCTCTCTCTCTCTCTCTCTGGCCTCATCTACACGCCTATTCTTTCGCTCGCTCCTGCACGTGCTTGCACATACTCTTGTCTCTCGTGTTCAGGTTCTTTCCGAGTCTCACGATTTTTCGTTGACGTCATTTTTACATTTTCCGCACTTTTGTTCTTCCTTTTCCTTTATTTTACGTCACCTCCTTCAGTTGCCACATTCCTTCTGCCAATGAAGATAAGAAGCGGCTAATCTCTCTGTTTGTTTGTTTGTTTGTCTATTTTGACAAAGGGTATTTACCCGAAATATTAATAAATTGTGTTGTACCCGTCTTTTCTAAGCGTGTTTCTTTCTCCGTTGGGTACTTCTTTGCATATTACACGCTTGGCAGTCACCTTTTTGGTCTGGATTGGAAATCCAAGACCACACCATTACACAAGTAACTGAACATCGCCTACTTGGAATTATTGTTGATAACCAGATGAAATGGCAATCTCACATCAATGTTGTCTGTAAAACTGTGTCCAGAAATGTGTTTATGCTGTCTAAGCTAAAATATCTTATTGATGTCGACACTTGTAAACTATTTTACAATGCCCATGTCAAATCTCACATCGATTATGCTCCACGACATGGGATGGCAGTGGTGACATACACATGAAGAGGCTTAACTCCTTGCATCGCAGGGCAGTAAAGCTGATCCTGCCTGATCCAGCTCTTTCTACTGACCAAAAATTTGAAAAACTAAAAATGCTTCATCAAGCACCATCTCTTTAACAAAGGGGTAGTCATGTATAAAATCTGGAATGAAATCCACCCAGAATACTTGTGTAATCTCTTCACCAAGGTAGCTTCAGGCTATTCAACATCAAGGCGAAACTTCATCACACCACGCCCGAGGATAGATTTATTTAAAACCACCCTTGCTTTCTCGGGCGCCTCGTTTTGGAATAAACTGCCAGCGCACATAACACACACTGGTTCACTCCCCTCTTTCAAGGAAAGCCTCTTCAAGTACCTGCTATCTAACAGCTCATTTACTGGTTCGGGTATCTCCATCGCCTAAAGCCTTGATATTAACCTCCGCGCGCACGTGCGTGTATATGGGTGTGTGTGCGCGCGCGCGCGTGTGTGTGTGTGTGTGTGTGTGTGTGTGTGTGTGTGTGTGTGTGTGTGTGTGTGTGTGTGTGTGTGGTGTGTGTGTGTGTGTGTGTGTGTGTGTGTGTGTGTGGTGGTGTGGAGCATGCGGCGCGAGCGTGCGCGCGTGTTTGATTTCAGTGAAAGAAGGAATTTTAAAGACTATCTTTTTTTTTTTTTTTTTTCCCCGTTCACATTGTTAGTAATCATAATTGGTGCCCTCCATTTTGCCTTATCCATCTCTTTTTGAACGACTTGTTATATTATGTGCACTTTCATGTTAGTAGCTTTGTACTTTTGTATCTTAGTAGCTTTGTAACTTTAACAGATTTGTACCTTTGTAGTTTAGCAACGGCAAGCGTAAAAAATGGCACATGCTTCTTCCGTTCAGAAATAAAGTTTCATTTTCATTTTTCTCTCTCTCTCTCTCTCTCTCTCTCTCTCTCTTTCCCACACATATGTGCGCATCTCCAAGAGGCATAGATCCTCATGTCCGGAGGGCGCACGAACTCGCCCCATTTCACTTTTGTCTGTCTTAAGTAAACCCCTTGAACGACACATTCATAAGCATCTGTTACAATACCTGGGAAAACGCAAATTAATCCACCCCCTCCAGTCAGGTTTTCGCCCGAAGCATTGTTGTCATACAGCCTTATCGCGACTTACTGACACGTAGCTAAGTTCAATGAACAAAGGCGAATTCACAGGTGCTGTTTTCTCTCTCTCCGTCTCTCTCTCTCTCTCTCTCTCTCTCTCTCTCTCTCTGGCCTCATCTACACGCCTATTCTTTCGCTCGCTCCTGCACGTGCTTGCACATACACTTGTCTCTCGTGTTCAGGTTCTTTCAGAGTCTCACGATTTTTCGTTGACGTCATTTTTACATTTTCCGCACTTTTGTTCTTCCTTTTCCTTTATTTTACGTCACCTCCTTCAGTTGCCACATTCCTTCTGCCAATGAAGATAAGAAGCGGCTAATCTCTCTGTTTGTTTGTTTGTCTATTTTGACAAAGGGTATTTACCCGAAATATTAATAAATTGTGTTGTACCCGTCTTTTCTAAGCGTGTTTCTTTCTCCGTTGGGTACTTCTTTGCATATTACACGCTTGGCAGTCACCTTTTTGGTCTGGATTGGAAATCCAAGACCACACCATTACACAAGTAACTGAACATCGCCTACTTGGAGTTATTGTTGATAACCAGATGAAATGGCAATCTCACATCAATGTTGTCTGTAAAACTGTGTCCAGAAATGTGTTTATGCTGTCTAAGCTAAAATATCTTATTGATGTCGACACTTGTAAACTATTTTACAATGCCCATGTCAAATCTCACATCGATTATGCTCCACGACATGGGATGGCAGTGGTGACATACACATGAAGAGGCTTAACTCCTTGCATCGCAGGGCAGTAAAGCTGATCCTGCCTGATCCAGCTCTTTCTACTGACCAAAAATTTGAAAAACTAAAAATGCTTCCTCTTGACAAGCACCATCTCTTTAACAAAGGGGTAGTCATGTATAAAATCTGGAATGAAATCCACCCAGAATACTTGTGTAATCTCTTCACCAAGGTAGCTTCAGGCTATTCAACATCAAGGCGAAACTTCATCACACCACGCCCGAGGATAGATTTATTTAAAACCACCCTTGCTTTCTCGGGCGCCTCGTTTTGGAATAAACTGCCAGCGCACATAACACACACTGGTTCACTCCCCTCTTTCAAGGAAAGCCTCTTCAAGTACCTGCTATCTAACAGCTCATTTACTGGTTCGGGTATCTCCATCGCCTAAAGCCTTGATATTAACCTCCGCGCGCACGTGCGTGTATATGGGTGTGTGTGCGCGCGCGCGCGCGCGTGCGTGCGTGCGTGCGTGCGTGCGTGCGTGCGTGCGTGCGTGCGTGCGTGCGTGCGTGTGTGTGTGTGTGTGTGTGTGTGTGTGTGTGTGTGTGTGTGTGTGTGTGTGTGTGTGTGTGTGTGTGTGTGTGTGTGAGCATGCGGCGCGAGCGTGCGCGCGTGTTTGATTTCAGTGAAAGAAGGAATTTTAAAGACTATCTTTTTTTTTTTTTTTTTTCCCCGTTCACATTGTTAGTAATCATAATTGGTGCCCTCCATTTTGCCTTATCCATCTCTTTTTGAACGACTTGTTATATTATGTGCACTTTCATGTTAGTAGCTTTGTACTTTTGTATCTTAGTAGCTTTGTAACTTTAACAGATTTGTACCTTTGTAGTTTAGCAACGGCAAGCGTAAAAAATGGCACATGCTTCTTCCGTTCAGAAATAAAGTTTCATTTTCATTTTTCTCTCTCTCTCTCTCTCTCTTTCCCACACATATGTGCGCATCTCCAAGAGGCATAGATCCTCATGTCCGGAGGGCGCACGAACTCGCCCCATTTCACTTTTGTCTGTCTTAAGTAAACCCCTTGAACGACACATTCATAAGCATCTGTTACAATACCTGGGAAAACGCAAATTAATCCACCCCCTCCAGTCAGGTTTTCGCCCGAAGCATTGTTGTCATACAGCCTTATCGCGACTTACTGACACGTAGCTAAGTTCAATTAACAAAGGCGAATTCACAGGTGCTGTTTTCTCTCTCTCCGTCTCTCTCTCTCTCTCTCTCTCTCTCTCTGGCCTCATCTACACGCCTATTCTTTCGTGTGTGAGCATGCGGCGCGAGCGTGCGCGCGTGTTTGATTTCAGTGAAAGAAGGAATTTTAAAGACTATCTTTTTTTTTTTTTTTCCCCCGTTCACATTGTTAGTAATCATAATTGGTGCCCTCCATTTTGCCTTATCCATCTCTTTTTGAACGACTTGTTATATTATGTGCACTTTCATGTTAGTAGCTTTGTACTTTTGTATCTTAGTAGCTTTGTAACTTTAACAGATTTGTACCTTTGTAGTTTAGCAACGGCAAGCGTAAAAAATGGCACATGCTTCTTCCGTTCAGAAATAAAGTTTCATTTTCATTTCTCTCTCTCTCTCTCTCTCTCTCTCTCTCTCTCTCTCTCTCTCTCTCTCTCTCTCTCTCTCTCTCTCTCTCTCTCTCTCTCTTTCCCACACATATGTGCGCATCTCCAAGAGGCATAGATCCTCATGTCCGGAGGGCGCACGAACATATATGCCTCTTGAGGATGTATGGAGCGCGCGCATGCACTCACGCACACCCACACACACCCACACACATCGACGCGCTTTCAGAAGAGCATGCAGGTGTACGTAGTATAGCATATAGCTAGGTAAAGTCAACCTGATTTCACATAAATTATAGCAAGACTGAAATTGTACCGTGAAATTCTAGTGGTGTCACCATTTTCGCAAGTCTTGAAGCGAAGGCGAAACTCGTATCACGTTAAATATTAAAATTACGTAAAAACAAAAAAATACCTGACAAATGACGTTTGACAAACCAATGACACATATGCGCGCATCTCCAAGAGGCATAGATCCTCAAGTGCCCGGAGAGCGCATGAACATCTATGCCTCCTGAGGATGTTTGGAGCGCGCGCATGCACTCACGCACACCCACACACACACACATCGACGCGCTTTCAGAAGAGCATGCAAGTTTTCTTAGTATAGCATGTAGCTAGGTAAAGTCAACCTGATTTCATAAAAATTATAGCAAGACTGAAACTGTACCTTGAAATTCTAGTTTTGTCACCATTTTCCCCAAGTCTTGAAGAGAAAGCAAATCTCATATCACGTTAAATATAAAATTATGTAAAAACAAAAAATACGTCATGACAAATGACGTTTGACAAACCAATGACGGGTATGCACTGCGCGCGCCCCTTCTAGAGTTCACAATGACGCATTTGCACATCTGCGAGGCTTTTTCAGAAGGAGATATTTCAACATCAGAATCAAGTCAAAGACAAAAGGTAGAGACCCTTGACAGCGAAGACAGCTCTCATACAGAAGAGACTTTGTGGGTTATTGTTCATCCCATCTTGTTTAAAGTTTACGATCATGAACGGTTCTGAAAAAAGGCAAAGTGAAAAAATAGCAGCTGATATAGTAGTAAACAGGCATAAAGCAAGCCAGGGTACGTACACACCCCCACCCCCGAAGTCCCTCTCCCCTTCCTCTCTAAAACAAAGAGAGCAACAGACAAAACACAGTAAGACATGAATCTCATGCCAGATGGACCCGGGGCCACTTTGGCGTACGCCAAAGTGGCCCCCGGTCCATCTGGCGAGGTCGTTTTTTGGGGGGATTTATACTGAAAAGACACGGACACTCTCACACAGACGCCACAAAAAAAGAGAAATCCTTAGCAAAAAAGTTACACAGACAGCCTGGCAGCAGAGGCAGAAAAGGCAGCAGGCAGCGGCAACATGAAACAGCTCTACGACATTACCAGAAGATTGTCAGGCAAGTATGGCCATACAGAAAGACCAGTAAAAGACAAAGAAGGCAAGCTTATTGCAGACAGAGCAGACCAACTCGACAGATGGGCCGAGTATTTTGAAGAGTTACTGAACAGACCTAGCCCACCCGACACCCCAGACATCCAGCCGGCAGAGACCGACCTACCCATCAGCTGTGACAGACCCAGCCGGGAAGAG